>OZ010625.1:27417757-28617757 GCA_963932425.1 Athalia cordata
GTAAAACAAAGTGAAAGTCGAAAAAAATGCTCTCCAAGTGATGCACAACACGGAACAACTATTAGTTTTGAACAATTTCGGATTTTCATGGTCCCAAATCATTTGTTTCCTCCTGTATTTCCTTCTAGGAGAATCGTAAAACAAAGTGAAAGTCGAAAAAAATGCTCTCCAAGTGATGCACAACACGGAACAACTATTAGTTTTGAACAATCTCGGATTTTCATGGTTCCAAATTATCTTATTTTCCCTGTATTTCCTTTTCGGAAGAACGTTAAACAAAGTAAAATTGAAAGAGAATGCTATTCAGGTGATGCACAATACGACACAACTATTAGTTCCGAACAATCTCGGATTTTCATGGTTCCGAATTATCTTATTTTCCCTGTATTTTCTTCTCGGAAAATCGTAAAACAAAGTGAAAGTGGAAGAGAATGCTATTCAGGTGATGCACAACACGGCACAGTTATTAGTTTTGAACAATCTCGGATTTTCATGGTCCCAAATTATTTTTTTCCCCCTGTATTTTCTTCTCAAAAAATCGCGAAACGAAGTGGAAGAAGAAGAGAATGCTCTCCACGCGTTGCACAACACGGCACAACTATTAGTTTCGAACAATCTCGAATTTTCATGGTTCCGAATTATCTTATTTTCCCTGTATTCCCTTTTCGGAAAAACGTTAAACAAAGTAAAATTGAAAGAGAATGCTCTCCAGGTGATGCACAACACGGCACAACTATTAGTTTCAGACAATTTCGAATTTTTCTGTTGTGATATACTTGTTCACCGTGTATTATTTCCTCTCCCAATGATCGTAAAACAAAGTAAAAGTGAAAGAGAATGCTATTCAGGTGATGCACAACACGACACAACCATTAGTTTCAAACAATTTCGAATTTCCATGGTTCCAAATTATTTTTTGCTCCCCGTATTTTCTTCTGGAAAAATCGTAAAACGAAGTGAAAGTGGAAGAGAATGCTATTCAGGTGATGCGCAACACGGCACAACTATTATTTTCGAACAATCTTGGATTTTCATGGTTCCGAATTATCTTATTTTCCCTGTATTTTCTTCTCGGAAAAACGTGAAACAAAGTAAAAGTGAAAGAGAATGCTATTCAGGTGATGCACAACACGACACAATTATTAGTTCCGAACAATCTCGGATTTTCATGGTTCCGAATTATCTTATTTTCCCTGTATTTTCTTCTCGGAAAAAACGTCAAACAAAGTAAAAGTGAAAGAGAATGCTATTCAGGTGATGCACAACACGACACAACCATTAGTTTCAAACAATTTCGAATTTCCATGGTTCCAAATTATTTTTTGCTCCCTGTATTTTCTTCTGGAAAAATCGTAAAACGAAGTGAAAGTGGAAGAGAATGCTATTCAGGTGATGCACAACACGGCACAGTTATTAGTTTTGAACAATCTCGAATTTTCATGGTTCCGAATTATCTTATTTTCCCTGTATTTTCTTCTCGGAAAAACGTGAAACAAAGTAGAAGTGAAAGAGAATGCTATTCAGGTGATGCACAATACGACACAACTATTAGTTCCGAACAATCTCGGATTTTCATGGTTCCGAATTATCTTATTTTCCCTGTATTTTCTTCTCGGAAAATCGTAAAACAAAGTGAAAGTGGAAGAGAATGCTATTCAGGTGATGCACAACACGGCACAGTTATTAGTTTTGAACAATCTCGGATTTTCATGGTCCCAAATTATTTTTTTCCCCCTGTATTTTCTTCTCAAAAAATCGCGAAACGAAGTGGAAGAAAAAGAGAATGCTCTCCACGCGTTGCACAACACGGCACAACTATTAGTTTCGAACAATCTCGAATTTTCATGGTTCCGAATTATCTTATTTTCCCTGTATTCCCTTTTCGGAAAAACGTTAAACAAAGTAAAATTGAAAGAGAATGCTCTCCAGGTGATGCACAACACGGCACAACTATTAGTTTCAGACAATTTCGAATTTTTCTGTTGTGATATACTTGTTCACCGTGTATTATTTCCTCTCCCAATGATCGTAAAACAAAGTGAAAGCGAGAAAGAATGCTACTCGGGTGAAGTACAACACGGCACAACTATTATTTTCGAACAATTTCGAATTTTTATGTTGTGATATACTTGTTCACCGTGTATTATTTCCTCTCCCAATAATTGTGAAACAAAGTGACAGTGGGAGAGAATGCTCTACAGGTGATGCACAACACGGCACAACTATTAGTTTCGAACAATTTGGAATTTTCATGTTTCGATGTACTTGTTTTCCGTGTATCATTTCCTTTTCCAATAATCGTTAAACAAAGTGAGAGCGAAAAAGAATGCTACTCGGGTGAAGTACAACACTGCACAACCATTAGTTTCGAACAATTTCGAATTTTCATGGTTCCAAATTATTTTTTGCTCCCTGTATTTTCTTCTGGAAAAATCGTAAAACAAAGTGAAAGTGGAAGAGAATGCTATTCAGGTGACGCACAACACGGCACAGTTATTAGTTTTGAACAATCTCGGATTTTCATGATTCCAAATTATCTTATTTTCCCTGTATTCCCTTTTCGGAAAAACGTTGAACAAAGTAAAATTGAAAGAGAATGCTTCTCAGGTGATGCACAACACGGCACAACTATTAGTTTCAGACAATTTCGAATTTTTCTGTTGTGATATACTTGTTCACCGTGTATTATTTCCTCTCCCAATAATCGTTAAACAAAGTGACCGTGGGAGAGAATGCTTTACAGGTGATGCACAACACGGCACAACTATTATTTTCGAACAATTTCGAATTTCCATGGTCCCAAATTATTTGTTTCCTCCTGTATTTCCTTCTAGGAAAATCGTAAAACAAAGTGAAAGTCGAAAAAAATGCTCTCCAAGTGATGCACAACACGGAACAACTTTTAGTTTTGAACAATCTCGGATTTTCATGGTTCCAAATTATTTCATTTTCCCTGTATTTCCTACTAGAAAAAAACGTCAAACAAAGTAAAAGTGAAAGAGAATGCTATTCAGGTGATGCACAACACGACACAACCATTAGTTTCAAACAATTTCGAATTTCCATGGTTCCAAATTATTTTTTGCTCCCCGTATTTTCTTCTGGAAAAATCGTAAAACGAAGTGAAAGTGGAAGAGAATGCTATTCAGGTGATGCGCAACACGGCACAACTATTATTTTCGAACAATCTTGGATTTTCATGGTTCCGAATTATCTTATTTTCCCTGTATTTTCTTCTCGGAAAAACGTGAAACAAAGTAAAAGTGAAAGAGAATGCTATTCAGGTGATGCACAACACGACACAATTATTAGTTCCGAACAATCTCGGATTTTCATGGTTCCGAATTATCTTATTTTCCCTGTATTTTCTTCTCGGAAAAACGTGAAACAAAGTAAAAGTGAAAGAGAATGCTATTCAGGTGATGCACAACACGACACAACTATTAGTTCCGAACAATCTCGGATTTTCATGGTTCCGAATTATCTTATTTTCCCTGTATTTTCTTCTCGGAAAATCGTGAAACAAAGTGAAAGTGGAAGAGAATGCTATTCAGGTGATGCACAACACGGCACAACTATTATTTTCGAACAATTTCGAATTTTTATGTTGTGATATACTTGTTCACCGTGTATTATTTCCTCTCCTAATAATCGTAAAACAAAGTGACGGTGGGAGAGAATGCTCTACAGGTGATGCACAACACGGCACAACTATTAGTTTCGAACAATTTGGAATTTTTATGTTTCGACGTACTTGTTTTCCGTGTATCATTTCCTTTCCCAATAATCGTTAAACAAAGTGAAAGCAAAGAAGAATGCTACTCGGGTGAAGTACAACACTGCACAACCATTAGTTTCGAACAATTTCGAATTTTTATGTTGTGATATACTCGTTCACCGTGTATTATTTTCTCTCCCAATAATCGTAAAACAAAGTGACAGTGGGAGAGAATGCTCTACAGGTGATGCACAACACGACACAACTATGAGTTTTGAACAATCTCGGATTTTCATGGTTCCAAATTATCTTATTTTCCCTGTATTCCCTTTTCGGAAAAACGTTAAACAAAGTAAGATTGAAAGAGGATGCTCTTCAGGTGATGCACAACACGGCGCAACTATTAGTTTTGAACAATCTCGGATTTTCATGGTTTCAAATTATTTCATTTTCCCTGTATTTCCTTCTCGAAAAAAACGTAAAACAAAGTAGAAGTGAAAGAGAATGCTCTACAGGTGATGCACAACACGACACAACTATGAGTTTTGAACAATCTCGGATTTTCATGGTTCCAAATTATCTTATTTTCCCTGTATTCCCTTTCCGGAAAAACGTTCAACAAAGTAAAAGTGAAAGAGAATGCTCTACAGGTGATGCACAACACGACACAACTATGAGTTTTGAACAATCTCGGATTTTCATGGTTCCAAATTATCTTATTTTCCCTGTATTCCCTTCTCGGAAAAACGTTGAACAAAGTGAAAGCGAAAAAGAATGCCACTCGGGTGAAGTACAACACTGCACAACCATTAGTTTCAAACAATTTCGAATTTCCATGGTTCCAAATTATTTTTTGCTCCCTGTATTTTCTTCTGGAAAAATCGTAAAACAAAGTGAAAGTGGAAGAAAATGCTATTCAGGTGACGCACAACACGGCACAGTTATTAGTTTCGAACAATCTCGGATTTTCATGGTTTCAAATTATCTCATTTTACCTGCATTTCCTTTCCGGAAGAACGTAAAACAAAGTAAAAGTGTGAGAGAATGCTCTCCAGGTGATGCACAACACGGCACAACTATTAGTTTCAGACACTCCCGGATTTTCATGGTTCCAAATTATCTTATTTTGCCTGTATTTCCTTCTCGAGAAATCGCGGAACAAAGTGAAAGTGAAAGATAATGCTTTCCAGGTGATGCACAACACGGCACAACTATTAGTTCCGAACAATTTCGGATTTTCATGGTTCCAAATTATCTCATTTTACCTGTATTTCCTTTCCGGAGAAACGTGAAACGAAGTAAAACTAGTAGAGAATTCTAATCAGGTGATGCACAACACGGCACAACCATTAGTGTCAAACAATCTCGGATTTTCATGGTTCCAAATTATCTCATTTTAACTGTATTTTCTTTTTGGAAGAACGTAAAACGAGGTGAAAGTAGTGGAGAATGCTAATCAGGTGATGCACAACACGGCACAGTCATTAGTTTTGAACAATCTCGGATTTTCATGGTCCCAAATTATTTTTTTCCCCCTGTATTTTCTTCTCGGAAAAACGTAAAACAAAGTAAAAGTGAAAGAGAATGCTATTCAGGTGATGCACAACACGACACAACTATTAGTTTTGAACAATCTCGGATTTTCATGGTTCCAAATTATCTCATTTCACCTGTATTTCCTTCTTGGAAGAACGTCAAACGAAGTGAAAGTGACAGAGAATGCTCTTCAGGTGATGCACAACACGGCACAACCATTAGTTTCGAACAATCTCGGATTTTCATGGTTCCAAATTATCTCATTTTACCTGCATTTCCTTTCCGGAAAAACGTAAAACAAAGTGGAAGTGTGAGAGAATGCTCTCCAGGTGATGCACAACACGGCACAACTATTAGTTTCAGACACTCTCGGATTTTCATGGTTCCAAATTATCTTATTTTGCCTGTATTTCCTTCTCGAGAAATCGTGAAACAAAGTGAAAGTGAAAGATAATGCTTTCCAGGTGATGCACAACACGGCACAACTATTAGTTTCGAACAATCTCGGATTTTCATGGTTCCAAATTATCTCATTTTACCTGTATTTCCTTTCCGGAAAAACGTAAAACGAAGTAAAAGTAAAAGAGAATGCTAATCAGGTGATGCACAACACGGCACAACCATTAGTTTCGAACAATCTCGGATTTTCATGGTTCCAAATTATCTCATTTTACCTGTATTTCCTTTTTGGAAGAACGTAAAACGAAGTAGAAGTATTAGAGAATGCAAATCAGGTGATGCACAACACGGCACAACCATTAGTTTCGAACAATCTCGGATTTTCATGGTTCCAAATTATCTCATTTCACCTGTATTTTCTTTTTGGAAGAACGTAAAACGAAGTGAAAGTGACAGAGAATGCTCTTCAGGTGATGCACAACACGGCACAACCATTAGTTTCGAACAATCTCGGATTTTCATGGTTCCAAATTATCTCATTTTACCTGCATTTCCTGTTCAGAAGAACATGAAACAAAGTGAAAGTGTAAGAGAATGCTCTCCAGGTGATGCACAACACGGCACAACCATTAGTTTCGAACAATCTCGGATTTTCATGGTTCCAAATTATCTCATTTGACCTGTATTTTCTCTCCAGAAGAACGTAAAACGAAGTGAAAGAAGTAGGGAATGCTAATCAGGTGATGCACAACACGGCACAACCATTGGTGTCAAACATTTTCGGATGTTCATGGTTCCAAATTATCTCATTTTACCTAGATTCCCTCTTCGGGAAAACGTAGAACGAAGTAAAAGTAGTAAAGAATGCTGATCAGGTGATGCACAACACGGCACAACCATTAGTTTCGAACAATCTCGGATTTTCATGGTTCCAAATTATCTTATTTTGCCTGTATTTCCTTCTCGAGAAATCGTGAAACAAAGTGAAAGTGAAAGATAATGCTTTCCAGGTGATGCACAACACGGCACAACTATAAGTTTCGAACAATCTCGGATTTTCATGGTTCCAAATTATCTCATTTTTCCTGTATTTCCTTTCCGGAAAAACGTAAAACGAAGTGAAAGTAGAAGAGAATGCTAATCAGGTGATGCACAACACGGCACAACTATTAGTTTCGAACAATCTCGGATTTTCATGGTTCCGAATTATCTCATTTTACCTGTATTTCCTGTTCGGAGAAACGTGAAACGAAGTAAAAGTAGTAGAGAATGCTAATCAGGTGATGCACAACACGGCACAACCATTAGTTTCGAACAATCTCGGATTTTCATGGTTCCAAATTATCTCATTTCACCTGTATTTCCTTTTTGGAAGAACGTAAAACGAGGTAAAAGTAGTGGAGAATGCTAATCAGGTGATGCACAACACGGCACAACCATTAGTTTCGAACAATCTCGGATTTTCATGGTTCCAAATTATCTTATTTTGCCTGTATTTTCTTCTCGAGAAATCGTGAAACAAAGTGAAAGTGAAAGAGAATGCTCTTCAGGTGATGCACAACACGGCACAACCATTAGTTTCGAACAATCTCGGATTTTCATGGTTCCGAATTATCTCATTTTACCTGTATTTCCTTTCCGGAAAAACGTAAAACGAATTAAAAGTAGAAGAGAATGCTAATCAGGTGATGCACAACACGGCACAACCATCAGTTTCAAACAATCTCGGATTTTCATGGTTCCAAATTATCTTATTTTGCCTGTATTTCCTCTTCGAAAAATCGTGAAACAAAGTGAAAGTGTGAGAGAATGCTCTCCAGGTGATGCACAACACGGCACAACCATTAGTTTCGAACAATCTCGGATTTTCATGGTTCCAAATTATCTCATTTTACCTGCATTTCCTGTTCGGAGAAACGTGAATCGAGGTAAAAGTAGTAGAGAATGCTAATCAGGTGATGCACAACACAGCACAACCATTAGTTTCGAACAATCTCGGATTTTCATGGTTCCAAATTATCCCATTTTACCTGTATTTCCTTTTTGGAAGAACGTAAAACGAAGTGAAAGTGACAGAGAATGCTCTTCAGGTGATGCACAACACGGCACAACCATTAGTTTCGAACAATCTCGGATTTTCATGGTTCCGAATTATCTCATTTTACCTGTATTTCCTTTCCGGAAAAACGTGAATCGAATTAAAAGTAGAAGAGAATGCTAATCAGGTGATGCACAACACGGCACAACCATTAGTTTCGAACAATCTCGGATTTTCATGGTTCCAAATTATCTCATTTTACCTGTATTTCCTTTCCGGGAAAACGTGAAACGAAGTAAAAGTAGAAGAGAATGCTAATCAGGTGATGCACAACACGGCACAACCATTAGTTTCGAACAATCTCGGATTTTCATGGTTCCAAATTATTTCATTTTACCTGTATTTCCTTTTTGGAAGAACGTAAAACGAAGTAAAAGTATTAGAGAATGCTAATCAGGTGATGCACAACACGGCACAACCATTAGTTTCGAACAATCTCGGATTTTCATGGTTCCAAATTATCTCATTTCACCTGTATTTCCTTTTTGGAAGAACGTAAAACGAAGTGAAAGCGACAGAAAATGCTTTTCAGGTGATGCACAACACGGCACAACCATTAGTTTCGAACAATCTCGGATGTTCATGGTTCCAAATTATCTCATTTTACCTGCATTTCCTGTTCAGAAGAACGTAAAACAGAGTGAAAGTGTGAGAGAATGCTCTCCAGGTGATGCACAACACGGCACAACCATTAGTTTCGAACAATCTCGGATTTTCATGGTTCCAAATTATCTCATTTTACCTGTATTTCCTTTTTGGAAGAACGTAAAACAAAGTGAAAGTGTGAGAGAATGCTCTCCAGGTGATGCACAATACGACACAACTATTAGTTCCGAACAATCTCGGATTTTCATGGTTCCGAATTATCTTATTTTCCCTGTATTTTCTTCTCGGAAAATCGTAAGACAAAGTGAAAGTGGAAGAGAATGCTATTCAGGTGATGCACAACACGGCACAGTTATTAGTTTTGAACAATCTCGGATTTTCATGGTCCCAAATTATTTTTTTCCCCCTGTATTTTCTTTTCAAAAAATCGCGAAACGAAGTGGAAGAAGAAGAGAATGCTCTCCACGCGTTGCACAACACGGCACAACTATTAGTTTCGAACAATCTCGAATTTTCATGGTTCCGAATTATCTTATTTTCCCTGTATTCCCTTTTCGGAAAAACGTTAAACAAAGTAAAATTGAAAGAGAATGCTCTCCAGGTGATGCACAACACGGCACAACTATTAGTTTCAGACAATTTCGAATTTTTCTGTTGTGATATACTTGTTCACCGTGTATTATTTCCTCTCCCAATGATCGTAAAACAAAGTAAAAGTGAAAGAGAATGCTATTCAGGTGATGCACAACACGACACAACCATTAGTTTCAAACAATTTCGAATTTCCATGGTTCCAAATTATTTTTTGCTCCCCGTATTTTCTTCTGGAAAAATCGTAAAACGAAGTGAAAGTGGAAGAGAATGCTATTCAGGTGATGCGCAACACGGCACAACTATTATTTTCGAACAATCTTGGATTTTCATGGTTCCGAATTATCTTATTTTCCCTGTATTTTCTTCTCGGAAAAACGTGAAACAAAGTAAAAGTGAAAGAGAATGCTATTCAGGTGATGCACAACACGACACAATTATTAGTTCCGAACAATCTCGGATTTTCATGGTTCCGAATTATCTTATTTTCCCTGTATTTTCTTCTCGGAAAAAACGTCAAACAAAGTAAAAGTGAAAGAGAATGCTATTCAGGTGATGCACAACACGACACAACCATTAGTTTCAAACAATTTCGAATTTCCATGGTTCCAAATTATTTTTTGCTCCCTGTATTTTCTTCTGGAAAAATCGTAAAACGAAGTGAAAGTGGAAGAGAATGCTATTCAGGTGATGCACAACACGGCACAGTTATTAGTTTTGAACAATCTCGAATTTTCATGGTTCTGAATTATCTTATTTTCCCTGTATTTTCTTCTCGGAAAAACGTGAAACAAAGTAGAAGTGAAAGAGAATGCTATTCAGGTGATGCACAATACGACACAACTATTAGTTCCGAACAATCTCGGATTTTCATGGTCCCAAATTATTTTTTTCCCCCTGTATTTTCTTCTCAAAAAATCGCGAAACGAAGTGGAAGAAGAAGAGAATGCTCTCCACGCGTTGCACAACACGGCACAACTATTAGTTTCGAACAATCTCGAATTTTCATGGTTCCGAATTATCTTATTTTCCCTGTATTCCCTTTTCGGAAAAACGTTAAACAAAGTAAAATTGAAAGAGAATGCTCTCCAGGTGATGCACAACACGGCACAACTATTAGTTTCAGACAATTTCGAATTTTTCTGTTGTGATATACTTGTTCACCGTGTATTATTTCCTCTCCCAATGATCGTAAAACAAAGTGAAAGCGAGAAAGAATGCTACTCGGGTGAAGTACAACACGGCACAACTATTATTTTCGAACAATTTCGAATTTTTATGTTGTGATATACTTGTTCACCGTGTATTATTTCCTCTCCCAATAATTGTGAAACAAAGTGACAGTGGGAGAGAATGCTCTACAGGTGATGCACAACACGGCACAACTATTAGTTTCGAACAATTTGGAATTTTCATGTTTCGATGTACTTGTTTTCCGTGTATCATTTCCTTTTCCAATAATCGTTAAACAAAGTGAGAGCGAAAAAGAATGCTACTCGGGTGAAGTACAACACTGCACAACCATTAGTTTCGAACAATTTCGAATTTTCATGGTTCCAAATTATTTTTTGCTCCCTGTATTTTCTTCTGGAAAAATCGTAAAACAAAGTGAAAGTGGAAGAGAATGCTATTCAGGTGATGCACAACACGACACAACCATTAGTTTCAAACAATTTCGAATTTCCATGGTTCCAAATTATTTTTTGCTCCCTGTATTTTCTTCTGGAAAAATCGTAAAACGAAGTGAAAGTGGAAGAGAATGCTATTCAGGTGATGCACAACACGGCACAGTTATTAGTTTTGAACAATCTCGAATTTTCATGGTTCTGAATTATCTTATTTTCCCTGTATTTTCTTCTCGGAAAAACGTGAAACAAAGTAGAAGTGAAAGAGAATGCTATTCAGGTGATGCACAATACGACACAACTATTAGTTCCGAACAATCTCGGATTTTCATGGTTCCGAATTATCTTATTTTCCCTGTATTTTCTTCTCGGAAAATCGTAAAACAAAGTGAAAGTGGAAGAGAATGCTATTCAGGTGATGCACAACACGGCACAGTTATTAGTTTTGAACAATCTCGGATTTTCATGGTCCCAAATTATTTTTTTCCCCCTGTATTTTCTTCTCAAAAAATCGCGAAACGAAGTGGAAGAAGAAGAGAATGCTCTCCACGCGTTGCACAACACGGCACAACTATTAGTTTCGAACAATCTCGAATTTTCATGGTTCCGAATTATCTTATTTTCCCTGTATTCCCTTTTCGGAAAAACGTTAAACAAAGTAAAATTGAAAGAGAATGCTCTCCAGGTGATGCACAACACGGCACAACTATTAGTTTCAGACAATTTCGAATTTTTCTGTTGTGATATACTTGTTCACCGTGTATTATTTCCTCTCCCAATGATCGTAAAACAAAGTGAAAGCGAGAAAGAATGCTACTCGGGTGAAGTACAACACGGCACAACTATTATTTTCGAACAATTTCGAATTTTTATGTTGTGATATACTTGTTCACCGTGTATTATTTCCTCTCCCAATAATTGTGAAACAAAGTGACAGTGGGAGAGAATGCTCTACAGGTGATGCACAACACGGCACAACTATTAGTTTCGAACAATTTGGAATTTTCATGTTTCGATGTACTTGTTTTCCGTGTATCATTTCCTTTTCCAATAATCGTTAAACAAAGTGAGAGCGAAAAAGAATGCTACTCGGGTGAAGTACAACACTGCACAACCATTAGTTTCGAACAATTTCGAATTTTCATGGTTCCAAATTATTTTTTGCTCCCTGTATTTTCTTCTGGAAAAATCGTAAAACAAAGTGAAAGTGGAAGAGAATGCTATTCAGGTGACGCACAACACGGCACAGTTATTAGTTTTGAACAATCTCGGATTTTCATGATTCCAAATTATCTTATTTTCCCTGTATTCCCTTTTCGGAAAAACGTTAAACAAAGTAAAATTGAAAGAGAATGCTTCTCAGGTGATGCACAACACGGCACAACTATTAGTTTCAGACAATTTCGAATTTTTCTGTTGTGATATACTTGTTCACCGTGTATTATTTCCTCTCCCAATAATCGTTAAACAAAGTGACCGTGGGAGAGAATGCTCTACAGGTGATGCACAACACGGCACAACTATTATTTTCGAACAATTTCGGATTTTCATGGTTCCGAATTATCTTATTTTCCCTGTATTTTCTTCTCGGAAAATCGTAAAACAAAGTGAAAGTGGAAGAGAATGCTATTCAGGTGATGCACAACACGGCACAGTTATTAGTTTTGAACAATCTCGGATTTTCATGGTCCCAAATTATTTTTTTCCCCCTGTATTTTCTTCTCAAAAAATCGCGAAACGAAGTGGAAGAAGAAGAGAATGCTCTCCACGCGTTGCACAACACGGCACAACTATTAGTTTCGAACAATCTCGAATTTTCATGGTTCCGAATTATCTTATTTTCCCTGTATTCCCTTTTCGGAAAAACGTTAAACAAAGTAAAATTGAAAGAGAATGCTCTCCAGGTGATGCACAACACGGCACAACTATTAGTTTCAGACAATTTCGAATTTTTCTGTTGTGATATACTTGTTCACCGTGTATTATTTCCTCTCCCAATGATCGTAAAACAAAGTGAAAGCGAGAAAGAATGCTACTCGGGTGAAGTACAACACGGCACAACTATTATTTTCGAACAATTTCGAATTTTTATGTTGTGATATACTTGTTCACCGTGTATTATTTCCTCTCCCAATAATTGTGAAACAAAGTGACAGTGGGAGAGAATGCTCTACAGGTGATGCACAACACGGCACAACTATTAGTTTCGAACAATTTGGAATTTTCATGTTTCGATGTACTTGTTTTCCGTGTATCATTTCCTTTTCCAATAATCGTTAAACAAAGTGAGAGCGAAAAAGAATGCTACTCGGGTGAAGTACAACACTGCACAACCATTAGTTTCGAACAATTTCGAATTTTCATGGTTCCAAATTATTTTTTGCTCCCTGTATTTTCTTCTGGAAAAATCGTAAAACAAAGTGAAAGTGAAAGAGAATGCTATTCAGGTGATGCACAACACGACACAACTATTAGTTCCGAACAATCTCGGATTTTCATGGTTCCAAATTATCTTATTTTCCCTGTATTCCCTTTTCGGAAAAACGTTAAACAAAGTAAGATTGAAAGAGGATGCTCTTCAGGTGATGCACAACACGGCGCAACTATTAGTTTTGAACAATCTCGGATTTTCATGGTTTCAAATTATTTCATTTTCCCTGTATTTCCTTCTCGAAAAAAACGTAAAACAAAGTAGAAGTGAAAGAGAATGCTCTACAGGTGATGCACAACACGACACAACTATGAGTTTTGAACAATCTCGGATTTTCATGGTTCCAAATTATCTTATTTTCCCTGTATTCCCTTTCCGGAAAAACGTTCAACAAAGTAAAAGTGAAAGAGAATGCTCTACAGGTGATGCACAACACGACACAACTATGAGTTTTGAACAATCTCGGATTTTCATGGTTCCAAATTATCTTATTTTCCCTGTATTCCCTTCTCGGAAAAACGTTGAACAAAGTGAAAGCGAAAAAGAATGCCACTCGGGTGAAGTACAACACTGCACAACCATTAGTTTCAAACAATTTCGAATTTCCATGGTTCCAAATTATTTTTTGCTCCCTGTATTTTCTTCTGGAAAAATCGTAAAACAAAGTGAAAGTGGAAGAAAATGCTATTCAGGTGACGCACAACACGGCACAGTTATTAGTTTCGAACAATCTCGGATTTTCATGGTTTCAAATTATCTCATTTTACCTGCATTTCCTTTCCGGAAGAACGTAAAACAAAGTAAAAGTGTGAGAGAATGCTCTCCAGGTGATGCACAACACGGCACAACTATTAGTTTCAGACACTCCCGGATTTTCATGGTTCCAAATTATCTTATTTTGCCTGTATTTCCTCCTCGAGAAATCGCGGAACAAAGTGAAAGTGAAAGATAATGCTTTCCAGGTGATGCACAACACGGCACAACTATTAGTTCCGAACAATTTCGGATTTTCATGGTTCCAAATTATCTCATTTTACCTGTATTTCCTTTCCGGAGAAACGTGAAACGAAGTAAAACTAGTAGAGAATTCTAATCAGGTGATGCACAACACGGCACAACCATTAGTGTCAAACAATCTCGGATTTTCATGGTTCCAAATTATCTCATTTTAACTGTATTTTCTTTTTGGAAGAACGTAAAACGAGGTGAAAGTAGTGGAGAATGCTAATCAGGTGATGCACAACACGGCACAGTCATTAGTTTTGAACAATCTCGGATTTTCATGGTCCCAAATTATTTTTTTCCCCCTGTATTTTCTTCTCGGAAAAACGTAAAACAAAGTAAAAGTGAAAGAGAATGCTATTCAGGTGATGCACAACACGACACAACTATTAGTTTTGAACAATCTCGGATTTTCATGGTTCCAAATTATCTCATTTCACCTGTATTTCCTTCTTGGAAGAACGTCAAACGAAGTGAAAGTGACAGAGAATGCTCTTCAGGTGATGCACAACACGGCACAACCATTAGTTTCGAACAATCTCGGATTTTCATGGTTCCAAATTATCTCATTTTACCTGCATTTCCTTTCCGGAAAAACGTAAAACAAAGTGGAAGTGTGAGAGAATGCTCTCCAGGTGATGCACAACACGGCACAACTATTAGTTTCAGACACTCTCGGATTTTCATGGTTCCAAATTATCTTATTTTGCCTGTATTTCCTTCTCGAGAAATCGTGAAACAAAGTGAAAGTGAAAGATAATGCTTTCCAGGTGATGCACAACACGGCACAACTATTAGTTTCGAACAATCTCGGATTTTCATGGTTCCAAATTATCTCATTTTACCTGTATTTCCTTTCCGGAAAAACGTAAAACGAAGTAAAAGTAAAAGAGAATGCTAATCAGGTGATGCACAACACGGCACAACCATTAGTTTCGAACAATCTCGGATTTTCATGGTTCCAAATTATCTCATTTTACCTGTATTTCCTTTTTGGAAGAACGTAAAACGAAGTAGAAGTATTAGAGAATGCAAATCAGGTGATGCACAACACGGCACAACCATTAGTTTCGAACAATCTCGGATTTTCATGGTTCCAAATTATCTCATTTCACCTGTATTTTCTTTTTGGAAGAACGTAAAACGAAGTGAAAGTGACAGAGAATGCTCTTCAGGTGATGCACAACACGGCACAACCATTAGTTTCGAACAATCTCGGATTTTCATGGTTCCAAATTATCTCATTTTACCTGCATTTCCTGTTCAGAAGAACGTGAAACAAAGTGAAAGTGTAAGAGAATGCTCTCCAGGTGATGCACAACACGGCACAACCATTAGTTTCGAACAATCTCGGATTTTCATGGTTCCAAATTATCTCATTTGACCTGTATTTTCTCTCCAGAAGAACGTAAAACGAAGTGAAAGAAGTAGGGAATGCTAATCAGGTGATGCACAACACGGCACAACCATTGGTGTCAAACATTTTCGGATGTTCATGGTTCCAAATTATCTCATTTTACCTAGATTCCCTCTTCGGGAAAACGTAGAACGAAGTAAAAGTATGAGAGAATGCTAATCAGGTGATGCACAACACGGCACAACCATTAGTTTCGAACAATCTCGGATTTTTATGGTTCAAAATTATCTCATTTTACCTGTATTTCCTGTTCAGAAGAACGTGAAACAAAGTGAAAGTGTGAGAGAATGCTCTCCAGGTGATGCACAACACGGCACAACCATTAGTGTCAAACAATCTCGGATGTTCATGGTTTCAAATTATCTCATTTTACCTAGATTCCCTCTTCGGGAAAACGTAGAACGAAGTAAAAGTAGTAAAGAATGCTGATCAGGTGATGCACAACACGGCACAACCATTAGTTTCGAACAATCTCGGATTTTCATGGTTCCAAATTATCTTATTTTGCCTGTATTTCCTTCTCGAGAAATCGTGAAACAAAGTGAAAGTGAAAGATAATGCTTTCCAGGTGATGCACAACACGGCACAACTATAAGTTTCGAACAATCTCGGATTTTCATGGTTCCAAATTATCTCATTTTTCCTGTATTTCCTTTCCGGAAAAACGTAAAACGAAGTGAAAGTAGAAGAGAATGCTAATCAGGTGATGCACAACACGGCACAACTATTAGTTTCGAACAATCTCGGATTTTCATGGTTCCGAATTATTTCATTTTACCTGTATTTCCTGTTCGGAGAAACGTGAAACGAAGTAAAAGTAGTAGAGAATGCTAATCAGGTGATGCACAACACGGCACAACCATTAGTTTCGAACAATCTCGGATTTTCATGGTTCCAAATTATCTCATTTCACCTGTATTTCCTTTTTGGAAGAACGTAAAACGAGGTAAAAGTAGTGGAGAATGCTAATCAGGTGATGCACAACACGGCACAACCATTAGTTTCGAACAATCTCGGATTTTCATGGTTCCAAATTATCTTATTTTGCCTGTATTTTCTTCTCGAGAAATCGTGAAACAAAGTGAAAGTGAAAGAGAATGCTCTTCAGGTGATGCACAACACGGCACAACCATTAGTTTCGAACAATCTCGGATTTTCATGGTTCCGAATTATCTCATTTTACCTGTATTTCCTTTCCGGAAAAACGTAAAACGAATTAAAAGTAGAAGAGAATGCTAATCAGGTGATGCACAACACGGCACAACCATCAGTTTCAAACAATCTCGGATTTTCATGGTTCCAAATTATCTTATTTTGCCTGTATTTCCTCTTCGAAAAATCGTGAAACAAAGTGAAAGTGTGAGAGAATGCTCTCCAGGTGATGCACAACACGGCACAACCATTAGTTTCGAACAATCTCGGATTTTCATGGTTCCAAATTATCTCATTTTACCTGCATTTCCTGTTCGGAGAAACGTGAATCGAGGTAAAAGTAGTAAAGAATGCTAATCAGGTGATGCACAACACAGCACAACCATTAGTTTCGAACAATCTCGGATTTTCATGGTTCCAAATTATCCCATTTTACCTGTATTTCCTTTTTGGAAGAACGTAAAACGAAGTGAAAGTGACAGAGAATGCTCTTCAGGTGATGCACAACACGGCACAACCATTAGTTTCGAACAATCTCGGATTTTCATGGTTCCGAATTATCTCATTTTACCTGTATTTCCTTTCCGGAAAAACGTGAATCGAATTAAAAGTAGAAGAGAATGCTAATCAGGTGATGCACAACACGGCACAACCATTAGTTTCGAACAATCTCGGATTTTCATGGTTCCAAATTATCTCATTTTACCTGTATTTCCTTTCCGGGAAAACGTGAAACGAAGTAAAAGTAGAAGAGAATGCTAATCAGGTGATGCACAACACGGCACAACCATTAGTTTCGAACAATCTCGGATTTTCATGGTTCCAAATTATTTCATTTTACCTGTATTTCCTTTTTGGAAGAACGTAAAACGAAGTAAAAGTATTAGAGAATGCTAATCAGGTGATGCACAACACGGCACAACCATTAGTTTCGAACAATCTCGGATTTTCATGGTTCCAAATTATCTCATTTCACCTGTATTTCCTTTTTGGAAGAACGTAAAACGAAGTGAAAGCGACAGAAAATGCTTTTCAGGTGATGCACAACACGGCACAACCATTAGTTTCGAACAATCTCGGATGTTCATGGTTCCAAATTATCTCATTTTACCTGCATTTCCTGTTCAGAAGAACGTAAAACAGAGTGGAAGTGTGAGAGAATGCTCTCCAGGTGATGCACAACACGGCACAACCATTAGTTTCGAACAATCTCGGATTTTCATGGTTCCAAATTATCTCATTTTACCTGTATTTCCTTTTTGGAAGAACGTAAAACAAAGTGAAAGTGTGAGAGAATGCTCTCCAGGTGATGCACAACACGGCACAACTATCAGTTTCAGACACTCTCGGATTTTCATGGTTCCAAATTATCTTATTTTGCCTGTATTTCCTTCTCGAGAAATCGTGAAACAAAGTGAAAGTGTGAGAGAATGCTCTCCAGGTGATGCACAACACGGCACAACTATTAGTTTCAGACAATCTCGGATTTTCATGGTTCCGAATTATCTTATTTTCCCTGTATTTTCTTCTCGGAAAATCGTAAAACAAAGTGAAAGTGAAAGAGAATGCTATTCAGGTGATGCACAACACGGCACAGTTATTAGTTTTGAACAATCTCGGATTTTCATGGTCCCAAATTATTTTTTTCCCCCTGTATTTTCTTCTCAAAAAATCGCGAAACAAAGTGGAAGAAGAAGAGAATGCTCTCCACGCGTTGCACAACACGGCACAACTATTAGTTTCGAACAATCTCGAATTTTCATGGTTCCGAATTATCTTATTTTCCCTGTATTCCCTTTTCGGAAAAACGTTAAACAAAGTAAAATTGAAAGAGAATGCTCTCCAGGTGATGCACAACACGGCACAACTATTAGTTTCAGACAATTTCGAATTTTTCTGTTGTGATATACTTGTTCACCGTGTATTATTTCCTCTCCCAATAATCGTAAAACAAAGTGAAAGCGAGAAAGAATGCTACTCGGGTGAAGTACAACACGGCACAACTATTATTTTCGAACAATTTCGAATTTTTATGTTGTGATATACTTGTTCACCGTGTATTATTTCCTCTCCCAATAATTGTGAAACAAAGTGACAGTGGGAGAGAATGCTTTCCAGGTGATGCACAACACGGCACAACCATTAGTTTCAAACAATCTCGGATTTTCATGGTTCCAAATTATCTCATTTTCCCTGTATTCCCTTTTCGGAAAAACGTTAAACAAAGTAAAATTGAAAGAGAATGCTTCTCAGGTGATGCACAACACGGCACAACTATTAGTTTCAGACAATTTCGAATTTTTCTGTTGTGATATACTTGTTCACCGTGTATTATTTCCTCTCCCAATAATCGTTAAACGAAGTGACCGTGGGAGAGAATGCTCTACAGGTGATGCACAACACGGCACAACTATTATTTTCGAACAATTTCGAATTTCCATGGTCCCAAATTATTTGTTTCCTCCTGTATTTCCTTCTAGGAAAATCGTAAAACAAAGTGAAAGTCGAAAAAAATGCTCTCCAAGTGATGCACAACACGGAACAACTTTTAGTTTTGAACAATCTCGGATTTTCATGGTTCCAAATTATTTCATTTTCCCTGTATTTCCTACTAGAAAAAAACGTCAAACAAAGTAAAAGTGAAAGAGAATGCTATTCAGGTGATGCACAACACGACACAACCATTAGTTTCAAACAATTTCGAATTTCCATGGTTCCAAATTATTTTTTGCTCCCCGTATTTTCTTCTGGAAAAATCGTAAAACGAAGTGAAAGTGGAAGAGAATGCTATTCAGGTGATGCGCAACACGGCACAACTATTATTTTCGAACAATCTTGGATTTTCATGGTTCCGAATTATCTTATTTTCCCTGTATTTTCTTCTCGGAAAAACGTGAAACAAAGTAAAAGTGAAAGAGAATGCTATTCAGGTGATGCACAACACGACACAATTATTAGTTCCGAACAATCTCGGATTTTCATGGTTCCGAATTATCTTATTTTCCCTGTATTTTCTTCTCGGAAAAACGTGAAACAAAGTAAAAGTGAAAGAGAATGCTATTCAGGTGATGCACAACACGACACAACTATTAGTTCCGAACAATCTCGGATTTTCATGGTTCCGAATTATCTTATTTTCCCTGTATTTTCTTCTCGGAAAATCGTGAAACAAAGTGAAAGTGGAAGAGAATGCTATTCAGGTGATGCACAACACGGCACAACTATTATTTTCGAACAATTTCGAATTTTTATGTTGTGATATACTTGTTCACCGTGTATTATTTCCTCTCCTAATAATCGTAAAACAAAGTGACGGTGGGAGAGAATGCTCTACAGGTGATGCACAACACGGCACAACTATTAGTTTCGAACAATTTGGAATTTTTATGTTTCGACGTACTTGTTTTCCGTGTATCATTTCCTTTCCCAATAATCGTTAAACAAAGTGAAAGCAAAGAAGAATGCTACTCGGGTGAAGTACAACACTGCACAACCATTAGTTTCGAACAATTTCGAATTTTTATGTTGTGATATACTCGTTCACCGTGTATTATTTTCTCTCCCAATAATCGTAAAACAAAGTGACAGTGGGAGAGAATGCTCTACAGGTGATGCACAACACGACACAACTATGAGTTTTGAACAATCTCGGATTTTCATGGTTCCAAATTATCTTATTTTCCCTGTATTCCCTTTTCGGAAAAACGTTAAACAAAGTAAGATTGAAAGAGGATGCTCTTCAGGTGATGCACAACACGGCGCAACTATTAGTTTTGAACAATCTCGGATTTTCATGGTTTCAAATTATTTCATTTTCCCTGTATTTCCTTCTCGAAAAAAACGTAAAACAAAGTAGAAGTGAAAGAGAATGCTCTACAGGTGATGCACAACACGACACAACTATGAGTTTTGAACAATCTCGGATTTTCATGGTTCCAAATTATCTTATTTTCCCTGTATTCCCTTTCCGGAAAAACGTTCAACAAAGTAAAAGTGAAAGAGAATGCTCTACAGGTGATGCACAACACGACACAACTATGAGTTTTGAACAATCTCGGATTTTCATGGTTCCAAATTATCTTATTTTCCCTGTATTCCCTTCTCGGAAAAACGTTGAACAAAGTGAAAGCGAAAAAGAATGCCACTCGGGTGAAGTACAACACTGCACAACCATTAGTTTCAAACAATTTCGAATTTCCATGGTTCCAAATTATTTTTTGCTCCCTGTATTTTCTTCTGGAAAAATCGTAAAACAAAGTGAAAGTGGAAGAAAATGCTATTCAGGTGACGCACAACACGGCACAGTTATTAGTTTCGAACAATCTCGGATTTTCATGGTTTCAAATTATCTCATTTTACCTGCATTTCCTTTCCGGAAGAACGTAAAACAAAGTAAAAGTGTGAGAGAATGCTCTCCAGGTGATGCACAACACGGCACAACTATTAGTTTCAGACACTCCCGGATTTTCATGGTTCCAAATTATCTTATTTTGCCTGTATTTCCTTCTCGAGAAATCGCGGAACAAAGTGAAAGTGAAAGATAATGCTTTCCAGGTGATGCACAACACGGCACAACTATTAGTTCCGAACAATTTCGGATTTTCATGGTTCCAAATTATCTCATTTTACCTGTATTTCCTTTCCGGAGAAACGTGAAACGAAGTGAAACTAGTAGAGAATTCTAATCAGGTGATGCACAACACGGCACAACCATTAGTGTCAAACAATCTCGGATTTTCATGGTTCCAAATTATCTCATTTTAACTGTATTTTCTTTTTGGAAGAACGTAAAACGAGGTGAAAGTAGTGGAGAATGCTAATCAGGTGATGCACAACACGGCACAGTCATTAGTTTTGAACAATCTCGGATTTTCATGGTCCCAAATTATTTTTTTCCCCCTGTATTTTCTTCTCGGAAAAACGTAAAACAAAGTAAAAGTGAAAGAGAATGCTATTCAGGTGATGCACAACACGACACAACTATTAGTTTTGAACAATCTCGGATTTTCATGGTTCCAAATTATCTCATTTCACCTGTATTTCCTTCTTGGAAGAACGTCAAACGAAGTGAAAGTGACAGAGAATGCTCTTCAGGTGATGCACAACACGGCACAACCATTAGTTTCGAACAATCTCGGATTTTCATGGTTCCAAATTATCTCATTTTACCTGCATTTCCTTTCCGGAAAAACGTAAAACAAAGTGGAAGTGTGAGAGAATGCTCTCCAGGTGATGCACAACACGGCACAACTATTAGTTTCAGACACTCTCGGATTTTCATGGTTCCAAATTATCTTATTTTGCCTGTATTTCCTTCTCGAGAAATCGTGAAACAAAGTGAAAGTGAAAGATAATGCTTTCCAGGTGATGCACAACACGGCACAACTATTAGTTTCGAACAATCTCGGATTTTCATGGTTCCAAATTATCTCATTTTACCTGTATTTCCTTTCCGGAAAAACGTAAAACGAAGTAAAAGTAAAAGAGAATGCTAATCAGGTGATGCACAACACGGCACAACCATTAGTTTCGAACAATCTCGGATTTTCATGGTTCCAAATTATCTCATTTTACCTGTATTTCCTTTTTGGAAGAACGTAAAACGAAGTAGAAGTATTAGAGAATGCAAATCAGGTGATGCACAACACGGCACAACCATTAGTTTCGAACAATCTCGGATTTTCATGGTTCCAAATTATCTCATTTCACCTGTATTTTCTTTTTGGAAGAACGTAAAACGAAGTGAAAGTGACAGAGAATGCTCTTCAGGTGATGCACAACACGGCACAACCATTAGTTTCGAACAATCTCGGATTTTCATGGTTCCAAATTATCTCATTTTACCTGCATTTCCTGTTCAGAAGAACGTGAAACAAAGTGAAAGTGTAAGAGAATGCTCTCCAGGTGATGCACAACACGGCACAACCATTAGTTTCGAACAATCTCGGATTTTCATGGTTCCAAATTATCTCATTTGACCTGTATTTTCTCTCCAGAAGAACGTAAAACGAAGTGAAAGAAGTAGGGAATGCTAATCAGGTGATGCACAACACGGCACAACCATTGGTGTCTAACATTTTCGGATGTTCATGGTTCCAAATTATCTCATTTTACCTAGATTCCCTCTTCGGGAAAACGTAGAACGAAGTAAAAGTATTAGAGAATGCTAATCAGGTGATGCACAACACGGCACAACCATTAGTTTCGAACAATCTCGGATTTTCATGGTTCCAAATTATCTTATTTTGCCTGTATTTCCTTCTCGAGAAATCGTGAAACAAAGTGAAAGTGAAAGATAATGCTTTCCAGGTGATGCACAACACGGCACAACTATAAGTTTCGAACAATCTCGGATTTTCATGGTTCCAAATTATCTCATTTTACCTGTATTTCCTTTCCGGAAAAACGTAAAACGAAGTAAAAGTAGAAGAGAATGCTGATCAGGTGATGCACAACACGGCATAACCATTAGTTTCGAACAATCTCGGATTTTCATGGTTTCAAATTATCTTATTTTGCCTGTATTCCCTCTTCGAAAAATCGTGGAACAAAGTGAAAGTAAAAGAGAATGCTTTCCAGGTGATGCACAACCCGGCACAACCATTAGTTTCGAACAATCTCGGATTTTCATAGTTTCAAATTATCTCATTTTACCTGCATTTCCTTTTCGGAAGAACGTAAAACGGAGTAAAAGTATTAGAGAATGCTAATCAGGTGATGCACAACACGGCACAACCATTAGTTTCGAACAATCTCGGATTTTCATGGTTCCAAATTATCTCATTTCACCTGTATTTCCTTTTTGGAAGAACGTAAAACGAAGTAAAAGTATTAGAGAATGCTAATCAGGTGATGCACAACACGGCACAACCATTAGTTTCGAACAATCTCGGATTTTCATGGTTCCAAATTATCTCATTTCACCTGTATTTCCTTTTCGGAAGAACGTAAAACGAAGTGAAAGTGACAGAGAATGCTCTTCAGGTGATGCACAACACGGCACAACCATTAGTTTCGAACAATCTCGGATTTTCATGGTTCCAAATTATCTCATTTTACCTGCATTTCCTGTTCAGAAGAACGTAAAACAAAGTGAAAGTGTGAGAGAATGCTCTCCAGGTGATGCACAACACGGCACAACCATTAGTTTCGAACAATCTCGGATGTTCATGGTTCCAAATTATCTCATTTTACCTGTATTTCTTTTTTGGAAGAACGTAAAACGAAGTAAAAGTATTAGACAATGCTAATCAGGTGATGCACAACACGGCACAACCATTAGTTTCGAACATTCTCGGATTTTCATGGTTCCAAATTATCTCATTTTACCTGTATTTCCTTTTTGGAAGAACGTAAAACGAAGTAAAAGTATTAGAGAATGCAAATCAGGTGATGCACAACACGGCACAACCATTAGTTTCGAACAATCTCGGATTTTCATGGTTCCAAATTATCTCATTTCACCTGTATTTTCTTTTTGGAAGAACGTAAAACGAAGTGAAAGTGACAGAGAATGCTCTTCAGGTGATGCACAACACGGCACAACCATTAGTTTCGAACAATCTCGGATTTTCATGGTTCCAAATTATCTCATTTTACCTGCATTTTCTGTTCAGAAAAACGTGAAACAAAGTGAAAGTGTGAGAGAATGCTCTCCAGGTGATGCACAACACGGCACAACCATTAGTTTCGAACAATCTCGGATTTTCATGGTTCCAAATTATCTCATTTGACCTGTATTTTCTCTCCAGAAGAACGTAAAACGAAGTGAAAGAAGTAGGGAATGCTAATCAGGTGATGCACAACACGGCACAACCATTGGTGTCAAACATTTTCGGATGTTCATGGTTCCAAATTATCTCATTTTACCTAGATTCCCTCTTCGGGAAAACGTAGAACGAAGTAAAAGTATTAGAGAATGCTAATCAGGTGATGCACAACACGGCACAACCATTAGTTTCGAACAATCTCGGATTTTCATGGTTCCAAATTATCTCATTTCACCTGTATTTCCTTTTTGGAAAAACGTAAAACGAAGTAAAAGTATTAGAGAATGCTAATCAGGTGATGCACAACACGGCACAACCATTAGTTTCAAACAATCTCGGATTTTCATGGTTCCAAATTATCTCATTTCACCTGTATTTCCTTTTTGGAAGAACGTAAAACGAAGTGAAAGTGACAGAGAATGCTCTTCAGGTGATGCACAACACGGCACAACCATTAGTTTCGAACAATCTCGGATTTTCATGGTTCCAAATTATCTCATTTCACCTGTATTTCCTTTTTGGAAGAACGTAAAACGAAGTGAAAGCGACAGAAAATGCTTTTCAGGTGATGCACAACACGGCACAACCATTAGTTTCGAACAATCTCGGATGTTCATGGTTCCAAATTATCTCATTTTACCTGCATTTCCTGTTCAGAAGAACGTAAAACAGAGTGGAAGTGTGAGAGAATGCTCTCCAGGTGATGCACAACACGGCACAACCATTAGTTTCGAACAATCTCGGATTTTCATGGTTCCAAATTATCTCATTTTACCTGTATTTCCTTTTTGGAAGAACGTAAAACAAAGTGAAAGTGTGAGAGAATGCTCTCCAGGTGATGCACAACACGGCACAACTATCAGTTTCAGACACTCTCGGATTTTCATGGTTCCAAATTATCTTATTTTGCCTGTATTTCCTTCTCGAGAAATCGTGAAACAAAGTGAAAGTGTGAGAGAATGCTCTCCAGGTGATGCACAACACGGCACAACTATTAGTTTCAGACAATCTCGGATTTTCATGGTTCCGAATTATCTTATTTTCCCTGTATTTTCTTCTCGGAAAATCGTAAAACAAAGCGAAAGTGAAAGAGAATGCTATTCAGGTGATGCACAACACGGCACAGTTATTAGTTTTGAACAATCTCGGATTTTCATGGTCCCAAATTATTTTTTTCCCCCTGTATTTTCTTCTCAAAAAATCGCGAAACAAAGTGGAAGAAGAAGAGAATGCTCTCCACGCGTTGCACAACACGGCACAACTATTAGTTTCGAACAATCTCGAATTTTCATGGTTCCGAATTATCTTATTTTCCCTGTATTCCCTTTTCGGAAAAACGTTAAACAAAGTAAAATTGAAAGAGAATGCTCTCCAGGTGATGCACAACACGGCACAACTATTAGTTTCAGACAATTTCGAATTTTTCTGTTGTGATATACTTGTTCACCGTGTATTATTTCCTCTCCCAATAATCGTAAAACAAAGTGAAAGCGAGAAAGAATGCTACTCGGGTGAAGTACAACACGGCACAACTATTATTTTCGAACAATTTCGAATTTTTATGTTGTGATATACTTGTTCACCGTGTATTATTTCCTCTCCCAATAATTGTGAAACAAAGTGACAGTGGGAGAGAATGCTTTCCAGGTGATGCACAACACGGCACAACCATTAGTTTCGAACAATCTCGGATTTTCATGGTTCCAAATTATCTCATTTTCCCTGTATTCCCTTTTCGGAAAAACGTTAAACAAAGTAAAATTGAAAGAGAATGCTTCTCAGGTGATGCACAACACGGCACAACTATTAGTTTCAGACAATTTCGAATTTTTCTGTTGTGATATACTTGTTCACCGTGTATTATTTCCTCTCCCAATAATCGTTAAACAAAGTGACCGTGGGAGAGAATGCTCTACAGGTGATGCACAACACGGCACAACTATTATTTTCGAACAATTTCGAATTTCCATGGTCCCAAATTATTTGTTTCCTCCTGTATTTCCTTCTAGGAAAATCGTAAAACAAAGTGAAAGTCGAAAAAAATGCTCTCCAAGTGATGCACAACACGGAACAACTTTTAGTTTTGAACAATCTCGGATTTTCATGGTTCCAAATTATTTCATTTTCCCTGTATTTCCTACTAGAAAAAAACGTCAAACAAAGTAAAAGTGAAAGAGAATGCTATTCAGGTGATGCACAACACGACACAACCATTAGTTTCAAACAATTTCGAATTTCCATGGTTCCAAATTATTTTTTGCTCCCCGTATTTTCTTCTGGAAAAATCGTAAAACGAAGTGAAAGTGGAAGAGAATGCTATTCAGGTGATGCGCAACACGGCACAACTATTATTTTCGAACAATCTTGGATTTTCATGGTTCCGAATTATCTTATTTTCCCTGTATTTTCTTCTCGGAAAAACGTGAAACAAAGTAAAAGTGAAAGAGAATGCTATTCAGGTGATGCACAACACGACACAATTATTAGTTCCGAACAATCTCGGATTTTCATGGTTCCGAATTATCTTATTTTCCCTGTATTTTCTTCTCGGAAAAACGTGAAACAAAGTAAAAGTGAAAGAGAATGCTATTCAGGTGATGCACAACACGACACAACTATTAGTTCCGAACAATCTCGGATTTTCATGGTTCCGAATTATCTTATTTTCCCTGTATTTTCTTCTCGGAAAATCGTGAAACAAAGTGAAAGTGGAAGAGAATGCTATTCAGGTGATGCACAACACGGCACAACTATTATTTTCGAACAATTTCGAATTTTTATGTTGTGATATACTTGTTCACCGTGTATTATTTCCTCTCCTAATAATCGTAAAACAAAGTGACGGTGGGAGAGAATGCTCTACAGGTGATGCACAACACGGCACAACTATTAGTTTCGAACAATTTGGAATTTTTATGTTTCGACGTACTTGTTTTCCGTGTATCATTTCCTTTCCCAATAATCGTTAAACAAAGTGAAAGCAAAGAAGAATGCTACTCGGGTGAAGTACAACACTGCACAACCATTAGTTTCGAACAATTTCGAATTTTTATGTTGTGATATACTCGTTCACCGTGTATTATTTTCTCTCCCAATAATCGTAAAACAAAGTGACAGTGGGAGAGAATGCTCTACAGGTGATGCACAACACGACACAACTATGAGTTTTGAACAATCTCGGATTTTCATGGTTCCAAATTATCTTATTTTCCCTGTATTCCCTTTTCGGAAAAACGTTAAACAAAGTAAGATTGAAAGAGGATGCTCTTCAGGTGATGCACAACACGGCGCAACTATTAGTTTTGAACAATCTCGGATTTTCATGGTTTCAAATTATTTCATTTTCCCTGTATTTCCTTCTCGAAAAAAACGTAAAACAAAGTAGAAGTGAAAGAGAATGCTCTACAGGTGATGCACAACACGACACAACTATGAGTTTTGAACAATCTCGGATTTTCATGGTTCCAAATTATCTTATTTTCCCTGTATTCCCTTTCCGGAAAAACGTTCAACAAAGTAAAAGTAAAAGAGAATGCTCTACAGGTGATGCACAACACGACACAACTATGAGTTTTGAACAATCTCGGATTTTCATGGTTCCAAATTATCTTATTTTCCCTGTATTCCCTTCTCGGAAAAACGTTGAACAAAGTGAAAGCGAAAAAGAATGCCACTCGGGTGAAGTACAACACTGCACAACCATTAGTTTCAAACAATTTCGAATTTCCATGGTTCCAAATTATTTTTTGCTCCCTGTATTTTCTTCTGGAAAAATCGTAAAACAAAGTGAAAGTGGAAGAAAATGCTATTCAGGTGACGCACAACACGGCACAGTTATTAGTTTCGAACAATCTCGGATTTTCATGGTTTCAAATTATCTCATTTTACCTGCATTTCCTTTCCGGAAGAACGTAAAACAAAGTAAAAGTGTGAGAGAATGCTCTCCAGGTGATGCACAACACGGCACAACTATTAGTTTCAGACACTCCCGGATTTTCATGGTTCCAAATTATCTTATTTTGCCTGTATTTCCTTCTCGAGAAATCGCGGAACAAAGTGAAAGTGAAAGATAATGCTTTCCAGGTGATGCACAACACGGCACAACTATTAGTTCCGAACAATTTCGGATTTTCATGGTTCCAAATTATCTCATTTTACCTGTATTTCCTTTCCGGAGAAACGTGAAACGAAGTAAAACTAGTAGAGAATTCTAATCAGGTGATGCACAACACGGCACAACCATTAGTGTCAAACAATCTCGGATTTTCATGGTTCCAAATTATCTTATTTTAACTGTATTTTCTTTTTGGAAGAACGTAAAACGAGGTGAAAGTAGTGGAGAATGCTAATCAGGTGATGCACAACACGGCACAGTCATTAGTTTTGAACAATCTCGGATTTTCATGGTCCCAAATTATTTTTTTCCCCCTGTATTTTCTTCTCGGAAAAACGTAAAACAAAGTAAAAGTGAAAGAGAATGCTATTCAGGTGATGCACAACACGACACAACTATTAGTTTTGAACAATCTCGGATTTTCATGGTTCCAAATTATCTCATTTCACCTGTATTTCCTTCTTGGAAGAACGTCAAACGAAGTGAAAGTGACAGAGAATGCTCTTCAGGTGATGCACAACACGGCACAACCATTAGTTTCGAACAATCTCGGATTTTCATGGTTCCAAATTATCTCATTTTACCTGCATTTCCTTTCCGGAAAAACGTAAAACAAAGTGGAAGTGTGAGAGAATGCTCTCCAGGTGATGCACAACACGGCACAACTATTAGTTTCAGACACTCTCGGATTTTCATGGTTCCAAATTATCTTATTTTGCCTGTATTTCCTTCTCGAGAAATCGTGAAACAAAGTGAAAGTGAAAGATAATGCTTTCCAGGTGATGCACAACACGGCACAACTATTAGTTTCGAACAATCTCGGATTTTCATGGTTCCAAATTATCTCATTTTACCTGTATTTCCTTTCCGGAAAAACGTAAAACGAAGTAAAAGTAAAAGAGAATGCTAATCAGGTGATGCACAACACGGCACAACCATTAGTTTCGAACAATCTCGGATTTTCATGGTTCCAAATTATCTCATTTTACCTGTATTTCCTTTTTGGAAGAACGTAAAACGAAGTAGAAGTATTAGAGAATGCAAATCAGGTGATGCACAACACGGCACAACCATTAGTTTCGAACAATCTCGGATTTTCATGGTTCCAAATTATCTCATTTCACCTGTATTTTCTTTTTGGAAGAACGTAAAACGAAGTGAAAGTGACAGAGAATGCTCTTCAGGTGATGCACAACACGGCACAACCATTAGTTTCGAACAATCTCGGATTTTCATGGTTCCAAATTATCTCATTTTACCTGCATTTCCTGTTCAGAAGAACGTGAAACAAAGTGAAAGTGTAAGAGAATGCTCTCCAGGTGATGCACAACACGGCACAACCATTAGTTTCGAACAATCTCGGATTTTCATGGTTCCAAATTATCTCATTTGACCTGTATTTTCTCTCCAGAAGAACGTAAAACGAAGTGAAAGAAGTAGGGAATGCTAATCAGGTGATGCACAACACGGCACAACCATTGGTGTCTAACATTTTCGGATGTTCATGGTTCCAAATTATCTCATTTTACCTAGATTCCCTCTTCGGGAAAACGTAGAACGAAGTAAAAGTATTAGAGAATGCTAATCAGGTGATGCACAACACAACACAACCATTAGTTTCGAACAATCTCGGATTTTCATGGTTCCAAATTATCTTATTTTGCCTGTATTTCCTTCTCGAGAAATCGTGAAACAAAGTGAAAGTGAAAGATAATGCTTTCCAGGTGATGCACAACACGGCACAACTATAAGTTTCGAACAATCTCGGATTTTCATGGTTCCAAATTATCTCATTTTACCTGTATTTCCTTTCCGGAAAAACGTAAAACGAAGTAAAAGTAGAAGAGAATGCTGATCAGGTGATGCACAACACGGCATAACCATTAGTTTCGAACAATCTCGGATTTTCATGGTTTCAAATTATCTTATTTTGCCTGTATTCCCTCTTCGAAAAATCGTGGAACAAAGTGAAAGTAAAAGAGAATGCTTTCCAGGTGATGCACAACCCGGCACAACCATTAGTTTCGAACAATCTCGGATTTTCATAGTTTCAAATTATCTCATTTTACCTGCATTTCCTTTTCGGAAGAACGTAAAACGGAGTAAAAGTATTAGAGAATGCTAATCAGGTGATGCACAACACGGCACAACCATTAGTTTCGAACAATCTCGGATTTTCATGGTTCCAAATTATCTCATTTCACCTGTATTTCCTTTTTGGAAGAACGTAAAACGAAGTAAAAGTATTAGAGAATGCTAATCAGGTGATGCACAACACGGCACAACCATTAGTTTCGAACAATCTCGGATTTTCATGGTTCCAAATTATCTCATTTCACCTGTATTTCCTTTTCGGAAGAACGTAAAACGAAGTGAAAGTGACAGAGAATGCTCTTCAGGTGATGCACAACACGGCACAACCATTAGTTTCGAACAATCTCGGATTTTCATGGTTCCAAATTATCTCATTTTACCTGCATTTCCTGTTCAGAAGAACGTAAAACAAAGTGAAAGTGTGAGAGAATGCTCTCCAGGTGATGCACAACACGGCACAACCATTAGTTTCGAACAATCTCGGATGTTCATGGTTCCAAATTATCTCATTTTACCTGTATTTCTTTTTTGGAAGAACGTAAAACGAAGTAAAAGTATTAGAGAATGCTAATCAGGTGATGCACAACACGGCACAACCATTAGTTTCGAACATTCTCGGATTTTCATGGTTCCAAATTATCTCATTTTACCTGTATTTCCTTTTTGGAAGAACGTAAAACGAAGTAAAAGTATTAGAGAATGCAAATCAGGTGATGCACAACACGGCACAACCATTAGTTTCGAACAATCTCGGATTTTCATGGTTCCAAATTATCTCATTTCACCTGTATTTTCTTTTTGGAAGAACGTAAAACGAAGTGAAAGTGACAGAGAATGCTCTTCAGGTGATGCACAACACGGCACAACCATTAGTTTCGAACAATCTCGGATTTTCATGGTTCCAAATTATCTCATTTTACCTGCATTTTCTGTTCAGAAAAACGTGAAACAAAGTGAAAGTGTGAGAGAATGCTCTCCAGGTGATGCACAACACGGCACAACCATTAGTTTCGAACAATCTCGGATTTTCATGGTTCCAAATTATCTCATTTGACCTGTATTTTCTCTCCAGAAGAACGTAAAACGAAGTGAAAGAAGTAGGGAATGCTAATCAGGTGATGCACAACACGGCACAACCATTGGTGTCAAACATTTTCGGATGTTCATGGTTCCAAATTATCTCATTTTACCTAGATTCCCTCTTCGGGAAAACGTAGAACGAAGTAAAAGTATTAGAGAATGCTAATCAGGTGATGCACAACACGGCACAACCATTAGTTTCGAACAATCTCGGATTTTCATGGTTCCAAATTATCTCATTTCACCTGTATTTCCTTTTTGGAAAAACGTAAAACGAAGTAAAAGTATTAGAGAATGCTAATCAGGTGATGCACAACACGGCACAACCATTAGTTTCAAACAATCTCGGATTTTCATGGTTCCAAATTATCTCATTTCACCTGTATTTCCTTTTTGGAAGAACGTAAAACGAAGTGAAAGTGACAGAGAATGCTCTTCAGGTGATGCACAACACGGCACAACCATTAGTTTCGAACAATCTCGGATTTTCATGGTTCCGAATTATCTCATTTTACCGGTATTTCCTTTCCGGAAAAACGTGAAACGAATTGAAAGTAGAAGAAAATGCTAATCAGGTGATGCACAACACGGCACAACCATTAGTTTCGAACAATCTCGGATTTTCATGGTTCCAAATTATCTCATTTTACCTGCATTTCCTTTTCGGAAGAACGTAAAACAAAGTGAAAGTGTGAGAGAATGCTTTCCAGGTGATGCACAACACGGCATAACCATTAGTTTCGAACAATCTCGGATTTTCATGGTTTCAAATTATCTTATTTTGCCTGTATTTCCTTCTCGAGAAATCGTGAAACAAAGTGAAAGTGAAAGATAATGCTTTCCAGGTGATGCACAACACGGCACAACCATTAGTTTCGAACAATCTCGGATTTTCATAGTTTCAAATTATCTCATTTCACCTGTATTTCCTTTTTGGAAGAACGTTAAACGAAGTGAAAGTGACAGAGAATGCTCTTCAGGTGATGCACAACACGGCACAACCATTAGTTTCGAACAATCTCGGATTTTTATGGTTCAAAATTATCTCATTTTACCTGTATTTCCTGTTCAGAAGAACGTGAAACAAAGTGAAAGTGTGAGAGAATGCTCTCCAGGTGATGCACAACACGGCACAACCATTAGTGTCAAACAATCTCGGATGTTCATGGTTTCAAATTATCTCATTTTACCTAGATTCCCTCTTCGGGAAAACGTAGAACGAAGTAAAAGTAGTAAAGAATGCTGATCAGGTGATGCACAACACGGCACAACCATTAGTTTCGAACAATCTCGGATTTTCATGGTTCCAAATTATCTTATTTTGCCTGTATTTCCTTCTCGAGAAATCGTGAAACAAAGTGAAAGTGAAAGATAATGCTTTCCAGGTGATGCACAACACGGCACAACTATAAGTTTCGAACAATCTCGGATTTTCATGGTTCCAAATTATCTCATTTTTCCTGTATTTCCTTTCCGGAAAAACGTAAAACGAAGTGAAAGTAGAAGAGAATGCTAATCAGGTGATGCACAACACGGCACAACTATTAGTTTCGAACAATCTCGGATTTTCATGGTTCCGAATTATCTCATTTTACCTGTATTTCCTGTTCGGAGAAACGTGAAACGAAGTAAAAGTAGTAGAGAATGCTAATCAGGTGATGCACAACACGGCACAACCATTAGTTTCGAACAATCTCGGATTTTCATGGTTCCAAATTATCTCATTTCACCTGTATTTCCTTTTTGGAAGAACGTAAAACGGAGTGAAAGTGACAGAGAATGCTCTCCAGGTGATGCACAACACGGCACAACTATTAGTTTCAGACACTCCCGGATTTTCATGGTTCCAAATTATCTTATTTTGCCTGTATTTCCTTCTCGAGAAATCGCGGAACAAAGTGAAAGTGAAAGATAATGCTTTCCAGGTGATGCACAACACGGCACAACTATTAGTTCCGAACAATTTCGGATTTTCATGGTTCCAAATTATCTCATTTTACCTGTATTTCCTTTCCGGAGAAACGTGAAACGAAGTAAAACTAGTAGAGAATTCTAATCAGGTGATGCACAACACGGCACAACCATTAGTGTCAAACAATCTCGGATTTTCATGGTTCCAAATTATCTCATTTTAACTGTATTTTCTTTTTGGAAGAACGTAAAACGAGGTGAAAGTAGTGGAGAATGCTAATCAGGTGATGCACAACACGGCACAGTCATTAGTTTTGAACAATCTCGGATTTTCATGGTCCCAAATTATTTTTTTCCCCCTGTATTTTCTTCTCGGAAAAACGTAAAACAAAGTAAAAGTGAAAGAGAATGCTATTCAGGTGATGCACAACACGACACAACTATTAGTTTTGAACAATCTCGGATTTTCATGGTTCCAAATTATCTCATTTCACCTGTATTTCCTTTTTGGAAGAACGTCAAACGAAGTGAAAGTGACAGAGAATGCTCTTCAGGTGATGCACAACACGGCACAACCATTAGTTTCGAACAATCTCGGATTTTCATGGTTCCAAATTATCTCATTTTACCTGCATTTCCTTTCCGGAAAAACGTAAAACAAAGTGGAAGTGTGAGAGAATGCTCTCCAGGTGATGCACAACACGGCACAACTATTAGTTTCAGACACTCTCGGATTTTCATGGTTCCAAATTATCTTATTTTGCCTGTATTTCCTTCTCGAGAAATCGTGAAACAAAGTGAAAGTGAAAGATAATGCTTTCCAGGTGATGCACAACACGGCACAACTATTAGTTTCGAACAATCTCGGATTTTCATGGTTCCAAATTATCTCATTTTACCTGTATTTCCTTTCCGGAAAAACGTAAAACGAAGTAAAAGTAAAAGAGAATGCTAATCAGGTGATGCACAACACGGCACAACCATTAGTTTCGAACAATCTCGGATTTTCATGGTTCCAAATTATCTCATTTTACCTGTATTTCCTTTTTGGAAGAACGTAAAACGAAGTAGAAGTATTAGAGAATGCAAATCAGGTGATGCACAACACGGCACAACCATTAGTTTCGAACAATCTCGGATTTTCATGGTTCCAAATTATCTCATTTCACCTGTATTTTCTTTTTGGAAGAACGTAAAACGAAGTGAAAGTGACAGAGAATGCTCTTCAGGTGATGCACAACACGGCACAACCATTAGTTTCGAACAATCTCGGATTTTCATGGTTCCAAATTATCTCATTTTACCTGCATTTCCTGTTCAGAAGAACGTGAAACAAAGTGAAAGTGTAAGAGAATGCTCTCCAGGTGATGCACAACACGGCACAACCATTAGTTTCGAACAATCTCGGATTTTCATGGTTCCAAATTATCTCATTTGACCTGTATTTTCTCTCCAGAAGAACGTAAAACGAAGTGAAAGAAGTAGGGAATGCTAATCAGGTGATGCACAACACGGCACAACCATTGGTGTCTAACATTTTCGGATGTTCATGGTTCCAAATTATCTCATTTTACCTAGATTCCCTCTTCGGGAAAACGTAGAACGAAGTAAAAGTATTAGAGAATGCTAATCAGGTGATGCACAACACGGCACAACCATTAGTTTCGAACAATCTCGGATTTTCATGGTTCCAAATTATCTTATTTTGCCTGTATTTCCTTCTCGAGAAATCGTGAAACAAAGTGAAAGTGAAAGATAATGCTTTCCAGGTGATGCACAACACGGCACAACTATAAGTTTCGAACAATCTCGGATTTTCATGGTTCCAAATTATCTCATTTTACCTGTATTTCCTTTCCGGAAAAACGTAAAACGAAGTAAAAGTAGAAGAGAATGCTGATCAGGTGATGCACAACACGGCATAACCATTAGTTTCGAACAATCTCGGATTTTCATGGTTTCAAATTATCTTATTTTGCCTGTATTCCCTCTTCGAAAAATCGTGGAACAAAGTGAAAGTAAAAGAGAATGCTTTCCAGGTGATGCACAACCCGGCACAACCATTAGTTTCGAACAATCTCGGATTTTCATAGTTTCAAATTATCTCATTTTACCTGCATTTCCTTTTCGGAAGAACGTAAAACGGAGTAAAAGTATTAGAGAATGCTAATCAGGTGATGCACAACACGGCACAACCATTAGTTTCGAACAATCTCGGATTTTCATGGTTCCAAATTATCTCATTTCACCTGTATTTCCTTTTTGGAAGAACGTAAAACGAAGTAAAAGTATTAGAGAATGCTAATCAGGTGATGCACAACACGGCACAACCATTAGTTTCGAACAATCTCGGATTTTCATGGTTCCAAATTATCTCATTTCACCTGTATTTCCTTTTCGGAAGAACGTAAAACGAAGTGAAAGTGACAGAGAATGCTCTTCAGGTGATGCACAACACGGCACAACCATTAGTTTCGAACAATCTCGGATTTTCATGGTTCCAAATTATCTCATTTTACCTGCATTTCCTGTTCAGAAGAACGTAAAACAAAGTGAAAGTGTGAGAGAATGCTCTCCAGGTGATGCACAACACGGCACAACCATTAGTTTCGAACAATCTCGGATGTTCATGGTTCCAAATTATCTCATTTTACCTGTATTTCTTTTTTGGAAGAACGTAAAACGAAGTAAAAGTATTAGAGAATGCTAATCAGGTGATGCACAACACGGCACAACCATTAGTTTCGAACATTCTCGGATTTTCATGGTTCCAAATTATCTCATTTTACCTGTATTTCCTTTTTGGAAGAACGTAAAACGAAGTAAAAGTATTAGAGAATGCAAATCAGGTGATGCACAACACGGCACAACCATTAGTTTCGAACAATCTCGGATTTTCATGGTTCCAAATTATCTCATTTCACCTGTATTTTCTTTTTGGAAGAACGTAAAACGAAGTGAAAGTGACAGAGAATGCTCTTCAGGTGATGCACAACACGGCACAACCATTAGTTTCGAACAATCTCGGATTTTCATGGTTCCAAATTATCTCATTTTACCTGCATTTTCTGTTCAGAAAAACGTGAAACAAAGTGAAAGTGTGAGAGAATGCTCTCCAGGTGATGCACAACACGGCACAACCATTAGTTTCGAACAATCTCGGATTTTCATGGTTCCAAATTATCTCATTTGACCTGTATTTTCTCTCCAGAAGAACGTAAAACGAAGTGAAAAAAGTAGGGAATGCTAATCAGGTGATGCACAACACGGCACAACCATTGGTGTCAAACATTTTCGGATGTTCATGGTTCCAAATTATCTCATTTTACCTAGATTCCCTCTTCGGGAAAACGTAGAACGAAGTAAAAGTATTAGAGAATGCTAATCAGGTGATGCACAACACGGCACAACCATTAGTTTCGAACAATCTCGGATTTTCATGGTTCCAAATTATCTCATTTCACCTGTATTTCCTTTTTGGAAAAACGTAAAACGAAGTAAAAGTATTAGAGAATGCTAATCAGGTGATGCACAACACGGCACAACCATTAGTTTCAAACAATCTCGGATTTTCATGGTTCCAAATTATCTCATTTCACCTGTATTTCCTTTTTGGAAGAACGTAAAACGAAGTGAAAGTGACAGAGAATGCTCTTCAGGTGATGCACAACACGGCACAACCATTAGTTTCGAACAATCTCGGATTTTCATGGTTCCGAATTATCTCATTTTACCGGTATTTCCTTTCCGGAAAAACGTGAAACGAATTGAAAGTAGAAGAAAATGCTAATCAGGTGATGCACAACACGGCACAACCATTAGTTTCGAACAATCTCGGATTTTCATGGTTCCAAATTATCTCATTTTACCTGCATTTCCCTTTCGGAAGAACGTAAAACAAAGTGAAAGTGTGAGAGAATGCTTTCCAGGTGATGCACAACACGGCATAACCATTAGTTTCGAACAATCTCGGATTTTCATGGTTTCAAATTATCTTATTTTGCCTGTATTTCCTTCTCGAGAAATCGTGAAACAAAGTGAAAGTGAAAGATAATGCTTTCCAGGTGATGCACAACACGGCACAACCATTAGTTTCGAACAATCTCGGATTTTCATAGTTTCAAATTATCTCATTTCACCTGTATTTCCTTTTTGGAAGAACGTTAAACGAAGTGAAAGTGACAGAGAATGCTCTTCAGGTGATGCACAACACGGCACAACCATTAGTTTCGAACAATCTCGGATTTTTATGGTTCAAAATTATCTCATTTTACCTGTATTTCCTGTTCAGAAGAACGTGAAACAAAGTGAAAGTGTGAGAGAATGCTCTCCAGGTGATGCACAACACGGCACAACCATTAGTGTCAAACAATCTCGGATGTTCATGGTTTCAAATTATCTCATTTTACCTAGATTCCCTCTTCGGGAAAACGTAGAACGAAGTAAAAGTAGTAAAGAATGCTTATCAGGTGATGCACAACACGGCACAACCATTAGTTTCGAACAATCTCGGATTTTCATGGTTCCAAATTATCTTATTTTGCCTGTATTTCCTTCTCGAGAAATCGTGAAACAAAGTGAAAGTGAAAGATAATGCTTTCCAGGTGATGCACAACACGGCACAACTATAAGTTTCGAACAATCTCGGATTTTCATGGTTCCAAATTATCTCATTTTTCCCGTATTTCCTTTCCGGAAAAACGTAAAACGAAGTGAAAGTAGAAGAGAATGCTAATCAGGTGATGCACAACACGGCACAACTATTAGTTTCGAACAATCTCGGATTTTCATGGTTCCGAATTATCTCATTTTACCTGTATTTCCTGTTCGGAGAAACGTGAAACGAAGTAAAAGTAGTAGAGAATGCTAATCAGGTGATGCACAACACGGCACAACCATTAGTTTCGAACAATCTCGGATTTTCATGGTTCCAAATTATCTCATTTCACCTGTATTTCCTTTTTGGAAGAACGTAAAACGGAGTGAAAGTGACAGAGAATGCTCTCCAGGTGATGCACAACACGGCACAACTATTAGTTTCAGACACTCTCGGATTTTCATGGTTCCAAATTATCTTATTTTGCCTGTATTTTCTTCTTGAGAAATCGTGAAACAAAGTGAAAGTGAAAGAGAATGCTCTTCAGGTGATGCACAACACGGCACAACCATTAGTTTCGAACAATCTCGGATTTTCATGGTTCCGAATTATCTCATTTTACCTGTATTTTCTTTCCGGAAAAACGTAAAACGAATTAAAAGTAGAAGAGAATGCTAATCAGGTGATGCACAACACGGCACAACCATCAGTTTCAAACAATCTCGGATTTTCATGGTTCCAAATTATCTCATTTTACCTGTATTTTCTTTCCGGAGAAACGTGAAACGAAGTGAAACTAGTAGAGAATTCTAATCAGGTGATGCACAACACGGCACAACCATTAGTGTCAGACAATCTCGGATTTTCATGGTTTCAAATTATCTCATTTCAACTGTATTTCCTTTTTGGAAGAACGTAAAACGAGGTAAAAGTAGTGGAGAATGCTAATCAGGTGATGCACAACACGGCACAACCATTAGTTTCGAACAATCTCGGATTTTCATGGTTCCAAATTATCTTATTTTGCCTGTATTTTCTTCTCGAGAAATCGTGAAACAAAGTGAAAGTGAAAGAGAATGCTCTTCAGGTGATGCACAACACGGCACAACCATTAGTTTCGAACAATCTCGGATTTTCATGGTTCCGAATTATCTCATTTTACCTGTATTTCCTTTCCGGAAAAACGTAAAACGAATTGAAAGAAGAAGAGAATGCTAATCAGGTGATGCACAACACGGCACAACCATCAGTTTCAAACAATCTCGGATTTTCATGGTTCCAAATTATCTTATTTTGCCTGTATTTCCTCTTCGAAAAATCGTGAAACAAAGTGAAAGTGTGAGAGAATGCTCTCCAGGTGATGCACAACACGGCACAACCATTAGTTTCGAACAATCTCGGATTTTCATGGTTCCAAATTATCTCATTTTACCTGCATTTCCTGTTCGGAGAAACGTGAATCGAGGTAAAAGTAGTAGAGAATGCTAATCAGGTGATGCACAACACAGCACAACCATTAGTTTCGAACAATCTCGGATTTTCATGGTTCCAAATTATCCCATTTTACCTGTATTTCCTTTTTGGAAGAACGTAAAACGAAGTGAAAGTGACAGAGAATGCTCTTCAGGTGATGCACAACACGGCACAACCATTAGTTTCGAACAATCTCGGATTTTCATGGTTCCGAATTATCTCATTTTACCTGTATTTCCTTTCCGGAAAAACGTGAATCGAATTAAAAGTAGAAGAGAATGCTAATCAGGTGATGCACAACACGGCACAACCATTAGTTTCGAACAATCTCGGATTTTCATGGTTCCAAATTATCTCATTTTACCTGTATTTCCTTTCCGGGAAAACGTGAAACGAAGTAAAAGTAGAAGAGAATGCTAATCAGGTGATGCACAACACGGCACAACCATTAGTTTCGAACAATCTCGGATTTTCATGGTTCCAAATTATTTCATTTTACCTGTATTTCCTTTTTCGAAGAACGTAAAACGAAGTAAAAGTATTAGAGAATGCTAATCAGGTGATGCACAACACGGCACAACCATTAGTTTCGAACAATCTCGGATTTTCATGGTTCCAAATTATCTCATTTCACCTGTATTTCCTTTTTGGAAGAACGTAAAACGAAGTGAAAGTGACAGAAAATGCTTTTCAGGTGATGCACAACACGGCACAACCATTAGTTTCGAACAATCTCGGATGTTCATGGTTCCAAATTATCTCATTTTACCTGCATTTCCTGTTCAGAAGAACGTAAAACAGAGTGGAAGTGTGAGAGAATGCTCTCCAGGTGATGCACAACACGGCACAACCATTAGTTTCGAACAATCTCGGATTTTCATGGTTCCAAATTATCTCATTTTACCTGTATTTCCTTTTTGGAAGAACGTAAAACAAAGTGAAAGTGTGAGAGAATGCTCTCCAGGTGATGCACAACACGGCACAACTATCAGTTTCAGACACTCTCGGATTTTCATGGTTCCAAATTATCTTATTTTGCCTGTATTTCCTTCTCGAGAAATCGTGAAACAAAGTGAAAGTGTGAGAGAATGCTCTCCAGGTGATGCACAACACGGCACAACTATTAGTTTCAGACAATCTCGGATTTTCATGGTTCCGAATTATCTTATTTTCCCTGTATTTTCTTCTCGGAAAATCGTAAAACAAAGTGAAAGTGAAAGAGAATGCTATTCAGGTGATGCACAACACGGCACAGTTATTAGTTTTGAACAATCTCGGATTTTCATGGTCCCAAATTATTTTTTTCCCCCTGTATTTTCTTCTCAAAAAATCGCGAAACAAAGTGGAAGAAGAAGAGAATGCTCTCCACGCGTTGCACAACACGGCACAACTATTAGTTTCGAACAATCTCGAATTTTCATGGTTCCGAATTATCTTATTTTCCCTGTATTCCCTTTTCGGAAAAACGTTAAACAAAGTAAAATTGAAAGAGAATGCTCTCCAGGTGATGCACAACACGGCACAACTATTAGTTTCAGACAATTTCGAATTTTTCTGTTGTGATATACTTGTTCACCGTGTATTATTTCCTCTCCCAATAATCGTAAAACAAAGTGAAAGCGGGAAAGAATGCTACTCGGGTGAAGTACAACACGGCACAACTATTATTTTCGAACAATTTCGAATTTTTATGTTGTGATATACTTGTTCACCGTGTATTATTTCCTCTCCCAATAATTGTGAAACAAAGTGACAGTGGGAGAGAATGCTCTACAGGTGATGCACAACACGGCACAACTATTAGTTTCGAACAATTTGGAATTTTCATGTTTCGATGTACTTGTTTTCCGTGTATCATTTCCTTTTTCAATAATCGTTAAACAAAGTGAGAGCGAAAAAGAATGCTACTCGGGTGAAGTACAACACTGCACAACCATTAGTTTCGAACAATCTCGGATTTTCATGGTTCCAAATTATCTCATTTCACCTGTATTTTCTTTTTGGAAGAACGTAAAACGAAGTGAAAGTGACAGAGAATGCTCTTCAGGTGATGCACAACACGGCACAACCATTAGTTTCGAACAATCTCGGATTTTCATGGTTCCAAATTATCTCATTTTACCTGTATTTCCTTTTTGAAAGAACGTAAAACGAAGTAAAAGTATTAGAGAATGCAAATCAGGTGATGCACAACACGGCACAACCATTAGTTTCGAACAATCTCGGATTTTCATGGTTCCAAATTATCTCATTTCACCTGTATTTTCTTTTTGGAAGAACGTCAAACGAAGTGAAAGTGACAGAGAATGCTCTTCAGGTGATGCACAACACGGCACAACCATTAGTTTCGAACAATCTCGGATTTTCATGGTTCCAAATTATCTCATTTTACCTGCATTTCCTGTTCAGAAGAACGTGAAACAAAGTGAAAGTGTGAGAGAATGCTCTCCAGGTGATGCACAACACGGCACAACCATTAGTTTCGAACAATCTCGGATTTTCATGGTTCCAAATTATCTCATTTGACCTGTATTTTCTCTCCAGAAAAACGTAAAACGAAGTGAAAGAAGTAGGAAATGCTAATCAGGTGATGCACAACACGGCACAACCATTGGTGTCAAACATTTTCGGATGTTCATGGTTCCAAATTATCTCATTTTACCTAGATTCCCTCTTCGGGAAAACGTAGAACGAAGTAAAAGTAGTAAAGAATGCTAATCAGGTGATGCACAACACGGCACAACCATTAGTTTCGAACAATCTCGGATTTTCATGGTTCCAAATTATCTTATTTTGCCTGTATTTCCTTCTCGAGAAATCGTGAAACAAAGTGAAAGTGAAAGATAATGCTTCCCAGGTGATGCACAACACGGCACGACTATAAGTTTCGAACAATCTCGGATTTTCATGGTTCCAAATTATCTCATTTTACCTGTATTTCCTTTCCGGAAAAACGTAAAACGAAGTAAAAGTAGAAGAGAATGCTGATCAGGTGATGCACAACACGGCATAACCATTAGTTTCGAACAATCTCGGATTTTCATGGTTTCAAATTATCTTATTTTGCCTGTATTCCCTCTTCGAAAAATCGTGAAACAAAGTGAAAGTAAAAGAGAATGCTTTCCAGGTGATGCACAACCCGGCACAACCATTAGTTTCGAACAATCTCGGATTTTCATAGTTTCAAATTATCTCATTTTACCCGCATTTCCTTTTCGGAAGAACGTAAAACGGAGTAAAAGTATTAGAGAATGCTAATCAGGTGATGCACAACACGGCACAACCATTAGTTTCGAACAATCTCGGATTTTCATGGTTCCAAATTATCTCATTTCACCTGTATTTCCTTTTTGGAAGAACGTAAAACGAAGTAAAAGTATTAGAGAATGCTAATCAGGTGATGCACAACACGGCACAACCATTAGTTTCGAACAATCTCGGATTTTCATGGTTCCAAATTATCTCATTTCACCTGTATTTCCTTTTCGGAAGAACGTAAAACGAAGTGAAAGTGACAGAGAATGCTCTTCAGGTGATGCACAACACGGCACAACCATTAGTTTCGAACAATCTCGGATTTTCATGGTTCCAAATTATCTCATTTTACCTGCATTTCCTGTTACGAAGAACGTAAAACAAAGTGAAAGTGTGAGAGAATGCTCTCCAGGTGATGCACAACACGGCACAACCATTAGTTTCGAACAATCTCGGATGTTCATGGTTCCAAATTATCTCATTTTACCTGTATTTCTTTTTTGGAAGAACGTAAAACGAAGTAAAAGTATTAGAGAATGCTAATCAGGTGATGCACAACACGGCACAACCATTAGTTTCGAACAATCTCGGATTTTCATGGTTCCAAATTATCTCATTTTACCTGTATTTCCTTTTTGGAAGAACGTAAAACGGAGTAAAAGTATTAGAGAATGCAAATCAGGTGATGCACAACACGGCACAACCATTAGTTTCGAACAATCTCGGATTTTCATGGTTCCAAATTATCTCATTTCACCTGTATTTTCTTTTTGGAAGAACGTAAAACGAAGTGAAAGTGACAGAGAATGCTCTTCAGGTGATGCACAACACGGCACAACCATTAGTTTCGAACAATCTCGGATTTTCATGGTTCCAAATTATCTCATTTTACCTGCATTTCCTGTTCAGAAGAACGTGAAACAAAGTGAAAGTGTGAGAGAATGCTCTCCAGGTGATGCACAACACGGCACAACCATTAGTTTCGAACAATCTCGGATTTTCATGGTTCCAAATTATCTCATTTGACCTGTATTTTCTCTCCAGAAGAACGTAAAACGAAGTGAAAGAAGTAGGGAATGCTAATCAGGTGATGCACAACACGGCACAACCATTGGTGTCAAACATTTTCGGATGTTCATGGTTCCAAATTATCTCATTTTACCTAGATTCCCTCTTCGGGAAAACGTAGAACGAAGTAGAAGTATTAGAGAATGCTAATCAGGTGATGCACAACACGGCACAACCATTAGTTTCGAACAATCTCGGATTTTCATGGTTCCAAATTATCTCATTTCACCTGTATTTCCTTTTTGGAAAAACGTAAAACGAAGTAAAAGTATTAGAGAATGCTAATCAGGTGATGCACAACACGGCACAACCATTAGTTTCGAACAATCTCGGATTTTCATGGTTCCAAATTATCTCATTTCACCTGTATTTCCTTTTTGGAAGAACGTAAAACGAAGTGAAAGTGACAGAGAATGCTCTTCAGGTGATGCACAACACGGCACAACCATTAGTTTCGAACAATCTCGGATTTTCATGGTTCCAAATTATCTTATTTTGCCTGTATTTCCTTCTCGAGAAATCGTGAAACAAAGTGAAAGTGAAAGATAATGCTTTCCAGGTGATGCACAACACGGCACAACTATAAGTTTCGAACAATCTCGGATTTTCATGGTTCCAAATTATCTCATTTTTCCTGTATTTCCTTTCCGGAAAAACGTAAAACGAAGTGAAAGTAGAAGAGAATGCTAATCAGGTGATGCACAACACGGCACAACTATTAGTTTCGAACAATCTCGGATTTTCATGGTTCCAAATTATCTCATTTTACCTGCATTTCCTTTCCGGAAGAACGTAAAACAAAGTAAAAGTGTAAGAGAATGCTCTCCAGGTGATGCACAACACGGCACAACTATTAGTTTCAGACACTCTCGGATTTTCATGGTTCCAAATTATCTTATTTTGCCTGTATTTCCTTCTCGAGAAATCGTGAAACAAAGTAAAAGTGAAAGATAATGCTTTCCAGGTGATGCACAACACGGCACATCCATTAGTTTCGAACAATCTCGGATTTTCATGGTTCCAAATTATCTCATTTCACCTGTATTTCCTTTTTGGGAGAACGTAAAACAAAGTGAAAGTGACAGAGAATGCTCTTCAGGTGATGCACAACACGGCACAACCATTAGTTTCGAACAATCTCGGATTTTTATGGTTCCAAATTATCTCATTTTACCTGCATTTCCTGTTCAGAAGAACGTAAAACAAAGTGAAAGTGTGAGAGAATGCTCTCCAGGTGATGCACAACACGGCACAACCATTAGTTTCGAACAATCTCGGATTTTCATGGTTCCAAATTATCTTATTTTGCCTGTATTTCCTCTTCGAAAAATCGTGAAACAAAGTGAAAGTGTGAGAGAATGCTCTCCAGGTGATGCACAACACGGCACAACCATTAGTTTCGAACAATCTCGGATTTTCATGGTTCCAAATTATCTCATTTTACCTGCATTTCCTGTTCGGAGAAACGTGAAACGAAGTAAAAGTAGTAGAGAATGCTCTCCAGGTGATGCACAACACGGCACAACCATTAGTTTCGAACAATCTCGGATTTTCATGGTTCCAAATTATCTCATTTTACCTGCATTTTCTGTTCGGAAAAACGTGAAACGAAGTAAAAGTAGTAGAGAATGCTAATCAGGTGATGCACAACACGGCACAACCATTAGTTTCGAACAATCTCGGATTTTCATGGTTCCAAATTATCTCATTTCACCTGTATTTCCTTTTTGGAAGAACGTAAAACGAATTAAAAGTAGAAGAGAATGCTAATCAGGTGATGCACAACACGGCACAAACATTAGTTTCGAACAATCTCGGATTTTCATGGTTCCAAATTATCTCATTTTACCTCCATTTCCTTTCCGGAAGAACGTGAAACAAAGTGAGAGTGTGAGAGAATGCTCTCCAGGTGATGCACAACACGGCACAACTATCAGTTTCAGACACTCTCGGATTTTCATGGTTCCAAATTATCTTATTTTGCCTGTATTTCCTTCTCGAGAAATCGTGAAACAAAGTGAAAGTGAGAGATAATGCTTTCCAGGTGATGCACAACACGGCACAACTATTAGTTTCGAACAATCTCGGATTTTCATGGTTCCAAATTATCTCATTTTACCTGTATTTCCTTTCCGGAAAAACGTAAAACGAAGTAAAAGTAGAAGAGAATGCTAATCAGGTGATGCAAAACACGGCACAACCATTAGTTTCGAACAATCTCGGATTTTCATGGTTCCGAATTATCTCATTTTACCTGTATTTCCTTTTTGGAAGAACGTCAAACGAAGTAAAAGTATTAGAGAATGCTGATCAGGTGATGCACAACACGGCACAACCATTAGTTTCGAACAATCTCGGATTTTCATGGTTCCAAATTATCTCATTTTACCTGCATTTCCTGTTCAGAAGAACGTAAAACAAAGTGAAAGTGTGAGAGAATGCTCTCCAGGTGATGCACAACACGGCACAACCATTAGTTTCGAACAATCTCGGATTTTCATGGTTCCAAATTATCTCATTTGACCTGTATTTTCTTTCCAGAAGAACGTAAAACGAAGTAAAAGAAGTAGGGAATGCTAATCAGGTGATGCACAACACGGCACAACCATTAGTGTCAAACAATCTCGGATGTTCATGGTTCCAAATTATCTCATTTTACCTAGATTCCCTTTTTGGGAAAACGTAGAACGAAGTAAAAGTAGTAAAGAATGCTAATCGGGTGATGCACAACACGGCACAACCATTAGTTTCGAACAATCTCGGATTTTCATGGTTTCAAATTATCTCATTTTACCTGTATTTCCTTTCCGGAAAAACGTCAAACGAAGTCAAAGTAGAAGAGAATGCTAATCAGGTGATGCACAACACGGCACAACTATTAGTTTCGAACAATCTCGGATTTTCATGGTTCCGAATTATCTCATTTTACCTGTATTTCCTTTCCGGAAAAACGTAAAACGAATTAAAAGTAGAAGAGAATGCTAATCAGGTGATGCACAACACGGCACAACTATTAGTTTCGAACAATCTCGGATTTTCATGGTTCCGAATTATCTCATTTTACCTGTATTTCCTTTCCGGAAAAACGTAAAACGAATTAAAAGTAGAAGAGAATGCTAATCAGGTGATGCACAACACGGCACAACCATTAGTTCTAAACGATCTCGGATTTTCATGGTTTCAAATTATCTTATTTTGCCTGTATTTCCTCTTCGAAAAATCGTGAAACAAAGTGAAAGTGTGAGAGAATGCTCTCCAGGTGATGCACAACACGGCACAACCATTAGTTTCGAACCATCTCGGATTTTCATGGTTCCAAATTATCTCATTTTACCTGCATTTCCTGTTCGAAGAAACGTGGAACGAAGTAAAAGTAGTAGAGAATGCTAATCAGGTGATGCACAACACGGCACAACCATTAGTTTCGAACAATCTCGGATTTTCATGGTCCCAAATTATCTCATTTCACCTGTATTTCCTTTCTGGAAGAACGTAAAACGAAGTAAAAGTATTAGAGAATGCTAATCAGGTGATGCACAACACGGCACAACCATTAGTTTCGAACAATCTCGGATTTTCATGGTTCCAAATTATCTCATTTCACCTGTATTTCCTTTTTGGAAGAACGTAAAACGAAGTGAAAGTGACAGAGAATGCTCTCCAGGTGATGCACAACACGGCACAACTATTAGTTTCAGACACTCTCGGATTTTCATGGTTCCAAATTATCTTATTTTGCCTGTATTTTCTTCTCGAGAAATCGTGAAACAAAGTGAAAGTGAAAGAGAATGCTCTTCAGGTGATGCACAACACGGCACAACCATTAGTTTCGAACAATCTCGGATTTTCATGGTTCCGAATTATCTCATCTTACCTGTATTTCCTTTCCGGAAAAACGTAAAACGAATTAAAAGTAGAAGAGAATGCTAATCAGGTGATGCACAACACGGCACAACCATCAGTTTCAAACAATCTCGGATTTTCATGGTTCCAAATTATCTCATTTTACCTGTATTTTCTTTCCGGAGAAACGTGAAACGAAGTGAAACTAGTAGAGAATTCTAATCAGGTGATGCACAACACGGCACAACCATCAGTTTCAAACAATCTCGGATTTTCATGGTTCCAAATTATCTCATTTCACCTGTATTTCCTTTTTGGAAGAACGTAAAACGAAGTGAAAGTGACAGAAAATGCTTTTCAGGTGATGCACAACACGGCACAACCATTAGTTTCGAACAATCTCGGATGTTCATGGTTCCAAATTATCTCATTTTACCTGCATTTCCTGTTCAGAAGAACGTAAAACAGAGTGAAAGTGTGAGAGAATGCTCTCCAGGTGATGCACAACACGGCACAACCATTAGTTTCGAACAATCTCGGATTTTCATGGTTCCAAATTATCTCATTTGACCTGTATTTTCTTTCCAGAAGAACGTAAAACGAAGTGAAAGTGTAAGAGAATGCTCTCCAGGTGATGCACAACACGGCACAACTATTAGTTTCAGACACTCTCGGATTTTCATGGTTCCAAATTATCTTATTTTGCCTGTATTTCCTTCTCGAGAAATCGTGAAACAAAGTGAAAGTGAAAGATAATGCTTTCCAGGTGATGCACAACACGGCACAACTATTAGTTTCGAACAATTTCGGATTTTCATGGTTTCAAATTATCTCATTTCACCTGTATTTCCTTTCCGGAGAAACGTGAAACGAAGTAAAACTAGTAGAGAATTCTAATCAGGTGATGCACAACACGGCACAACCATTAGTTTCAAACAATCTCGGATTTTCATGGTTCCAAATTATCTTATTTTGCCTGTATTTCCTCTTCGAAAAATCGTGAAACAAAGTGAAAGTGTGAGAGAATGCTCTCCAGGTGATGCACAACACGGCACAACCATTAGTTTCGAACAATCTCGGATTTTCATGGTTCCGAATTATCTCATTTTACCTGCATTTCGTGTTCGGAGAAACGTGAAACGGAGTAAAAGTAGTAGAGAATGCTAATCAGGTGATGCACAACACGGCACAACCATTAGTTTCGAACAATCTCGGATTTTCATGGTTCCAAATTATCTCATTTCACCTGTATTTCCTTTTTGGAAGAACGTAAAACGAAGTGAAAGTGACAGAGAATGCTCTTCAGGTGATGCACAACACGGCACAACCATTAGTTTCGAACAATCTCGGATTTTCATGGTTCCGAATTATCTCATTTTACCTGTATTTCTTTTCCGGAAAAACGTAAAACGAATTGAAAGTAGAAGAGAATGCTAATCAGGTGATGCACAACACGGCACAACCATTAGTTTCGAACAATCTCGGATTTTCATGGTTCCAAATTATCTCATTTTACCTGCATTTCCTTTCCGGAAGAACGTAAAACAAAGTGAAAGTGTGAGAGAATGCTCTCCAGGTGATGCACAACACGGCACAACTATTAGTTTCAGACACTCTCGGATTTTCATGGTTCCAAATTATCTTATTTTGCCTGTATTTCCTTCTCGAGAAATCGTGAAACGAAGTGAAAGTGAAAGATAATGCTTTCCAGGTGATGCACAACACGGCACAACCATTAGTTTCGAACAATCTCGGATTTTCATGGTTCCAAATTATCTCATTTCACCTGTATTTCCTTTTTGGAAGAACGTAAAACGAAGTGAAAGTGACAGAGAATGCTCTTCAGGTGATGCACAACACGGCACAACCATTAGTTTCGAACAATCTCGGATTTTCATGGTTCCAAATATCTCATTTTACCTGCATTTCCTTTCCGGAAGAACGTAAAACAAAGTGAAAGTGAAAGATAATGCTTTCCAGGTGATGCACAACACGGCACAACCATTAGTTTCGAACAATCTCGGATTTTCATGGTTCCAAATTATCTCATTTCACCTGTATTCCCTCTTCGAAAAATCGTGGAACAGAGTGAAAGTGAAAGAGAATGCTTTTCAGGTGATGCACAACACGGCACAACCATTAGTTTCGAACAATCTCGGATTTTCATGGTTCCAAATTATCTCATTTCACCTGTATTTCCTTTTTGGAAAAACGTGAAACGAATTAAAAGTAAAAGAGAATGCTAATCAGGTGATGCACAACACGGCACAACTATTAGTTTCAGACACTCTCGGATTTTCATGGTTCCAAATTATCTTATTTTGCCTGTATTTCCTTCTCGAGAAATCGTAAAACAAAGTGAAAGTAGAAGAGAATGCTAATCAGGTGATGCACAACACGGCACAACCATCAGTTTCAAACAATCTCGGATTTTCATGGTTCCAAATTATCTCATTTCACCTGTATTTCCTTTTTGGAAGAACGTAAAACGAAGTGAAAGTGACAGAAAATGCTTTTCAGGTGATGCACAACACGGCACAACCATTAGTTTCGAACAATCTCGGATGTTCATGGTTCCAAATTATCTCATTTTACCTGCATTTCCTGTTCAGAAGAACGTAAAACAGAGTGGAAGTGTGAGAGAATGCTCTCCAGGTGATGCACAACACGGCACAACCATTAGTTTCGAACAATCTCGGATTTTCATGGTTCCAAATTATCTCATTTGACCTGTATTTTCTTTCCAGAAGAACGTAAAACGAAGTGAAAGTGTAAGAGAATGCTCTCCAGGTGATGCACAACACGGCACAACTATTAGTTTCAGACACTCTCAGATTTTCATGGTTCCAAATTATCTTATTTTGCCTGTATTTCCTTCTCGAGAAATCGTGAAACAAAGTGAAAGTGAAAGATAATGCTTTCCAGGTGATGCACAACACGGCACAACTATTAGTTTCGAACAATTTCGGATTTTCATGGTTTCAAATTATCTCATTTCACCTGTATTTCCTTTCCGGAGAAACGTGAAACGAAGTAAAACGAGTAGAGAATTCTAATCGGGTGATGCACAACACGGCACAACCATTAGTTCTAAACGATCTCGGATTTTCATGGTTTCAAATTATCTTATTTTGCCCGTATTTCCTCTTCGAAAAATCGTGAAACAAAGTGAAAGTGTGAAAGAATGCTCTCCAGGTGATGCACAACACGGCACAACCATTAGTTTCGAACCATCTCGGATTTTCATGGTTCCAAATTATCTCATTTTACCTGCATTTCCTGTTCGAAGAAACGTGGAACGAAGTAAAAGTAGTAGAGAATGCTAATCAGGTGATGCACAACACGGCACAACCATTAGTTTCGAACAATCTCGGATTTTCATGGTTCCAAATTATCTCATTTCACCTGTATTTCCTTTCTGGAAGAACGTAAAACGAAGTGAAAGTGACATAGAATGCTCTTCAGGTGATGCACAACACGGCACAACCATTAGTTTCGAACAATCTCGGATTTTCATGGTTCCGAATTATCTCATTTTACCTGTACTTCCTTTCCGGAAGAACGTAAAACAAAGTGAAAGTGTGAGAGAATGCTCTCCAGGTGATGCACAACACGGCACAACTATTAGTTTCAGACACTTCCGGATTTTCATGGTTCCAAATTATCTTATTTTGCCTGTATTTTCTTCTCGAAAATCGTGAAACAAAGTGAAAGTAAAAGAGAATGCTTTCCAGGTGATGCACAACACGGCACAACTATTAGTTTCGAACAATTTCGGATTTTCATGGTTCCAAATTATCTCATTTTACCTGTATTTCCTTTCCGGAGAAACGTGAAACGAAGTAAAACTAGTAGAGAATTCTAATCAGGTGATGCACAACACGGCACAACCATCAGTTTCAAACAATCTCGGATTTTCATGGTTCCAAATTATCTCATTTTACCTGTATTTTCTTCTCGAAAATCGTGAAACAAAGTGAAAGTAAAAGAGAATGCTTTCCAGGTGATGCACAACACGGCACAACTATTAGTTTCGAACAATTTCGGATTTTCATGGTTCCAAATTATCTCATTTTACCTGTATTTCCTTTCCGGAGAAACGTGAAACGAAGTAAAACTAGTAGAGAATTCTAATCAGGTGATGCACAACACGGCACAACCATTAGTGTCAAACAATCTCGGATTTTCATGGTTCCAAATTATCTCATTTGACCTGTATTTCCTTTTTGGAAGAACGTAAAACGAAGTAAAAGTATTAGAGAATGCTAATCAGGTGATGCACAACACGGCACAACCATTAGTTTCGAACAATCTCGGATTTTCATGGTTCCAAATTATCTCATTTCACCTGTATTTCCTTTTTGGAAGAACGTAAAACGAAGTGAAAGTGACAGAGAATGCTCTCCAGGTGATGCACAACACGGCACAACTATTAGTTTCAGACACTCTCGGATTTTCATGGTTCCAAATTATCTTATTTTGCCTGTATTTTCTTCTCGAGAAATCGTGAAACAAAGTGAAAGTGAAAGAGAATGCTCTTCAGGTGATGCACAACACGGCACAACCATTAGTTTCGAACAATCTCGGATTTTCATGGTTCCGAATTATCTCATCTTACCTGTATTTCCTTTCCGGAAAAACGTAAAACGAATTAAAAGTAGAAGAGAATGCTAATCAGGTGATGCACAACACGGCACAACCATCAGTTTCAAACAATCTCGGATTTTCATGGTTCCAAATTATCTCATTTTACCTGTATTTTCTTTCCGGAGAAACGTGAAACGAAGTGAAACTAGTAGAGAATTCTAATCAGGTGATGCACAACACGGCACAACCATCAGTTTCAAACAATCTCGGATTTTCATGGTTCCAAATTATCTCATTTCACCTGTATTTCCTTTTTGGAAGAACGTAAAACGAAGTGAAAGTGACAGAAAATGCTTTTCAGGTGATGCACAACACGGCACAACCATTAGTTTCGAACAATCTCGGATGTTCATGGTTCCAAATTATCTCATTTTACCTGCATTTCCTGTTCAGAAGAACGTAAAACAGAGTGAAAGTGTGAGAGAATGCTCTCCAGGTGATGCACAACACGGCACAACCATTAGTTTCGAACAATCTCGGATTTTCATGGTTCCAAATTATCTCATTTGACCTGTATTTTCTTTCCAGAAGAACGTAAAACGAAGTGAAAGTGTAAGAGAATGCTCTCCAGGTGATGCACAACACGGCACAACTATTAGTTTCAGACACTCTCGGATTTTCATGGTTCCAAATTATCTTATTTTGCCTGTATTTCCTTCTCGAGAAATCGTGAAACAAAGTGAAAGTGAAAGATAATGCTTTCCAGGTGATGCACAACACGGCACAACTATTAGTTTCGAACAATTTCGGATTTTCATGGTTTCAAATTATCTCATTTCACCTGTATTTCCTTTCCGGAGAAACGTGAAACGAAGTAAAACTAGTAGAGAATTCTAATCAGGTGATGCACAACACGGCACAACCATTAGTTTCAAACAATCTCGGATTTTCATGGTTCCAAATTATCTTATTTTGCCTGTATTTCCTCTTCGAAAAATCGTGAAACAAAGTGAAAGTGTGAGAGAATGCTCTCCAGGTGATGCACAACACGGCACAACCATTAGTTTCGAACAATCTCGGATTTTCATGGTTCCGAATTATCTCATTTTACCTGCATTTCGTGTTCGGAGAAACGTGAAACGGAGTAAAAGTAGTAGAGAATGCTAATCAGGTGATGCACAACACGGCACAACCATTAGTTTCGAACAATCTCGGATTTTCATGGTTCCAAATTATCTCATTTCACCTGTATTTCCTTTTTGGAAGAACGTAAAACGAAGTGAAAGTGACAGAGAATGCTCTTCAGGTGATGCACAACACGGCACAACCATTAGTTTCGAACAATCTCGGATTTTCATGGTTCCGAATTATCTCATTTTACCTGTATTTCTTTTCCGGAAAAACGTAAAACGAATTGAAAGTAGAAGAGAATGCTAATCAGGTGATGCACAACACGGCACAACCATTAGTTTCGAACAATCTCGGATTTTCATGGTTCCAAATTATCTCATTTTACCTGCATTTCCTTTCCGGAAGAACGTAAAACAAAGTGAAAGTGTGAGAGAATGCTCTCCAGGTGATGCACAAAACGGCACAACTATTAGTTTCAGACACTCTCGGATTTTCATGGTTCCAAATTATCTTATTTTGCCTGTATTTCCTTCTCGAGAAATCGTGAAACGAAGTGAAAGTGAAAGATAATGCTTTCCAGGTGATGCACAACACGGCACAACCATTAGTTTCGAACAATCTCGGATTTTCATGGTTCCAAATTATCTCATTTCACCTGTATTTCCTTTTTGGAAGAACGTAAAACGAAGTGAAAGTGACAGAGAATGCTCTTCAGGTGATGCACAACACGGCACAACCATTAGTTTCGAACAATCTCGGATTTTCATGGTTCCAAATATCTCATTTTACCTGCATTTCCTTTCCGGAAGAACGTAAAACAAAGTGAAAGTGAAAGATAATGCTTTCCAGGTGATGCACAACACGGCACAACCATTAGTTTCGAACAATCTCGGATTTTCATGGTTCCAAATTATCTCATTTCACCTGTATTCCCTCTTCGAAAAATCGTGGAACAGAGTGAAAGTGAAAGAGAATGCTTTTCAGGTGATGCACAACACGGCACAACCATTAGTTTCGAACAATCTCGGATTTTCATGGTTCCAAATTATCTCATTTCACCTGTATTTCCTTTTTGGAAAAACGTGAAACGAATTAAAAGTAAAAGAGAATGCTAATCAGGTGATGCACAACACGGCACAACTATTAGTTTCAGACACTCTCGGATTTTCATGGTTCCAAATTATCTTATTTTGCCTGTATTTCCTTCTCGAGAAATCGTAAAACAAAGTGAAAGTAGAAGAGAATGCTAATCAGGTGATGCACAACACGGCACAACCATCAGTTTCAAACAATCTCGGATTTTCATGGTTCCAAATTATCTCATTTCACCTGTATTTCCTTTTTGGAAGAACGTGAAACGAAGTGAAAGTGACAGAAAATGCTTTTCAGGTGATGCACAACACGGCACAACCATTAGTTTCGAACAATCTCGGATGTTCATGGTTCCAAATTATCTCATTTTACCTGCATTTCCTGTTCAGAAGAACGTAAAACAGAGTGGAAGTGTGAGAGAATGCTCTCCAGGTGATGCACAACACGGCACAACCATTAGTTTCGAACAATCTCGGATTTTCATGGTTCCAAATTATCTCATTTGACCTGTATTTTCTTTCCAGAAGAACGTAAAACGAAGTGAAAGTGTAAGAGAATGCTCTCCAGGTGATGCACAACACGGCACAACTATTAGTTTCAGACACTCTCAGATTTTCATGGTTCCAAATTATCTTATTTTGCCTGTATTTCCTTCTCGAGAAATCGTGAAACAAAGTGAAAGTGAAAGATAATGCTTTCCAGGTGATGCACAACACGGCACAACTATTAGTTTCGAACAATTTCGGATTTTCATGGTTTCAAATTATCTCATTTCACCTGTATTTCCTTTCCGGAGAAACGTGAAACGAAGTAAAACGAGTAGAGAATTCTAATCAGGTGATGCACAACACGGCACAACCATTAGTTTCAAACAATCTCGGATTTTCATGGTTCCAAATTATCTTATATTGCCTGTATTTCCTCTTCGAAAAATCGTGAAACAAAGTGAAAGTGTGAGAGAATGCTCTCCAGGTGATGCACAACACGGCACAACCATTAGTTTCGAACAATCTCGGATTTTCATGGTTCCGAATTATCTCATTTTACCTGCATTTCGTGTTCGGAGAAACGTGAAACGGAGTGAAAGTAGTAGAGAATGCTAATCAGGTGATGCACAACACGGCACAACCATTAGTTTCGAACAATCTCGGATTTTCATGGTTCCAAATTATCTCATTTCACCTGCATTTCCTTTTTGGAAGAACGTAAAACGAAGTGAAAGTGACAGAGAATGCTCTTCAGGTGATGCACAACACGGCACAACCATTAGTTTCGAACAATCTCGGATTTTCATGGTTCCGAATTATCTCATTTTACCTGTATTTCTTTTCCGGAAAAACGTAAAACGAATTGAAAGTAGAAGAGAATGCTAATCAGGTGATGCACAACACGGCACAACCATTAGTTTCGAACAATCTCGGATTTTCATGGTTCCAAATATCTCATTTTACCTGCATTTCCTTTCCGGAAGAACGTAAAACAAAGTGAAAGTGAAAGATAATGCTTTCCAGGTGATGCACAACACGGCACAACCATTAGTTTCGAACAATCTCGGATTTTCATGGTTCCAAATTATCTCATTTCACCTGTATTTCCTTTTTGGAAGAACGTAAAACGAAGTGAAAGTGACAGAGAATGCTCTTCAGGTGATGCACAACACGGCACAACCATTAGTTTCGAACAATCTCGGATTTTCATGGTTCCAAATTATCTCATTTCACCTGTATTTCCTTTTTGGAAAAACGTGAAACGAATTAAAAGTAAAAGAGAATGCTAATCAGGTGATGCGCAACACGGCACAAACATTAGTTTCGAACAATCGCGGATTTTCATGGTTCCAAATTATCTCATTTTACCTCCATTTCCTTTCCGGAAGAACGTAAAACAAAGTGAAAGTGTGAGAGAATGCTCTCCAGGTGATGCACAACACGGCACAACTATTAGTTTCAGACACTCTCGGATTTTCATGGTTCCAAATTATCTTATTTTGCCTGTATTTCCTTCTCGAGAAATCGTGAAACAAAGTGAAAGTGGAAGATAATGCTTTCCAGGTGATGCACAACACGGCACAACTATTAGTTTCGAACAATCTCGGATTTTCATGGTTCCAAATTATCTCATTTTACCTGTATTTCCTTTGCGGAAAAACGTAAAACGAAGTAAAAGTAGAAGAGAATGCTAATCAGGTGATGCACAACACGGCACAACCATTAGTTTCGAACAATCTCGGATGTTCATGGTTCCAAATTATCTCATTTTACCTGTATTTCCTTTTTGGAAGAACGTAAAACGAAGTAAAAGTATTAGAAAATGCTGATCAGGTGATGCACAACACAGCACAACCATTAGTTTCGAACAATCTCGGATTTTCATGGTTCCAAATTATCTCATTTTACCTGCATTTCCTGTTCAGAAGAACGTAAAACAAAATGAAAGTGTGAGAGAATGCTCTCCAGGTGATGCACAACACGGCACAACCATTAGTTTCGAACAATCTCGGATTTTCATGGTTCCAAATTATCTCATTTGACCTGTATTTTCTTTCCAGAAGAACGTAAAACGAAGTAAAAGAAGTAGGGAATGCTAATCAGGTGATGCACAACACGGCACAACCATTAGTGTCAAACAATCTCGGATGTTCATGGTTCCAAATTATCTCATTTTACCTAGATTCCCTCTTTGGGAAAACGTAGAACGAAGTAAAAGTAGTAAAGAATGCTAATCAGGTGATGCACAACACGGCACAACCATTAGTTTCGAACAATCTCGGATTTTCATGGTTCCGAATTATCTTATTTTGCCTGTATTTCCTTCTCGAGAAATCGTGAAACAAAGTGAAAGTGAAAGATAATGCTTTCCAGGTGATGCACAACACGGCACAACTATAAGTTTCGAACAATCTCGGATTTTCATGGTTCCAAATTATCTCATTTTACCTGTATTTCCTTTCCGGAAAAACGTAAATCGAATTAAAAGTAGAAGAGAATGCTAATCAGGTGATGCACAACACGGCACAACCATTAGTTCCAAACAATCTCGGATTTTCATGGTTTCAAATTATCTTATTTTGCCCTATTTCCTCTTCGAAAAATCGTGAAACAAAGTGAAAGTGTGAGAGAATACTCTCCAGGTGATGCACAACACGGCACAACCATTAGTTTCGAACAATCTCGGATTTTCATGGTTCCAAATTATCTCATTTTACCTGCATTTCCTGTTCGGAGAAACGTGAAACGAAGTAAAAGTAGTAGAGAATGCTAATCAGGTGTTGCACAACACGGCACAACCATTAGTTTCGAACAATCTCGGATTTTCATGGTTCCAAATTATCTCATTTCACCTGTATTTCCTTTCTGGAAGGACGTAAAACGAAGTGAAAGTGACATAGAATGCTCTTCAGGTGATGCACAACACGGCACAACCATTAGTTTCGAACAATTTCGGATTTTCATGGTTCCGAATTATCTCATTTTACCTGTATTTCCTTTCCGGAAAAATGTAAAACGAATTAAAAGTAGAAGAGAATGCTAATCAGGTGATGCACAACACGGCACAACCATTAGTTTCGAACAATCTCGGATTTTCATGGTTCCAAATTATCTCATTTCACCTGTATTTCCTTTTTAGAAGAACGTAAAACGAAGTGAAAGTGACAGAGAATGCTCTTCAGGTGATGCACAACACGGCACAACCATTAGTTTCGAACAATCTCGGATTTTCATGGTTCCGAATTATCTCATTTTACCTGTATTTCCTTTCCGGAAAAACGTAAAACGAATCAAAAGTAGAAGAGAATGCTAATCAGGTGATGCACAACACGGCACAACCATTAGTTTCGAACAATCTCGGATTTTCATGGTTCCAAATTATCTCATTTTACCTGTATTTCCTTTCCGGAAAAACGTAAAACGAATTAAAAGTAGAAGAGAATGCTAATCAGGTGATGCACAACACGGCACAACCATTAGTTTCGTACAATTTTGGATTTTCATGGTTCCAAATTATCTCATTTTACCTGTATTTCCTTTTTGGAAGAACGTAAAACGAAGTGAAAGTGACAGAGAATGCTTTTCAGGTGATGCACAACACGGCACAACCATTAGTTTCGAACAATCTCGGATGTTCATGGTTCCAAATTATCTCATTATACCTGCATTTCCTGTTCAGAAGAACGTAAAACAGAGTGGAAGTGTGAGAGAATGCTCTCCAGGTGATGCACAACACGGCACAACCATTAGTTTCGAACAATCTCGGATTTTCATGGTTCCAAATTATCTCATTTGACCTGTATTTTCTTTCCAGAAGAACATAAAACGAAGTAAAAGAAGTAGGGAATGCTAATCAGGTGATGCACAACACGGCACAACCATTAGTGTCAAACAATCTCGGATGTTCATGGTTCCAAATTATCTCATTTTACCTAGATTCCCTCTTCGGAAAAACGTAGAACGAAGTAAAAGTAGTAAAGAATGCTAATCAGGTGATGCACAACACGGCACAACTATTAGTTTCGAACAATCTCGGATTTTCATGGTTCCAAATTATCTTATTTTGCCTGTATTTCCTTCTCGAGAAATCGTGAAACAAAGTGAAAGTGAAAGATAATGCTTTCCAGGTGATGCACAACACGGCACAACTATAAGTTTCGAACAATCTCGGATTTTCATGGTTCCAAATTATCTCATTTTACCTGTATTTCCTTTCCGGAAAAACGTGAAACGAAGTAAAAGTAGAAGAGAATGCTAATCAGGTAATGCACAACACGGCACAACCATTAGTTTCGAACAATCTCGGATTTTCATGGTTCCGAATTATCTCATTTTACCTGCATTTCGTGTTCGGAGAAACGTGAAACGGAGTAAAAGTAGTAGAGAATGCTAATCAGGTGATGCACAACACGGCACAACCATTAGTTTCGAACAATCTCGGATTTTCATGGTTCCAAATTATCTCATTTCACCTGTATTTCCTTTTTGGAAGAACGTAAAACGAAGTGAAAGTGACAGAGAATGCTCTTCAGGTGATGCACAACACGGCACAACCATTAGTTTCGAACAATCTCGGATTTTCATGGTTCCGAATTATCTCATTTTACCTGTATTTCTTTTCCGGAAAAACGTAAAACGAATTGAAAGTAGAAGAGAATGCTAATCAGGTGATGCACAACACGGCACAACCATTAGTTTCGAACAATCTCGGATTTTCATGGTTCCAAATTATCTCATTTTACCTGCATTTCCTTTCCGGAAGAACGTAAAACAAAGTGAAAGTGTGAGAGAATGCTCTCCAGGTGATGCACAACACGGCACAACTATTAGTTTCAGACACTCTCGGATTTTCATGGTTCCAAATTATCTTATTTTGCCTGTATTTCCTTCTCGAGAAATCGTGAAACGAAGTGAAAGTGAAAGATAATGCTTTCCAGGTGATGCACAACACGGCACAACCATTAGTTTCGAACAATCTCGGATTTTCATGGTTCCAAATTATCTCATTTCACCTGTATTTCCTTTTTGGAAGAACGTAAAACGAAGTGAAAGTGACAGAGAATGCTCTTCAGGTGATGCACAACACGGCACAACCATTAGTTTCGAACAATCTCGGATTTTCATGGTTCCAAATATCTCATTTTACCTGCATTTCCTTTCCGGAAGAACGTAAAACAAAGTGAAAGTGAAAGATAATGCTTTCCAGGTGATGCACAACACGGCACAACCATTAGTTTCGAACAATCTCGGATTTTCATGGTTCCAAATTATCTCATTTCACCTGTATTCCCTCTTCGAAAAATCGTGGAACAGAGTGAAAGTGAAAGAGAATGCTTTTCAGGTGATGCACAACACGGCACAACCATTAGTTTCGAACAATCTCGGATTTTCATGGTTCCAAATTATCTCATTTCACCTGTATTTCCTTTTTGGAAAAACGTGAAACGAATTAAAAGTAAAAGAGAATGCTAATCAGGTGATGCACAACACGGCACAACTATTAGTTTCAGACACTCTCGGATTTTCATGGTTCCAAATTATCTTATTTTGCCTGTATTTCCTTCTCGAGAAATCGTAAAACAAAGTGAAAGTAGAAGAGAATGCTAATCAGGTGATGCACAACACGGCACAACCATCAGTTTCAAACAATCTCGGATTTTCATGGTTCCAAATTATCTCATTTCACCTGTATTTCCTTTTTGGAAGAACGTGAAACGAAGTGAAAGTGACAGAAAATGCTTTTCAGGTGATGCACAACACGGCACAACCATTAGTTTCGAACAATCTCGGATGTTCATGGTTCCAAATTATCTCATTTTACCTGCATTTCCTGTTCAGAAGAACGTAAAACAGAGTGGAAGTGTGAGAGAATGCTCTCCAGGTGATGCACAACACGGCACAACCATTAGTTTCGAACAATCTCGGATTTTCATGGTTCCAAATTATCTCATTTGACCTGTATTTTCTTTCCAGAAGAACGTAAAACGAAGTGAAAGTGTAAGAGAATGCTCTCCAGGTGATGCACAACACGGCACAACTATTAGTTTCAGACACTCTCAGATTTTCATGGTTCCAAATTATCTTATTTTGCCTGTATTTCCTTCTCGAGAAATCGTGAAACAAAGTGAAAGTGAAAGATAATGCTTTCCAGGTGATGCACAACACGGCACAACTATTAGTTTCGAACAATTTCGGATTTTCATGGTTTCAAATTATCTCATTTCACCTGTATTTCCTTTCCGGAGAAACGTGAAACGAAGTAAAACGAGTAGAGAATTCTAATCAGGTGATGCACAACACGGCACAACCATTAGTTTCAAACAATCTCGGATTTTCATGGTTCCAAATTATCTTATATTGCCTGTATTTCCTCTTCGAAAAATCGTGAAACAAAGTGAAAGTGTGAGAGAATGCTCTCCAGGTGATGCACAACACGGCACAACCATTAGTTTCGAACAATCTCGGATTTTCATGGTTCCGAATTATCTCATTTTACCTGCATTTCGTGTTCGGAGAAACGTGAAACGGAGTAAAAGTAGTAGAGAATGCTAATCAGGTGATGCACAACACGGCACAACCATTAGTTTCGAACAATCTCGGATTTTCATGGTTCCAAATTATCTCATTTCACCTGCATTTCCTTTTTGGAAGAACGTAAAACGAAGTGAAAGTGACAGAGAATGCTCTTCAGGTGATGCACAACACGGCACAACCATTAGTTTCGAACAATCTCGGATTTTCATGGTTCCGAATTATCTCATTTTACCTGTATTTCTTTTCCGGAAAAACGTAAAACGAATTGAAAGTAGAAGAGAATGCTAATCAGGTGATGCACAACACGGCACAACCATTAGTTTCGAACAATCTCGGATTTTCATGGTTCCAAATATCTCATTTTACCTGCATTTCCTTTCCGGAAGAACGTAAAACAAAGTGAAAGTGAAAGATAATGCTTTCCAGGTGATGCACAACACGGCACAACCATTAGTTTCGAACAATCTCGGATTTTCATGGTTCCAAATTATCTCATTTCACCTGTATTTCCTTTTTGGAAGAACGTAAAACGAAGTGAAAGTGACAGAGAATGCTCTTCAGGTGATGCACAACACGGCACAACCATTAGTTTCGAACAATCTCGGATTTTCATGGTTCCAAATTATCTCATTTCACCTGTATTTCCTTTTTGGAAAAACGTGAAACGAATTAAAAGTAAAAGAGAATGCTAATCAGGTGATGCGCAACACGGCACAAACATTAGTTTCGAACAATCGCGGATTTTCATGGTTCCAAATTATCTCATTTTACCTCCATTTCCTTTCCGGAAGAACGTAAAACAAAGTGAAAGTGTGAGAGAATGCTCTCCAGGTGATGCACAACACGGCACAACTATTAGTTTCAGACACTCTCGGATTTTCATGGTTCCAAATTATCTTATTTTGCCTGTATTTCCTTCTCGAGAAATCGTGAAACAAAGTGAAAGTGGAAGATAATGCTTTCCAGGTGATGCACAACACGGCACAACTATTAGTTTCGAACAATCTCGGATTTTCATGGTTCCAAATTATCTCATTTTACCTGTATTTCCTTTGCGGAAAAACGTAAAACGAAGTAAAAGTAGAAGAGAATGCTAATCAGGTGATGCACAACACGGCACAACCATTAGTTTCGAACAATCTCGGATGTTCATGGTTCCAAATTATCTCATTTTACCTGTATTTCCTTTTTGGAAGAACGTAAAACGAAGTAAAAGTATTAGAAAATGCTGATCAGGTGATGCACAACACAGCACAACCATTAGTTTCGAACAATCTCGGATTTTCATGGTTCCAAATTATCTCATTTTACCTGCATTTCCTGTTCAGAAGAACGTAAAACAAAATGAAAGTGTGAGAGAATGCTCTCCAGGTGATGCACAACACGGCACAACCATTAGTTTCGAACAATCTCGGATTTTCATGGTTCCAAATTATCTCATTTGACCTGTATTTTCTTTCCAGAAGAACGTAAAACGAAGTAAAAGAAGTAGGGAATGCTAATCAGGTGATGCACAACACGGCACAACCATTAGTGTCAAACAATCTCGGATGTTCATGGTTCCAAATTATCTCATTTTACCTAGATTCCCTCTTTGGGAAAACGTAGAACGAAGTAAAAGTAGTAAAGAATGCTAATCAGGTGATGCACAACACGGCACAACCATTAGTTTCGAACAATCTCGGATTTTCATGGTTCCAAATTATCTTATTTTGCCTGTATTTCCTTCTCGAGAAATCGTGAAACAAAGTGAAAGTGAAAGATAATGCTTTCCAGGTGATGCACAACACGGCACAACTATAAGTTTCGAACAATCTCGGATTTTCATGGTTCCAAATTATCTCATTTTACCTGTATTTCCTTTCCGGAAAAACGTAAATCGAATTAAAAGTAGAAGAGAATGCTAATCAGGTGATGCACAACACGGCACAACCATTAGTTCCAAACAATCTCGGATTTTCATGGTTTCAAATTATCTTATTTTGCCCTATTTCCTCTTCGAAAAATCGTGAAACAAAGTGAAAGTGTGAGAGAATACTCTCCAGGTGATGCACAACACGGCACAACCATTAGTTTCGAACAATCTCGGATTTTCATGGTTCCAAATTATCTCATTTTACCTGCATTTCCTGTTCGGAGAAACGTGAAACGAAGTAAAAGTAGTAGAGAATGCTAATCAGGTGTTGCACAACACGGCACAACCATTAGTTTCGAACAATCTCGGATTTTCATGGTTCCAAATTATCTCATTTCACCTGTATTTCCTTTCTGGAAGGACGTAAAACGAAGTGAAAGTGACATAGAATGCTCTTCAGGTGATGCACAACACGGCACAACCATTAGTTTCGAACAATTTCGGATTTTCATGGTTCCGAATTATCTCATTTTACCTGTATTTCCTTTCCGGAAAAATGTAAAACGAATTAAAAGTAGAAGAGAATGCTAATCAGGTGATGCACAACACGGCACAACCATTAGTTTCGAACAATCTCGGATTTTCATGGTTCCAAATTATCTCATTTCACCTGTATTTCCTTTTTAGAAGAACGTAAAACGAAGTGAAAGTGACAGAGAATGCTCTTCAGGTGATGCACAACACGGCACAACCATTAGTTTCGAACAATCTCGGATTTTCATGGTTCCGAATTATCTCATTTTACCTGTATTTCCTTTCCGGAAAAACGTAAAACGAATCAAAAGTAGAAGAGAATGCTAATCAGGTGATGCACAACACGGCACAACCATTAGTTTCGAACAATCTCGGATTTTCATGGTTCCAAATTATCTCATTTTACCTGTATTTCCTTTCCGGAAAAACGTAAAACGAATTAAAAGTAGAAGAGAATGCTAATCAGGTGATGCACAACACGGCACAACCATTAGTTTCGTACAATTTTGGATTTTCATGGTTCCAAATTATCTCATTTTACCTGTATTTCCTTTTTGGAAGAACGTAAAACGAAGTGAAAGTGACAGAGAATGCTTTTCAGGTGATGCACAACACGGCACAACCATTAGTTTCGAACAATCTCGGATGTTCATGGTTCCAAATTATCTCATTATACCTGCATTTCCTGTTCAGAAGAACGTAAAACAGAGTGGAAGTGTGAGAGAATGCTCTCCAGGTGATGCACAACACGGCACAACCATTAGTTTCGAACAATCTCGGATTTTCATGGTTCCAAATTATCTCATTTGACCTGTATTTTCTTTCCAGAAGAACATAAAACGAAGTAAAAGAAGTAGGGAATGCTAATCAGGTGATGCACAACACGGCACAACCATTAGTGTCAAACAATCTCGGATGTTCATGGTTCCAAATTATCTCATTTTACCTAGATTCCCTCTTCGGAAAAACGTAGAACGAAGTAAAAGTAGTAAAGAATGCTAATCAGGTGATGCACAACACGGCACAACTATTAGTTTCGAACAATCTCGGATTTTCATGGTTCCAAATTATCTTATTTTGCCTGTATTTCCTTCTCGAGAAATCGTGAAACAAAGTGAAAGTGAAAGATAATGCTTTCCAGGTGATGCACAACACGGCACAACTATAAGTTTCGAACAATCTCGGATTTTCATGGTTCCAAATTATCTCATTTTACCTGTATTTCCTTTCCGGAAAAACGTGAAACGAAGTAAAAGTAGAAGAGAATGCTAATCAGGTAATGCACAACACGGCACAACTATTAGTTTCGAACAATCTCGGATTTTCATGTTTCCGAATTATCTCATTTTACCTGTATTTCCTTTCCGGAAAAACGTAAAACGAATCAAAAGTAGAAGAGAATGCTAATCAGGTGATGCACAACACGGCACAACCATTAGTTTCAAACAATCTCGGATTTTCATGGTTCCAAATTATCTTATTTTGCCTGTATTTCCTCTTCGAAAAATCGCGAAACAAAGTGAAAGTGTAAGAGAATGCTCTCCAGGTGATGCACAACACGGCACAACCATTAGTTTCGAACAATCTCGGATTTTCATGGTTCCAAATTATCTCATTTTACCTGCATTTCCTGTTCGGAGAAACGTGAAACGAAGTAAAAGTAGTAGAGAATGCTAATCAGGTGATGCACAACACGGCACAACCATTAGTTTCGAACAATCTCGGATTTTCATGGTTCCAAATTATCTCATTTCACCTGTATTTCCTTTTTGGAAGAACGTAAAACGAAGTAAAAGTGACAGAGAATGCTCTTCAGGTGATGCACAACACGGCACAACCATTAGTTTCGAACAATCTCGGATTTTCATGGTTCCGAATTATCTCATTTTACCTGTATTTCCTTTCCGGAAAAACGTAAAACGAATTGAAAGTAGAAGAGAATGCTAATCAGGTGATGCACAACACGGCACAACCATTAGTTTCGAACAATCTCGGATTTTCATAGTTCCAAATTATCTCATTTTACCTGCATTTCCTTTCCGGAAGAACGTAAAACAAAGTGAAAGTGTGAGAGAATGCTCTCCAGGTGATGCACAACACGGCACAACTATTAGTTTCAGACACTCTCGGATTTTCATGGTTCCAAATTATCTTATTTTGCCTGTATTTCCTCCTCGAGAAATCGTGAAACAAAGTGAAAGTAAAAGATAATGCTTTCCAGGTGATGCACAACACGGCACAACCATTAGTTTCGAACAATTCCGGATTTTCATGGTTCCAAATTATCTCATTTCACCTGTATTTCCTTTTTGGAAGAACGTAAAACGAAGTGAAAGTGACAGAGAATGCTCTTCAGGTGATGCACAACACGGCACAACCATTAGTTTCGAACAATCTCGGATTTTCATGGTTCCAAATTATCTCATTTTACCTGCATTTCCTGTTCAGAAGGACGTGAAACAGAGTAAAAGTGTGAGAGAATGCTCTACAAGTGATGCACAACACGGCACAACCATTAGTTTCGAACAATCTCGGATTTTCATGGTTCCAAATTATCTCATTTGACCTGTATTTTCTTTCCAGAAAAACGTAAAACAAAGTAAAAGGAGTAGGGAATGCTAATCAGGTGATGCACAACACGGCACAACCATTAGTTTCGAACAATCTCGGATTTCCATAGTTCCAAATTATCTCATTTCACCTGTATTTCCTTTTTGGAAGAACGTAAAACGAAGTGAAAGTGACAGAGAATGCTCTTCAGGTGATGCACAACACGGCACAACCATTAGTTTCGAACAACCTCGGATTTTCATGGTTCCGAATTATCTCATTTTACCTAGATTCCCTCTTCGGGAAAACGTAGAACGAAGTAAAAGTAGTGAAGAATGCTAATCAGGTGATGCACAACACGGCACAACCATTAGTTTCGAACAATCTCGGATTTTCATGGTTCCAAATTATCTTATTTTGCCTGTATTTCCTTCTCGAGAAATCGTGAAACAAAGTGAAAGTGGAAGATAATGCTTTCCAGGTGATGCACAACACGGCACAACTATAAGTTTCGAACAATCTCGGATTTTCATGGTTCCAAATTATCTCATTTTACCTGTATTTCCTTTTCGGAAAAACGTAAAACGAAGTAAAAGTAGAAGAGAATGCTAATCAGGTGATGCACAACACGGCATAACCATTAGTTTCGAACAATCTCGGATTTTCATGGTCTCAAATTATCTTATTTTGCCTGTATTCCCTCTTCGAAAAATCGTGGAACAAAGTGAAAGTGAAAGAAAATGCTTTTCAGGTGATGCACAACCCGGCACAACCATTAGTTTCAAACAATCTCGGATTTTCATAGTTTCAAATTATCTCATTTTACCTGCATTTCCTTTCCGGAAGAACGTAAAACGAGGTAAAAGTAGTGGAGAATGCTAATCAGGTGATGCACAACACGCACAACCATTAGTTTCAAACAATCTCGGATTTTCATGGTTCCAAATTATTCAATTTTGCCTGTATTTCCTTCTCGAGAAATCGTGAAACAAAGTGAAAGTGGGAGAGAATGCTTTCCAGGTGATGCACAACACGGCACAACCATTAGTTTCAGACAATCTCGGATTTTCATGGTTCCAAATTATCTTATTTTGCCTGTATTTCCTTCTCGAGAAATCGTGAAACAAAGTGAAAGTGTGAGAGAATGCTCTCCAGGTGATGCACAACACGGCACAACTATTAGTTTCAGACACTCTCGGATTTTCATGGTTCCAAATTATCTTATTTTGCCTGTATTTCCTCCTCGAGAAATCGTGAAACAAAGTGAAAGTAAAAGATAATGCTTTCCAGGTGATGCACAACACGGCACAACCATTAGTTTCAAACAATCTCGGATGTTAATGGTTCCAAATTATCTCATTTTACCTGTATTTCTTTTCCGGAGAAACGTGAAACGAAGTAAAAGTAGAGAAGAATGCTAATCAGGTGATGCACAACACGGCACAACCATTAGTGTCAAACAATCTCGGATTTTCATGGTTCCAAATTATCTCATTTTACCTGTATTTCCTTTCCGGAGAAACGTGAAACAAAGTAAAAGTAGTAGAGAATTCTAATCAGGTGATGCACAACACGGCACAACCATTAGTGTCAAACAATCTCGGATTTTCATGGTTCCAAATTATCTCATTTTAACTGTATTTCCTTTTTGGAAGAACGTAAAACGAGGTAAAAGTAGTGGAGAATGCTAATCAGGTGATGCACAACACGGCACAACTATTAGTTTCGAACAATCTCGGATTTTCATGGTTCCAAATTATCTTATTTTGCCTGTATTTCCTCTCCGAAAAATCGTGAAACAAAGTGAAAGTGAAAGAGAATGCTTTCCAGGTGATGCACAACACGGCACAACCATTAGTTTCAGACAATCTCGGATTTTCATGGTTCCAAATCATCTCATTTTACCTGTATTTCTTTTCCGGAAAAACGTGAAACGAAGTAAAAGTAGTAGAGAATGCTAATCAGGTGATGCACAACACGGCACAACCATTAGTGTCAAACAATCTCGGATTTTCATGGTTCCAAATTATCTCATTTGACCTGTATTTTCGTTCCAGAAGAACGTAAAACGAAGTAAAAGAAGTAGGGAATGCTGATCAGGTGATGCACAACACGACACAACCATTAGTTTCGAACAATTTCGGATTTTCATGATTCCAAATTATCTCATTTGACCTGTATTTCCTTTCCGGAGAAACGTGAAACGGAGTAAAAGTATTAGAGAATGCTAATCAGGTGATGCACAACACGGCACAACCATTAGTTTCGAACAATCTCGGATTTTCATGGTTCCAAATTATCTCATTTCACCTGCATTTCCTTTTCGGAAGAACGTAAAACGAGGTAAAAGTAGTGGAGAATGCCAATCAGGTGATGCACAACACGGCACAACCATTAGTTTCAAACAATCTCGGATTTTCATGGTTCCAAATTATTCAATTTTGCCTGTATTTCCTCCTCGAAAAATCGTGAAACAAAGTGAAAGTGGGAGAGAATGCTCTCCAGGTGATGCACAACACGGCACAACTATTAGTTTCAGACAATCTCGGATTTTCATGGTTCCAAATTATCTCATTTCACCTGTATTTCCTTTTTGGAAGAACGTAAAACGAAGTGAAAGTGACAGAGAATGCTCTTCAGGTGATGCACAACACGGCACAACCATGAGTTTCAAACAATCTCGGATTTTCATGGTTCCAAATTATCTTATTTTGCCTGTATTTCCTTTCCGGAGAAACGTGAAACGAAGTAAAAGTAGTAGAGAATGCTAATCAGGTGATGCACAACACGGCACAACCATTAGTTTCGAACAATCTCAGATTTTCATGGTTCCAAATTATCTCATTTCACCTGTATTTCCTTTTTGGAAGAACGTAAAACGAAGTGAAAGTGACATCGAATGCTCTTCAGGTGATGCACAACACGGCACAACCATTAGTGTCAAACAATCTCGGATTTTCATGGTTCCAAATTATCTCATTTTAACTGTATTTCCTTTTTGGAAGAACGTAAAACGAGGTAAAAGTAGTGGAGAATGCTAATCAGGTGATGCAAAACACGGCACAACCATTAGTTTCGAACAATCTCGGATTTTCATGGTTCCAAATTATCTCATTTTGCCTGTATTTCCTTCTCGAGAAATCGTGAAACAAAGTGCAAGTGGAAGAGAATGCTTTCCAGGTGATGCACAACACGGCACAACTATTAGTTTCAAACAATCTCGGATTTTCATGGTTTCGAATTATCTCATTTTACCTGTATTTCCTTCCCGGAAAAACGTAAAACGAATTGAAAGTAAGAGAGAATGCTAATCAGGTGATGCACAACACGGCACAACCATTAGTTTCAAACAATCTCGGATTTTCATAGTTTCAAATTATCTCATTTTACCTGTATTTCCTTTCCGGAGAGACGTGGAACGAAGTAAAAGTAGAAGAGAATGCTAATCAGGTGATGCACAACACGGCACAACCATTAGTTTCGAACAATCTCGGATCTTCATGGTTCCAAATTATCTTATTTTGCCTGTATTTCCTCTCCGAAAAATCGTGAAACAAAGTGAAAGTGAAAGAGAATGCTTTCCAGGTGATGCACAACACGGCACAACCATTAGTTTCAAACAACCTCGGATTTTCATGGTTCCAAATCATCTCATTTTACCTGTATTTCTTTTCCGGAGAAACGTGAAACGAAGTAAAAGTAGTAGAGAATGCTAATCAGGTGATGCACAACACGGCACAACCATTAGTGTCAAACAATCTCGGATTTTCATGGTTCCAAATTATCTCATTTGACCTGTATTTGCTTTCCAGAAGAACGTAAAACGAAGTCAAAGAAGTAGGGAATGCTGATCAGGTGATGAACAACACGGCACAACCATTAGTTTCGAACAATCTCGGATTTTCATGGTTCTAAATTATTCAATTTTGCCTGTATTTCCTTCTCGAAAAATCGTGAAACAAAGTGAAAGTGGGAGAGAATGCTCTCCAGGTGATGCACAACACGGCACAACTATTAGTTTCAGACAATCTCGGATTTTCATGGTTCCAAATTATCTCATTTCACCTGTATTTCCTTTTTGGAAGAACGTAAAACGAAGTGAAAGTGACAGAGAATGCTCTTCAGGTGATGCACAACACGGCACAACCATTAGTTTCAAACAATCTCGGATTTTCATGGTTCCAAATTATTTCATTTTGCCTGTATTTTCTTTCCGGAGAAACGTGAAACGAAGTAAAAGTAGTAGAGAATGCTAATCAGGTGATGCACAACACGGCACAACCATTAGTTTCGAACAATCTCGGATTTTCATGGTTCCAAATTATCTCATTTCACCTGTATTTCCTTTTTGGAAGAACGTAAAACGAAGTGAAAGTGACAGAGAATGCTCTTCAGGTGATGCACAACACGGCACAACCATTAGTTTCGAACAATCTCGGATTTTCATGGTTCCAAATTATCCTATTTTGCCTGTATTTCCTTTTCGAAAAATCGTGAAACAAAGTGAAAGTGTAAGAGAATGCTCTCCAGGTGATGCACAACACGGCACAACCATTAGTTTCGAACAATCTCGGATTCTCATGGTTCCAAATTATCTCATTTTACCTGTATTTCCTTTCCGGAGAAACGTGAAACAAAGTAAAAGTAGTAGAGAATTCTAATCAGGTGATGCACAACACGGCACAACCATTAGTGTCAAACAATCTCGGATTTTCATGGTTCCAAATTATCTCATTTTAACTGTATTTCCTTTTTGGAAGAACGTAAAACGAGGGAAAAGTAGTGGAGAATGCTAATCAGGTGATGCACAACACGGCACAACTATTAGTTTCGAACAATCTCGGATTTTCATGGTTCCAAATTATCCTATTTTGCCTGTATTTCCTCTCCGAAAAATCGTTAAACAAAGTGAAAGTGAAAGAGAATGCTTTCCAGGTGATGCACAACACGGCACAACCATTAGTTTCAAACGACCTCGGATTTTCATGGTTCCAAATCATCTCATTTTACCTGTATTTCTTTTCCGGAAAAACGTGAAACGAAGTAAAAGTAGTAGAGAATGCTAATCAGGTGATGCACAACACGGCACAACCATTAGTGTCAAACAATCTCGGATTTTCATGGTTCCAGATTATCTCATTTGACCTGTATTTTCTTTCCAGAAGAACGTAAAACGAAGTAAAAGAAGTAGGGAATGCTGATCAGGTGATGCACAACACGACACAACCATTAGTTTCGAACAATTTCGGATTTTCATGATTCCAAATTATCTCATTTGACCTGTATTTTCTTTCCGGAGAAACGTGAAACGGAGTAAAAGTATTAGAGAATGCTAATCAGGTGATGCACAACACGGCACAACCATTAGTTTCGAACAATCTCGGATTTTCATGGTTCCAAATTATCTCATTTCACCTGCATTTCCTTTTCGGAAGAACGTAAAACGAGGTAAAAGTAGTGGAGAATGCTAATCAGGTGATGCACAACACGGCACAACCATTAGTTTCAAACAATCTCGGATTTTCATGGTTCCAAATTATTCAATTTTGCCTGTATTTCCTTCTCGAAAAATCGTGAAACAAAGTGAAAGTGGAAGAGAATGCTCTCCAGGTGATGCACAACACGGCACAACTATTAGTTTCAGACAATCTCGGATTTTCATGGTTCCAAATTATCTCATTTCACCTGTATTTCCTTTCCGGAGAAACGTGAAACGAAGTAAAAGTAGTAGAGAATGCTAATCAGGTGATGCACAACACGGCACAACCATTAGTTTCGAACAATCTCAGATTTTCATGGTTCCAAATTATCTCATTTCACCTGTATTTCCTTTTCGGAAGAACGTAAAACGAAGTGAAAGTGACATCGAATGCTCTTCAGGTGATGCACAACACGGCACAACCATTAGTTTCGAACAATCTCGGATTTTCATGGTTCCAAATTATCTCATTTTACCTGTATTCCCTCTTCGGAAGAACGTAGAACGAAGTAAAAGTAGTAAAGAATGCTAATCAGGTGATGCACAACACGGCACAACCATTAGTTTCAAACAATCTCGGATGTTCATGGTTCCAAATTATCTCATTTTACCTGTATTCCCTCTTCGGAAGAACGTAGAACGAATTAAAAGTGGTAAAGAATGCTAATCAGGTGATGCACAACACGGCACAACCATTAGTGTCAAACAATCTCGGATTTTCATGGTTCCAAATTATCTCATTTTAACTGTATTTCCTTTGTGAAAGAACGTAAAACGAGGTAAAAGTAGTGGAGAATGCTAATCAGGTGATGCACAACACGGCACAACCATTAGTTTCAAACGACCTCGGATTTTCATGGTTCCAAATAATCTTATTTTCCCTGTATTTCCTTTCCGGAGAAACGTGAAACGAAGTAAAAGTAGTAGAGCTTGCTAATCAGGTGATGCACAACACGGCACAACCATTAGTTTCGAACAATCTCGGATTTTCATGGTTCCGAATTATCTCATTTTACCTGTATTTCCTTTTTGGAAGAACGTAAAACGAAGTAAAAGTATTAGAGAATGCTGATCAGGTGATGCACAACACGGCACAACCATTAGTTTCGAACAATCTCGGATTTTCATGGTTCCAAATTATCTCATTTTACCTGCATTTCCTGTTCAGAAGAACGTAAAACGAAGTGAAAGTGTGAGAGAATGCTCTCCAGGTGATGCACAACACGGCACAACCATTAGTTTCGAACAATCTCGGATTTTCATGGTTCCAAATTATCTCATTTGACCTGTATTTTCTTTCCAGAAGAACGTAAAACGAAGTAAAAGAAGTAGGGAATGCTAATCAGGTGATGCACAACACGGCACAACCATTAGTGTCAAACAATCTCGGATGTTCATGGTTCCAAATTATCTCATTTTACCTAGATTCCCTCTTCGGGAAAACGTAGAACGAAGTAAAAGTAGTAAAGAATGCTAATCAGGTGATGCACAACACGGCACAACCATTAGTTTCGAACAATCTCGGATTTTCATGGTTCCAAATTATCTCATTTTACCTGTATTTCCTTTCCGGAAAAACGTAAAACGAAGTCAAAGTAGAAGAGAATGCTAATCAGGTGATGCACAACACGGCACAACTATTAGTTTCGAACAATCTCGGATTTTCATGGTTCCGAATTATCTCATTTTACCTGTATTTCCTTTCCGGAAAAACGTAAAACGAATTAAAAGTAGAAGAGAATGCTAATCAGGTGATGCACAACACGGCACAACTATTAGTTTCGAACAATCTCGGATTTTCATGGTTCCGAATTATCTCATTTTACCTGTATTTCCTTTCCGGAAAAACGTAAAACGAATTAAAAGTAGAAGAGAATGCTAATCAGGTGATGCACAACACGGCACAACCATTAGTTTCGAACAATCTCGGATCTTCATGGTTCCAAATTATCTTATTTTGCCTGTATTTCTTTTCCGGAGAAACGTGAAACGAAGTAAAAGTAGTAGAGAATGCTAATCAGGTGATGCACAACACGGCACAACCATTAGTGTCAAACAATCTCGGATTTTCATGGTTCCAAATTATCTCATTTGACCTGTATTTGCTTTCCAGAAGAACGTAAAACGAAGTCAAAGAAGTAGGGAATGCTGATCAGGTGATGAACAACACGGCACAACCATTAGTTTCGAACAATCTCGGATTTTCATGGTTCTAAATTATTCAATTTTGCCTGTATTTCCTTCTCGAAAAATCGTGAAACAAAGTGAAAGTGGGAGAGAATGCTCTCCAGGTGATGCACAACACGGCACAACTATTAGTTTCAGACAATCTCGGATTTTCATGGTTCCAAATTATCTCATTTCACCTGTATTTCCTTTTTGGAAGAACGTAAAACGAAGTGAAAGTGACAGAGAATGCTCTTCAGGTGATGCACAACACGGCACAACCATTAGTTTCAAACAATCTCGGATTTTCATGGTTCCAAATTATTTCATTTTGCCTGTATTTTCTTTCCGGAGAAACGTGAAACGAAGTAAAAGTAGTAGAGAATGCTAATCAGGTGATGCACAACACGGCACAACCATTAGTTTCGAACAATCTCGGATTTTCATGGTTCCAAATTATCTCATTTCACCTGTATTTCCTTTTTGGAAGAACGTAAAACGAAGTGAAAGTGACAGAGAATGCTCTTCAGGTGATGCACAACACGGCACAACCATTAGTTTCGAACAATCTCGGATTTTCATGGTTCCAAATTATCCTATTTTGCCTGTATTTCCTTTTCGAAAAATCGTGAAACAAAGTGAAAGTGTAAGAGAATGCTCTCCAGGTGATGCACAACACGGCACAACCATTAGTTTCGAACAATCTCGGATTCTCATGGTTCCAAATTATCTCATTTTACCTGTATTTCCTTTCCGGAGAAACGTGAAACAAAGTAAAAGTAGTAGAGAATTCTAATCAGGTGATGCACAACACGGCACAACCATTAGTGTCAAACAATCTCGGATTTTCATGGTTCCAAATTATCTCATTTTAACTGTATTTCCTTTTTGGAAGAACGTAAAACGAGGGAAAAGTAGTGGAGAATGCTAATCAGGTGATGCACAACACGGCACAACTATTAGTTTCGAACAATCTCGGATTTTCATGGTTCCAAATTATCCTATTTTGCCTGTATTTCCTCTCCGAAAAATCGTTAAACAAAGTGAAAGTGAAAGAGAATGCTTTCCAGGTGATGCACAACACGGCACAACCATTAGTTTCAAACGACCTCGGATTTTCATGGTTCCAAATCATCTCATTTTACCTGTATTTCTTTTCCGGAAAAACGTGAAACGAAGTAAAAGTAGTAGAGAATGCTAATCAGGTGATGCACAACACGGCACAACCATTAGTGTCAAACAATCTCGGATTTTCATGGTTCCAGATTATCTCATTTGACCTGTATTTTCTTTCCAGAAGAACGTAAAACGAAGTAAAAGAAGTAGGGAATGCTGATCAGGTGATGCACAACACGACACAACCATTAGTTTCGAACAATTTCGGATTTTCATGATTCCAAATTATCTCATTTGACCTGTATTTTCTTTCCGGAGAAACGTGAAACGGAGTAAAAGTATTAGAGAATGCTAATCAGGTGATGCACAACACGGCACAACCATTAGTTTCGAACAATCTCGGATTTTCATGGTTCCAAATTATCTCATTTCACCTGCATTTCCTTTTCGGAAGAACGTAAAACGAGGTAAAAGTAGTGGAGAATGCTAATCAGGTGATGCACAACACGGCACAACCATTAGTTTCAAACAATCTCGGATTTTCATGGTTCCAAATTATTCAATTTTGCCTGTATTTCCTTCTCGAAAAATCGTGAAACAAAGTGAAAGTGGGAGAGAATGCTCTCCAGGTGATGCACAACACGGCACAACTATTAGTTTCAGACAATCTCGGATTTTCATGGTTCCAAATTATCTCATTTCACCTGTATTTCCTTTCCGGAGAAACGTGAAACGAAGTAAAAGTAGTAGAGAATGCTAATCAGGTGATGCACAACACGGCACAACCATTAGTTTCGAACAATCTCAGATTTTCATGGTTCCAAATTATCTCATTTCACCTGTATTTCCTTTTCGGAAGAACGTAAAACGAAGTGAAAGTGACATCGAATGCTCTTCAGGTGATGCACAACACGGCACAACCATTAGTTTCGAACAATCTCGGATTTTCATGGTTCCAAATTATCTCATTTTACCTGTATTCCCTCTTCGGAAGAACGTAGAACGAAGTAAAAGTAGTAAAGAATGCTAATCAGGTGATGCACAACACGGCACAACCATTAGTTTCAAACAATCTCGGATGTTCATGGTTCCAAATTATCTCATTTTACCTGTATTCCCTCTTCGGAAGAACGTAGAACGAATTAAAAGTGGTAAAGAATGCTAATCAGGTGATGCACAACACGGCACAACCATTAGTGTCAAACAATCTCGGATTTTCATGGTTCCAAATTATCTCATTTTAACTGTATTTCCTTTGTGAAAGAACGTAAAACGAGGTAAAAGTAGTGGAGAATGCTAATCAGGTGATGCACAACACGGCACAACCATTAGTTTCAAACGACCTCGGATTTTCATGGTTCCAAATAATCTTATTTTCCCTGTATTTCCTTTCCGGAGAAACGTGAAACGAAGTAAAAGTAGTAGAGCTTGCTAATCAGGTGATGCACAACACGGCACAACCATTAGTTTCGAACAATCTCGGATTTTCATGGTTCCGAATTATCTCATTTTACCTGTATTTCCTTTTTGGAAGAACGTAAAACGAAGTAAAAGTATTAGAGAATGCTGATCAGGTGATGCACAACACGGCACAACCATTAGTTTCGAACAATCTCGGATTTTCATGGTTCCAAATTATCTCATTTTACCTGCATTTCCTGTTCAGAAGAACGTAAAACGAAGTGAAAGTGTGAGAGAATGCTCTCCAGGTGATGCACAACACGGCACAACCATTAGTTTCGAACAATCTCGGATTTTCATGGTTCCAAATTATCTCATTTGACCTGTATTTTCTTTCCAGAAGAACGTAAAACGAAGTAAAAGAAGTAGGGAATGCTAATCAGGTGATGCACAACACGGCACAACCATTAGTGTCAAACAATCTCGGATGTTCATGGTTCCAAATTATCTCATTTTACCTAGATTCCCTCTTCGGGAAAACGTAGAACGAAGTAAAAGTAGTAAAGAATGCTAATCAGGTGATGCACAACACGGCACAACCATTAGTTTCGAACAATCTCGGATTTTCATGGTTCCAAATTATCTCATTTTACCTGTATTTCCTTTCCGGAAAAACGTAAAACGAAGTCAAAGTAGAAGAGAATGCTAATCAGGTGATGCACAACACGGCACAACTATTAGTTTCGAACAATCTCGGATTTTCATGGTTCCGAATTATCTCATTTTACCTGTATTTCCTTTCCGGAAAAACGTAAAACGAATTAAAAGTAGAAGAGAATGCTAATCAGGTGATGCACAACACGGCACAACTATTAGTTTCGAACAATCTCGGATTTTCATGGTTCCGAATTATCTCATTTTACCTGTATTTCCTTTCCGGAAAAACGTAAAACGAATTAAAAGTAGAAGAGAATGCTAATCAGGTGATGCACAACACGGCACAACCATTAGTTCCAAACGATCTCGGATTTTCATGGTTTCAAATTATCTTATTTTGCCTGTATTTCCTCTTCGAAAAATCGTGAAACAAAGTGAAAGTGTGAGAGAATGCTCTCCAGGTGATGCACAACACGGCACAACCATTAGTTTCGAACCATCTCGGATTTTCATGGTTCCAAATTATCTCATTTTACCTGCATTTCCTTTCTGGAAGAACGTAAAACGAAGTAAAAGTAGTAGAGAATGCTAATCAGGTGATGCACAACACGGCACAACCATTAGTTTCGAACAATCTCGGATTTTCATGGTTCCAAATTATCTCATTTCACCTGTATTTCCTTTCTGGAAGAACGTAAAACGAAGTGAAAGTGACATAGAATGCTCTTCAGGTGATGCACAACACGGCACAACCATTAGTTTCGAACAATCTCGGATTTTCATGGTTCCGAATTATCTCATTTTACCTGTATTTCCTTTCCGGAAGAACGTAAAACAAAGTGAAAGTGTGAGAGAATGCTCTCCAGGTGATGCACAACACGGCACAACTATTAGTTTCAGACACTTCCGGATTTTCATGGTTCCAAATTATCTTATTTTGCCTGTATTTCCTTCTCGAGAAATCGCGAAACAAAGTGAAAGTGAAAGATAATGCTTTCCAGGTGATGCAAAACACGGCACAACTATTAGTTTCGAACAATTTCGGATTTTCATGGTTCCAAATTATCTCATTTTACCTGTATTTCCTTTCCGGAGAAACGTGAAACGAAGTAAAACTAGTAGAGAATTCTAATCAGGTGATGCACAACACGGCACAACCATTAGTGTCAAACAATCTCGGATTTTCATGGTTCCGAATTATCTCATTTTACCTGTATTTCCTTTCCGGAAAAACGTAAAACGAATTAAAAGAAGAAGAGAATGCTAATCAGGTGATGCACAACACGGCACAACCATTAGTTTCGAACAATCTCGGATTTTCATGGTTCCAAATTATCTCATTTTACCTGTATTTCCTTTCCGGAAAAACGTAAAACGAAGTAAAAGTAGAAGAGAATGCTAATCAGGTGATGCACAACACGGCACAACCATTAGTTTCGAACAATCTCGGATTTTCATGGTTCCAAATTATCTCATTTTACCTGTATTTCCTTTCCGGAAAAACGTAAAACGAATTGAAAGTAGAAGAGAATGCTAATCAGGTGATGCACAACACGGCACAACCATCAGTTTCAAACAATCTCGGATTTTCATGGTTCCAAATTATCTTATTTTGCCTGTATTTCCTCTTCGAAAAATCGTGAAACAAAGTGAAAGTGTGAGAGAATGCTCTCCAAGTGATGCACAACACGGCACAACCATTAGTTTCGAACAATCTCGGATTTTCATGGTTCCAAATTATCTCATTTTACCTGCATTTCCTGTTCGGAGAAACGTGAATCGAGGTAAAAGTAGTAGAGAATGCTAATCAGGTGATGCACAACACGGCACAACCATTAGTTTCGAACAATCTCGGATTTTCATGGTTCCAAATTATCTCATTTCACCTGTATTTCCTTTTTGGAAGAACGTAAAACGAAGTGAAAGTGACAGAGAATGCTCTTCAGGTGATGCACAACACGGCACAACCATTAGTTTCGAACAATCTCGGATTTTCATGGTTCCGAATTATCTCATTTTACCTGTATTTCCTTTCCGGAAAAACGTGAATCGAATTAAAAGTAGAAGAGAATGCTAATCAGGTGATGCACAACACGGCACAACCATTAGTTTCGAACAATCTCGGATTTTCATGGTTCCAAATTATCTCATTTTACCTGTATTTCCTTTCCGGAAAAACGTAAAACGAAGTAAAAGTAGAAGAGAATGCTAATCAGGTGATGCACAACACGGCACAACCATTAGTTTCGAACAATCTCGGATTTTCATGGTTCCAAATTATCTCATTTTACCTGTATTTCCTTTTTGGAAGAACGTAAAACGAAGTAAAAGTATTAGAGAATGCTAATCAGGTGATGCACAACACGGCACAACCATTAGTTTCGAACAATCTCGGATTTTCATGGTTCCAAATTATCTCATTTTACCTGTATTTCCTTTCCGGAAAAACGTAAAACGAATTAAAAGTAGAAGAGAATGCTAATCAGGTGATGCACAACACGGCACAAACATTAGTTTCGAACAATCTCGGATTTTCATGGTTCCAAATTATCTCATTTCACCTGTATTTCCTTTTTGGGAGAACGTAAAACAGAGTGAAAAAGACAGAGAATGCTCTTCAGGTGATGCACAACACGGCACAACCATTAGTTTCGAACAATCTCGGATGTTCATGGTTCCAAATTATCTCATTTGACCTGTATTTTCTCTCCAGAAGAACGTAAAACGAAGTGAAAGAAGTAGGGAATGCTAATCAGGTGATGCACAACACGGCAGAACCATTGGTGTCAAACATTTTCGGATGTTCATGGTTTCAAATTATCTCATTTTACCTAGATTCCCTCTTCGGGAAAACGTAGTACGAAGTAGAAGTAGTAAAGAATGCTAATCAGGTGATGCACAACACGGCACAACCATTAGTTCCGAACAATCTCGGATTTTCATGGTTCCAAATTATCTTATTTTGCCTGTATTTCCTTCTCGAGAAATCGTGAAACAAAGTGAAAGTGAAAGATAATGCTTTCCAGGTGATGCACAACACGGCGCAACTATAAGTTTCGAACAATCTCGGATTTTCATGGTTCCAAATTATCTCATTTTACCTGTATTTCCTTTCCGGAAAAACGTAAAACGAAGTAAAAGTAGAAGAGAATGCTGATCAGGTGATGCACAACACGGCATAACCATTAGTTTCGAACAATCTCGGATTTTCATGGTTTCAAATTATCTTATTTTGCCTGTATTCCCTCTTCGAAAAATCGTGAAACAAAGTGAAAGTGAAAGAGAATGCTTTCCAGGTGATGCACAACCCGGCACAACCATTAGTTTCGAACAATCTCGGATTTTCATAGTTTCAAATTATCTCATTTTACCTGCATTTCCTTTTCGGAAGAACGTCAAACGAAGTAAAAGTATTAGAGAATGCTAATCAGGTGATGCACAACACGGCACAACCATTAGTTTCGAACAATCTCGGATTTTCATGGTTCCAAATTATCTCATTTTACCTGCATTTCCTGTTCAGAAGAACGTAAAACAAAGTGAAAGTGTGAGAGAATGCTCTCCAGGTGATGCACAACACGGCACAACCATTAGTTTCGAACAATCTCGGATGTTCATGGTTCCAAATTATCTCATTTTACCTGTATTTCTTTTTTGGAAGAACGTAAAACGAAGTAAAAGTATTAGAGAATGCTAATCAGGTGATGCACAACACGGCACAACCATTAGTTTCGAACAATCTCGGATTTTCATGGTTCCAAATTATCTCATTTTACCTGTATTTCTTTTTTGGAAGAACGTAAAACGAAGTAAAAGTATTAGAGAATGCTAATCAGGTGATGCACAACACGGCACAACCATTGGTTTCGAACAATCTCGGATTTTCATGGTTCCAAATTATCTCATTTCACCTGTATTTTCTTTTTGGAAGAACGTAAAACGAAGTGAAAGTGACAGAGAATGCTCTTCAGGTGATGCACAACACGGCACAACCATTAGTTTCGAACAATCTCGGATTTTCATGGTTCCAAATTATCTCATTTTACCTGCATTTCCTGTCCAGAAGAACGTGAAACAAAGTGAAAGTGTGAGAGAATGCTCTCCAGGTGATGCACAACACGGCACAACCATTAGTTTCGAACAATCTCGGATTTTCATGGTTCCGAATTATCTCATTTTACCGGTATTTCCTTTTTGGAAAAACGTAAAACGAAGTAAAAGTATTGGAGAATGCTAATCAGGTGATGCACAACACGGCACAACCATTAGTTTCGAACAATCTCGGATTTTCATGGTTCCAAATTATCTCATTTCACCTGTATTTCTTTTTTGGAAGAACGTAAAACGAAGTGAAAGTGACAGAGAATGCTCTTCAGGTGATGCACAACACGGCACAACCATTAGTTTCGAACAATCTCGGATTTTCATGGTTCCGAATTATCTCATTTTACCGGTATTTCCTTTCCGGAAAAACGTGAAACGAATTGAGAGTAGAAGAAAATGCTAATCAGGTGATGCACAACACGGCACAACCATTAGTTTCGAACAATCTCGGATTTTCATGGTTCCAAATTATCTCATTTTACCTGCATTTCCTTTCCGGAAGAACGTAAAACAAAGTGGAAGTGTGAGAGAATGCTCTCCAGGTGATGCACAACACGGCATAACCATTAGTTTCGAACAATCTCGGATTTTCATGGTTTCAAATCATCTTATTTTGCCTGTATTTCCTTCTCGAGAAATCGTGAAACAAAGTGAAAGTGAAAGATAATGCTTTCCAGGTGATGCACAACACGGCACAACCATTAGTTTCGAACAATCTCGGATTTTCATAGTTTCGAATTATCTCATTTCACCTGTATTTCCTTTTTGGAAGAACGTAAAACGAAGTGAAAGTGACAGAGAATGCTCTCCAGGTGATGCACAACACGGCACAACCATTAGTTTCGAACAATCTCGGATTTTTATGGTTCCAAATTATCTCATTTTACCTGCATTTCCTGTTCAGAAGAACGTGAAACAAAGTGAAAGTGTGAGAGAATGCTCTCCAGGTGATGCACAACACGGCACAACCATTAGTGTCAAACAATCTCGGATTTTCATGGTTCCGAATTATCTCATTTTACCGGTATTTCCTTTCCGGAAAAACGTGAAACGAATTAAAAGTAGAAGAAAATGCTAATCAGGTGATGCACAACACGGCACAACCATTAGTTTCGAACAATCTCGGATTTTCATGGTTCCAAATTATCTCATTCTACCTGCATTTCCTTTCCGGAAGAACGTAAAACAAAGTGAAAGTGTGAGAGAATGCTCTCCAGGTGATGCACAACACGGCACAACTATTAGTTTCAGACACTCTCGGATTTTCATGGTTCCAAATTATCTTATTTTGCCTGTATTTCCTTCTCGAGAAATCGTGAAACAAAGTAAAAGTGAAAGATAATGCTTTCCAGGTGATGCACAACACGGCACATCCATTAGTTTCGAACAATCTCGGATTTTCATGGTTCCAAATTATCTCATTTCACCTGTATTTCCTTTTTGGGAGAACGTAAAACAGAGTGAAAAAGACAGAGAATGCTCTTCAGGTGATGCACAACACGGCACAACCATTAGTTTCGAACAATCTCGGATTTTTATGGTTCCAAATTATCTCATTTTACCTGCATTTCCTGTTCAGAAGAACGTAAAACAAAGTGAAAGTGTGAGAGAATGCTCTCCAGGTGATGCACAACACGGCACAACCATTAGTTTCGAACAATCTCGGGTTTTCATGGTTCCAAATTATCTTATTTTGCCTGTATTTCCTCTTCGAAAAATCGTGAAACAAAGTGAAAGTGTGAGAGAATGCTCTCCAGGTGATGCACAACACGGCACAACCATTAGTTTCGAACAATCTCGGATTTTCATGGTTCCAAATTATCTCATTTTACCTGCATTTCCTGTTCGGAGAAACGTGAAACGAAGTAAAAGTAGTAGAGAATGCTCTCCAGGTGATGCACAACACGGCACAACCATTAGTTTCGAACAATCTCGGATTTTCATGGTTCCAAATTATCTCATTTTACCTGCATTTCCTGTTCGGAGAAACGTGAAACGAAGTAAAAGTAGTAGAGAATGCTAATCAGGTGATGCACAACACGGCACAACCATTAGTTTCGATCAATCTCGGATTTTCATGGTTCCAAATTATCTCATTTTACCTGTATTTCCTTTCCGGAAAAACGTAAAACGAATTAAAAGTAGAAGAGAATGCTAATCAGGTGATGCACAACACGGCACAAACATTAGTTTCGAACAATCTCGGATTTTCATGGTTCCAAATTATCTCATTTTACCTCCATTTCCTTTCCGGAAGAACGTAAAACAAAGTGAAAGTGTGAGAGAATGCTCTCCAGGTGATGCACAACACGGCACAACTATTAGTTTCAGACACTGTCGGATTTTCATGGTTCCAAATTATCTTATTTTGCCTGTATTTCCTTCTCGAGAAATCGTGAAACAAAGTGAAAGTGAGAGATAATGCTTTCCAGGTGATGCACAACACGGCACAACTATTAGTTTCGAACAATCTCGGATTTTCATGGTTCCAAATTATCTCATTTTACCTGTATTTCCTTTCCGGAAAAACGTAAAACGAAGTAAAAGTAGAAGAGAATGCTAATCAGGTGATGCACAACACGGCACAACCATTAGTTTCGAACAATCTCGGATTTTCATGGTTCCGAATTATCTCATTTTACCTGTATTTCCTTTTTGGAAGAACGTAAAACGAAGTAAAAGTATTAGAGAATGCTGATCAGGTGATGCACAACACGGCACAACCATTAGTTTCGAACAATCTCGGATTTTCATGGTTCCAAATTATCTCATTTTACCTGCATTTCCTGTTCAGAAGAACGTAAAACGAAGTGAAAGTGTGAGAGAATGCTCTCCAGGTGATGCACAACACGGCACAACCATTAGTTTCGAACAATCTCGGATTTTCATGGTTCCAAATTATCTCATTTGACCTGTATTTTCTTTCCAGAAGAACGTAAAACGAAGTAAAAGAAGTAGGGAATGCTAATCAGGTGATGCACAACACGGCACAACTATTAGTTTCGAACAATCTCGGATTTTCATGGTTCCATATTATCTCATTTTACCTGTATTTCCTTTCCGGAAAAACGTAAAACGAATTAAAAGTAGAAGAGAATGCTAATCAGGTGATGCACAACACGGCACAACCATTAGTTCCAAACGATCTCGGATTTTCATGGTTTCAAATTATCTTATTTTGCCTGTATTTCCTCTTCGAAAAATCGTGAAACAAAGTGAAAGTGTGAGAGAATGCTCTCCAGGTGATGCACAACACGGCACAACCATTAGTTTCGAACCATCTCGGATTTTCATGGTTCCAAATTATCTCATTTTACCTGCATTTCCTGTTCGAAGAAACGTGAAACGAAGTAAAAGTAGTAGAGAATGCTAATCAGGTGATGCACAACACGGCACAACCATTAGTTTCGAACAATCTCGGATTTTCATGGTTCCAAATTATCTCATTTTACCTGCATTTCCTGTTCGGAGAAACGTGAATCGAGGTAAAAGTAGTAGAGAATGCTAATCAGGTGATGCACAACACGGCACAACCATTAGTTTCGAACAATCTCGGATTTTCATGGTTCCAAATTATCTCATTTCATCTGTATTTCCTTTTTGGAAGAACGTAAAACGAAGTGAAAGTGACAGAGAATGCTCTTCAGGTGATGCACAACACGGCACAACCATTAGTTTCGAACAATCTCGGATTTTCATGGTTCCGAATTATCTCATTTTACCTGTATTTCCTTTCCGGAAAAACGTGAATCGAATTAAAAGTAGAAGAGAATGCTAATCAGGTGATGCACAACACGGCACAACCATTAGTTTCGAACAATCTCGGATTTTCATGGTTCCAAATTATCTCATTTTACCTGTATTTCCTTTCCGGAAAAACGTAAAACGAAGTAAAAGTAGAAGAGAATGCTAATCAGGTGATGCACAACACGGCACAACCATTAGTTTCGAACAATCTCGGATTTTCATGGTTCCAAATTATCTCATTTCACCTGTATTTCCTTTTTGGAAGAACGTAAAACGAAGTGAAAGTGACAGAAAATGCTTTTCAGGTGATGCACAACACGGCACAACCATTAGTTTCGAACAATCTCGGATGTTCATGGTTCCAAATTATCTCATTTTACCTGCATTTCCTGTTCAGAAGTACGTAAAACAGAGTGGAAGTGTGAGAGAATGCTCTCCAGGTGATGCACAACACGGCACAACCATTAGTTTCGAACAATCTCGGATTTTCATGGTTCCAAATTATCTCATTTGACCTGTATTTTCTTTCCAGAAGAACGTAAAACGAAGTGAAAGTGTAAGAGAATGCTCTCCAGGTGATTTACAACACGGCACAACTATTAGTTTCAGACACTCTCGGATTTTCATGGTTCCAAATTATCTTATTTTGCCTGTATTTCCTTCTCGAGAAATCGTGAAACAAAGTGAAAGTGAAAGATAATGCTTTCCAGGTGATGCACAACACGGCACAACTATTAGTTTCGAACAATTTCGGATTTTCATGGTTCCAAATTATCTCATTTCACCTGTATTCCCTTTCCGGAGAAACGTGAAACGAAGTGAAACTAGTAGAGAATTCTAATCAGGTGATGCACAACACGGCACAACCATTAGTTTCAAACAATCTCGGATTTTCATGGTTCCAAATTATCTTATTTTGCCTGTATTTCCTCTTCGAAAAATCGTGAAACAAAGTGAAAGTGTGAGAGAATGCTCTCCAGGTGATGCACAACACGGCACAACCATTAGTTTCGAACAATCTCGGATTTTTATGGTTCCGAATTATCTCATTTTACCTGCATTTCGTGTTCGGAGAAACGTGAAACGAAGTAAAAGTAGTAGAGAATGCTGATCAGGTGATGCACAACACGGCACAACCATTAGTTTCGAACAATCTCGGATTTTCATGGTTCCAAATTATCTCATTTCACCTGTATTTCCGTTTTGGAAGAACGTAAAACGAAGTGAAAGTAGAAGAGAATGCTCTTCAGGTGATGCACAACACGGCACGACCATTAGTTTAGAACAATCTCGGATTTTCATGGTTCCGAATTATCTCATTTTACCTGTATTTCTTTTCCGGAAAAACGTAAAACGAATTGAAAGTAGAAGAGAATGCTAATCAGGTGATGCACAACACGGCACAACCATTAGTTTCGAACAATCTCGGATTTTCATGGTTCCAAATTATCTCATTTTACCTGCATTTCCTTTCCGGAAGAACGTAAAACAAAGTGAAAGTGTAAGAGAATGCTCTCCAGGTGATGCACAACACGGCACAACCATTAGTTCCGAACAATCTCGGATTTTCATGGTTCCGAATTATCTCATTTTACCTGTATTTCTTTTCCGGAAAAACGTAAAACGAATTGAAAGTAGAAGAGAATGCTAATCAGGTGATGCACAACACGGCACAACCATTAGTTTCGAACAATCTCGGATTTTCATGGTTCCAAATTATCTCATTTTACCTGCATTTCCTTTCCGGAAGAACGTAAAACAAAGTGAAAGTGTGAGAGAATGCTCTCCAGGTGATGCACAACACGGCACAACTATTAGTTTCAGACACTCTCGGATTTTCATGGTTCCAAATTATCTTATTTTGCCTGTATTTCCTTCTCGAGAAATCGTGAAACGAAGTGAAAGTGAAAGATAATGCTTTCCAGGTGATGCACAACACGGCACAACCATTAGTTTCGAACAATCTCGGATTTTCATGGTTCCAAATTATCTCATTTCACCTGTATTCCCTTTTTGGAAGAACGTAAAACGAAGTGAAAGTGACAGAGAATGCTCTTCAGGTGATGCACAACACGGCACAACCATTAGTTTCGAACAATCTCGGATTTTCATGGTTCCAAATATCTCATTTTACCTGCATTTCCTTTCCGGAAGAACGTAAAACGAAGTGAAAGTGACAGAGAATGCTCTTCAGGTGATGCACAACACGGCACAACTATTAGTTTCAGACACTCTCGGATTTTCATGGTTCCAAATTATCTTATTTTGCCTGTATTTCCTTCTCGAGAAATCGTGAAACAAAGTGAAAGTGAAAGATAATGCTTTCCAGGTGATGCACAACACGGCACAACTATTAGTTTCGAACAATTTCGGATTTTCATGGTTCCAAATTATCTCATTTCACCTGTATTCCCTTTCCGGAGAAACGTGAAACGAAGTGGAACTAGTAGAGAATTCTAATCAGGTGATGCACAACACGGCACAACCATTAGTTTCAAACAATCTCGGATTTTCATGGTTCCAAATTATCTCATTTGACCTGTATTTTCTTTCCAGAAGAACGTAAAACGAAGTGAAAGTGTAAGAGAATGCTCTCCAGGTGATTTACAACACGGCACAACTATTAGTTTCAGACACTCTCGGATTTTCATGGTTCCAAATTATCTTATTTTGCCTGTATTTCCTTCTCGAGAAATCGTGAAACAAAGTGAAAGTGAAAGATAATGCTTTCCAGGTGATGCACAACACGGCACAACTATTAGTTTCGAACAATTTCGGATTTTCATGGTTCCAAATTATCTCATTTCACCTGTATTCCCTTTCCGGAGAAACGTGAAACGAAGTGGAACTAGTAGAGAATTCTAATCAGGTGATGCACAACACGGCACAACCATTAGTTTCAAACAATCTCGGATTTTCATGGTTCCAAATTATCTTATTTTGCCTGTATTTCCTCTTCGAAAAATCGTGAAACAAAGTGAAAGTGTGAGAGAATGCTCTCCAGGTGATGCACAACACGGCACAACCATTAGTTTCGAACGATCTCGGATTTTCATGGTTCCGAATTATCTCATTTTACCTGCATTTCGTGTTCGGAGAAACGTGAAACGAAGTAAAAGTAGTAGAGAATGCTGATCAGGTGATGCACAACACGGCACAACCATTAGTTTCGAACAATCTCGGATTTTCATGGTTCCAAATTATCTCATTTCACCTGTATTTCCGTTTTGGAAGAACGTAAAACGAAGTGAAAGTAGAAGAGAATGCTCTTCAGGTGATGCACAACACGGCACAACCATTAGTTTCGAACAATCTCGGATTTTCATGGTTCCGAATTATCTCATTTTACCTGTATTTCTTTTCCGGAAAAACGTGAAACGAATTGAAAGTAGAAGAGAATGCTAATCAGGTGATGCACAACACGGCACAACCATTAGTTTCGAACAATCTCGGATTTTCATGGTTCCAAATTATCTCATTTTACCTGCATTTCCTTTCCGGAAGAACGTAAAACAAAGTGAAAGTGTGAGAGAATGCTCTCCAGGTGATGCACAACACGGCACAACTATTAGTTTCAGACACTCTCGGATTTTCATGGTTCCAAATTATCTTATTTTGCCTGTATTTCCTTCTCGAGAAATCGTGAAACGAAGTGAAAGTGAAAGATAATGCTTTCCAGGTGATGCACAACACGGCACAACCATTAGTTTCGAACAATCTCGGATTTTCATGGTTCCAAATTATCTCATTTCACCTGTATTCCCTTTTTGGGAGGACGTAAAACGAAGTGAAAGTGACAGAGAATGCTCTTCAGGTGATGCACAACACGGCACAACCATTAGTTTCGAACCATCTCGGATTTCCATGGTTCCAAATTATCTCATTTTACCTGCATTTCCTGTTCGAAGAAACGTGAAACGAAGTAAAAGTAGTAGAGAATGCTAATCAGGTGATGCACAACACGGCACAACCATTAGTTTCGAACAATCTCGGATTTTCATGGTTCCAAATTATCTCATTTCACCTGTATTTCCTTTCTGGAAGAACGTAAAACGAAGTGAAAGTAGAAGAGAATGCTAATCAGGTGATGCACAACACGGCACAACCATTAGTTTCGAACAATCTCGGATTTTCATGGTTCCAAATTATCTCATTTCACCTGTATTCCCTTTTTGGAAGAACGTAAAACGAAGTGAAAGTGACAGAGAATGCTCTTCAGGTGATGCACAACACGGCACAACCATTAGTTTCGAACCATCTCGGATTTTCATGGTTCGAAATTATCTCATTTTACCTGCATTTCCTGTTCGAAGAAACGTGAAACGAAGTAAAAGTAGTAGAGAATGCTAATCAGGTGATGCACAACACGGCACAACCATTAGTTTCGAACAATCTCGGATTTTCATGGTTCCAAATTATCTCATTTCACCTGTATTTCCTTTCTGGAAGAACGTAAAACGAAGTGAAAGTGACATAGAATGCTCTTCAGGTGATGCACAACACGGCACAACCATTAGTTTCGAACAATCTCGGATTTTCATGGTTCCGAATTATCTCATTTTACCTGTATTTCCTTTCCGGAAGAACGTAAAACAAAGTGAAAGTGTGAGAGAATGCTCTCCAGGTGATGCACGACACGGCACATTTATTAGTTTCAGACACTTCCGGATTTTCATGGTTCCAAATTATCTTATTTTGCCTGTATTTCCTTCTCGAGAAATCGCGAAACAAAGTGAAAGTGAAAGATAATGCTTTCTAGGTGATGCACAACACGGCACATTTATTAGTTTCGAACAATTTCGGATTTTCATGGTTCCAAATTATCTCATTTTACCTGTATTTCCTTTCCGGAGAAACGTGAAACGAAGTAAAACTAGTAGAGAATTCTAATCAGGTGATGCACAACACGGCACAACCATTAGTGTCAAACAATCTCGGATTTTCATGGTTCCGAATTATCTCATTTTACCTGTATTTCCTTTCCGGAAAAACGTAAAACGAATTTAAAGAAGAAGAGAATGCTAATCAGGTGATGCACAACACGGCACAACCATCAGTTTCAAACAATCTCGGATTTTCATGGTTCCAAATTATCTCATTTCACCTGTATTTCCGTTTTGGAAGAACGTAAAACGAAGTGAAAGTAGAAGAGAATGCTCTTCAGGTGATGCACAACACGGCACAACCATTAGTTTCGAACAATCTCGGATTTTCATGGTTCCAAATTATCTCATTTTACCTGCATTTCCTGTTCGGAGAAACGTGAATCGAGGTAAAAGTAGTAGAGAATGCTAATCAGGTGATGCACAACACGGCACAACCATTAGTTTCGAACAATCTCGGATTTTCATGGTTCCAAATTATCTCATTTCACGTGTATTTCCTTTTTGGAAGAACGTAAAACGAAGTGAAAGTGACAGAGAATGCTCTTCAGGTGATGCACAACACGGCACAACCATTAGTTTCGAACAATCTCGGATTTTCATGGTTCCGAATTATCTCATTTTACCTGTATTTCCTTTCCGGAAAAACGTGAATCGAATTAAAAGTAGAAGAGAATGCTAATCAGGTGATGCACAACACGGCACAACCATTAGTTTCGAACAATCTCGGATTTTCATGGTTCCAAATTATCTCATTTTACCTGTATTTCCTTTCCGGAAAAACGTAAAACGAAGTAAAAGTAGAAGAGAATGCTAATCAGGTGATGCACAACACGGCACAACCATTAGTTTCGAACAATCTCGGATTTTCATGGTTCCAAATTATCTCATTTCACCTGTATTTCCTTTTTGGAAGAACGTAAAACGAAGTGAAAGTGACAGAAAATGCTTTTCAGGTGATGCACAACACGGCACAACCATTAGTTTCGAACAATCTCGGATGTTCATGGTTCCAAATTATCTCATTTTACCTGCATTTCCTGTTCAGAAGTACGTAAAACAGAGTGGAAGTGTGAGAGAATGCTCTCCAGGTGATGCACAACACGGCACAACCATTAGTTTCGAACAATCTCGGATTTTCATGGTTCCAAATTATCTCATTTGACCTGTATTTTCTTTCCAGAAGAACGTAAAACGAAGTGAAAGTGTAAGAGAATGCTCTCCAGGTGATTTACAACACGGCACAACTATTAGTTTCAGACACTCTCGGATTTTCATGGTTCCAAATTATCTTATTTTGCCTGTATTTCCTTCTCGAGAAATCGTGAAACAAAGTGAAAGTGAAAGATAATGCTTTCCAGGTGATGCACAACACGGCACAACTATTAGTTTCGAACAATTTCGGATTTTCATGGTTCCAAATTATCTCATTTCACCTGTATTCCCTTTCCGGAGAAACGTGAAACGAAGTGAAACTAGTAGAGAATTCTAATCAAGTGATGCACAACACGTCACAACCATTAGTTTCAAACAATCTCGGATTTTCATGGTTCCAAATTATCTTATTTTGCCTGTATTTCCTCTTCGAAAAATCGTGAAACAAAGTGAAAGTGTGAGAGAATGCTCTCCAGGTGATGCACAACACGGCACAACCATTAGTTTCGAACAATCTCGGATTTTCATGGTTCCGAATTATCTCATTTTACCTGCATTTCGTGTTCGGAGAAACGTGAAACGAAGTAAAAGTAGTAGAGAATGCTGATCAGGTGATGCACAACACGGCACAACCATTAGTTTCGAACAATCTCGGATTTTCATGGTTCCAAATTATCTCATTTCACCTGTATTTCCGTTTTGGAAGAACGTAAAACGAAGTGAAAGTAGAAGAGAATGCTCTTCAGGTGATGCACAACACGGCACAACCATTAGTTTCGAACAATCTCGGATTTTCATGGTTCCGAATTATCTCATTTTACCTGTATTTCTTTTCCGGAAAAACGTAAAACGAATTGAAAGTAGAAGAGAATGCTAATCAGGTGATGCACAACACGGCACAACCATTAGTTTCGAACAATCTCGGATTTTCATGGTTCCAAATTATCTCATTTTACCTGCATTTCCTTTCCGGAAGAACGTAAAACAAAGTGAAAGTGTAAGAGAATGCTCTCCAGGTGATGCACAACACGGCACAACCATTAGTTCCGAACAATCTCGGATTTTCATGGTTCCGAATTATCTCATTTTACCTGTATTTCTTTTCCGGAAAAACGTAAAACGAATTGAAAGTAGAAGAGAATGCTAATCAGGTGATGCACAACACGGCACAACCATTAGTTTCGAACAATCTCGGATTTTCATGGTTCCAAATTATCTCATTTTACCTGCATTTCCTTTCCGGAAGAACGTAAAACAAAGTGAAAGTGTGAGAGAATGCTCTCCAGGTGATGCACAACACGGCACAACTATTAGTTTCAGACACTCTCGGATTTTCATGGTTCCAAATTATCTTATTTTGCCTGTATTTCCTTCTCGAGAAATCGTGAAACGAAGTGAAAGTGAAAGATAATGCTTTCCAGGTGATGCACAACACGGCACAACCATTAGTTTCGAACAATCTCGGATTTTCATGGTTCCAAATTATCTCATTTCACCTGTATTCCCTTTTTGGAAGAACGTAAAACGAAGTGAAAGTGACAGAGAATGCTCTTCAGGTGATGCACAACACGGCACAACCATTAGTTTCGAACAATCTCGGATTTTCATGGTTCCAAATATCTCATTTTACCTGCATTTCCTTTCCGGAAGAACGTAAAACAAAGTGAAAGTGAAAGATAATGCTTTCCAGGTGATGCACAACACGGCACAACCATTAGTTTCGAACAATCTCGGATTTTCATGGTTAAAAATTATCTCATTTCACCTGTATTTCCTTTTTGGAAGAACGTAAAACGAAGTGAAAGTGTAAGAGAATGCTCTCCAGGTGATGCACAACACGGCACAACTATTAGTTTCAGACACTCTCGGATTTTCATGGTTCCAAATTATCTTATTTTGCCTGTATTTCCTTCTCGAGAAATCGTGAAACAAAGTGAAAGTGAAAGATAATGCTTTCCAGGTGATGCACAACACGGCACAACTATTAGTTTCGAACAATTTCGGATTTTCATGGTTCCAAATTATCTCATTTCACCTGTATTTCCTTTCCGGAGAAACGTGAAACGAAGTAAAACTAGTAGAGAATTCTAATCAGGTGATGCACAACACGGCACAACCATTAGTTTCAAACAATCTCGGATTTTCATGGTTCCAAATTATCTTATTTTGCCTGTATTTCCTCATCGAAAAATCGTGAAACAAAGTGAAAGTGTGAGAGAATGCTCTCCAGGTGATGCACAACACGGCACAACCATTAGTTTCGAACAATCTCGGATTTTCATGGTTCCGAATTATCTCATTTTACCTGCATTTCGTGTTCGGAGAAACGTGAAACGAAGTAAAAGTAGTAGAGAATGCTAATCAGGTGATGCACAACACGGCACAACCATTAGTTTCGAACAATCTCGGATTTTCATGGTTCCAAATTATCTCATTTCACCTGTATTTCCTTTTTGGAAGAACGTAAAACGAAGTGAAAGTGACAGAGAATGCTCTTCAGGTGATGCACAACACGGCACAACCATTAGTTTCGAACAATCTCGGATTTTCATGGTTCCGAATTATCTCATTTTACCTGTATTTCTTTTCCGGAAAAACGTAAAACGAATTGAAAGTAGAAGAGAATGCTAATCAGGTGATGCACAACACGGCACAACCATTAGTTTCGAACAATCTCGGATTTTCATGGTTCCAAATTATCTCATTTTACCTGTATTTCTTTTTTGGAAGAACGTAAAACGAAGTAAAAGTATTAGAGAATGCTAATCAGGTGATGCACAACACGGCACAACCATTAGTTTCGAACAATCTCGGATTTTCATGGTTCCAAATTATCTCATTTTACCTGTATTTCCTTTTTGGAAGAACGTAAAACGAAGTAAAAGTATTAGAGAATGCTAATCAGGTGATGCACAACACGGCACAACCATTAGTTTCGAACAATCTCGGATTTTCATGGTTCCAAATTATCTCATTTCACCTGTATTTTCTTTTTGGAAGAACGTAAAACGAAGTGAAAGTGACAGAGAATGCTCTTCAGGTGATGCACAACACGGCACAACCATTAGTTTCGAACAATCTCGGATTTTCATGGTTCCAAATTATCTCATTTTACCTGCATTTCCTGTCCAGAAGAACGTGAAACAAAGTGAAAGTGTGAGAGAATGCTCTCCAGGTGATGCACAACACGGCACAACCATTAGTTTCGAACAATCTCGGATTTTCATGGTTCCAAATTATCTCATTTGACCTGTATTTTCTCTTCAGAAGAACGTAAAACGAAGTGAAAGAAGTAGGGAATGCTAATCAGGTGATGCACAACACGGCACAACCATTGGTGTCAAACATTTTCGGATGTTCATGGTTCCAAATTATCTCATTTTACCTAGATTCCCTCTTCGGAAAAACGTAGAACGAAGTAAAAGTATTAGAGAATGCTAATCAGGTGATGCACAACACGGCACAACCATTAGTTTCGAACAATCTCGGATTTTCATGGTTCCAAATTATCTCATTTCACCTGTATTTCCTTTTTGGAAAAACGTAAAACGAAGTAAAAGTATTAGAGAATGCTAATCAGGTGATGCACAACACGGCACAACCATTAGTTTCGAACGATCTCGGATTTTCATGGTTCCAAATTATCTCATTTCACCTGTATTTCTTTTTTGGAAGAACGTAAAACGAAGTGAAAGTGACAGAGAATGCTCTTCAGGTGATGCACAACACGGCACAACCATTAGTTTCGAACAATCTCGGATTTTCATGGTTCCAAATTATCTCATTTTACCTGCATTTCCTGTCCAGAAGAACGTGAAACAAAGTGAAAGTGTGAGAGAATGCTCTCCAGGTGATGCACAACACGGCACAACCATTAGTTTCGAACAATCTCGGATTTTCATGGTTCCAAATTATCTCATTTGACCTGTATTTTCTTTCCAGAAGAACGTAAAACGAAGTGAAAGTGTAAGAGAATGCTCTCCAGGTGATTTACAACACGGCACAACTATTAGTTTCAGACACTCTCGGATTTTCATGGTTCCAAATTATCTCATTTTGCCTGTATTTCCTTCTCGAGAAATCGTGAAACAAAGTGAAAGTGAAAGATAATGCTCTCCAGGTGATGCACAACACGGCACAACCATTAGTTTCGAACAATCTCGGATTTTCATGGTTCCGAATTATCTCATTTTACCTGCATTTCGTGTTCGGAGAAACGTGAAACGAAGTAAAAGTAGTAGAGAATGCTGATCAGGTGATGCACAACACGGCACAACCATTAGTTTCGAACAATCTCGGATTTTCATGGTTCCAAATTATCTCATTTTACCTGCATTTCCTTTCCGGAAGAACGTAAAACAAAGTGAAAGTGTGAGAGAATGCTCTCCAGGTGATGCACAACACGGCACAACTATTGGTTTCAGACACTCTCGGATTTTCATGGTTCCAAATTATCTTATTTTGCCTGTATTTCCTTCTCGAGAAATCGTGAAACGAAGTGAAAGTGAAAGATAATGCTTTCCAGGTGATGCACAACACGGCACAACCATTAGTTTCGAACAATCTCGGATTTTCATGGTTCCAAATTATCTCATTTCACCTGTATTCCCTTTTTGGAAGAACGTAAAACGAAGTGAAAGTGACAGAGAATGCTCTTCAGGTGATGCACAACACGGCACAACCATTAGTTTCGAACAATCTCGGATTTTCATGGTTCCAAATATCTCATTTTACCTGCATTTCCTTTCCGGAAGAACGTAAAACAAAGTGAAAGTGAAAGATAATGCTTTCCAGGTGATGCACAACACGGCACAACCATTAGTTTCGAACAATCTCGGATTTTCATGGTTCCAAATTATCTTATTTTGCCTGTATTTCCTTCTCGAGAAATCGTGAAACAAAGTGAAAGTGAAAGATAATGCTTTCCAGGTGATGCACAACACGGCACAACTATTAGTTTCGAACAATTTCGGATTTTCGTGGTTCCAAATTATCTCATTTCACCTGTATTTCCTTTCCGGAGAAACGTGAAACGAAGTAAAACTAGTAGAGAATTCTAATCAGGTGATGCACAACACGGCACAACCATTAGTTTCAAACAATCTCGGATTTTCATGGTTCCAAATTATCTTATTTTGCCTGTATTTCCTCTTCGAAAAATCGTGAAACAAAGTGAAAGTGTGAGAGAATGCTCTCCAGGTGATGCACAACACGGCACAACCATTAGTTTCGAACAATCTCGGATTTTCATGGTTCCGAATTATCTCATTTTACCTGCATTTCGTGTTCGGAGAAACGTGAAACGAAGTAAAAGTAGTAGAGAATGCTAATCAGGTGATGCACAACACGGCACAACCATTAGTTTCGAACAATCTCGGATTTTCATGGTTCCAAATTATCTCATTTCACCTGTATTTCCTTTTTGGAAGAACGTAAAACGAAGTGAAAGTGACAGAGAATGCTCTTCAGGTGATGCACAACACGGCACAACCATTAGTTTCGAACAATCTCGGATTTTCATGGTTCCGAATTATCTCATTTTACCTGTATTTCTTTTCCGGAAAAACGTAAAACGAATTGAAAGTAGAAGAGAATGCTAATCAGGTGATGCACAACACGGCACAACCATTAGTTTCGAACAATCTCGGATTTTCATGGTTCCAAATTATCTCATTTTACCTGCATTTCCTGTTCAGAAGAACGTAAAACAAAGTGAAAGTGTGAGAGAATGCTCTCCAGGTGATGCACAACACGGCACAACCATTAGTTTCGAACAATCTCGGATGTTCATGGTTCCAAATTATCTCATTTTACCTGTATTTCTTTTTTGGAAGAACGTAAAACGAAGTAAAAGTATTAGAGAATGCTAATCAGGTGATGCACAACACGGCACAACCATTAGTTTCGAACAATTTTGGATTTTCATGGTTCCAAATTATCTCATTTTACCTGTATTTCCTTTTTGGAAGAACGTAAAACGAAGTAAAAGTATTAGAGAATGCTAATCAGGTGATGCACAACACGGCACAACCATTAGTTTCGAACAATCTCGGATTTTCATGGTTCCAAATTATCTCATTTCACCTGTATTTTCTTTTTGGAAGAACGTAAAACGAAGTGAAAGTGACAGAGAATGCTCTTCAGGTGATGCACAACACGGCACAACCATTAGTTTCGAACAATCTCGGATTTTCATGGTTCCAAATTATCTCATTTTACCTGCATTTCCTGTCCAGAAGAACGTGAAACAAAGTGAAAGTGTGAGAGAATGCTCTCCAGGTGATGCACAACACGGCACAACCATTAGTTTCGAACAATCTCGGATTTTCATGGTTCCAAATTATCTCATTTGACCTGTATTTTCTCTCCAGAAGAACGTAAAACGAAGTGAAAGAAGTAGGGAATGCTAATCAGGTGATGCACAACACGGCACAACCATTGGTGTCAAACATTTTCGGATGTTCATGGTTCCAAATTATCTCATTTTACCTAGATTCCCTCTTCGGAAAAACGTAGAACGAAGTAAAAGTATTAGAGAATGCTAATCAGGTGATGCACAACACGGCACAACCATTAGTTTCGAACAATCTCGGATTTTCATGGTTCCAAATTATCTCATTTCACCTGCATTCCCTTTCCGGAAGAACGTAAAACAAAGTGAAAGTGTGAGAGAATGCTCTCCAGGTGATGCACAACACGGCACAACTATTAGTTTCAGACACTCTCGGATTTTCATGGTTCCAAATTATCTCATTTCACCTGTATTTCCGTTTTGGAAGAACGTAAAACGAAGTGAAAGTAGAAGAGAATGCTCTTCAGGTGATGCACAACACGGCACGACCATTAGTTTAGAACAATCTCGGATTTTCATGGTTCCGAATTATCTCATTTTACCTGTATTTCTTTTCCGGAAAAACGTAAAACGAATTGAAAGTAGAAGAGAATGCTAATCAGGTGATGCACAACACGGCACAACCATTAGTTTCGAACAATCTCGGATTTTCATGGTTCCAAATTATCTCATTTTACCTGCATTTCCTTTCCGGAAGAACGTAAAACAAAGTGAAAGTGTAAGAGAATGCTCTCCAGGTGATGCACAACACGGCACAACCATTAGTTCCGAACAATCTCGGATTTTCATGGTTCCGAATTATCTCATTTTACCTGTATTTCTTTTCCGGAAAAACGTAAAACGAATTGAAAGTAGAAGAGAATGCTAATCAGGTGATGCACAACACGGCACAACCATTAGTTTCGAACAATCTCGGATTTTCATGGTTCCAAATTATCTCATTTTACCTGCATTCCCTTTCCGGAAGAACGTAAAACAAAGTGAAAGTGTGAGAGAATGCTCTCCAGGTGATGCACAACACGGCACAACTATTAGTTTCAGACACTCTCGGATTTTCATGGTTCCAAATTATCTTATTTTGCCTGTATTTCCTTCTCGAGAAATCGTGAAACGAAGTGAAAGTGAAAGATAATGCTTTCCAGGTGATGCACAACACGGCACAACCATTAGTTTCGAACAATCTCGGATTTTCATGGTTCCAAATTATCTCATTTCACCTGTATTCCCTTTTTGGAAGAACGTAAAACGAAGTGAAAGTGACAGAGAATGCTCTTCAGGTGATGCACAACACGGCACAACCATTAGTTTCGAACAATCTCGGATTTTCATGGTTCCAAATATCTCATTTTACCTGCATTTCCTTTCCGGAAGAACGTAAAACGAAGTGAAAGTGACAGAGAATGCTCTTCAGGTGATGCACAACACGGCACAACTATTAGTTTCAGACACTCTCGGATTTTCATGGTTCCAAATTATCTTATTTTGCCTGTATTTCCTTCTCGAGAAATCGTGAAACAAAGTGAAAGTGAAAGATAATGCTTTCCAGGTGATGCACAACACGGCACAACTATTAGTTTCGAACAATTTCGGATTTTCATGGTTCCAAATTATCTCATTTCACCTGTATTCCCTTTCCGGAGAAACGTGAAACGAAGTGGAACTAGTAGAGAATTCTAATCAGGTGATGCACAACACGGCACAACCATTAGTTTCAAACAATCTCGGATTTTCATGGTTCCAAATTATCTTATTTTGCCTGTATTTCCTTCTCGAGAAATCGTGAAACAAAGTGAAAGTGAAAGATAATGCTTTCCAGGTGATGCACAACACGGCACAACTATTAGTTTCGAACAATTTCGGATTTTCATGGTTCCAAATTATCTCATTTCACCTGTATTCCCTTTCCGGAGAAACGTGAAACGAAGTGGAACTAGTAGAGAATTCTAATCAGGTGATGCACAACACGGCACAACCATTAGTTTCAAACAATCTCGGATTTTCATGGTTCCAAATTATCTTATTTTGCCTGTATTTCCTCTTCGAAAAATCGTGAAACAAAGTGAAAGTGTGAGAGAATGCTCTCCAGGTGATGCACAACACGGCACAACCATTAGTTTCGAACGATCTCGGATTTTCATGGTTCCGAATTATCTCATTTTACCTGCATTTCGTGTTCGGAGAAACGTGAAACGAAGTAAAAGTAGTAGAGAATGCTGATCAGGTGATGCACAACACGGCACAACCATTAGTTTCGAACAATCTCGGATTTTCATGGTTCCAAATTATCTCATTTCACCTGTATTTCCGTTTTGGAAGAACGTAAAACGAAGTGAAAGTAGAAGAGAATGCTCTTCAGGTGATGCACAACACGGCACAACCATTAGTTTCGAACAATCTCGGATTTTCATGGTTCCGAATTATCTCATTTTACCTGTATTTCTTTTCCGGAAAAACGTGAAACGAATTGAAAGTAGAAGAGAATGCTAATCAGGTGATGCACAACACGGCACAACCATTAGTTTCGAACAATCTCGGATTTTCATGGTTCCAAATTATCTCATTTTACCTGCATTTCCTTTCCGGAAGAACGTAAAACAAAGTGAAAGTGTGAGAGAATGCTCTCCAGGTGATGCACAACACGGCACAACTATTAGTTTCAGACACTCTCGGATTTTCATGGTTCCAAATTATCTTATTTTGCCTGTATTTCCTTCTCGAGAAATCGTGAAACGAAGTGAAAGTGAAAGATAATGCTTTCCAGGTGATGCACAACACGGCACAACCATTAGTTTCGAACAATCTCGGATTTTCATGGTTCCAAATTATCTCATTTCACCTGTATTCCCTTTTTGGGAGGACGTAAAACGAAGTGAAAGTGACAGAGAATGCTCTTCAGGTGATGCACAACACGGCACAACCATTAGTTTCGAACCATCTCGGATTTCCATGGTTCCAAATTATCTCATTTTACCTGCATTTCCTGTTCGAAGAAACGTGAAACGAAGTAAAAGTAGTAGAGAATGCTAATCAGGTGATGCACAACACGGCACAACCATTAGTTTCGAACAATCTCGGATTTTCATGGTTCCAAATTATCTCATTTCACCTGTATTTCCTTTCTGGAAGAACGTAAAACGAAGTGAAAGTAGAAGAGAATGCTAATCAGGTGATGCACAACACGGCACAACCATTAGTTTCGAACAATCTCGGATTTTCATGGTTCCAAATTATCTCATTTCACCTGTATTCCCTTTTTGGAAGAACGTAAAACGAAGTGAAAGTGACAGAGAATGCTCTTCAGGTGATGCACAACACGGCACAACCATTAGTTTCGAACCATCTCGGATTTTCATGGTTCGAAATTATCTCATTTTACCTGCATTTCCTGTTCGAAGAAACGTGAAACGAAGTAAAAGTAGTAGAGAATGCTAATCAGGTGATGCACAACACGGCACAACCATTAGTTTCGAACAATCTCGGATTTTCATGGTTCCAAATTATCTCATTTCACCTGTATTTCCTTTCTGGAAGAACGTAAAACGAAGTGAAAGTGACATAGAATGCTCTTCAGGTGATGCACAACACGGCACAACCATTAGTTTCGAACAATCTCGGATTTTCATGGTTCCGAATTATCTCATTTTACCTGTATTTCCTTTCCGGAAGAACGTAAAACAAAGTGAAAGTGTGAGAGAATGCTCTCCAGGTGATGCACGACACGGCACATTTATTAGTTTCAGACACTTCCGGATTTTCATGGTTCCAAATTATCTTATTTTGCCTGTATTTCCTTCTCGAGAAATCGCGAAACAAAGTGAAAGTGAAAGATAATGCTTTCTAGGTGATGCACAACACGGCACATTTATTAGTTTCGAACAATTTCGGATTTTCATGGTTCCAAATTATCTCATTTTACCTGTATTTCCTTTCCGGAGAAACGTGAAACGAAGTAAAACTAGTAGAGAATTCTAATCAGGTGATGCACAACACGGCACAACCATTAGTGTCAAACAATCTCGGATTTTCATGGTTCCGAATTATCTCATTTTACCTGTATTTCCTTTCCGGAAAAACGTAAAACGAATTTAAAGAAGAAGAGAATGCTAATCAGGTGATGCACAACACGGCACAACCATCAGTTTCAAACAATCTCGGATTTTCATGGTTCCAAATTATCTCATTTCACCTGTATTTCCGTTTTGGAAGAACGTAAAACGAAGTGAAAGTAGAAGAGAATGCTCTTCAGGTGATGCACAACACGGCACAACCATTAGTTTCGAACAATCTCGGATTTTCATGGTTCCAAATTATCTCATTTTACCTGCATTTCCTGTTCGGAGAAACGTGAATCGAGGTAAAAGTAGTAGAGAATGCTAATCAGGTGATGCACAACACGGCACAACCATTAGTTTCGAACAATCTCGGATTTTCATGGTTCCAAATTATCTCATTTCACGTGTATTTCCTTTTTGGAAGAACGTAAAACGAAGTGAAAGTGACAGAGAATGCTCTTCAGGTGATGCACAACACGGCACAACCATTAGTTTCGAACAATCTCGGATTTTCATGGTTCCGAATTATCTCATTTTACCTGTATTTCCTTTCCGGAAAAACGTGAATCGAATTAAAAGTAGAAGAGAATGCTAATCAGGTGATGCACAACACGGCACAACCATTAGTTTCGAACAATCTCGGATTTTCATGGTTCCAAATTATCTCATTTTACCTGTATTTCCTTTCCGGAAAAACGTAAAACGAAGTAAAAGTAGAAGAGAATGCTAATCAGGTGATGCACAACACGGCACAACCATTAGTTTCGAACAATCTCGGATTTTCATGGTTCCAAATTATCTCATTTCACCTGTATTTCCTTTTTGGAAGAACGTAAAACGAAGTGAAAGTGACAGAAAATGCTTTTCAGGTGATGCACAACACGGCACAACCATTAGTTTCGAACAATCTCGGATGTTCATGGTTCCAAATTATCTCATTTTACCTGCATTTCCTGTTCAGAAGTACGTAAAACAGAGTGGAAGTGTGAGAGAATGCTCTCCAGGTGATGCACAACACGGCACAACCATTAGTTTCGAACAATCTCGGATTTTCATGGTTCCAAATTATCTCATTTGACCTGTATTTTCTTTCCAGAAGAACGTAAAACGAAGTGAAAGTGTAAGAGAATGCTCTCCAGGTGATTTACAACACGGCACAACTATTAGTTTCAGACACTCTCGGATTTTCATGGTTCCAAATTATCTTATTTTGCCTGTATTTCCTTCTCGAGAAATCGTGAAACAAAGTGAAAGTGAAAGATAATGCTTTCCAGGTGATGCACAACACGGCACAACTATTAGTTTCGAACAATTTCGGATTTTCATGGTTCCAAATTATCTCATTTCACCTGTATTCCCTTTCCGGAGAAACGTGAAACGAAGTGAAACTAGTAGAGAATTCTAATCAAGTGATGCACAACACGTCACAACCATTAGTTTCAAACAATCTCGGATTTTCATGGTTCCAAATTATCTTATTTTGCCTGTATTTCCTCTTCGAAAAATCGTGAAACAAAGTGAAAGTGTGAGAGAATGCTCTCCAGGTGATGCACAACACGGCACAACCATTAGTTTCGAACAATCTCGGATTTTCATGGTTCCGAATTATCTCATTTTACCTGCATTTCGTGTTCGGAGAAACGTGAAACGAAGTAAAAGTAGTAGAGAATGCTGATCAGGTGATGCACAACACGGCACAACCATTAGTTTCGAACAATCTCGGATTTTCATGGTTCCAAATTATCTCATTTCACCTGTATTTCCGTTTTGGAAGAACGTAAAACGAAGTGAAAGTAGAAGAGAATGCTCTTCAGGTGATGCACAACACGGCACAACCATTAGTTTCGAACAATCTCGGATTTTCATGGTTCCGAATTATCTCATTTTACCTGTATTTCTTTTCCGGAAAAACGTAAAACGAATTGAAAGTAGAAGAGAATGCTAATCAGGTGATGCACAACACGGCACAACCATTAGTTTCGAACAATCTCGGATTTTCATGGTTCCAAATTATCTCATTTTACCTGCATTTCCTTTCCGGAAGAACGTAAAACAAAGTGAAAGTGTAAGAGAATGCTCTCCAGGTGATGCACAACACGGCACAACCATTAGTTCCGAACAATCTCGGATTTTCATGGTTCCGAATTATCTCATTTTACCTGTATTTCTTTTCCGGAAAAACGTAAAACGAATTGAAAGTAGAAGAGAATGCTAATCAGGTGATGCACAACACGGCACAACCATTAGTTTCGAACAATCTCGGATTTTCATGGTTCCAAATTATCTCATTTTACCTGCATTTCCTTTCCGGAAGAACGTAAAACAAAGTGAAAGTGTGAGAGAATGCTCTCCAGGTGATGCACAACACGGCACAACTATTAGTTTCAGACACTCTCGGATTTTCATGGTTCCAAATTATCTTATTTTGCCTGTATTTCCTTCTCGAGAAATCGTGAAACGAAGTGAAAGTGAAAGATAATGCTTTCCAGGTGATGCACAACACGGCACAACCATTAGTTTCGAACAATCTCGGATTTTCATGGTTCCAAATTATCTCATTTCACCTGTATTCCCTTTTTGGAAGAACGTAAAACGAAGTGAAAGTGACAGAGAATGCTCTTCAGGTGATGCACAACACGGCACAACCATTAGTTTCGAACAATCTCGGATTTTCATGGTTCCAAATATCTCATTTTACCTGCATTTCCTTTCCGGAAGAACGTAAAACAAAGTGAAAGTGAAAGATAATGCTTTCCAGGTGATGCACAACACGGCACAACCATTAGTTTCGAACAATCTCGGATTTTCATGGTTCCAAATTATCTCATTTCACCTGTATTTCCTTTTTGGAAGAACGTAAAACGAAGTGAAAGTGTAAGAGAATGCTCTCCAGGTGATGCACAACACGGCACAACTATTAGTTTCAGACACTCTCGGATTTTCATGGTTCCAAATTATCTTATTTTGCCTGTATTTCCTTCTCGAGAAATCGTGAAACAAAGTGAAAGTGAAAGATAATGCTTTCCAGGTGATGCACAACACGGCACAACTATTAGTTTCGAACAATTTCGGATTTTCATGGTTCCAAATTATCTCATTTCACCTGTATTTCCTTTCCGGAGAAACGTGAAACGAAGTAAAACTAGTAGAGAATTCTAATCAGGTGATGCACAACACGGCACAACCATTAGTTTCAAACAATCTCGGATTTTCATGGTTCCAAATTATCTTATTTTGCCTGTATTTCCTCATCGAAAAATCGTGAAACAAAGTGAAAGTGTGAGAGAATGCTCTCCAGGTGATGCACAACACGGCACAACCATTAGTTTCGAACAATCTCGGATTTTCATGGTTCCGAATTATCTCATTTTACCTGCATTTCGTGTTCGGAGAAACGTGAAACGAAGTAAAAGTAGTAGAGAATGCTAATCAGGTGATGCACAACACGGCACAACCATTAGTTTCGAACAATCTCGGATTTTCATGGTTCCAAATTATCTCATTTCACCTGTATTTCCTTTTTGGAAGAACGTAAAACGAAGTGAAAGTGACAGAGAATGCTCTTCAGGTGATGCACAACACGGCACAACCATTAGTTTCGAACAATCTCGGATTTTCATGGTTCCGAATTATCTCATTTTACCTGTATTTCTTTTCCGGAAAAACGTAAAACGAATTGAAAGTAGAAGAGAATGCTAATCAGGTGATGCACAACACGGCACAACCATTAGTTTCGAACAATCTCGGATTTTCATGGTTCCAAATTATCTCATTTTACCTGTATTTCTTTTTTGGAAGAACGTAAAACGAAGTAAAAGTATTAGAGAATGCTAATCAGGTGATGCACAACACGGCACAACCATTAGTTTCGAACAATCTCGGATTTTCATGGTTCCAAATTATCTCATTTTACCTGTATTTCCTTTTTGGAAGAACGTAAAACGAAGTAAAAGTATTAGAGAATGCTAATCAGGTGATGCACAACACGGCACAACCATTAGTTTCGAACAATCTCGGATTTTCATGGTTCCAAATTATCTCATTTCACCTGTATTTTCTTTTTGGAAGAACGTAAAACGAAGTGAAAGTGACAGAGAATGCTCTTCAGGTGATGCACAACACGGCACAACCATTAGTTTCGAACAATCTCGGATTTTCATGGTTCCAAATTATCTCATTTTACCTGCATTTCCTGTCCAGAAGAACGTGAAACAAAGTGAAAGTGTGAGAGAATGCTCTCCAGGTGATGCACAACACGGCACAACCATTAGTTTCGAACAATCTCGGATTTTCATGGTTCCAAATTATCTCATTTGACCTGTATTTTCTCTTCAGAAGAACGTAAAACGAAGTGAAAGAAGTAGGGAATGCTAATCAGGTGATGCACAACACGGCACAACCATTGGTGTCAAACATTTTCGGATGTTCATGGTTCCAAATTATCTCATTTTACCTAGATTCCCTCTTCGGAAAAACGTAGAACGAAGTAAAAGTATTAGAGAATGCTAATCAGGTGATGCACAACACGGCACAACCATTAGTTTCGAACAATCTCGGATTTTCATGGTTCCAAATTATCTCATTTCACCTGTATTTCCTTTTTGGAAAAACGTAAAACGAAGTAAAAGTATTAGAGAATGCTAATCAGGTGATGCACAACACGGCACAACCATTAGTTTCGAACGATCTCGGATTTTCATGGTTCCAAATTATCTCATTTCACCTGTATTTCCTTTTTGGAAGAACGTAAAACGAAGTGAAAGTGACAGAGAATGCTCTTCAGGTGATGCACAACACGGCACAACCATTAGTTTCGAACAATCTCGGATTTTCATGGTTCCAAATTATCTCATTTTACCTGCATTTCCTGTCCAGAAGAACGTGAAACAAAGTGAAAGTGTGAGAGAATGCTCTCCAGGTGATGCACAACACGGCACAACCATTAGTTTCGAACAATCTCGGATTTTCATGGTTCCAAATTATCTCATTTGACCTGTATTTTCTTTCCAGAAGAACGTAAAACGAAGTGAAAGTGTAAGAGAATGCTCTCCAGGTGATTTACAACACGGCACAACTATTAGTTTCAGACACTCTCGGATTTTCATGGTTCCAAATTATCTCATTTTGCCTGTATTTCCTTCTCGAGAAATCGTGAAACAAAGTGAAAGTGAAAGATAATGCTCTCCAGGTGATGCACAACACGGCACAACCATTAGTTTCGAACAATCTCGGATTTTCATGGTTCCGAATTATCTCATTTTACCTGCATTTCGTGTTCGGAGAAACGTGAAACGAAGTAAAAGTAGTAGAGAATGCTGATCAGGTGATGCACAACACGGCACAACCATTAGTTTCGAACAATCTCGGATTTTCATGGTTCCAAATTATCTCATTTTACCTGCATTTCCTTTCCGGAAGAACGTAAAACAAAGTGAAAGTGTGAGAGAATGCTCTCCAGGTGATGCACAACACGGCACAACTATTGGTTTCAGACACTCTCGGATTTTCATGGTTCCAAATTATCTTATTTTGCCTGTATTTCCTTCTCGAGAAATCGTGAAACGAAGTGAAAGTGAAAGATAATGCTTTCCAGGTGATGCACAACACGGCACAACCATTAGTTTCGAACAATCTCGGATTTTCATGGTTCCAAATTATCTCATTTCACCTGTATTCCCTTTTTGGAAGAACGTAAAACGAAGTGAAAGTGACAGAGAATGCTCTTCAGGTGATGCACAACACGGCACAACCATTAGTTTCGAACAATCTCGGATTTTCATGGTTCCAAATATCTCATTTTACCTGCATTTCCTTTCCGGAAGAACGTAAAACAAAGTGAAAGTGAAAGATAATGCTTTCCAGGTGATGCACAACACGGCACAACCATTAGTTTCGAACAATCTCGGATTTTCATGGTTCCAAATTATCTCATTTCACCTGTATTTCCTTTTTGGAAGAACGTAAAACGAAGTAAAAGTGTAAGAGAATGCTCTCCAGGTGATGCACAACACGGCACAACTATTAGTTTCAGACACTCTCGGATTTTCATGGTTCCAAATTATCTTATTTTGCCTGTATTTCCTTCTCGAGAAATCGTGAAACAAAGTGAAAGTGAAAGATAATGCTTTCCAGGTGATGCACAACACGGCACAACTATTAGTTTCGAACAATTTCGGATTTTCGTGGTTCCAAATTATCTCATTTCACCTGTATTTCCTTTCCGGAGAAACGTGAAACGAAGTAAAACTAGTAGAGAATTCTAATCAGGTGATGCACAACACGGCACAACCATTAGTTTCAAACAATCTCGGATTTTCATGGTTCCAAATTATCTTATTTTGCCTGTATTTCCTCTTCGAAAAATCGTGAAACAAAGTGAAAGTGTGAGAGAATGCTCTCCAGGTGATGCACAACACGGCACAACCATTAGTTTCGAACAATCTCGGATTTTCATGGTTCCGAATTATCTCATTTTACCTGCATTTCGTGTTCGGAGAAACGTGAAACGAAGTAAAAGTAGTAGAGAATGCTAATCAGGTGATGCACAACACGGCACAACCATTAGTTTCGAACAATCTCGGATTTTCATGGTTCCAAATTATCTCATTTCACCTGTATTTCCTTTTTGGAAGAACGTAAAACGAAGTGAAAGTGACAGAGAATGCTCTTCAGGTGATGCACAACACGGCACAACCATTAGTTTCGAACAATCTCGGATTTTCATGGTTCCGAATTATCTCATTTTACCTGTATTTCTTTTCCGGAAAAACGTAAAACGAATTGAAAGTAGAAGAGAATGCTAATCAGGTGATGCACAACACGGCACAACCATTAGTTTCGAACAATCTCGGATTTTCATGGTTCCAAATTATCTCATTTTACCTGCATTTCCTGTTCAGAAGAACGTAAAACAAAGTGAAAGTGTGAGAGAATGCTCTCCAGGTGATGCACAACACGGCACAACCATTAGTTTCGAACAATCTCGGATGTTCATGGTTCCAAATTATCTCATTTTACCTGTATTTCTTTTTTGGAAGAACGTAAAACGAAGTAAAAGTATTAGAGAATGCTAATCAGGTGATGCACAACACGGCACAACCATTAGTTTCGAACAATTTTGGATTTTCATGGTTCCAAATTATCTCATTTTACCTGTATTTCCTTTTTGGAAGAACGTAAAACGAAGTAAAAGTATTAGAGAATGCTAATCAGGTGATGCACAACACGGCACAACCATTAGTTTCGAACAATCTCGGATTTTCATGGTTCCAAATTATCTCATTTCACCTGTATTTTCTTTTTGGAAGAACGTAAAACGAAGTGAAAGTGACAGAGAATGCTCTTCAGGTGATGCACAACACGGCACAACCATTAGTTTCGAACAATCTCGGATTTTCATGGTTCCAAATTATCTCATTTTACCTGCATTTCCTGTCCAGAAGAACGTGAAACAAAGTGAAAGTGTGAGAGAATGCTCTCCAGGTGATGCACAACACGGCACAACCATTAGTTTCGAACAATCTCGGATTTTCATGGTTCCAAATTATCTCATTTGACCTGTATTTTCTCTCCAGAAGAACGTAAAACGAAGTGAAAGAAGTAGGGAATGCTAATCAGGTGATGCACAACACGGCACAACCATTGGTGTCAAACATTTTCGGATGTTCATGGTTCCAAATTATCTCATTTTACCTAGATTCCCTCTTCGGAAAAACGTAGAACGAAGTAAAAGTATTAGAGAATGCTAATCAGGTGATGCACAACACGGCACAACCATTAGTTTCGAACAATCTCGGATTTTCATGGTTCCAAATTATCTCATTTCACCTGTATTTCCTTTTTGGAAAAACGTAAAACGAAGTGAAAGTATTAGAGAATGCTAATCAGGTGATGCACAACACGGCACAACCATTAGTTTCGAACAATCTCGGATTTTCATGGTTCCAAATTATCTCATTTCACCTGTATTTCCTTTTTGGAAGAACGTAAAACGAAGTGAAAGTGACAGAGAATGCTCTTCAGGTGATGCACAACACGGCACAACCATTAGTTTCGAACAATCTCGGATTTTCATGGTTCCGAATTATCTCATTTTACCGGTATTTCCTTTCCGGAAAAACGTGAAACGAATTGAAAGTAGAAGAAAATGCTAATCAGGTGATGCACAACACGGCACAACCATTAGTTTCGAACAATCTCGGATTTTCATGGTTCCAAATTATCTCATTTTACCTGCATTTCCTTTCCGGAAGAACGTAAAACAAAGTGAAAGTGTGAGAGAATGCTCTCCAGGTGATGCACAACACGGCATAACCATTAGTTTCGAACAATCTCGGATTTTCATGGTTTCAAATTATCTTATTTTGCCTGTATTTCGTTCTCGAGAAATCGTGAAACAAAGTGAAAGTGAAAGATAATGCTTTCCAGGTGATGCACAACACGGCACAACCATTAGTTTCGAACAATCTCGGATTTTCATAGTTTCAAATTATCTCATTTCACCTGTATTTCCTTTTTGGAAGAACGTAAAACGAAGTGAAAGTGACAGAGAATGCTCTTCAGGTGATGCACAACACGGCACAACCATTAGTTTCGAACAATCTCGGATTTTTATGGTTCCAAATTATCTCATTTCACCTGCATTTCCTGTTCAGAAGAACGTGAAACAAAGCGAAAGTGTGAGAGAATGCTCTCCAGGTGATGCACAACACGGCACAACCATTAGTGTCAAACAATCTCGGATTTTCATGGTTCCGAATTATCTCATTTTACCGGTATTTCCTTTCCGGAAAAACGTGAAACGAATTAAAAGTAGAAGAAAATGCTAATCAGGTGATGCACAACACGGCACAACCATTAGTTTCGAACAATCTCGGATTTTCATGGTTCCAAATTATCTCATTTTACCTGCATTTCCTTTCCGGAAGAACGTAAAACAAAGTGAAAGTGTGAGAGAATGCTCTCCAGGTGATGCACAACACGGCACAACTATTAGTTTCAGACACTCTCGGATTTTCATGGTTCCAAATTATCTTATTTTGCCTGTATTTCCTTCTCGAGAAATCGTGAAACAAAGTAAAAGTGAAAGATAATGCTTTCCAGGTGATGCACAACACGGCACATCCATTAGTTTCGAACAATCTCGGATTTTCATGGTTCCAAATTATCTCATTTCACCTGTATTTCCTTTTTGGGAGAACGTAAAACAAAGTGAAAGTGACAGAGAATGCTCTTCAGGTGATGCACAACACGGCACAACCATTAGTTTCGAACAATCTCGGATTTTTATGGTTCCAAATTATCTCATTTTACCTGCATTTCCTGTTCAGAAGAACGTAAAACAAAGTGAAAGTGTGAGAGAATGCTCTCCAGGTGATGCACAACACGGCACAACCATTAGTTTCGAACAATCTCGGATTTTCATGGTTCCAAATTATCTTATTTTGCCTGTATTTCCTCTTCGAAAAATCGTGAAACAAAGTGAAAGTGTGAGAGAATGCTCTCCAGGTGATGCACAACACGGCACAACCATTAGTTTCGAACAATCTCGGATTTTCATGGTTCCAAATTATCTCATTTTACCTGCATTTCCTGTTCGGAGAAACGTGAAACGAAGTAAAAGTAGTAGAGAATGCTCTCCAGGTGATGCACAACACGGCACAACCATTAGTTTCGAACAATCTCGGATTTTCATGGTTCCAAATTATCTCATTTTACCTGCATTTCCTGTTCGGAGAAACGTGAAACGAAGTAAAAGTAGTAGAGAATGCTAATCAGGTGATGCACAACACGGCACAACCATTAGTTTCGAACAATCTCGGATTTTCATGGTTCCAAATTATCTCATTTTACCTGTATTTCCTTTCCGGAAAAACGTAAAACGAATTAAAAGTAGAAGAGAATGCTAATCAGGTGATGCACAACACGGCACAAACATTAGTTTCGAACAATCTCGGATTTTCATGGTTCCAAATTATCTCATTATACCTCCATTTCCTTTCCGGAAGAACGTAAAACAAAGTGAAAGTGTGAGAGAATGCTCTCCAGGTGATGCACAACACGGCACAACTATTAGTTTCAGACACTCTCGGATTTTCATGGTTCCAAATTATCTTATTTTGCCTGTATTTCCTTCTCGAGAAATCGTGAAACAAAGTGAAAGTGAGAGATAATGCTTTCCAGGTGATGCACAACACGGCACAACTATTAGTTTCGAACAATCTCGGATTTTCATGGTTCCAAATTATCTCATTTTACCTGTATTTCCGTTCCGAAAAAACGTAAAACGAAGTAAAAGTAGAAGAGAATGCTAATCAGGTGATGCACAACACGGCACAACCATTAGTTTCGAACAATCTCGGATTTTCATGGTTCCGAATTATCTCATTTTACCTGTATTTCCTTTTTGGAAGAACGTAAAACGAAGTAAAAGTATTAGAGAATGCTGATCAGGTGATGCACAACACGGCACAACCATTAGTTTCGAACAATCTCGGATTTTCATGGTTCCAAATTATCTCATTTTACCTGCATTTCCTGTTCAGAAGAACGTAAAACGAAGTGAAAGTGTGAGAGAATGCTTTCCAGGTGATGCACAACACGGCACAACCATTAGTTTCGAACAATCTCGGATTTTCATGGTTCCAAATTATCTCATTTGACCTGTATTTTCTTTCCAGAAGAACGTAAAACGAAGTAAAAGAAGTAGGGAATGCTAATCAGGTGATGCACAACACGGCACAACCATTAGTGTCAAACAATCTCGGATGTTCATGGTTCCAAATTATCTCATTTTACCTAGATTCCCTCTTTGGGAAAACGTAGAACGAAGTAAAAGTAGTAAAGAATGCTAATCAGGTGATGCACAACACGGCACAACCATTAGTTTCGAACAATCTCGGATTTTCATGGTTCCAAATTATCTCATTTTACCTGTATTTCCTTTCCGGAAAAACGTAAAACGAAGTCAAAGAAGAAGAGAATGCTAATCAGGTGATGCACAACACGGCACAACTATTAGTTTCGAACAATCTCGGATTTTCATGGTTCCGAATTATCTCATTTTACCTGTATTTCCTTTCCGGAAAAACGTAAAACGAATTAAAAGTAGAAGAGAATGCTAATCAGGTGATGCACAACACGGCACAACTATTAGTTTCGAACAATCTCGGATTTTCATGGTTCCGAAATATCTCATTTTACCTGTATTTCCTTTCCGGAAAAACGTAAAACGAATTAAAAGTAGAAGAGAATGCTAATCAGGTGATGCACAACACGGCACAACCATTAGTTCCAAACGATCTCGGATTTTCATGGTTTCAAATTATCTTATTTTGCCTGTATTTCCTCTTCGAAAAATCGTGAAACAAAGTGAAAGTGTGAGAGAATGCTCTCCAGGTGATGCACAACACGGCACAACCATTAGTTTCGAACAATCTCGGATTTTCATGGTTCCAAATTATCTCATTTGACCTGTATTTTCTCTCCAGAAGAACGTAAAACGAAGTGAAAGAAGTAGGGAATGCTAATCAGGTGATGCACAACACGGCAGAACCATTGGTGTCAAACATTTTCGGATGTTCATGGTTCCAAATTATCTCATTTTACCTAGATTCCCTCTTCGGGAAAACGTAGTACGAAGTAGAAGTAGTAAAGAATGCTAATCAGGTGATGCACAACACGGCACAACCATTAGTTCCGAACAATCTCGGATTTTCATGGTTCCAAATTATCTTATTTTGCCTGTATTTCCTTCTCGAGAAATCGTGAAACAAAGTGAAAGTGAAAGATAATGCTTTCCAGGTGATGCACAACACGGCGCAACTATAAGTTTCGAACAATCTCGGATTTTCATGGTTCCAAATTATCTCATTTTACCTGTATTTCCTTTCCGGAAAAACGTAAAACGAAGTAAAAGTAGAAGAGAATGCTGATCAGGTGATGCACAACACGGCATAACCATTAGTTTCGAACAATCTCGGATTTTCATGGTTTCAAATTATCTTATTTTGCCTGTATTCCCTCTTCGAAAAATCGTGAAACAAAGTGAAAGTGAAAGAGAATGCTTTCCAGGTGATGCACAACCCGGCACAACCATTAGTTTCGAACAATCTCGGATTTTCATAGTTTCAAATTATCTCATTTTACCTGCATTTCCTTTTCGGAAGAACGTCAAACGAAGTAAAAGTATTAGAGAATGCTAATCAGGTGATGCACAACACGGCACAACCATTAGTTTCGAACAATCTCGGATTTTCATGGTTCCAAATTATCTCATTTTACCTGCATTTCCTGTTCAGAAGAACGTAAAACAAAGTGAAAGTGTGAGAGAATGCTCTCCAGGTGATGCACAACACGGCACAACCATTAGTTTCGAACAATCTCGGATGTTCATGGTTCCAAATTATCTCATTTTACCTGTATTTCTTTTTTGGAAGAACGTAAAACGAAGTAAAAGTATTAAAGAATGCTAATCAGGTGATGCACAACACGGCACAACCATTAGTTTCGAACAATCTCGGATTTTCATGGTTCCAAATTATCTCATTTTACCTGTATTTCCTTTTTGGAAGAACGTAAAACGAAGTCAAAGTTTCAGAGAATGCTAATCAGGTGATGCACAACACGGCACAACCATTGGTTTCGAACAATTTCGGATTTTCATGGTTCCAAATTATCTCATTTCACCTGTATTTTCTTTTTGGAAGAACGTAAAACGAAGTGAAAGTGACAGGGAATGCTCTTCAGGTGATGCACAACACGGCACAACCATTAGTTTCGAACAATCTCGGATTTTCATGGTTCCGAATTATCTCATTTTACCTGCATTTCCTGTCCAGAAGAACGTGAAACAAAGTGAAAGTGTGAGAGAATGCTCTCCAGGTGATGCACAACACGGCACAACCATTAGTTTCGAACAATCTCGGATTTTCATGGTTCCAAATTATCTCATTTGACCTGTATTTTCTCTCCAGAAGAACGTAAAACGAAGTGAAAGAAGTAGGGAATGCTAATCAGGTGATGCACAACACGGCACAACCATTGGTGTCAAACATTTTCGGATGTTCATGGTTCCAAATTATCTCATTTTACCTAGATTCCCTCTTCGGAAAAACGTAGAACGAAGTAAAAGTATTAGAGAATGCTAATCAGGTGATGCACAACACGGCACAACCATTAGTTTCGAACAATCTCGGATTTTCATGGTTCCAAATTATCTCATTTCACCTGTATTTCCTTTTTGGAAAAACGTAAAACGAAGTAAAAGTATTGGAGAATGCTAATCAGGTGATGCACAACACGGCACAACCATTAGTTTCGAACAATCTCGGATTTTCATGGTTCCAAATTATCTCATTTCACCTGTATTTCTTTTTTGGAAGAACGTAAAACGAAGTGAAAGTGACAGAGAATGCTCTTCAGGTGATGCACAACACGGCACAACCATTAGTTTCGAACAATCTCGGATTTTCATGGTTCCGAATCATCTCATTTTACCGGTATTTCCTTTCCGGAAAAACGTGAAACGAATTGAAAGTAGAAGAAAATGCTAATCAGGTGATGCACAACACGGCACTACCATTAGTTTCGAACAATCTCGGATTTTCATGGTTCCAAATTATCTCATTTTACCTGCATTTCCTGTTCGAAGAAACGTGAAACGAAGTAAAAGTAGTAGAGAATGCTAATCAGGTGATGCACAACACGGCACAACCATTAGTTTCGAACAATCTCGGATTTTCATGGTTCCAAATTATCTCATTTCACCTGTATTTCCTTTCTGGAAGAACGTAAAACGAAGTGAAAGTGACATAGAATGCTCTTCAGGTGATGCACAACACGGCACAACCATTAGTTTCGAACAATCTCGGATTTTCATGGTTCCGAATTATCTCATTTTACCTGTATTTCCTTTCCGGAAGAACGTAAAACAAAGTGAAAGTGTGAGAGAATGCTCTCCAGGTGATGCACAACACGGCACAACTATTAGTTTCAGACACTTCCGGATTTTCATGGTTCCAAATTATCTTATTTTGCCTGTATTTCCTTCTCGAGAAATCGCGAAACAAAGTGAAAGTGAAAGATAATGCTTTCCAGGTGATGCAAAACACGGCACAACTATTAGTTTCGAACAATTTCGGATTTTCATGGTTCCAAATTATCTCATTTTACCTGTATTTCCTTTCCGGAGAAACGTGAAACGAAGTAAAACTAGTAGAGAATTCTAATCAGGTGATGCACAACACGGCACAACCTTTAGTGTCAAACAATCTCGGATTTTCATGGTTCCGAATTATCTCATTTTACCTGTATTTCCTTTCCGGAAAAACGTAAAACGAATTAAAAGAAGAAGAGAATGCTGATCAGGTGATGCACAACACGGCACAACCATTAGTTTCGAACAATCTCGGATTTTCATGGTTCCAAATTATCTCATTTTACCTGTATTTCCTTTCCGGAAAAACGTAAAACGAATTGAAAGTAGAAGAGAATGCTAATCAGGTGATGCACAACACGGCACAACCATCAGTTTCAAACAATCTCGGATTTTCATGGTTCCAAATTATCTTATTTTGCCTGTATTTCCTCTTCGAAAAATCGTGAAACAAAGTGAAAGTGTGAGAGAATGCTCTCCAAGTGATGCACAACACGGCACAACCATTAGTTTCAAACAATCTCGGATTTTCATGGTTCCAAATTATCTCATTTTACCTGCATTTCCTGTTCGGAGAAACGTGAATCGAGGTAAAAGTAGTAGAGAATGCTAATCAGGTGATGCACAACACGGCACAACCATTAGTTTCGAACAATCTCGGATTTTCATGGTTCCAAATTATCTCATTTCACCTGTATTTCCTTTTTGGAAGAACGTAAAACGAAGTGAAAGTGACAGAGAATGCTCTTCAGGTGATGCACAACACGGCACAACCATTAGTTTCGAACAATCTCGGATTTTCATGGTTCCGAATTATCTCATTTTACCTGTATTTCCTTTCCGGAAAAACGTGAATCGAATTAAAAGTAGAAGAGAATGCTAATCAGGTGATGCACAACACGGCACAACCATTAGTTTCGAACAATCTCGGATTTTCATGGTTCCAAATTATCTCATTTCACCTGTATTTCCGTTTTGGAAGAACGTAAAACGAAGTGAAAGTAGAAGAGAATGCTCTTCAGGTGATGCACAACACGGCACAACCATTAGTTTCGAACAATCTCGGATTTTCATGGTTCCGAATTATCTCATTTTACCTGTATTTCTTTTCCGGAAAAACGTAAAACGAATTGAAAGTAGAAGAGAATGCTAATCAGGTGATGCACAACACGGCACAACCATTAGTTTCGAACAATCTCGGATTTTCATGGTTGCAAATTATCTCATTTTACCTGCATTTCCTTTCCGGAAGAACGTAAAACAAAGTGAAAGTGTAAGAGAATGCTCTCCAGGTGATGCACAACACGGCACAACCATTAGTTTCGAACAATCTCGGATTTTCATGGTTCCGAATTATCTCATTTTACCTGTATTTCTTTTCCGGAAAAACGTAAAACGAATTGAAAGTAGAAGAGAATGCTAATCAGGTGATGCACAACACGGCACAACCATTAGTTTCGAACAATCTCGGATTTTCATGGTTCCAAATTATCTCATTTTACCTGCATTTCCTTTCCGGAAGAACGTAAAACAAAGTGAAAGTGTGAGAGAATGCTCTCCAGGTGATGCACAACACGGCACAACTATTAGTTTCAGACACTCTCGGATTTTCATGGTTCCAAATTATCTTATTTTGCCTGTATTTCCTTCTCGAGAAATCGTGAAACGAAGTGAAAGTGAAAGATAATGCTTTCCAGGTGATGCACAACACGGCACAACCATTAGTTTCGAACAATCTCGGATTTTCATGGTTCCAAATTATCTCATTTCACCTGTATTCCCTTTTTGGAAGAACGTAAAACGAAGTGAAAGTGACAGAGAATGCTCTTCAGGTGATGCACAACACGGCACAACCATTAGTTTCGAACAATCTCGGATTTTCATGGTTCCAAATATCTCATTTTACCTGCATTTCCTTTCCGGAAGAACGTAAAACAAAGTGAAAGTGAAAGATAATGCTTTCCAGGTGATGCACAACACGGCACAACCATTAGTTTCGAACAATCTCGGATTTTCATGGTTCCAAATTATCTCATTTCACCTGTATTTCCTTTTTGGAAGAACGTAAAACGAAGTGAAAGTGTAAGAGAATGCTCTCCAGGTGATGCACAACACGGCACAACTATTAGTTTCAGACACTCTCGGATTTTCATGGTTCCAAATTATCTTATTTTGCCTGTATTTCCTTCTCGAGAAATCGTGAAACAAAGTGAAAGTGAAAGATAATGCTTTCCAGGTGATGCACAACACGGCACAACTATTAGTTTCGAACAATTTCGGATTTTCATGGTTCCAAATTATCTCATTTCACCTGTATTTCCTTTCCGGAGAAACGTGAAACGAAGTAAAACTAGTAGAGAATTCTAATCAGGTGATGCACAACACGGCACAACCATTAGTTTCAAACAATCTCGGATTTTCATGGTTCCAAATTATCTTATTTTGCCTGTATTTCCTCTTCGAAAAATCGTGAAACAAAGTGAAAGTGTGAGAGAATGCTCTCCAGGTGATGCACAACACGGCACAACCATTAGTTTCGAACAATCTCGGATTTTCATGGTTCCGAATTATCTCATTTTACCTGCATTTCGTGTTCGGAGAAACGTGAAACGAAGTAAAAGTAGTAGAGAATGCTAATCAGGTGATGCACAACACGGCACAACCATTAGTTTCGAACAATCTCGGATTTTCATGGTTCCAAATTATCTCATTTCACCTGTATTTCCTTTTTGGAAGAACGTAAAACGAAGTGAAAGTGACAGAGAATGCTCTTCAGGTGATGCACAACACGGCACAACCATTAGTTTCGAACAATCTCGGATTTTCATGGTTCCGAATTATCTCATTTTACCTGTATTTCTTTTCCGGAAAAACGTAAAACGAATTGAAAGTAGAAGAGAATGCTAATCAGGTGATGCACAACACGGCACAACCATTAGTTTCGAACAATCTCGGATTTTCATGGTTCCAAATTATCTCATTTTACCTGCATTTCCTGTTCAGAAGAACGTAAAACAAAGTGAAAGTGTGAGAGAATGCTCTCCAGGTGATGCACAACACGGCACAACCATTAGTTTCGAACAATCTCGGATGTTCATGGTTCCAAATTATCTCATTTTACCTGTATTTCTTTTTTGGAAGAACGTAAAACGAAGTAAAAGTATTAGAGAATGCTAATCAGGTGATGCACAACACGGCACAACCATTAGTTTCGAACAATCTCGGATTTTCATGGTTCCAAATTATCTCATTTTACCTGTATTTCCTTTTTGGAAGAACGTAAAACGAAGTAAAAGTATTAGAGAATGCTAATCAGGTGATGCACAACACGGCACAACCATTAGTTTCGAACAATCTCGGATTTTCATGGTTCCAAATTATCTCATTTCACCTGTATTTTCTTTTTGGAAGAACGTAAAACGAAGTGAAAGTGACAGAGAATGCTCTTCAGGTGATGCACAACACGGCACAACCATTAGTTTCGAACAATCTCGGATTTTCATGGTTCCAAATTATCTCATTTTACCTGCATTTCCTGTCCAGAAGAACGTGAAACAAAGTGAAAGTGTGAGAGAATGCTCTCCAGGTGATGCACAACACGGCACAACCATTAGTTTCGAACAATCTCGGATTTTCATGGTTCCAAATTATCTCATTTGACCTGTATTTTCTCTCCAGAAGAACGTAAAACGAAGTGAAAGAAGTAGGGAATGCTAATCAGGTGATGCACAACACGGCACAACCATTGGTGTCAAACATTTTCGGATGTTCATGGTTCCAAATTATCTCATTTTACCTAGATTCCCTCTTCGGAAAAACGTAGAACGAAGTAAAAGTATTAGAGAATGCTAATCAGGTGATGCACAACACGGCACAACCATTAGTTTCGAACAATCTCGGATTTTCATGGTTCCAAATTATCTCATTTCACCTGTATTTCCTTTTTGGAAAAACGTAAAACGAAGTAAAAGTATTAGAGAATGCTAATCAGGTGATGCACAACACGGCACAACCATTAGTTTCGAACAATCTCGGATTTTCATGGTTCCAAATTATCTCATTTCACCTGTATTTCCTTTTTGGAAGAACGTAAAACGAAGTGAAAGTGACAGAGAATGCTCTTCAGGTGATGCACAACACGGCACAACCATTAGTTTCGAACAATCTCGGATTTTCATGGTTCCGAATTATCTCATTTTACCGGTATTTCCTTTCCGGAAAAACGTGAAACGAATTGAAAGTAGAAGAAAATGCTAATCAGGTGATGCACAACACGGCACAACCATTAGTTTCGAACAATCTCGGATTTTCATGGTTCCAAATTATCTCATTTTACCTGCATTTCCTTTCCGGAAGAACGTAAAACAAAGTGAAAGTGTGAGAGAATGCTCTCCAGGTGATGCACAACACGGCATAACCATTAGTTTCGAACAATCTCGGATTTTCATGGTTTCAAATTATCTTATTTTGCCTGTATTTCGTTCTCGAGAAATCGTGAAACAAAGTGAAAGTGAAAGATAATGCTTTCCAGGTGATGCACAACACGGCACAACCATTAGTTTCGAACAATCTCGGATTTTCATAGTTTCAAATTATCTCATTTCACCTGTATTTCCTTTTTGGAAGAACGTAAAACGAAGTGAAAGTGACAGAGAATGCTCTTCAGGTGATGCACAACACGGCACAACCATTAGTTTCGAACAATCTCGGATTTTTATGGTTCCAAATTATCTCATTTTACCTGCATTTCCTGTTCAGAAGAACGTGAAACAAAGTGAAAGTGTGAGAGAATGCTCTCCAGGTGATGCACAACACGGCACAACCATTAGTGTCAAACAATCTCGGATTTTCATGGTTCCGAATTATCTCATTTTACCGGTATTTCCTTTCCGGAAAAACGTGAAACGAATTAAAAGTAGAAGAAAATGCTAATCAGGTGATGCACAACACGGCACAACCATTAGTTTCGAACAATCTCGGATTTTCATGGTTCCAAATTATCTCATTTTACCTGCATTTCCTTTCCGGAAGAACGTAAAACAAAGTGAAAGTGTGAGAGAATGCTCTCCAGGTGATGCACAACACGGCACAACCATTAGTTTCGAACAATCTCGGGTTTTCATGGTTCCAAATTATCTTATTTTGCCTGTATTTCCTCTTCGAAAAATCGTGAAACAAAGTGAAAGTGTGAGAGAATGCTCTCCAGGTGATGCACAACACGGCACAACCATTAGTTTCGAACAATCTCGGATTTTCATGGTTCCAAATTATCTCATTTTACCTGTATTTCCTTTCCGGAAAAACGTAAAACGAATTAAAAGTAGAAGAGAATGCTAATCAGGTGATGCACAACACGGCACAAACATTAGTTTCGAACAATCTCGGATTTTCATGGTTCCAAATTATCTCATTATACCTCCATTTCCTTTCCGGAAGAACGTAAAACAAAGTGAAACTGTGAGAGAATGCTCTCCAGGTGATGCACAACACGGCACAACTATTAGTTTCAGACACTAACGGATTTTCATGGTTCCAAATTATCTTATTTTGCCTGTATTTCCTTCTCGAGAAATCGTGAAACAAAGTGAAAGTGAGAGATAATGCTTTCCAGGTGATGCACAACACGGCACAACTATTAGTTTCGAACAATCTCGGATTTTCATGGTTCCAAATTATCTCATTTTACCTGTATTTCCGTTCCGGAAAAACGTAAAACGAAGTAAAAGTAGAAGAGAATGCTAATCAGGTGATGCACAACACGGCACAACCATTAGTTTCGAACAATCTCGGATTTTCATGGTTCCGAATTATCTCATTTTACCTGTATTTCCTTTTTGGAAGAACGTAAAACGAAGTAAAAGTATTAGAGAATGCTGATCAGGTGATGCACAACACGGCACAACCATTAGTTTCGAACAATCTCGGATTTTCATGGTTCCAAATTATCTCATTTTACCTGCATTTCCTGTTCAGAAGAACGTAAAACGAAGTGAAAGTGTGAGAGAATGCTCTCCAGGTGATGCACAACACGGCACAACCATTAGTGTCAAACAATCTCGGATGTTCATGGTTCCAAATTATCTCATTTTACCTAGATTCCCTCTTTGGGAAAACGTAGAACGAAGTGAAAGTAGTAAAGAATGCTAATCAGGTGATGCACAACACGGCACAACCATTAGTTTCGAACAATCTCGGATTTTCATGGTTCCAAATTATCTCATTTTACCTGTATTTTCTTTCCGGAAAAACGTAAAACGAAGTCAAAGTAGAAGAGAATGCTAATCAGGTGATGCACAACACGGCACAACTATTAGTTTCGAACAATCTCGGATTTTCATGGTTCCGAATTATCTCATTTTACCTGTATTTCCTTTCCGGAAAAACGTAAAACGAATTAAAAGTAGAAGAGAATGCTAATCAGGTGATGCACAACACGGCACAACTATTAGTTTCGAACAATCTCGGATTTTCATGGTTCCGAATTATCTTATTTTACCTGTATTTCCTTTCCGGAAAAACGTAAAACGAATTAAAAGTAGAAGAGAATGCTAATCAGGTGATGCACAACACGGCACAACCATTAGTTCCAAACGATCTCGGATTTTCATGGTTTCAAATTATCTTATTTTGCCTGTATTTCCTCTTCGAAAAATCGTGAAACAAAGTGAAAGTGTGAGAGAATGCTCTCCAGGTGATGCACAACACGGCACAACCATTAGTTTCGAACCATCTCGGATTTTCATGGTTCCAAATTATCTCATTTTACCTGCATTTCCTGTTCGAAGAAACGTGAAACGAAGTAAAAGTAGTAGAGAATGCTAATCAGGTGATGCACAACACGGCACAACCATTAGTTTCGAACAATCTCGGATTTTCATGGTTCCAAATTATCTCATTTCACCTGTATTTCCTTTCTGGAAGAACGTAAAACGAAGTGAAAGTGACATAGAATGCTCTTCAGGTGATGCACAACACGGCACAACCATTAGTTTCGAACAATCTCGGATTTTCATGGTTCCAAATTATCTCATTTTACCTGTATTTCCTTTCCGGAAGAACGTAAAACAAAGTGAAAGTGTGAGAGAATGCTCTCCAGGTGATGCACAACACGGCACAACTATTAGTTTCAGACACTTCCGGATTTTCATGGTTCCAAATTATCTTATTTTGCCTGTATTTCCTTCTCGAGAAATCGCGAAACAAAGTGAAAGTGAAAGATAATGCTTTCCAGGTGATGCACAACACGGCACAACTATTAGTTTCGAACAATTTCGGATTTTCATGGTTCCAAATAATCTCATTTTACCTGCATTTCCTGTTCGGAGAAACGTGAAACGAAGTAAAAGTAGTAGAGAATGCTAATCAGGTAATGCACAACACGGCACAACCATTAGTTTCGAACAATCTCGGATTTTCATGGTTCCAAATTATCTCATTTCACCTGTATTTCCTTTTTGGAAGAACGTAAAACGAAGTGAAAGTGACGGAGAATGCTCTTCAGGTGATGCACAACACGGCACAACTATTAGTTTCGAACAATTTCGGATTTTCATGGTTCCAAATTATCTCATTTTACCTGTATTTTCTTTTCGGAAAAACGTGAAACGAAGTAAAACTAGTAGAGAATTCTGATCAGGTGATGCACAACACGGCACAACCATTAGTGTCAAACAATCTCGGATTTTCATGGTTCCAAATTATCTCATTTTAACTGTATTTTCTTTTTGGAAGAACGTAAAACGAGGTAAAAGTAGTGGAGAATGCTAATCAGGTGATGCACAACACGGCACAACCATTAGTTTCGAACAATCTCGGATTTTCATGGTTCCAAATTATCTCATTTCACCTGTATTTCCTTTTTAGAAGAACGTCAAACGAAGTGAAAGTGACAGAGAATGCTCTTCAGGTGATGCACAACACGGCACAACCATTAGTTTCGAACAATCTCGGATTTTCATGGTTCCGAATGATCTCATTTTACCTGTATTTCCTTTCCGGAAAAACGTAAAACGAAGTAAAAGGAGTAGGGAATGCTAATCAGGTGATGCACAACACGGCACAACCATTAGTTTCGAACAATCTCGGATTTCCATAGTTCCAAATTATCTCATTTTAACTGTATTTCCTCTTTGGAAGAACGTAAAACGAGGTAAAAGTAGTGGAGAATGCTAATCAGGTGATGCACAACACGGCACAACTATTAGTTTCGAACAATCTCGGATTTTCATGGTTCCGAATTATCTCATTTTACCTAGATTCCCTCTTCGGTAAAACGTAGAACGAAGTAAAAGTAGTGAAGAATGCTAATCAGGTGATGCACAACACGGCACAACCATTAGTTTCGAACAATCTCAAATTTTCATGGTTCCAAATTATCTTATTTTGCCTGTATTTCCTTCTCGAGAAATCGTGAAACAAAGTGAAAGTGAAAGATAATGCTTTCCAGGTGATGCACAACACGGCACAACTATAAGTTTCGAACAATCTCGGATTTTCATGGTTCCAAATTATCTCATTTTACCTGTATTTCCTTTTCGGAAAAACGTAAAACGAAGTAAAAGTAGAAGAGAATGCTAATCAGGTGATGCACAACACGGCATAACCATTAGTTTCGAACAATCTCGGATTTTCATGGTCTCAAATTATCTTATTTTGCCTGTATTCCCTCTTCGAAAAATCGTGGAACAAAGTGAAAGTGAAAGAGAATGCTTTTCAGGTGATGCACAACCCGGCACAACCATTAGTTTCAAACAATCTCGGATTTTCATAGTTTCAAATTATCTCATTTTACCTGCATTTCCTTTTCAGAAGAACGTAGAACGAGGTAAAAGTAGTGGAGAATGCTAATCAGGTGATGCACAACACGCACAACCATTAGTTTCAAACAATCTCGGATTTTCATGGTTCCAAATTATTCAATTTTGCCTGTATTTCCTTCTCGAGAAATCGTGAAACAAAGTGAAAGTGGGAGAGAATGCTTTCCAGGTGATGCACAACACGGCACAACCATTAGTTTCAGACAATCTCGGATTTTCATGGTTCCAAATTATCTTATTTTGCCTGTATTTCCTTCTCGAGAAATCGTGAAACAAAGTGAAAGTGTAAGGGAATGCTTTCCAGGTGATGCACAACACGGCACAACTATTAGTTTCGAACAATCTCGGATTTTCATGGTTCCGAATTATCTCATTTTACCTGTATTTCCTTTCCGGAAAAACGTGAAACGAATTAAAAGTAGAAGAGAATGCTAATCAGGTGATGCACAACACGGCACAACCATTAGTTTCAAACAATCTCGGATGTTCATGGTTCCAAATTATCTCATTTTACCTGTATTTCTTTTCCGGAGAAACGTGAAACGAAGTAAAAGTAGAGAAGAATGCTAATCAGGTGATGCACAACACGGCACAACCATTAGTTTCGAACAATCTCGGATTTTCATGGTTCGAAATTATCTCATTCCACCTGTATTTCCTTTTTGGAAGAACGTAAAACGAAGTGAAAGTGACAGAGAATGCTTTTCAGGTGATGCACAACACGGCACAACCATTAGTTTCGAACAATCTCGGATGTTCATGGTTCCAAATTATCTCATTTTACCTGCATTTCCTGTTCAGAAGAACGTGAAACAGAGTGGAAGTGTGAGAGAATGCTCTCCAGGTGATGCACAACACGGCACAACCATTAGTTTCGAACAATCTCGGATTTTCATGGTTCCAAATTATCTCATTTGACCTGTATTTTCTTTCCAGAAGAACGTAAAACGAAGTAAAAGAAGTAGGGAATGCTAATCAGGTGATGCACAACACGGCACAACTATTAGTGTCAAACAATCTTGGATGTTCATGGTTCCAAATTATCTCATTTTACCTAGATTCCCTCTTCGGGAAAACGTAGAACGAAGTAAAAGTAGTAAAGAATGCTAATCAGGTGATGCACAACACGGCACAACCATTAGTTTCGAACAATTTCGGATTTTCATGGTTCCAAATTATCTCATTTTACCTGTATTTCCTTTCCGGAGAAACGTGAAACGAAGTAAAAGTAAAAGAGAATTCTAATCAGGTGATGCACAACACGGCACAACCATTAGTGTCAAACAATCTCGGATTTTCATGGTTCCAAATTATCTCGTTTTAACTGTATTTCCTTTTTGGAAGAACGTAAAACGAGGTAAAAGTAGTGGAGAATGCTAATCAGGTGATGCACAACACGGCACAACTATTAGTTTCGAACAATCTCGGATTTTCATGGTTCCAAATGATCTCATTTTAACTGTATTTTCTTTTTGGAAGAACGTAAAACGAGGTAAAAGTAGTGGAGAATGCTAATCAGGTGATGCACAACACGGCACAACCATTAGTTTCGAACAATCTCGGATTTTCATGGTTCCAAATTATCTTATTTTGCCTGTATTTTCTTCTCGAGAAATCGTGAAACAAAGTGAAAGTGAAAGAGAATGCTTTCCAGGTGATGCACAACACGGCACAACTATTAGTTTCGAACAATCTCGGATTTTCATGGTTCCGAATTATCTCATTTTACCTGTATTTCCTTTCCGGAAAAACGTAAAACGAACTAAAAGTAGAAGAGAATGCTAATCAGGTAATGCACAACACGGCACAACCATTAGTTTCAAACAATTTCGGATTTTCATGGTTCCAAATTATCTTATTTTGCCTGTATTTCCTCTTCGAAAAATCGTGAAACAAAGTGAAAGTGTGAGAGAATGCTCTCCAGGTGATGCACAACACGGCACAACCATTAGTTTCGAACAATCTCGGATTTTCATGGTTCCGAATTATCTCATTTTACCTGCATTTCCTGTTCGGAGAAACGTGAAACGAAGTAAAAGTAGTAGAGAATGCTAATCAGGTGATGCACAACACGGCACAACCATTAGTTTCGAACAATCTCGGATTTTCATGGTTCCAAATTATCTCATTTCACCTGTATTTCCTTTTTGGAAGAACGTAAAACGAAGTAAAAGTGACAGAGAATGCTCTTCAGGTGATGCACAACACGGCACAACCATTAGTTTCGAACAATCTCGGATTTTCATGGTTCCGAATTATCTCATTTTACCTGTATTTCCTTTCCGGAAAAACGTAAAACGAATTGAAAGTAGGAGAGAATGCTAATCAGGTGATGCACAACACGGCACAACCATTAGTTTCGAACAATCTCGGATTCTCATGGTTCTAAATTATCTCATTTTACCTGCATTTCCTTTCCGGAAGAACGTAAAACAAAGTGAAAGTGTGAGAGAATGCTCTCCAGGTGATGCACAACACGGCACAACTATTAGTTTCATACACTCTCGGATTTTTATGGTTCCAAATTATCTTATTTTGCCTGTATTTCCTCCTCGAGAAATCGTGAAACAAAGTGAAAGTGAAAGATAATGCTTTCCAGGTGATGCACAACACGGCACAACCATTAGTTTCGAACAATCTCGCATTTTCATGGTTCCAAATTATCTCATTTTACCTGCATTTCCTGTTCAGAAGGACGTGAAACAAAGTAAAAGTGTGAGAGAATGCTCTCCAAGTGATGCACAACACGGCACAACCATTAGTTTCGAACAATCTCGGATTTTCATGGTTCCAAATTATCTCATTTGACCTGTATTTTCTTTCCAGAAATACGTAAAACGAAGTAAAAGGAGTAGGGAATGCTAATCAGGTGATGCACAACACGGCACAACCATTAGTTTCGAACAATCTCGGATTTCCATAGTTCCAAATTATCTCATTTTAACTGTATTTTCTCTTTGGAAGAACGTAAAACGAGGTAAAAGTAGTGGAGAATGCTAATCAGGTGATGCACAACACGGCACAACTATTAGTTTCGAACAATCTCGGATTTTCATGGTTTCGAATTATCTCATTTTACCTAGATTCCCTCTTCGGTGAAACGTAAAACGAAGTAAAAGTAGTGAAGAATGCTAATCAGGTGATGCACAACACGGCACAACCATTAGTTTCGAACAATCTCGGATTTTCATGGTTCCAAATTATCTTATTTTGCCTGTATTTCCTTCTCGAGAAATCGTGAAACAAAGTGAAAGTGAAAGATAATGCTTTCCAGGTGATGCACAACACGGCACAACTGTAAGTTTCGAACAATCTCGGATTTTCATGGTTCCAAATTATCTCATTTTACCTGTATTTCCTTTTCGGAAAAACGTAAAACGAAGTAAAAGTAGAAGAGAATGCTAATCAGGTGATGCACAACACGGCATAACCATTAGTTTCGAACAATCTCGGATTTTCATGGTCTCAAATTATCTTATTTTGCCTGTATTCCCTCTTCGAAAAATCGTGGAACAAAGTGAAAGTGAAAGAGAATGCTTTTCAGGTGATGCACAACCCGGCACAACCATTAGTTTCAAACAATCTCGGATTTTCATAGTTTCAAATTATCTCATTTTACCTGCATTTCCTTTTCAGAAGAACGTAGAACGAGGTAAAAGTAGTGGAGAATGCTAATCAGGTGATGCACAACACGCACAACCATTAGTTTCAAACAATCTCGGATTTTCATGGTTCCAAATTATTCAATTTTGCCTGTATTTCCTTCTCGAGAAATCGTGAAACAAAGTGAAAGTGGGAGAGAATGCTTTCCAGGTGATGCACAACACGGCACAACCATTAGTTTCAGACAATCTCGGATTTTCATGGTTCCAAATTATCTTATTTTGCCTGTATTTCCTTCTCGAGAAATCGTGAAACAAAGTGAAAGTGAAAGGGAATGCTTTCCAGGTGATGCACAACACGGCACAACTATTAGTTTCGAACAATCTCGGATTTTCATGGTTCCGAATTATCTCATTTTACCTGTATTTCCTTTCCGGAAAAACGTAAAACGAATTAAAAGTAGAAGAGAATGCTAATCAGGTGATGCACAACACGGCACAACCATTAGTTTCAAACAATCTCGGATGTTCATGGTTCCAAATTATCTCATTTTACCTGTATTTCTTTTCCGGAGAAACGTGAAACGAAGTAAAAGTAGAGAAGAATGCTAATCAGGTGATGCACAACACGGCACAACCATTAGTGTCAAACAATCTCGGATTTTCATGGTTCCAAATTATCTCATTTTACCTGTATTCCCTCTTCGGAAGAACGTAGAACGAAGTGAAAGTAGTAAAGAATGCTAATCAGGTGATGCACAACACGGCACAACCATTAGTTTCGAACAATTTCGGATTTTCATGGTTCCAAATTATCTCATTTTACCTGTATTTCCTTTCCGGAGAAACGTGAAACAAAGTAGAAGTAGTAGAGAATTCTAATCAGGTGATGCACAACACGGCACAACCATTAGTGTCAAACAATCTCGGATTTTCATGGTTCCAAATTATCTCATTTTAACTGTATTTCCTCTTTGGAAGAACGTAAAACGAGGTAAAAGTAGTGGAGAATGCTAATCAGGTGATGCACAACACGGCACAACTATGAATTTCGAACAATCTCGGATTTTCATGGTTCCAAATTATCTTATTTTGCCTGTATTTCCTCTCCGAAAAATCGTGAAACAAAGTGAAAGTGAAAGAGAATGCTTCCCAGGTGATGCACAACACGGCACAACCATTAGTTTCAAACGACCTCGGATTTTCATGGTTCCAAATCATCTCATTTTACCTGTATTTCTTTTCCGGAAAAACGTGAAACGAAGTAAAAGTAGAAGAGAATGCTAATCAGGTGATGCACAACACGGCACAACCATAAGTGTCAAACAATCTCGGATTTTCATGGTTCCAAATTATCTCATTTGACCTGTATTTTCTTTCCAGAAGAACGTAAAACGAAGTAAAAGAAGTAGGGAATGCTGATCAGGTGATGCACAACACGACACAACCATTAGTTTCGAACAATCTCGGATTTTCATGATTCCAAATTATCTCATTTGACCTGTATTTCCTTTCCGGAGAAACGTGAAACGAAGTAAACGTATTAGAGAATGCTAATCAGGTGATGCACAACACGGCACAACCATTAGTTTCGAACAATCTCGGATTTTCATGGTTCCAAATTATCTCATTTCACCTGCATTTCCTTTTCGAAAGAACGTAAAACGAGGTAAAAGTAGTGGAGAATGCTAATCAGGTGATGCACAACACGGCACAACCATTAGTTTCAAACAATCTCGGATTTTCATGGTTCCAAATTATTCAATTTTGCCTGTATTTCCTTCTCGAAAAATCGTGAAACAAAGTGAAAGTGGGAGAGAATGCTCTCCAGGTGATGCACAACACGGCACAACTATTAGTTTCAGACAATTTCGGATTTTCATGGTTCCAAATTATCTCATTTCACCTGTATTTCCTTTTTGGAAGAACGTAAAACGAAGTGAAAGTGACAGAGAATGCTCTTCAGGTGATGCACAACACGGCACAACCATGAGTTTCGAACAATCTCGGATTTTCATGGTTCCAAATTATCTTATTTTGCCTGTATTTCCTTTTCGGAGGAACGTGAAACGAAGTAAAAGTAGTAGAGAATGCTAATCAGGTGATGCACAACACGGCACAACCATTAGTTTCGAACAATCTCAGATTTTCATGGTTCCAAATTATCTCATTTCACCTGTATTTCCTTTTTGGAAGAACGTAAAACGAAGTGAAAGTGACATCGAATGCTCTTCAGGTGATGCACAACACGGCACAACCATGAGTTTCAAACAATCTCGGATTTTCATGGTTCCAAATTATCTTATTTTGCCTGTATTTCCTTTCCGGAGAAACGTGAAACGAAGTAAAAGTAGTAGAGAATGCTAATCAGGTGATGCACAACACGGCACAACCATTAGTTTCGAACAATCTCGGATTTTCATGGTTCCAAATTATCTCATTTTACCTGTATTCCCTCTTCGGAAGAACGTAGAACGAAGTAAAAGTAGTAAAGAATGCTAATCAGGTGATGCACAACACGTCACAACCATTAGTTTCAAACAATCTCGGATGTTCATGGTTCCAAATTATCTCATTTTACCTGTATTCCCTCTTCGGAAGAACGTAGAACGAATTAAAAGTAGTAAAGAATGCTAATCAGGTGATGCACAACACGGCACAACCATTAGTGTCAAACAATCTCGGATTTTCATGGTTCCAAATTATCTCATTTTAACTGTATTTCCTTTTTGAAAGAACGTAAAACGAGGTAAAAGTAGTGGAGAATGCTAATCAGGTGATGCACAACACGGCACAACCATTAGTTTCGAACAATCTCGGATTTTCATGGTTCCAAATTATCTCATTTTACCTGTATTCCCTCTTCGGAAGAACGTAAAACGAGGTAAAAGTAGTGGAGAATGCTAATCAGGTGATGCACAACACGGCACAACCATGAGTTTGAAACAATCTCGGATGTTCATGGTTCCAAATTATCTCATTTTACCTGTATTCCCTCTTCGGAAGAACGTAGAACGAAGTAAAAGTAGTGAAGAATGCTAATCAGGTGATGCACAACACGGCACAACCATTAGTGTCAAACAATCTCGGATTTTCATGGTTCCAAATTATCTCATTTTAACTGTATTTCCTTTTTGGAAGAACGTAAAACGAGGTAAAAGTAGTGGAGAATGCTAATCAGGTGATGCACAACACGGCACAACCATTAGTTTCGAACAATCTCGGATTTTCATGGTTCCAAATTATCTTATTTTGCCTGTATTTCCTTCTCGAGAAATCGTGAAACAAAGTGAAAGTGGAAGAGAATGCTTTCCAGGTGATGCACAACACGGCACAACTATTAGTTTCGAACAATCTCGGATTTTCATGGTTCCGAATTATCTCATTTTACCTGTATTTCCTTTCCGGAAAAACGTAAAACGAATTAAAAGTAAGAGAGAATGCTAATCAGGTGATGCACAACACGGCACAACCATTAGTTTCAAACAATCTCGGATTTTCATAGTTTCAAATTATCTCATTTTACCTGTATTTCCTTTCCGGAGAGACGTGGAACGAAGTCAAAGTAGAAGAGAATGCTAATCAGGTGATGCACAACACGGCACAACCATTAGTTTCGAACAATCTCGGATTTTCATGGTTCCAAATTATCTCATTTTGCCTGTATTTCCTCTCCGAAAAATCGTGAAACAAAGTGAAAGTGAAAGAGAATGCTTTCCAGGTGATGCACAACACGGCACAACCATTAGTTTCAAACAACCTCGGATTTTCATGGTTCCAAATCATCTCATTTTACCTGTATTTCTTTTCCGGAGAAACGTGAAACGAAGTAAAAGTAGTAGAGAATGCTAATCAGGTGATGCACAACACGGCACAACCATTAGTGTCAAACAATCTCGGATTTTCATGGTTCCAAATTATCTCATTTGACCTGTATTTTCTTTCCAGAAGAACGTAAAACGAAGTCAAAGAAGTAGGGAATGCTGATCAGGTGATGCACAACACGACACAACCATTAGTTTCGAACAATCTCGGATTTTCATGATTCCAAATTATCTCATTTTACCTGTATTTCCTTTCCGGAGAAACCCGAAACGAAGTGAAAGTATTAGAGAATGCTAATCAGGTGATGCACATCACGGCACAACCATTAGTTTCGAACAATCTCGGATTTTCATGGTTCCAAATTATCTCATTTCACCTGCATTTCCTTTTCGGAAGAACGTAAAACGAGGTAAAAGTAGTGGAGAATGCTAATCAGGTGATGAACAACACGGCACAACCATTAGTTTCAAACAATCTCGGATTTTCATGGTTCCAAATTATTCAATTTTGCCTGTATTTCCTTCTCGAATAATCGTGAAACAAAGTGAAAGTGGGAGAGAATGCTCTCCAGGTGATGCACAACACGGCACAACTATTAGTTTCAGACAATCTCGGATTTTCATGGTTCCAAATTATCTCATTTTACCTGTATTTCCTTTCCGGAGAAACCCGAAACGAAGTGAAAGTATTAGAGAATGCTAATCAGGTGATGCACATCACGGCACAACCATTAGTTTCGAACAATCTCGGATTTTCATGGTTCCAAATTATCTCATTTCACCTGCATTTCCTTTTCGGAAGAACGTAAAACGAGGTAAAAGTAGTGGAGAATGCTAATCAGGTGATGCACAACACGGCACAACCATTAGTTCCGAACAATTTCGGATTTTCATGGTTCCAAATTATCTCATTTTACCTGTCTTTCCTTTCCGGAGTAACGTGAAACGAAGTAAAAGTAGTAGAGAATGCTAATCAGGTGATGCACAACACGGCACAACCATTAGTTTCGAACAATCTCGGATTTTCATGGGTCCAAATTATCTCATTTCACCTGTATTTCCTGTTTGGAAGAACGTAAAACGAAGTGAGAGTGACAGAGAATGCTCTTCAGGTGATGCACAACCCGGCACAACCATTAGTTTCGAACAATCTCGGATTTTCATGGTTCCAAATTATCTCATTTTACCTGTATTTCCTTCCCGGAAAAACGTGAAACGAAGTAAAAGTAGAAGAGAATGCTAATCAGGTGATGCACAACACGGCACAACCATTAGTTTCGAACAATCTCGGATTTTCATGGTTCCAAATTATTCAATTTTGCCTGTATTTCCTTCTCGAAAAATCGTAAAACAAAGTGAAAGTGGGAGAAAATGCTTTCCAGGTGATGCACAACACGGCACAACCATTAGTTTCAGACAATCTCGGATTTTCATGGTTCCAATTAATCTTATTTTCCCTGTATTTCCTTTCCGGAGAGACGTGGAACGAAGTAAAAGTAGAAGAGAATGCTAATCAGGTGATGCACAACACGGCACAACCATTAGTTTCGAACAATCTCGGATTTTCATGGTTCCAAATTATCTTATTTTGCCTGTATTGCCTCTCCGAAAAATCGTGAAACAAAGTGAAAGTGAAAGAGAATGCTTTCCAGGTGATGCACAACACGGCACAACCATTAGTTTCAAACAACCTCGGATTTTCATGGTTCCAAATCATCTCATTTTACCTGTATTTCTTTTTCGGAGAAACGTGAAACGAAGTAAAAGTAGTAGAGAATGCTAATCAGGTGATGCACAACACGCCACAACCATTAGTGTCAAACAATCTCGGATTTTCATGGTTCCAAATTATCTCATTTCACCTGTATTTCCTTTTTGGAAGAACGTAAAACGAAGTGAAAGTGACAGAGAATGCTCTTCAGGTGATGCACAACACGGCACAACCATTAGTTTCGAACAATCTCGGATTTTCATAGTTCCAAATTATCTCATTTTACCTGCATTTCCTGTTCAGAAGAACGTGAAACAAAGTGAAAGTGTGAGAGAATGCTCTCCAGGTGATGCACAACACGGCACAACCATTAGTTTCGAACAATCTCGGATTTTCATGGTTCGAAATTATCTCATTTTACCTGCATTTCCTGTTCAGAAGAACGTAAAACAAAGTGAAAGTGTGAGAGAATGCTCTCCAGGTGATGCACAACACGGCACAACCATTAGTTTCGAACAATCTCGGATTTTCATGGTTCCAAATTATCTCATTTCACCTGTATTTCCTTTTTGGAAAAACGTAAAACGAAGTGAAAGTGACAGAAAATGCTCTTCAGGTGATGCACAACACGGCACAACCATTAGTTTCGAACAATCTCGGATTTTCATGGTTCCAAATTATCTCATTTTACCTGCATTTCCTGTTCAGGAGAACGTAAAACAAAGTGAAAGTGTGAGAGAATGCTCTCCAGGTGATGCACAACACGGCACAACCATTAGTTTCAGACAATCTCGGATTTTCATGGTTCCAAATAATCTTATTTTCCCTGTATTTCCTTTCCGGAGAAACGTGAAACGAAGTAAAAGTAGTAGAGAATGCTAATCAGGTGATGCACAACACGGCACAACCATTAGTTTCGAACAATCTCGGATTTTCATGGTTCCGAATTATATTATTTTGCCTGTATTTCCTCTTTGAAAAATCGTGACGCAAAGTGAAAGTGAAAGAGAATGCTTTCCAGGTGATGCACAACACGGCACAACCATTAGTTTCAAACAATCTCGGATTTTCATGGTTCCAAATTATCTCATTTCACCTGTATTTCCTTTTTGAAAGAACGTAAAACGAAGTGAAAGTGACAGAGAATGCTCGCCAAGTGATGCACAACACGGCACAACCATTAGTTTCGAACAATCTCGGATTTTCATGGTTCCGAATTATCTCATTCTACCTGCATTTCCTGTTCGGAAAAACGTGAAACAAAGTGAAAGTGTGAGAGAATGCTAATCAGGTGATGCACAACACGGCACAACCATTAGTTTCGAACAATCTCGGATTTTCATGGTTCCAAATTATTTCATTTGACCTGTATTTTCTTTTGAAAGAACGTAGAACGAAGTAAGAGTAGTGAAGAATGCTAATCAGGTGATGCACAACACGGCACAACTATTAGTTTCGAACGATCTCGGATTTTCATGGTTCCAAATTATCTCATTTCACCTGTATTTCCTTTCCGGAGAAATGTAAAACGAGGTAAAAGTAGTGGAGAATGCTAATCAGGTGATGCACAACACGGCACAACCATTAGTTTCGAACAATCTCGGATCTTCATGGTTCCAAATTATTCCATTTTACCTGTATTTCCTTCGCGAAAGAACGTAGAACAAAGTAAGAGTAGTAGAGAATGCTTTCCAGGTGATGCACAACACGGCACAACCATTAGTTTCAAACAATCTCGGATTTTCATGGTTCCAAATTATCTCATTTTACCTGTATTTCCTTTTTGGAAGAACGTAAAACGAAGTGAGAGTGACATAGAATGCTCTTCAGGTGATGCACAACACGGCACAACCATTAGTTTCGAACAATCTCGGATTTTCATGGTTCCAAATTATCTCATTCGACCTGTATTTTCTTTCCAGAAGAACGTAAAACGAAGTAAAAGAAGTAGAGAATGCTAATCAGGTGATGCACAACCCGGCACAACCATTAGTTTCAGACAATTTCGGATTTTCATAGTTTCAAATTATCTCATTTTACCTGCATTTCCTTTTCGGAAGAACGTCAAACGAGGTGAAAGTAGTGGAGAATGCTAATCAGTTGATGCACAACACGGCACAACCATTAGTTTCAGACAATCTCGGATTTTCATGGTTCCAAATAATCTTATTTTCCCTGTATTTCCTTTCCGGAGAAACGTGAAACGAAGTAAAAGTAGTAGAAAATGCTAATCAGGTGATGCACAACACGGCACAACCATTAGTTTCAGACAATCTCGGATTTTCATGGTTCCAAATTATATTATTTTGCCTGTATTTTCTCTTCGAAAAATCGTGAAACAAAGTGAAAGTAACAGAAAATGCTTTCCAGGTGATGCACAACACGGCACAACCATAAGTTCCGAACAATCTCGGATTTTCATGGTTCCAAATTATTTCATTTTACCTGTATTTCCTTTTCGAAAGAACGTAGAACGAAGTAAAAGTAGTAAAGAATGCTAATCAGGTGATGCACAACACGGCACAACCATTAGTTTCGAACAATCTCGGATTTTCATGGTTCCAAATTATCTCATTCGACCTGTATTTTCTTTCCAGAAGAACGTAAAACGAAGTAAAAGAAGTAGGGAATGCTGATCAGGTGATGCGTAACACGGCACAACCATTAGTTTCGAACAATCTCGGATTTTCATGGTTCCAAATTATCTCATTCGACCTGTATTTTCTTTCCAGAAGAACGTAAAACGAAGTAAAAGAAGTAGGGAATGCTGATCAGGTGATGCACAACACGGCACAACCATTAGTTTCGAACAATCTCGGATTTTCATGGTTCCAAATTATCTTATTTTGCCTGTATTTCCTTCTCGAGAAATCGTGAAACAAAGTGAAAGTGAAAGAGAATGCTTTTCAGGTGATGCACAACCCGGAGCAACCATTAGTTTCAAACAATCTCGGATTTTCATGGTTCCAAATTATCTCATTTTACCTGTATTTCCTTTTTGGAAGAACGTAAAACGAAGTAAAAGTGACAGAGAATGCTCTTCAGGTGATGCACAACACGGCACAACCATTAGTTTCGGACAATCTCGGATTTTTATAGTTCCAAATTATCTCATTTGACCTGTATTTTCTTTCCAGAGAAACGTGAAACGAAGTAAAAGTAGTAGAGAATGCTAATCAGGTGATGCACAACACGGCACAACCATTAGTTTCGAACAATCTCGGATTTTCATGGTTCCAAATTATATTATTTTGCCTGCATTTCCTTTTCGGAAGAACGTGAAACGAAGTGAAAGTGACGGAGAATGCTCTCCAGGTGATGCACAACACGGCACAACCATCAGTTTCGAACAATCTCGGATTTTCATGGTTCCAATTTATCTCATTCTACCTGCATTTCCTGTTCGGAAGAACGTGAAACAAAGTGAAAGTGTGAGAGAATGCTCTCCAGGTGATGCACAACACGGCACAACCATTAGTTTCAAACAATCTCGGATTTTCATGGTTCCAAATTATTTCATTTCACCTGTATTTCCTTTCCGGAAGAACGTAGAACGAAGTAAGAGTAGTAGAGAATGCTAATCAGGTGATGCACAACACGGCACAACCATTAGTTTCGAACAATCTTGGATTTTTATGGTTCTAAATTATCTCATTTGACCTGTATTTTCTTTCCAGAAGAACGTAAAACGAAGTAAAAGGAGTAGGGAATGCTGATCAGGTGATGCACAACACGGCACAACCATTAGTTTCAAACAATCTCGGATTTTCATGGTTCCAAATTATCTCATTTTACCTGCATTTCCTTTTCGGAAGAACGTGAAACAAAGTGAAAGTGTGAGAGAATGCTCTCCAGGTGATGCACAACACGGCACAACCATTAGTTTCAGACAATCTCGGATTTTCATGGTTCCAAATAATCTTATTTTCCCTGTATTTCCTTTCCGGAGAAACGTGAAACGAAGTAAAAGTAGTAGAGAATGCTAATCAGGTGATGCACAACACGGCACAACCATCAGTTTCGAACAATCTCGGATTTTCATGGTTCCGAATTATATTATTTTGCCTGTATTTCCTCTTCGAAAAATCGTGACGCAAAGTGAAAGTGAAAGAGAATGCTTTCCAGGTGATGCACAACACGGCACAACCATTAGTTTCGAACAATCTCGGATTTTCATGGTTCCAAATCATATTATTTTGCCTGTATTTCCTTTTTGGAAGAACGTAAAACGAAGTGAAAGTGACAGAGAATGCTCTCCAAGTGATGCAAAACACGGCACAACCATTAGTTTCGAACAATCTCGGATTTTCATGGTTCCAAATTATTTCATTTTACCTGTATTTCCTTTTCGAAAGAACGTAGAACGAAGTAAAAGTAGTAAAGAATGCTAATCAGGTGATGCACAACACGGCACAACTATTAGTTTCGAACGATCTCGGATTTTCATGGTTCCAAATTATCTCATTTCACCTGTATTTCCTTTCCGGAGAAATGTAAAACGAGGTAAAAGTAGTGGAGAATGCTAATCAGGTGATGCACAACACGGCACAACCATTAGTTTCGAACAATCTCGGATCTTCATGGTTCCAAATTATTCCATTTTACCTGTATTTCCTTTGCGAAAGAACGTAGAACAAAGTGAGAGTAGTAGAGAATGCTTTCCAGGTGATGCACAACACGGCACAACCATTAGTTTCAAACAATCTCGGATTTTCATGGTTCCAAATTATCTCATTTTACCTGTATTTCCTTTTTGGAAGAACGTAAAACGAAGTGAGAGTGACATAGAATGCTCTTCAGGTGATGCACAACACGGCACAACCATTAGTTTCGAACAATCTCGGATTTTCATGGTTCCAAATTATCTCATTCGACCTGTATTTTCGTTCCAGAAGAACGTAAAACGAAGTAAAAGAAGTAGAGAATGCTAATCAGGTGATGCACAACCCGGCACAACCATTAGTTTCAGACAATTTCGGATTTTCATAGTTTCAAATTATCTCATTTTACCTGCATTTCCCTTTCGGAAGAACGTCAAACGAGGTAAAAGTAGTGGAGAATGCTAATCAGTTGATGCACAACACGGCACAACCATTAGTTTCAGACATTCTCGGATTTTCATGGTTCCAAATAATCTTATTTTCCCTGTATTTCCTTTCCGGAGAAACGTGAAACGAAGTAAAAGTAGTAGAGAATGCTAATCAGGTGATGCACAACACGGCACAACCATTAGTTTCGAACAATCTCGGATTTTCATGGTTCCAAATTATATTATTTTGCCTGTATTTTCTCTCCGAAAAATCGTGAAACAAAGTGAAAGTAACAGAAAATGCTTTCCAGGTGATGCACAACACGGCACAACCATTAGTTTCGAACAATCTCGGATTTTCATGGTTCCAAATTATTTCATTTTACCTGTATTTTCTTTTCGAAAGAACGTAGAACGGAGTAAAAGTAGTAAAGAATGCTAATCAGGTGATGCACAACACGGCACAACCATTAGTTTCCAACAATCTCGGATTTTCATGGTTCCAAATTATCTCATTCGACCTGTATTTTCTCTCCAGAAGAACGTAAAACGGAGTAAAAGAAGTAGGGAATGCTGATCAGGTGATGCACAACACGGCACAACCATTAGTTTCGAACAATCTCGGATTTTCATGGTTCCAAATTATCTTATTTTGCCTGTATTTCCTTCTCGAGAAATCGTGAAACAAAGTGAAAGTGAAAGAGAATGCTTTTCAGGTGATGCACAACCCGGAGCAACCATTAGTTTCAAACAATCTCGGATTTTCATGGTTCCAAATTATCTCATTTTACCTGTATTTCCTTTTTGGAAAAACGTAAAACGAAGTAAAAGTGACAGAGAATGCTCTTCAGGTGATGCACAACACGGCACAACCATTAGTTTCGAACAATCTCGGATTTTTATAGTTCCAAATTATCTCATTTGACCTGTATTTTCTTTCCAGAGAAACCTGAAACGAAGTAAAAGTAGTAGAGAATGCTAATCAGGTGATGCACAACACGGCACAACCATTAGTTTCGAACAATCTCGGATTTTCATGGTTCCAAATTATATTATTTTGCCTGCATTTCCTTTTCGGAAGAACGTGAAACGAAGTGAAAGTGACGGAGAATGCTCTCCAGGTGATGCACAACACGGCACAACCATCAGTTTCGAACAATCTCGGATTTTCATGGTTCCAATTTATCTCATTCTACCTGCATTTCCTGTTCGGAAGAACGTGAAACAAAGTGAAAGTGTGAGAGAATGCTCTCCAGGTGATGCACAACACGGCACAACCATTAGTTTCAAACAATCTCGGATTTTCATGGTTCCAAATTATTTCATTTCACCTGTATTTCCTTTCCGGAAGAACGTAGAACGAAGTAAGAGTAGTAGAGAATGCTAATCAGGTGATGCACAACACGGCACAACCATTAGTTTCGAACAATCTCGGATTTTTATGGTTCTAAATTATCTCATTTGACCTGTATTTTCTTTCCAGAAGAACGTAAAACGAAGTAAAAGGAGTAGGGAATGCTGATCAGGTGATGCACAACACGGCACAACCATTAGTTTCAAACAATCTCGGATTTTCATGGTTCCAAATTATCTCATTTTACCTGCATTTCCTTTTCGGAAGAACGTGAAACAAAGTGAAAGTGTGAGAGAATGCTCTCCAGGTGATGCACAACACGGCACAACCATTAGTTTCAGACAATCTCGGATTTTCATGGTTCCAAATAATCTTATTTTCCCTGTATTTCCTTTCCGGAGAAACGTGAAACGAAGTAAAAGTAGTAGAGAATGCTAATCAGGTGATGCACAACACGGCACAACCATCAGTTTCGAACAATCTCGGATTTTCATGGTTCCAAATTATATTATTTTGCCTGTATTTCCTCTTCGAAAAATCGTGACGCAAAGTGAAAGTGAAAGAGAATGCTTTCCAGGTGATGCACAACACGGCACAACCATTAGTTTCGAACAATCTCGGATTTTCATGGTTCCAAATTATCTCATTTCACCTGTATTTCCTTTTTGGAAGAACGTAAAACGAAGTGAAAGTGACAGAGAATGCTCTCCAAGTGATGCACAACACGGCACAACCATTAGTTTCGAACAATCTCGGATTTTCATGGTTCCAAATTATCTCATTCTACCTGCATTTCCTGTTCGGAAAAACGTGAAACAAAGTGAAAGTGTGAGAGGATGCTCTCCAGGTGATGCACAACACGGCACAACCATTAGTTTCAAACAATCTCGGATTTTCATGGTTCCAAATTATTTCATTTTACCTGTATTTCCTTTTCGAAAGAACGTAGAACGAAGTAAAAGTATTAAAGAATGCTAATCAGGTGATGCACAACACGGCACAACTATTAGTTTCGAACAATCTCGGATCTTCATGGTTCCAAATTATTCCATTTTACCTGTATTTCCTTTGCGAAAGAACGTAGAACAAAGTAAGAGTAGTAGAGAATGCTTTCCAGGTGATGCACAACACGGCACAACCATTAGTTTCGAACAATCTCGGATCTTCATGGTTCCAAATTATTCCATTTTACCTGTATTTCCTTTTTGGAAGAACGTAAAACGATGTAAAAGTAGTGGAGGATGCTAATCAGGTGATGCACAACACGGCACAACCATTAGTTTCAAATAATCTCGGATGTTCATGGTTCCAAATTATCTTATTTTGCCTGTATTTTCTTCTCGAGAAATCGTGAAACAAAGTGAAAGTGAAAGAGAATGCTTTCCAGGTGATGCACAACCCGGCACAACCATTAGTTTCAAACAATCTCGGATTTTCATAGTTTCAAATTATCTCATTTTACCTGCATTTCCTTTTCGGAAGAACGTCAAACGAGGTAAAAGTAGTGGAGAATGCTAATCAGTTGATGCACAACACGGCACAACCATTAGTTTCGAACAATCTCGGATTTTCATGGTTCCAAATTATCTCATTTTACCTGCATTTCCTTTTCGGAAGAACGTCAAACGAGGTAAAAGTAGTGGAGAATGCTAATCAGTTGATGCACAACACGGCACAACCATTAGTTTCAGACACTCTCGGATTTTCATGGTTCCAAATTATCTTATTTTGCCTGTTTTTCCTTCTCGAAAAATCGTGAAACAAAGTGAAAGTGAAAGATAATGCTTTCCAGGTGATGCACAACACGGCACAACCATTAGTTTCAAACAATCTCGGATTTTCATGGTTCCAAATAATCTTATTTTCCCTGTATTTCCTTTCCGGAGAAACGTGAAACGAAGTAAAAGTAGTAGAGAATGCTAATCAGGTGATGCACAACACGGCACAACCATCAGTTTCGAACAATCTCGGATTTTCATGGTTCCGAATTATATTATTTTGCCTGTATTTCCTCTTCGAAAAATCGTGACGCAGAGTGAAAGTGAAAGAGAATGCTTTCCAGGTGATGCACAACACGGCACAACCATTAGTTTCGAACAATCTCGGATTTTCATGGTTCCAAATCATATTATTTTGCCTGTATTTCCTTTTTGGAAGAACGTAAAACGAAGTGAAAGTGACAGAGAATGCTCTCCAAGTGATGCAAAACACGGCACAACCATTAGTTTCGAACAATCTCGGATTTTCATGGTTCCAAATTATCTCATTCTACCTGCATTTCCTGTTCGGAAAAACGTGAAACAAAGTGAAAGTGTGAGAGAATGCTCTCCAGGTGATGCACAACACGGCACAACCATTAGTTTCAAACAATCTCGGATTTTCATGGTTCCAAATTATTTCATTTTACCTGTATTTCCTTTTCGAAAGAACGTAGAACGAAGTAAAAGTAGTAAAGAATGCTAATCAGGTGATGCACAACACGGCACAACTATTAGTTTCGAACGATCTCGGATTTTCATGGTTCCAAATTATCTCATTTCACCTGTATTTCCTTTCCGGAGAAATGTAAAACGAGGTAAAAGTAGTGGAGAATGCTAATCAGGTGATGCACAACACGGCACAACCATTAGTTTCGAACAATCTCGGATCTTCATGGTTCCAAATTATTCCATTTTACCTGTATTTCCTTTGCGAAAGAACGTAGAACAAAGTAAGAGTAGTAGAGAATGCTTTCCAGGTGATGCACAACACGGCACAACCATTAGTTTCAAACAATCTCGGATTTTCATGGTTCCAAATTATCTCATTTTACCTGTATTTCCTTTTTGGAAGAACGTAAAACGAAGTGAGAGTGACATAGAATGCTCTTCAGGTGATGCACAACACGGCACAACCATTAGTTTCGAACAATCTCGGATTTTCATGGTTCCAAATTATCTCATTCGACCTGTATTTTCTTTCCAGAAGAACGTAAAACGAAGTAAAAGAAGTAGAGAATGCTAATCAGGTGATGCACAACCCGGCACAACCATTAGTTTCAGACAATTTCGGATTTTCATAGTTTCAAATTATCTCATTTTACCTGCATTTCCCTTTCGGAAGAACGTCAAACGAGGTAAAAGTAGTGGAGAATGCTAATCAGTTGATGCACAACACGGCACAACCATTAGTTTCAGACAATCTCGGATTTTCATGGTTCCAAATAATCTTATTTTCCCTGTATTTCCTTTCCGGAGAAACGTGAAACGAAGTAAAAGTAGTAGAGAATGCTAATCAGGTGATGCACAACACGGCACAACCATTAGTTTCGAACAATCTCGGATTTTCATGGTTCCAAATTATATTATTTTGCCTGTATTTTTTCTTCGAAAAATCGTGAAACAAAGTGAAAGTAACAGAAAATGCTTTCCAGGTGATGCACAACACGGCACAACCATTAGTTTCGAACAATCTCGGATTTTCATGGTTCCAAATTATTTCATTTTACCTGTATTTCCTTTTCGAAAAAACGTAGAACGAAGTAAAAGTAGTAAAGAATGCTAATCAGGTGATGCACAACACGGCACAACCATTAGTTTCCAACAATCTCGGATTTTCATGGTTCCAAATTATCTCATTCGACCTGTATTTTCTTTCCAGAAGAACGTAAAACGGAGTAAAAGTAGTAGAGAATGCTAATCAGGTGATGCACAACACGGCACAACCATTAGTTTCGAACAATCTCGGATTTTCATGGTTCCAAATTATATTATTTTGCCTGCATTTCCTTTTCGGAAGAACGTGAAACGAAGTGAAAGTGACGGAGAATGCTCTCCAGGTGATGCACAACACGGCACAACCATCAGTTTCGAACAATCTCGGATTTTCATGGTTCCAATTTATCTCATTCTACCTGCATTTCCTGTTCGGAAGAACGTGAAACAAAGTGAAAGTGTGAGAGAATGCTCTCCAGGTGATGCACAACACGGCACAACCATTAGTTTCAAACAATCTCGGATTTTCATGGTTCCAAATTATTTCATTTCACCTGTATTTCCTTTCCGGAAGAACGTGGAACGAAGTAAGAGTAGTAGAGAATGCTAATCAGGTGATGCACAACACGGCACAACCATTAGTTTCGAACAATCTTGGATTTTTATGGTTCTAAATTATCTCATTTGACCTGTATTTTCTTTCCAGAAGAACGTAAAACGAAGTAAAAGGAGTAGGGAATGCTGATCAGGTGATGCACAACACGGCACAACCATTAGTTTCAAACAATCTCGGATTTTCATGGTTCCAAATTATCTCATTTTACCTGCATTTCCTTTTCGGAAGAACGTGAAACAAAGTGAAAGTGTGAGAGAATGCTCTCCAGGTGACGCACAACACGGCACAACCATTAGTTTCAGACAATCTCGGATTTTCATGGTTCCAAATAATCTTATTTTCCCTGTATTTCCTTTCCGGAGAAACGTGAAACGAAGTAAAAGTAGTAGAGAATGCTAATCAGGTGATGCACAACACGGCACAACCATCAGTTTCGAACAATCTCGGATTTTCATGGTTCCGAATTATATTATTTTGCCTGTATTTCCTCTTCGAAAAATCGTGACGCAAAGTGAAAGTGAAAGAGAATGCTTTCCAGGTGATGCACAACACGGCACAACCATTAGTTTCGAACAATCTCGGATTTTCATGGTTCCAAATCATATTATTTTGCCTGTATTTCCTTTTTGGAAGAACGTAAAACGAAGTGAAAGTGACAGAGAATGCTCTCCAAGTGATGCAAAACACGGCACAACCATTAGTTTCGAACAATCTCGGATTTTCATGGTTCCAAATTATCTCATTCTACCTGCATTTCCTGTTCGGAAAAACGTGAAACAAAGTGAAAGTGTGAGAGAATGCTCTCCAGGTGATGCACAACACGGCACAACCATCAGTTTCAAACAATCTCGGATTTTCATGGTTCCAAATTATTTCATTTTACCTGTATTTCCTTTTCGAAAGAACGTAGAACGAAGTAAAAGTAGTAAAGAATGCTAATCAGGTGATGCACAACACGGCACAACTATTAGTTTCGAACGATCTCGGATTTTCATGGTTCCAAATTATCTCATTTCACCTGTATTTCCTTTCCGGAGAAATGTAAAACGAGGTAAAAGTAGTGGAGAATGCTAATCAGGTGATGCACAACACGGCACAACCATTAGTTTCGAACAATCTCGGATCTTCATGGTTCCAAATTATTCCATTTTACCTGTATTTCCTTTGCGAAAGAACGTAGAACAAAGTAAGAGTAGTAGAGAATGCTTTCCAGGTGATGCACAACACGGCACAACCATTAGTTTCAAACAATCTCGGATTTTCATGGTTCCAAATTATCTCATTTTACCTGTATTTCCTTTTTGGAAGAACGTAAAACGAAGTGAGAGTGACATAGAATGCTCTTCAGGTGATGCACAACACGGCACAACCATTAGTTTCGAACAATCTCGGATTTTCATGGTTCCAAATTATCTCATTCGACCTGTATTTTCTTTCCAGAAGAACGTAAAACGAAGTAAAAGAAGTAGAGAATGCTAATCAGGTGATGCACAACCCGGCACAACCATTAGTTTCAGACAATTTCGGATTTTCATAGTTTCAAATCATCTCATTTTACCTGCATTTCCCTTTCGGAAGAACGTCAAACGAGGTAAAAGTAGTGGAGAATGCTAATCAGTTGATGCACAACACGGCACAACCATTAGTTTCAGACAATCTCGGATTTTCATGGTTCCAAATAATCTTATTTTCCCTGTATTTCCTTTCCGGAGAAACGTGAAACGAAGTAAAAGTAGTAGAGAATGCTAATCAGGTGATGCACAACACGGCACAACCATTAGTTTCGAACAATCTCGGATTTTCATGGTTCCAAATTATATTATTTTGCCTGTATTTTCTCTTCGAAAAATCGTGAAACAAAGTGAAAGTAACAGAAAATGCTTTCCAGGTGATGCACAACACGGCACAACCATTAGTTTCGAACAATCTCGGATTTTCATGGTTCCAAATTATTTCATTTTACCTGTATTTCCTTTTCGAAAGAACGTAGAACGAAGTAAAAGTAGTAAAGAATGCTAATCAGGTGATGCACAACACGGCACAACCATTAGTTTCCAACAATCTCGGATTTTCATGGTTCCAAATTATCTCATTCGACCTGTATTTTCTCTCCAGAAGAACGTAAAACGGAGTAAAAGAAGTAGGGAATGCTGATCAGGTGATGCACAACACGGCACAACCATTAGTTTCGAACAATCTCGGATTTTCATGGTTCCAAATTATCTTATTTTGCCTGTATTTCCTTCTCGAGAAATCGTGAAACAAAGTGAAAGTGAAAGAGAATGCTTTTCAGGTGATGCACAACCCGGAGCAACCATTAGTTTCAAACAATCTCGGATTTTCATGGTTCCAAATTATCTCATTTTACCTGTATTTCCTTTTTGGAAGAACGTAAAACGAAGTAAAAGTGACAGAGAATGCTCTTCAGGTGATGCACAACACGGCACAACCATTAGTTTCGAACAATCTCGGATTTTTATAGTTCCAAATTATCTCATTTGACCTGTATTTTCTTTCCAGAGAAACGTGAAGCGAAGTAAAAGTAGTAGAGAATGCTAATCAGGTGATGCACAACACGGCACAACCATTAGTTTCGAACAATCTCGGATTTTCATGGTTCCAAATTATATTATTTTGCCTGCATTTCCTTTTCGGAAGAACGTGAAACGAAGTGAAAGTGACGGAGAATGCTCTCCAGGTGATGCACAACACGGCACAACCATCAGTTTCGAACAATCTCGGATTTTCATGGTTCCAATTTATCTCATTCTACCTGCATTTCCTGTTCGGAAGAACGTGAAACAAAGTGAAAGTGTGAGAGAATGCTCTCCAGGTGATGCACAACACGGCACAACCATTAGTTTCAAACAATCTCGGATTTTCATGGTTCCAAATTATTTCATTTCACCTGTATTTCCTTTCCGGAAGAACGTAGAACGAAGTAAGAGTAGTAGAGAATGCTAATCAGGTGATGCACAACACGGCACAACCATTAGTTTCGAACAATCTCGGATTTTTATGGTTCTAAATTATCTCATTTGACCTGTATTTTCTTTCCAGAAGAACGTAAAACGAAGTAAAAGGAGTAGGGAATGCTGATCAGGTGATGCACAACACGGCACAACCATTAGTTTCAAACAATCTCGGATTTTCATGGTTCCAAATTATCTCATTTTACCTGCATTTCCTTTTCGGAAGAACGTGAAACAAAGTGAAAGTGTGAGAGAATGCTCTCCAGGTGATGCACAACACGGCACAACCATTAGTTTCAGACAATCTCGGATTTTCATGGTTCCAAATAATCTTATTTTCCCTGTATTTCCTTTCCGGAGAAACGTGAAACGAAGTAAAAGTAGTAGAGAATGCTAATCAGGTGATGCACAACACGGCACAACCATCAGTTTCGAACAATCTCGGATTTTCATGGTTCCAAATTATATTATTTTGCCTGTATTTCCTCTTCGAAAAATCGTGACGCAAAGTGAAAGTGGAAGAGAATGCTTTCCAGGTGATGCACAACACGGCACAACCATTAGTTTCGAACAATCTCGGATTTTCATGGTTCCAAATTATCTCATTTCACCTGTATTTCCTTTTTGGAAGAACGTAAAACGAAGTGAAAGTGACAGAAAATGCTCTCCAAGTGATGCACAACACGGCACAACCATTAGTTTCGAACAATCTCGGATTTTCATGGTTCCAAATTATCTCATTCTACCTGCATTTCCTGTTCGGAAAAACGTGAAACAAAGTGAAAGTGTGAGAGAATGCTCTCCAGGTGATGCACAACACGGCACAACCATTAGTTTCAAACAATCTCGGATTTTCATGGTTCCAAATTATTTCATTTTACCTGTATTTCCTTTTCGAAAGAACGTAGAACGAAGTAAAAGTATTAAAGAATGCTAATCAGGTGATGCACAACACGGCACAACTATTAGTTTCGAACAATCTCGGATCTTCATGGTTCCAAATTATTCCATTTTACCTGTATTTCCTTTGCGAAAGAACGTAGAACAAAGTAAGAGTAGTAGAGAATGCTTTCCAGGTGATGCACAACACGGCACAACCATTAGTTTCGAACAATCTCGGATCTTCATGGTTCCAAATTATTCTATTTTACCTGTATTTCCTTTTTGGAAGAACGTAAAACGATGTAAAAGTAGTGGAGAATGCTAATCAGGTGATGCACAACACGGCACAACCATTAGTTTCAAATAATCTCGGATGTTCATGGTTCCAAATTATCTTATTTTGCCTGTATTTTCTTCTCGAGAAATCGTGAAACAAAGTGAAAGTGAAAGAGAATGCTTTCCAGGTGATGCACAACCCGGCACAACCATTAGTTTCAAACAATCTCGGATTTTCATAGTTTCAAATTATCTCATTTTACCTGCATTTCCTTTTCGGAAGAACGTCAAACGAGGTAAAAGTAGTGGAGAATGCTAATCAGTTGATGCACAACACGGCACAACCATTAGTTTCGAACAATCTCGGATTTTCATGGTTCCAAATTATCTCATTTTACCTGCATTTCCTTTTCGGAAGAACGTCAAACGAGGTAAAAGTAGTGGAGAATGCTAATCAGTTGATGCACAACACGGCACAACCATTAGTTTCAGACACTCTCGGATTTTCATGGTTCCAAATTATCTTATTTTGCCTGTTTTTCCTTCTCGAAAAATCGTGAAACAAAGTGAAAGTGAAAGATAATGCTTTCCAGGTGATGCACAACACGGCACAACCATTAGTTTCAAACAATCTCGGATTTTCATGGTTCCAAATAATCTTATTTTCCCTGTATTTCCTTTCCGGAGAAACGTGAAACGAAGTAAAAGTAGTAGAGAATGCTAATCAGGTGATGCACAACACGGCACAACCATCAGTTTCGAACAATCTCGGATTTTCATGGTTCCGAATTATATTATTTTGCCTGTATTTCCTCTTCGAAAAATCGTGACGCAAAGTGAAAGTGAAAGAGAATGCTTTCCAGGTGATGCACAACACGGCACAACCATTAGTTTCGAACAATCTCGGATTTTCATGGTTCCAAATCATATTATTTTGCCTGTATTTCCTTTTTGGAAGAACGTAAAACGAAGTGAAAGTGACAGAGAATGCTCTCCAAGTGATGCAAAACACGGCACAACCATTAGTTTCGAACAATCTCGGATTTTCATGGTTCCAAATTATCTCATTCTACCTGCATTTCCTGTTCGGAAAAACGTGAAACAAAGTGAAAGTGTGAGAGAATGCTCTCCAGGTGATGCACAACACGGCACAACCATTAGTTTCAAACAATCTCGGATTTTCATGGTTCCAAATTATTTCATTTTACCTGTATTTCCTTTTCGAAAGAACGTAGAACGAAGTAAAAGTAGTAAAGAATGCTAATCAGGTGATGCACAACACGGCACAACTATTAGTTTCGAACGATCTCGGATTTTCATGGTTCCAAATTATCTCATTTCACCTGTATTTCCTTTCCGGAGAAATGTAAAACGAGGTAAAAGTAGTGGAGAATGCTAATCAGGTGATGCACAACACGGCACAACCATTAGTTTCGAACAATCTCGGATCTTCATGGTTCCAAATTATTCCATTTTACCTGTATTTCCTTTGCGAAAGAACGTAGAACAAAGTAAGAGTAGTAGAGAATGCTTTCCAGGTGATGCACAACACGGCACAACCATTAGTTTCAAACAATCTCGGATTTTCATGGTTCCAAATTATCTCATTTTACCTGTATTTCCTTTTTGGAAGAACGTAAAACGAAGTGAGAGTGACATAGAATGCTCTTCAGGTGATGCACAACACGGCACAACCATTAGTTTCGAACAATCTCGGATTTTCATGGTTCCAAATTATCTCATTCGACCTGTATTTTCTTTCCAGAAGAACGTAAAACGAAGTAAAAGAAGTAGAGAATGCTAATCAGGTGATGCACAACCCAGCACAACCATTAGTTTCAGACAATTTCGGATTTTCATAGTTTCAAATTATCTCATTTTACCTGCATTTCCCTTTCGGAAGAACGTCAAACGAGGTAAAAGTAGTGGAGAATGCTAATCAGTTGATGCACAACACGGCACAACCATTAGTTTCAGACAATCTCGGATTTTCATGGTTCCAAATTATCTTATTTTCCCTGTATTTCCTTTCCGGAGAAACGTGAAACGAAGTCAAAGTAGTAGAGAATGCTAATCAGGTGATGCACAACACGGCACAACCATTAGTTTCGAACAATCTCGGATTTTCATGGTTCCAAATTATATTATTTTGCCTGTATTTTCTCTTCGAAAAATCGTGAAACAAAGTGAAAGTAACAGAAAATGCTTTCCAGGTGATGCACAACACGGCACAACCATTAGTTTCGAACAATCTCGGATTTTCATGGTTCCAAATTATTTCATTTTACCTGTATTTCCTTTTCGAAAGAACGTAGAACGAAGTAAAAGAAGTAAAGAATGCTAATCAGGTGATGCACAACACGGCACAACCATTAGTTTCCAACAATCTCGGATTTTCATGGTTCCAAATTATCTCATTCGACCTGTATTTTCTTTCCAGAAGAACGTAAAACGGAGTAAAAGAAGTAGGGAATGCTGATCAGGTGATGCACAACACGGCACAACCATTAGTTTCGAACAATCTCGGATTTTCATGGTTCCAAATTATCTTATTTTGCCTGTATTTCCTTCTCGAGAAATCGTGAAACAAAGTGAAAGTGAAAGAGAATGCTTTTCAGGTGATGCACAACCCGGAGCAACCATTAGTTTCGAACAATCTCGGATTTTCATGGTTCCAAATTATCTCATTTTACCTGTATTTCCTTTTTGGAAGAACGTAAAACGAAGTAAAAGTGACAGAGAATGCTCTTCAGGTGATGCACAACACGGCACAACCATTAGTTTCGAACAATTTCGGATTTTTATAGTTCCAAATTATCTCATTTGACCTGTATTTTCTTTCCAGAGAAACGTGAAACGAAGTAAAAGTAGTAGAGAATGCTAATCAGGTGATGCACAACACGGCACAACCATTAGTTTCGAACAATCTCGGATTTTCATGGTTCCAAATTATATTATTTTGCCTGCATTTACTTTTCGGAAGAACGTGAAACGAAGTGAAAGTGACGGAGAATGCTCTCCAGGTGATGCACAACACGGCACAACCATCAGTTTCGAACAATCTCGGATTTTCATGGTTCCAATTTATCTCATTCTACCTGCATTTCCTGTTCGGAAGAACGTGAAACAAAGTGAAAGTGTGAGAGAATGCTCTCCAGGTGATGCACAACACGGCACAACCATTAGTTTCAAACAATCTCGGATTTTCATGGTTCCAAATTATTTCATTTCACCTGTATTTCGTTTCCGGAAGAACGTAGAACGAAGTAAGAGTAGTAGAGGATGCTAATCAGGTGATGCACAACACGGCACAACCATTAGTTTCGAACAATCTCGGATTTTTATGGTTCTAAATTATCTCATTTGACCTGTATTTTCTTTCCAGAAGAACGTAAAACGAAGTAAAAGGAGTAGGGAATGCTGATCAGGTGATGCACAACACGGCACAACCATTAGTTTCAAACAATCTCGGATTTTTATGGTTCCAAATTATCTCATTTTACCTGCATTTCCTTTTCGGAAGAACGTGAAACAAAGTGAAAGTGTGAGAGAATGCTCTCCAGGTGATGCACAACACGGCACAACCATTAGTTTCAGACAATCTCGGATTTTCATGGTTCCAAATAATCTTATTTTCCCTGTATTTCCTTTCCGGAGAAACGTGAAACGAAGTAAAAGTAGTAGAGAATGCTAATCAGGTGATGCACAACACGGCACAACCATCAGTTTCGAACAATCTCGGATTTTCATGGTTCCAAATTATGTTATTTTGCCTGTATTTCCTCTTCGAAAAATCGTGACGCAAAGTGAAAGTGAAAGAGAATGCTTTCCAGGTGATGCACAACACGGCACAACCATTAGTTTCGAACAATCTCGGATTTTCATGGTTCCAAATTATCTCATTTCACCTGTATTTCCTTTTTGGAAGAACGTAAAACGAAGTGAAAGTGACAGAGAATGCTCTCCAAGTGATGCACAACACGGCACAACCATTAGTTTCGAACAATCTCGGATTTTCATGGTTCCAAATTATCTCATTCTACCTGCATTTCCTGTTCGGAAAAACGTGAAACAAAGTGAAAGTGTGAGAGAATGCTCTCCAGGTGATGCACAACACGGCACAACCATTAGTTTCAAACAATCTCGGATTTTCATGGTTCCAAATTATTTCATTTTACCTGTATTTCCTTTTCGAAAGAACGTAGAACGAAGTAAAAGTATTAAAGAATGCTAATCAGGTGATGCACAACACGGCACAACTATTAGTTTCGAACAATCTCGGATCTTCATGGTTCCGAATTATTCCATTTTACCTGTATTTCCTTTGCGAAAGAACGTAGAACAAAGTAAGAGTAGTAGAGAATGCTTTCCAGGTGATGCACAACACGGCACAACCATTAGTTTCGAACAATCTCGGATCTTCATGGTTCCAAATTATTCCATTTTACCTGTATTTCCTTTGCGAAAGAACGTAGAACAAAGTAAGAGTAGTAGAGAATGCTTTCCAGGTGATGCACAACACGGCACAACCATTAGTTTCAAACAATCTCGGATTTTCATGGTTCCAAATTATCTCATTTTACCTGTATTTCCTTTTTGGAAGAAAGTAGAACGAAGTGAGAGTGACAGAGAATGCTCTTCAGGTGATGCACAACACGGCACAACCATTAGTTTCGAACAATCTCGGATTTTCATGGTTCCAAATTCATTTTACCTGTATTTCCTTTCCGGAGAAACGTGAAATGGAGTAAAAGTAGTAGAGAATGCTAATCAGGTGATGCACAACACGGCACAACCATTAGTGTCAAACAATCTCGGATTTTCATGGTTCCAAATTATCTCATTTTACCTGCATTTCCTTTTCGGAAGAACGTGAAACGAGGTAAAAGTAGTGAAGAATGCTAATCAGGTGATGCACAACACGGCACAACTATTAGTTTCGAACGATCTCGGATTTTCATGGTTCCAAATTATCTTATTTTGCCTGTTTTTCCTTCTCGAAAAATCGTGAAACAAAGTGAAAGTGAAAGATAATGCTTTCCAGGTGATGCACAACACGGCACAACCATTAGTTTCAAACAATCTCGGATTTTCATGGTTCCAAATTATCTCATTTTACCTGCATTTCCTTTTCGGAAGAACGTGGAACAAAGTGAAAGTGTGAGAGAATGCTAATCAGGTGATGCACAACACGGCACAACCATTAGTTTCGGAAAATCTCGGATTTTCATGGTTCCAAATTATCTCATTCGACCTGTATTTTCTTTTCAGAAGAACGTAAAACGAAGTAAAAGTAGTAGAGAATGCTAATCAGGTGATGCACAACACGGCACAACCATTAGTTTCGAACAATCTCGGATGTTCATGGTTCCAAATTATCTCATTCGACCTGTATTTTCTTCCCAGAAAAACGTAAAACGAAGTAAAAGAAGTAGGGAATGCTGATCAGGTGATGCACAACACGGCACAACCATTAGTTTCAAACAATCTCGGATTTTCATGGTTCCAAATTATCTCATTTTACCTGCATTTCCTTTTCGGAAGAACGTGAAACATAGTGAAAGTGGGAGAGAATGCTTTCCAGGTGATGCACAACACGGCACAACCATTAGTTTCAGACAATCTCGGATTTTCATGGTTCCAAATTATTCCATTTTACTTGTATTTTCTTTCCGAAAGAACGTAGAACGAAGTAAGAGTAGTAGAGAATGCTTTTCAGGTGATACACAACACGGCACAACCATTAGTTTCAAACAATCTCGGATTTTCATGGTTCCAAATTATCTCATTTTACCTGTATTTCCTTTTTGGGAGAACGTAAAACGAAGTGAGAGTGACAGAGAATGCTGATCAGGTGATGCACAACACGGCACAACCATTAGTTTCAAACAATCTCGGATTTTCATGGTTCCAAATTATCTCATTTTACCTGCATTTCCTTTTCGGAAGAACGTGAAACATAGTGAAAGTGGGAGAGAATGCTTTCCAGGTGATGCACAACACGGCACAACCATTAGTTTCAGACAATCTCGGATTTTCATGGTTCCAAATTATTCCATTTTACTCGTATTTTCTTTCCGAAAGAACGTAGAACGAAGTAAGAGTAGTAGAGAATGCTTTCCAGGTGATACACAACACGGCACAACCATTAGTTTCAAACAATCTCGGATTTTCATGGTTCCAAATTATCTCATTTTACCTGTATTTCCTTTTTGGGAGAACGTAAAACGAAGTAAGAGTGACAGAGAATGCTCTTCAGGTGATGCACAATACGGCACAACCATTAGTTTCGAACAATCTCGGATTTTCATGGCTCCAAATTTATTTTACCCGTATTTCCTTTCCGGAGAAACGTGAAACGAAGTAAAAGTAGTAGAGAATGCTAATCAGGTGATGCACAACACGGCACAACCATTAGTGTCAAACAATCTCGGATTTTCATGGTTCCAAATTATCTCATTTTAACTGTATTTCCTTCTCGAAAAATCGTGAAACAAAGTGAAAGTGGGAGAGAATGCTTTCCAGGTGATGCACAACACGGCACAACTATTAGTTTCAGACAATCTCGGATTTTCATGGTTCCAAATAATCTTATTTTCCCTGTATTTTCTTTCCGGAGAAACGTGAAACGAAGTGAAAATGACAGAGAATGCTCTCCAGGTGATGCACAACACGGCACAACCACTAGTTTCGAACAATTTCGGATTTTCATGGTTCCAAATTATCTCATTTCACCTGTATTTCCTTTCCGGAAAAATGTAAAACGAGGTAAAAGTAGTGGAGAATGCTCATCAGGTGATGCACAACACGGCACAACCATTAGTTTCGAACAATCTCGGATCTTCATGGTTCCAAATTATTCCATTTTACCTGTATTTCCTTTGCGAAAGAACGTAGAACGGAGTAAGAGTAGTAGAGAATGCTTTCCAGGTGATGCACAACACGGCACAACCATTAGTTTCAAACAATCTCGGATTTTCATGGTTCCAAATTATCTCATTTCACCTGTATTTTCTTTTTGGAAGAACGTAAAACGAAGTGAAAGTGACAGAGAATGCTCTTCAGGTGATGCACAACACGGCACAACCATTAGTTTCGAACAATCTCGGATTTTCATGGTTTCAAATTATTTCATTTTACCTGTATTTCCGTTCCGAAAGAACGTAGAACGAAGTAAGAGTAGTAGAAAATGCTGATCAGGTGATGCACAACACGGCACAACCATTAGTTTCGAACAATCTCGGATTTTCATGGTTCCAAATTATCTCATTCTACCTGCATTTCCTGTTCGGAAGAACGTGAAACAAAGTGAAAGTGTGAGAGAATGCTCTCCAGGTGATGCACAACACGGCACAACCATTAGTTTAAAACAATCTCGGATTTTCATGGTTCCAAATTATTTCATTTCACCTGTATTTCCTTTTCGAGAGAACGTAGAACGAAGTAAAAGTAGTAGGGAATGCTGATCAGGTGATGCACAACACGGTACAACCATTAGTTCCAAACAATCTCGGATTTTCATGGTTCCAAATTATCTCATTTTGCCTGTATTTCCTTTTCGAAAAATCGTAAAACAAAGTGAAAGTGAAAGAGAATGCTTTCCAGGTGATGCACAACAGGGCACAACCATTAGTTTCAAACAATCTCGGATTTTCATGGTTCCAAATCATATTATTTTGCCTGTATTTCCTCTTCGAAAAATCGTGAAACAGAGTGAAAGTAAAAGAGAATGCTTTCCAGGTGATGCACAACACGGCACAACCATTAGTTTCAAACAATCTCGGATTTTCATGGTTCCAAATTATCTCATTTTACCTGCATTTCCTTTTCGGAAGAACGTGAAACATAGTGAAAGTGGGAGAGAATGCTTTCCAGGTGATGCACAACACGGCACAACCATTAGTTTCAGACAATCTCGGATTTTCATGGTTCCAAATTATTCCATTTTACCTGTATTTCCTTTCCGAAAGAACGTAGAACGAAGTAAGAGTGGAAGAGAATGCTTTCCAGGTGATGCAAAACACGGCACAACCATTAGTCTCAAACAATCTCGGATTTTCATGGTTCCAAATTATCTCATTTTACCTGCATTTCCTTTTCGGAAGAACGTGAAACATAGTGAAAGTGGGAGAGAATGCTTTCCAGGTGATGCACAACACGGCACAACCATTAGTTTCAGACAATCTCGGATTTTCATGGTTCCAAATTATCTCATTTTGCCTGTATTTCCTTTTCGAAAAATCGTAAAACAAAGTGAAAGTGAAAGAGAATGCTTTCCAGGTGATGCACAACACGGCACAACCATTAGTTTCAAACAATCTCGGATTTTCATGGTTCCAAATCATATTATTTTGCCTGTATTTTCTCTTCGAAAAATCGTGAAACAGAGTGAAAGTGGAAGAGAATGCTTTCCAGGTGATGCACAACACGGCACAACCATTAGTTTCAAACAATCTCGGATTTTCATGGTTCCAAATTATCTCATTTTACCTGCATTTCCTTTTCGGAAGAACGTGAAACATAGTGAAAGTGGGAGAGAATGCTTTCCAGGTGATGCACAACACGGCACAACCATTAGTTTCAGACAATCTCGGATTTTCATGGTTCCAAATTATTCCATTTTACCTGTATTTCCTTTCCGAAAGAACGTAGAACGAAGTAAGAGTAGAAGAGAATGCTTTCCAGGTGATGCACAACACGGCACAACCATTAGTTTCAAACAATCTCGGATTTTCATGGTTCCAAATTATCTCATTTTACCTGTATTTCCTTTTTGGGAGAACGTAAAACGAAGTAAGAGTGACAGAGAATGCTCTGCAGGTGATGCACAACACGGCACAACCATTAGTTCCGAACAATCTCGGATTTTCATGGCTCCAAATTTATTTTACCTGTATTTCCTTTCCGGAGTAACGTGAAACGAAGTAAAAGTAGTAGAGAATGCTAATCAGGTGATGCACAACACGGCACAACCATTAGTTTCAGACAATCTCGGATTTTCATGGTTCCGAATAATCTTATTTTCCCTGTATTTCCTTTCCGGAGAAACGTGAAACGAAGTGAAAGTGACAGAGAATGCTCTCCAGGTGATGCACAACACGGCAAAACCACTAGTTTCGAACAATCTCGGATTTTCATGGTTCCAAATTATCTCATTTCACCTGTATTTCCTTTCCGGAGAAATGTGAAACGAGGTAAAAGTAGTGGAGAATGCTAATCAGGTGATGCACAACACGGCACAACCATTAGTTTCGAACAATCTCGGATTTTCATGGTTCCAAATTATATTATTTTGCCTGTATTTCCTCTTCGAAAAATCGTGAAACAAAGTGAAAGTGAAAGAGAATGCTTTCCAGGTGATGCACAACACGGCACAACCATTAGTTTCAAACAATCTCGGATTTTCATGGTTCCAAATTATCTCATTTTACCTGCATTTCCTTTTCGGAAGAACGTGAAACATAGTGAAAGTGGGAGAGAATGCTTTTCAGGTGATGCACAACACGGCACAACCATTAGTTTCAGACAATCTCGGATTTTCATGGTTCCAAATTATTCCATTTTACCTGTATTTCCTTTCCGAAAGAACGTAGAACGAAGTAAGAGTAGAAGAGAATGCTTTCCAGGTGATGCACAACACGGCACAACCATCAGTTTCAAACAATCTCGGATTTTCATGGTTCCAAATAATCTTATTTTCCCTGTATTTCCTTTCCGGAGAAACGTGAAACGAAGTAAAAGTAGTAGAGAATGCTAATCAGGTGATGCACAACACGGCACAACCATTAGTTTCGAACAATCTCGGATTTTCATGGTTCCAAATTATCTCATTTCACCTGTATTCCCTTTTTGGAAGAACGTAAAACGCAAAGAAAGTGACAGAGAATGCTCTTCTGGTGATGCACAACACGGCACAACCATAAGTTTCGAACAATCTCGGATTTTCATGTTTCCAAATTATTTCATTTTACCTGTATTTCCTTTCCGAAAGAACGTAGAACGAAGTAAGAGTAGTAGAGAATGCTAATCAGGTGATGCACAACACGGCACAACCATTAGTTTCGAACAATCTCGGATTTTTATGGTTCCAAATTATCTCATTTGACCTGTATTTTCTTTCCAGAAGAACGTAAAACGAAGTAAAAGGAGTAGGGAATGCTGATCAGGTGATGCACAACACGGCACAACCATTAGTTTCAACCAATCTCGGATTTTCATGGTTCCAAATTATCTCATTTTACCTGCATTTCCTTTTCGGAAGAACGTGGAACAAAGTGAAAGTGTAAGAGAATGCTTTTCAGGTGATGCACAACACGGCACAACTATTAGTTTCAGACAATCTCGGATTTTCATGGTTCCAAATAATCATATTTTCCCTGTATTTCCTTTTCAGAAGAACGTGAAACAAAGTGAAAGTGTGAAAGAATGCTCTCCAGGTGATGCACAACACGGCACAACCATTAGTTTTGAACAATCTCGGATTTTCATGGTTCCAAATTATATTATTTTGCCTGTATTTCCTCTTCGAAAAATCGTGAAACAAAGTGAAAGTGAAAGAGAATGCTTTCCAGGTGATGCACAACACGGCACAACCATTAGTTTCAAACAATCTCGGATTTTCATGGTTCCAAATTATCTTATTTCACCTGTATTTCCTTTTTGGAAGAACGTAAAACGAAGTGAAAGTGACAGAGAATGCTCTCCAGGTGATGCACAACACGGCACAACCATTAGTTTCGAACAATCTCGGATTTTCATGGTTCCAATTAATCTCATTCTACCTGCATTTCCTGTTCGGAAGAACGTGAAACAAAGTGAAAGTGTGAGAGAATGCTCTCCAGGTGATGCACAACACGGCACAACCATTAGTTTCAAACAATCTCGGATTTTCATGGTTCCAAATTATTTCATTTCACCTGTATTTTCTTTCCGAAAGAACGTAGAACGAAGTGAGAGTAGTAGAGAATGCTAATCAGGTGATGCACAACACGGCACAACCATTAGTTTCGAACAATCTCGGATTTTTATGGTTCTAAATTATCTCATTTGACCTGTATCTTCTTTCCAGAAGAACGTAAAACGAAGTAAAAGGAGTAGGGAATGCTGATCAGGTGATGCACAACACGGCACAACCATTAGTTTCAAACAATCTCGGATTTTCATGGTTCCAAATTATCTCATTTTACCTGCATTTCCTTTTCGGAAGAACGCGAAACAAAGTGAAAGTGTGAGAGAATGCTCTCCAGGTGATGCACAACACGGCACAACCATTAGTTTCAGACAATCTCGGATTTTCATGGTTCCAAATAATCTTATTTTCCCTGTATTTCCTTTCCGGAGAAACGTGAAACGAAGTAAAAGTAGTAGAGAATGCTAATCAGGTGATGCACAACACGGCACAACCATTAGTTTCGAACAATCTCGGATTTTCATGGTTCCGAATTATATTATTTTGCCTGTATTTCCTCTTCGAAAAATCGTGACGCAAAGTGAAAGTGAAAGAGAATGCTTTCCAGATGATGCACAACACGGCACAACCATTAGTTTCGAACAATCTCGGATTTTCATGGTTCCAAATTATCTCATTTCACCTGCATTTCCTGTTCGGAAGAACGTGAAACAAAGTGAAAGTGTGAGAGAATGCTCTCCAGGTGATGCACAACACGGCACAACCATTAGTTTCAAACAATCTCGGATCTTCATGGTTCCAAATTATTTCATTTTACCTGTATTTCCTTTTCGAAAGAACGTAGAACGAAGTAAAAGTAGTAAAGAATGCTAATCAGGTGATGCACAACACGCCACAACTATTAGTTTCAGACACTATCGGATTTTCATGGTTCCAAATAATCTTATTTTCCCTGTATTTCCTTTCCGGAGAAACGTGAAACGAAGTAAAAGTAGTAAAGAATGCTAATCAGGTGATGCACAACACGGCACAACTATTAGTTTCAGACAATCTCGGATTTTCATGGTTCCGAATAATCTTATTTTCCCTGTATTTCCTTTCCGGAGAAACGTAAAACGAAGTAAAAGTAGTAAAGAATGCTAATCAGGTGATGCACAACACGGCACAACCATTAGTTTCGAACAATCTCGGATTTTCATGGTTCCAAATTATATTATTTTGCCTGTATTCCCTTTTTGGAAGAACGTAAAACGCAAAGAAAGTGACAGAGAATGCTCTTCAGGTGATGCACAACACGGCACAACCATTAGTTTCGAACAATCTCGGATTTTCATGGTTCCAAATTATTTCATTTTACCTGTATTTCCTTTCCGAAAGAACGTAAAACGAAGTAAGAGTAGTAGAGAATGCTAATCAGGTGATGCACAACACGGCACAACTATTAGTTTCGAACAATCTCGGATTTTCATGGTTCCAAATTATCTCATTCTACCTGCATTTCCTGTTCGGAAGAACGTGAAACAAAGTGAAAGTGTGAGAGAATGCTCTCCAGGTGATGCACAACACGGCACAACCATTAGTTTCAAACAATCTCGGATTTTCATGGTTCCAAATTATTTCATTTTACCTGTATTTCCTTTCCGAAAGAACGTAGAACGAAGTAAGAGTAGTAGAGAATGCTAATCAGGTGATGCACAACACGGCACAACCATTAGTTTCGAACAATCTCGGATTTTCATGGTTCCAAATTATTTCATTTTACCTGTATTTCCTTTCCGAAAGAACGTAAAACGAAGTAAGAGTAGTAGAGAATGCTAATCAGGTGATGCACAACACGGCACAACCATTAGTTTCGAACAATCTCGGATTTTTATGGTTCCAAATTATCTCATTTGACCTGTATTTTCTTTCCAGAAGAACGTAAAACGAAGTAAAAGGAGTAGGGAATGCTGATCAGGTGATGCACAACACGGCACAACCATTAGTTTCAAACAATCTCGGATTTTCATGGTTCCAAATTATCTCATTTTACCTGCATTTCCTTTACGGAAGAACGTGGAACAAAGTGAAAGTGTAAGAGAATGCTTTCCAGGTGATGCACAACACGGCACAACTATTAGTTTCAGACAATCTCGGATTTTCATGGTTCCAAATAATCATATTTTCCCTGTATTTCCTTTTCGGAAGAACGTGAAACAAAGTGAAAGTGTGAGAGAATGCTCTCCAGGTGATGCACAACACGGCACAACCATTAGTTTCAAACAATCTCGGATTTTCATGGTTCCAAATCATATTATTTTGCCTGTATTTCCTCTTCGAAAAATCGTGAAACAGAGTGAAAGTGAAAGAGAATGCTTTCCAGGTGATGCACAACACGGCACAACCATTAGTTTCAAACAATCTCGGATTTTCATGGTTCCAAATTATCTCGTTTTACCTGCATTTCCTTTTCGGAAGAACGTGAAACATAGTGAAAGTGGGAGAGAATGCTTTCCAGGTGATGCACAACACGGCACAACCATTAGTTTCAGACAATCTCGGATTTTCATGGTTCCAAATTATTCCATTTTACCTGTATTTCCTTTCCGAAAGAACGTAGAACGAAGTAAGAGTAGAAGAGAATGCTTTCCAGGTGATGCACAACACGGCACAACCATTAGTTTCAAACAATCTCGGATTTTCATGGTTCCAAATTATATTATTTTGCCTGTATTCCCTTTTTGGAAGAACGTAAAACGCAAAGAAAGTGACAGAGAATGCTCTTCAGGTGATGCACAACACGGCACAACCATTAGTTTCGAACAATCTCGGATTTTCATGGTTCCAAATTATTTCATTTTACTTGTATTTCCTTTCCGAAAGAACGTAGAACGAAGTAAGAGTAGTAGAGAATGCTAATCAGGTGATGCACAACACGGCACAACCATTAGTTTCGAACAATCTCGGATTTTCATGGTTCCAAATTATTTCATTTTACCTGTATTTCCTTTCCGAAAGAACGTAAAACGAAGTAAGAGTAGTAGAGAATGCTAATCAGGTGATGCACAACACGGCACAACCATTAGTTTCGAACAATCTCGGATTTTTATGGTTCCAAATTATCTCATTTGACCTGTATTTTCTTTCCAGAAGAACGTGAAACGAAGTAAAAGGAGTAGGGAATGCTGATCAGGTGATGCACAACACGGCACAACCATTAGTTTCAAACAATCTCGGATTTTCATGGTTCCAAATTATCTCATTTTACCTGCATTTCCTTTACGGAAGAACGTGGAACAAAGTGAAAGTGTAAGAGAATGCTTTCCAGGTGATGCACAACACGGCACAACTATTAGTTTCAGACAATCTCGGATTTTCATGGTTCCAAATAATCATATTTTCCCTGTATTTCCTTTTCGGAAGAACGTGAAACAAAGTGAAAGTGTGAGAGAATGCTCTCCAGGTGATGCACAACACGGCACAACCATTAGTTTCAAACAATCTCGGATTTTCATGGTTCCAAATCATATGATTTTGCCTGTATTTCCTCTTCGAAAAATCGTGAAACAGAGTGAAAGTGAAAGAGAATGCTTTCCAGGTGATGCACAACACGGCACAACCATTAGTTTCAAACAATCTCGGATTTTCATGGTTCCAAATTATTTTATTTTACCTGCATTTCCTTTTCGGAAGAACGTGAAACATAGTGAAAGTGGGAGAGAATGCTTTCCAGGTGATGCACAACACGGCACAACCATTAGTTTCAGACAATCTCGGATTTTCATGGTTCCAAATTATTCCATTTTACCTGTATTTCCTTTCCGAAAGAACGTAGAACGAAGTAAGAGTAGAAGAGAATGCTTTCCAGGTGATGCACAACACGGCACAACCATTAGTTTCAAACAATCTCGGATTTTCATGGTCCCAAATTATCTCATTTTACCTGTATTTCCTTTTTGGGAGAACGTAAAACGAAGTAAGAGTGACAGAGAATGCTCTGCAGGTGATGCACAACACGGCACAACAATTAGTTCCGAACAATCTCGGATTTTCATGGCTCCAAATTTATTTTACCTGTATTTCTTTTCCGGAGAAACGTGAAACGGAGTAAAAGTAGTAGAGAATGCTAATCAGGTGATGCACAACACGGCACAACCATTAGTTTCAGACAATCTCGGATTTTCATGGTTCCGAATAATCTTATTTTCCCTGTATTTCCTTTCCGGAGACACGTGAAACGAAGTGAAAGTGACAGAAAATGCTCTCCAGATGATGCACAACACGGCAAAACCACTAGTTTCGAAGAATCTCGGATTTTCATAGTTCCAAATTATCTCATTTCACCTGTATTTCCTTTCCGGAGAAATGTAAAACGAGGTAAAAGTAGTGGAGAATGCTAATCAGGTGATGCACAACACGGCACAACCATTAGTTTCGAACAATCTCGGATTTTCATGGTTCCAAATTATATTATTTTGCCTGTATTTCCTCTTCGAAAAATTGTGAAACAAAGTGAAAGTGAAAGAGAATGCTTTCCAGGTGATGCACAACACGGCGCAACCATTAGTTTCAAACAATCTCGGATTTTCATGGTTCCAAATTATCTCATTTTACCTGCATTGCCTTTCCGGAAGAACGTGAAACATAGTGAAAGTGGGAGAGAATGCTTTCCAGGTGATGCATAACACGGCACAACCATTAGTTTCAGACAATCTCGGATTTTCATGGTTCCAAATTATTCCATTTTACCTGTATTTCCTTTCCGAAAGAACGTAGAACGAAGTAAGAGTAGAAGAGAATGCTTTCCAGGTGATGCACAACACGGCACAACCATTAGTTTCAAACAATCTCGGATTTTCATGGTTCCAAATTATCTCATTTTACCTGTATTTCCTTTTTGGGAGAACGTAAAACGAAGTAAGAGTGACAGAGAATGCTCTGCAGGTGATGCACAACACGGCACAACCATTAGTTTCGAACAATCTCGGATTTTCATGGCTCCAAATTTATTTTACCTGTATTTCCTTTCCGGAGAAACGTGAAACGAAGTAAAAGTAGTAGAGAATGCTAATCAGGTGATGCACAACACGGCTCAACCATTAGTTTCAGACAATCTCGGATTTTCATGGTTCCGAATAATCTTATTTTCCCTGTATTTCCTTTCCGGAGAAACGTGAAACGAAGTGAAAGTGACAGAGAATGCTCTCCAGGTGATGCACAACACGGCAAAACCACTAGTTTCGAACAATCTCGGATTTTCATGGTTCCAAATTATCTCATTTCACCTGTATTTCCTTTCCGGAGAAATGTGAAACGAGGTAAAAGTAGTGGAGAATGCTAATCAGGTGATGCACAACACGGCACAACCATTAGTTTCGAACAATCTCGGATTTTCATGGTTCCAAATTATATTATTTTGCCTGTATTTCCTCTTCGAAAAATCGTGAAACAAAGTGAAAGTGAAAGAGAATGCTTTCCAGGTGATGCACAACACGGCACAACCATTAGTTTCAAACAATCTCGGATTTTCATGGTTCCAAATTATCTCATTTCACCTGTATTTCCTTTCCGGAGAAACGTGAAACGAAGTAAAAGTAGTAGAGAATGCTAATCAGGTGATGCACAACACGGCACAACCATTAGTTTCAGACAATCTCGGATTTTCATGGTTCCAAATTATCTCATTTCACCTGTAATTCCTTTCCGGAGAAATGTAAAACGAGGTAAAAGTAGTGGAGAATGCTCTTCAGGTGATGCACAACACGGCACAACCATTAGTTTCGAACAATCTCGGATTTTCATGTTTCCAAATTATTTCATTTTACCTGTATTTCCTTTCCGAAAGAACGTAGAACGAAGTAAGAGTAGTAGAGAATGCTAATCAGGTGATGCACAACACGGCACAACCATTAGTTTCGAACAATCTCGGATTTTTATGGTTCCAAATTATCTCATTTGACCTGTATTTTCTTTCCAGAAGAACGTAAAACGAAGTAAAAGGAGTAGGGAATGCTGATCAGGTGATGCACAACACGGCACAACCATTAGTTTCAAACAATTTCGGATTTTCATGGTTCCAAATTATCTCATTTTACCTGCATTTTCTTTTCGGAAGAACGTGGAACAAAGTGAAAGTGTAAGAGAATGCTTTCCAGGTGATGCACAACACGGCACAACTATTAGTTTCAGACAATCTCGGATTTTCATGGTTCCAAATAATCATATTTTCCCTGTATTTCCTTTCCGGAGAAACGTGAAACGAAGTAAAAGTAGTAGAGAATGCTAATCAGGTGATGCACAACACGGCACAACCATTAGTTTCGAACAATCTCGGATTTTCATGGTTCCGAATTATATTATTTTGCCTGTATTTCCTCTTTGAAAAATCGTGACGCAAAGTGAAAGTGAAAGAGAATGCTTTCCAGGTGATGCACAACACGGCACAACCATTAGTTTCGAACAATCTCGGATTTTCATGGTTCCAAATTATCTCATTTCACCTGTATTTCCTTTTTGGAAGAACGTAAAACGAAGTGAAAGTGACAGAGAATGCTCTCCAAGTGATGCACAACACGGCACAACCAGTAGTTTCGAACAATCTCGGATTTTCATGGTTCCAAATTATCTCATTCTACCTGCATTTCCTGTTCGGAAGAACGTGAAACAAAGTGAAAGTGTGAGAGAATGCTCTCCAGGTGATGCACAACACGGCACAACCATTAGTTTCAAACAATCTCGGATTTTCATGGTTCCAAATTATTTCATTTTACCTGTATTTCCTTTTCGAAAGAACGTAGAACGAAGTAAAAGTAGTAAAGAATGCTAATCAGGTGATGCACAACACGGCACAACCATTAGTTTCAGACAATCTCGGATTTTCATGGTTCCGAATAATCTTATTTTCCCTGTATTCCCTTTCCGGAGAAACGTGAAACGAAGTAAAAGTAGTAGAGAATGCTAATCAGGTGATGCACAACACGGCACAACCATTAGTTTCGAACAATCTCGAATTTTCATGGTTCCAAATTATCTAGTTTTACCTGCATTTCCTGTTCGGAAGAACGTAAAACAAAGTGAAAGTGTGAGAGAATGCTCTCCAGGTCATGCACAACACGGCACAACCATTAGTTTCAAACAATCTCGGATTTTCATGGTTCCAAATTATTTCATTTTACCTGTATTTCCTTTTGAAAGAACGTAGAACGAAGTAAAAGTAGTGAAGAATGCTAATCAGGTGATGCACAACACGGCACAACTATTAGTTTCGAACGATCTCGGATTTTCATGGCTCCAAATTTATTTTACCCGTATTTCCTTTCCGGAGAAACGTGAAACGAAGTAAAAGTAGTAGAGAATGCTAATCAGGTGATGCACAACACGGCACAACCATTAGTGTCAAACAATCTCGAATTTTCATGGTTCCAAATTATCTCATTTTAACTGTATTTCCTTCTCGAAAAATCGTGAAACAAAGTGAAAGTGGGAGAGAATGCTTTCCAGGTGATGCACAACACGGCACAACCATTAGTTTCAGACAATCTCGGATTTTCATGGTTCCAAATAATCTTATTTTCCCTGTATTTCCTTTCCGGAGAAACGTAAAACGAAGTGAAAATGACAGAGAATGCTCTCCAGGTGATGCACAACACGGCACAACCACTAGTTTCGAACAATTTCGGATTTTCATGGTTCCAAATTATCTCATTTCACCTGTATTTCCTTTCCGGAAAAATGTAAAACGAGGTAAAAGTAGTGGAGAATGCTCATCAGGTGATGCACAACACGGCACAACCATTAGTTTCGAACAATCTCGGATCTTCATGGTTCCAAATTATTCCATTTTACCTGTATTTCCTTTGCGAAAGAACGTAGAACGGAGTAAGAGTAGTAGAGAATGCTTTCCAGGTGATGCACAACACGGCACAACCATTAGTTCCAGACAATCTCGGATTTTCATGGTTCCAAATTATCTCATTTCACCTGTATTCCCTTTTTGGAAGAACGTAAAACGCAAAGAAAGTGACAGAGAATGCTCTTCTGGTGATGCACAACACGGCACAACCATTAGTTTCGAACAATCTCGGATTTTCATGTTTCCAAATTATTTCATTTTACCTGTATTTCCTTTCCGAAAGAACGTAGAACGAAGTAAGAGTAGTAGAGAATGCTAATCAGGTGATGCACAACACGGCACAACCATTAGTTTCGAACAATCTCGGATTTTTATGGTTCCAAATTATCTCATTTGACCTGTATTTTCTTTCCAGAAGAACGTAAAACGAAGTAAAAGGAGTAGGGAATGCTGATCAGGTGATGCACAACACGGCACAACCATTAGTTTCAAACAATCTCGGATTTTCATGGTTCCAAATTATCTCATTTTACCTGCATTTCCTTTTCGGAAGAACGTGGAACAAAGTGAAAGTGTAAGAGAATGCTTTTCAGGTGATGCACAACACGGCACAACTATTAGTTTCAGACAATCTCGGATTTTCATGGTTCCAAATAATCATATTTTCCCTGTATTTCCTTTTCAGAAGAACGTGAAACAAAGTGAAAGTGTGAAAGAATGCTCTCCAGGTGATGCACAACACGGCACAACCATTAGTTTTGAACAATCTCGGATTTTCATGGTTCCAAATTATATTATTTTGCCTGTATTTCCTCTTCGAAAAATCGTGAAACAAAGTGAAAGTGAAAGAGAATGCTTTCCAGGTGATGCACAACACGGCACAACCATTAGTTTCAAACAATCTCGGATTTTCATGGTTCCAAATTATCTTATTTCACCTGTATTTCCTTTTTGGAAGAACGTAAAACGAAGTGAAAGTGACAGAGAATGCTCTCCAGGTGATGCACAACACGGCACAACCATTAGTTTCGAACAATCTCGGATTTTCATGGTTCCAATTAATCTCATTCTACCTGCATTTCCTGTTCGGAAGAACGTGAAACAAAGTGAAAGTGTGAGAGAATGCTCTCCAGGTGATGCACAACACGGCACAACCATTAGTTTCAAACAATCTCGGATTTTCATGGTTCCAAATTATTTCATTTCACCTGTATTTTCTTTCCGAAAGAACGTAGAACGAAGTGAGAGTAGTAGAGAATGCTAATCAGGTGATGCACAACACGGCACAACCATTAGTTTCGAACAATCTCGGATTTTTATGGTTCTAAATTATCTCATTTGACCTGTATCTTCTTTCCAGAAGAACGTAAAACGAAGTAAAAGGAGTAGGGAATGCTGATCAGGTGATGCACAACACGGCACAACCATTAGTTTCAAACAATCTCGGATTTTCATGGTTCCAAATTATCTCATTTTACCTGCATTTCCTTTTCGGAAGAACGCGAAACAAAGTGAAAGTGTGAGAGAATGCTCTCCAGGTGATGCACAACACGGCACAACCATTAGTTTCAGACAATCTCGGATTTTCATGGTTCCAAATAATCTTATTTTCCCTGTATTTCCTTTCCGGAGAAACGTGAAACGAAGTAAAAGTAGTAGAGAATGCTAATCAGGTGATGCACAACACGGCACAACCATTAGTTTCGAACAATCTCGGATTTTCATGGTTCCGAATTATATTATGTTGCCTGTATTTCCTCTTCGAAAAATCGTGACGCAAAGTGAAAGTGAAAGAGAATGCTTTCCAGGTGATGCACAACACGGCACAACCATTAGTTTCGAACAATCTCGGATTTTCATGGTTCCAAATTATCTCATTTCACCTGCATTTCCTGTTCGGAAGAACGTGAAACAAAGTGAAAGTGTGAGAGAATGCTCTCCAGGTGATGCACAACACGGCACAACCATTAGTTTCAAACAATCTCGGATCTTCATGGTTCCAAATTATTTCATTTTACCTGTATTTCCTTTTCGAAAGAACGTAGAACGAAGTAAAAGTAGTAAAGAATGCTAATCAGGTGATGCACAACACGCCACAACTATTAGTTTCAGACACTATCGGATTTTCATGGTTCCAAATAATCTTATTTTCCCTGTATTTCCTTTCCGGAGAAACGTGAAACGAAGTAAAAGTAGTAAAGAATGCTAATCAGGTGATGCACAACACGGCACAACTATTAGTTTCAGACAATCTCGGATTTTCATGGTTCCGAATAATCTTATTTTCCCTGTATTTCCTTTCCGGAGAAACGTAAAACGAAGTAAAAGTAGTAAAGAATGCTAATCAGGTGATGCACAACACGGCACAACCATTAGTTTCGAACAATCTCGGATTTTCATGGTTCCAAATTATATTATTTTGCCTGTATTCCCTTTTTGGAAGAACGTAAAACGCAAAGAAAGTGACAGAGAATGCTCTTCAGGTGATGCACAACACGGCACAACCATTAGTTTCGAACAATCTCGGATTTTCATGGTTCCAAATTATTTCATTTTACCTGTATTTCCTTTCCGAAAGAACGTAAAACGAAGTAAGAGTAGTAGAGAATGCTAATCAGGTGATGCACAACACGGCACAACTATTAGTTTCGAACAATCTCGGATTTTCATGGTTCCAAATTATCTCATTCTACCTGCATTTCCTGTTCGGAAGAACGTGAAACAAAGTGAAAGTGTGAGAGAATGCTCTCCAGGTGATGCACAACACGGCACAACCATTAGTTTCAAACAATCTCGGATTTTCATGGTTCCAAATTATTTCATTTTACCTGTATTTCCTTTCCGAAAGAACGTAGAACGAAGTAAGAGTAGTAGAGAATGCTAATCAGGTGATGCACAACACGGCACAACCATTAGTTTCGAACAATCTCGGATTTTCATGGTTCCAAATTATTTCATTTCACCTGTATTTCCTTTCCGAAAGAACGTAAAACGAAGTAAGAGTAGTAGAGAATGCTAATCAGGTGATGCACAACACGGCACAACCATTAGTTTCGAACAATCTCGGATTTTTATGGTTCCAAATTATCTCATTTGACCTGTATTTTCTTTCCAGAAGAACGTAAAACGAAGTAAAAGGAGTAGGGAATGCTGATCAGGTGATGCACAACACGGCACAACCATTAGTTTCAAACAATCTCGGATTTTCATGGTTCCAAATTATCTCATTTTACCTGCATTTCCTTTACGGAAGAACGTGGAACAAAGTGAAAGTGTAAGAGAATGCTTTCCAGGTGATGCACAACACGGCACAACTATTAGTTTCAGACAATCTCGGATTTTCATGGTTCCAAATAATCATATTTTCCCTGTATTTCCTTTTCGGAAGAACGTGAAACAAAGTGAAAGTGTGAGAGAATGCTCTCCAGGTGATGCACAACACGGCACAACCATTAGTTTCAAACAATCTCGGATTTTCATGGTTCCAAATCATATTATTTTGCCTGTATTTCCTCTTCGAAAAATCGTGAAACAGAGTGAAAGTGAAAGAGAATGCTTTCCAGGTGATGCACAACACGGCACAACCATTAGTTTCAAACAATCTCGGATTTTCATGGTTCCAAATTATCTCGTTTTACCTGCATTTCCTTTTCGGAAGAACGTGAAACATAGTGAAAGTGGGAGAGAATGCTTTCCAGGTGATGCACAACACGGCACAACCATTAGTTTCAGACAATCTCGGATTTTCATGGTTCCAAATTATTCCATTTTACCTGTATTTCCTTTCCGAAAGAACGTAGAACGAAGTAAGAGTAGAAGAGAATGCTTTCCAGGTGATGCACAACACGGCACAACCATTAGTTTCAAACAATCTCGGATTTTCATGGTTCCAAATTATATTATTTTGCCTGTATTCCCTTTTTGGAAGAACGTAAAACGCAAAGAAAGTGACAGAGAATGCTCTTCAGGTGATGCACAACACGGCACAACCATTAGTTTCGAACAATCTCGGATTTTCATGGTTCCAAATTATTTCATTTTACTTGTATTTCCTTTCCGAAAGAACGTAGAACGAAGTAAGAGTAGTAGAGAATGCTAATCAGGTGATGCACAACACGGCACAACCATTAGTTTCGAACAATCTCGGATTTTCATGGTTCCAAATTATTTCATTTTACCTGTATTTCCTTTCCGAAAGAACGTAAAACGAAGTAAGAGTAGTAGAGAATGCTAATCAGGTGATGCACAACACGGCACAACCATTAGTTTCGAACAATCTCGGATTTTTATGGTTCCAAATTATCTCATTTGACCTGTATTTTCTTTCCAGAAGAACGTGAAACGAAGTAAAAGGAGTAGGGAATGCTGATCAGGTGATGCACAACACGGCACAACCATTAGTTTCAAACAATCTCGGATTTTCATGGTTCCAAATTATCTCATTTTACCTGCATTTCCTTTACGGAAGAACGTGGAACAAAGTGAAAGTGTAAGAGAATGCTTTCCAGGTGATGCACAACACGGCACAACTATTAGTTTCAGACAATCTCGGATTTTCATGGTTCCAAATAATCATATTTTCCCTGTATTTCCTTTTCGGAAGAACGTGAAACAAAGTGAAAGTGTGAGAGAATGCTCTCCAGGTGATGCACAACACGGCACAACCATTAGTTTCAAACAATCTCGGATTTTCATGGTTCCAAATCATATGATTTTGCCTGTATTTCCTCTTCGAAAAATCGTGAAACAGAGTGAAAGTGAAAGAGAATGCTTTCCAGGTGATGCACAACACGGCACAACCATTAGTTTCAAACAATCTCGGATTTTCATGGTTCCAAATTATTTTATTTTACCTGCATTTCCTTTTCGGAAGAACGTGAAACATAGTGAAAGTGGGAGAGAATGCTTTCCAGGTGATGCACAACACGGCACAACCATTAGTTTCAGACAATCTCGGATTTTCATGGTTCCAAATTATTCCATTTTACCTGTATTTCCTTTCCGAAAGAACGTAGAACGAAGTAAGAGTAGAAGAGAATGCTTTCCAGGTGATGCACAACACGGCACAACCATTAGTTTCAAACAATCTCGGATTTTCATGGTCCCAAATTATCTCATTTTACCTGTATTTCCTTTTTGGGAGAACGTAAAACGAAGTAAGAGTGACAGAGAATGCTCTGCAGGTGATGCACAACACGGCACAACAATTAGTTCCGAACAATCTCGGATTTTCATGGCTCCAAATTTATTTTACCTGTATTTCTTTTCCGGAGAAACGTGAAACGGAGTAAAAGTAGTAGAGAATGCTAATCAGGTGATGCACAACACGGCACAACCATTAGTTTCAGACAATCTCGGATTTTCATGGTTCCGAATAATCTTATTTTCCCTGTATTTCCTTTCCGGAGACACGTGAAACGAAGTGAAAGTGACAGAAAATGCTCTCCAGATGATGCACAACACGGCAAAACCACTAGTTTCGAACAATCTCGGATTTTCATAGTTCCAAATTATCTCATTTCACCTGTATTTCCTTTCCGGAGAAATGTAAAACGAGGTAAAAGTAGTGAAGAATGCTAATCAGGTGATGCACAACACGGCACAACCATTAGTTTCGAACAATCTCGGATTTTCATGGTTCCAAATTATATTATTTTGCCTGTATTTCCTCTTCGAAAAATTGTGAAACAAAGTGAAAGTGAAAGAGAATGCTTTCCAGGTGATGCACAACACGGCGCAACCATTAGTTTCAAACAATCTCGGATTTTCATGGTTCCAAATTATCTCATTTTACCTGCATTGCCTTTCCGGAAGAACGTGAAACATAGTGAAAGTGGGAGAGAATGCTTTCCAGGTGATGCATAACACGGCACAACCATTAGTTTCAGACAATCTCGGATTTTCATGGTTCCAAATTATTCCATTTTACCTGTATTTCCTTTCCGAAAGAACGTAGAACGAAGTAAGAGTAGAAGAGAATGCTTTCCAGGTGATGCACAACACGGCACAACCATTAGTTTCAAACAATCTCGGATTTTCATGGTTCCAAATTATCTCATTTTACCTGTATTTCCTTTTTGGGAGAACGTAAAACGAAGTAAGAGTGACAGAGAATGCTCTGCAGGTGATGCACAACACGGCACAACCATTAGTTTCGAACAATCTCGGATTTTCATGGCTCCAAATTTATTTTACCTGTATTTCCTTTCCGGAGAAACGTGAAACGAAGTAAAAGTAGTAGAGAATGCTAATCAGGTGATGCACAACACGGCTCAACCATTAGTTTCAGACAATCTCGGATTTTCATGGTTCCGAATAATCTTATTTTCCCTGTATTTCCTTTCCGGAGAAACGTGAAACGAAGTGAAAGTGACAGAGAATGCTCTCCAGGTGATGCACAACACGGCAAAACCACTAGTTTCGAACAATCTCGGATTTTCATGGTTCCAAATTATCTCATTTCACCTGTATTTCCTTTCCGGAGAAATGTGAAACGAGGTAAAAGTAGTGGAGAATGCTAATCAGGTGATGCACAACACGGCACAACCATTAGTTTCGAACAATCTCGGATTTTCATGGTTCCAAATTATATTATTTTGCCTGTATTTCCTCTTCGAAAAATCGTGAAACAAAGTGAAAGTGAAAGAGAATGCTTTCCAGGTGATGCACAACACGGCACAACCATTAGTTTCAAACAATCTCGGATTTTCATGGTTCCAAATTATCTCATTTCACCTGTATTTCCTTTCCGGAGAAACGTGAAACGAAGTAAAAGTAGTAGAGAATGCTAATCAGGTGATGCACAACACGGCACAACCATTAGTTTCAGACAATCTCGGATTTTCATGGTTCCAAATTATCTCATTTCACCTGTAATTCCTTTCCGGAGAAATGTAAAACGAGGTAAAAGTAGTGGAGAATGCTAATCAGGTGATGCACAACACGGCACAACCATTAGTTTCGAACAATCTCGGATCTTCATGGTTCCAAATTATTCCATTTTACCTGTATTTCCTTTGCGAAAGAACGTAGAACGAAGTAAGAGTAGTAGAGAATGCTTTCCAGGTGATGCACAACACGGCACAACCATTAGTTTCAAACAATCTCGGATTTTCATGGTTCCAAATTATCTCATTTCACCTGTATTTTCTTTTTGGAAGAACGTAAAACGAAGTGAAAGTGACAGAGAATGCTCTTCAGGTGATGCACAACACGGCACAACCATTAGTTTCGAACAATCTCGGATTTTCATGGTTCCAAATTATTTCATTTTACCTGTATTTCCTTTCCGAAAGAACGTAGAACGAAGTAAAAGTAGTAGAAAATGCTGATCAGGTGATGCACAACACGGCACAACCATTAGTTTCGAACAATCTCGGATTTTTATGTTTCCAAATTATCTCATTTGACCTGTATTTTCTTTCCAGGAGAACGTAAAACGAAGTAAAAAGAGTAGGGAATGCTGATCAGGTGATGCACAACACGGCACAACCATGAGTTTCGAACAATCTCGGATTTTCATGGTTCCAAATTATCTCATTTTACCTGCATTTCTTTTTCGGAAGAACGTGAAACAAAGTGAGAGTGTGAGAGAATGCTCTCCAGGTGATGCACAACACGGCACAACCATTAGTTTCAGACAATCTCGGATTTTCATGGTTCCAAATAATCTTATTTTCCCTGTATTTCCTTTCCGGAGAAACGTGAAACGAAGTAAAAGTAGTAGAGAATGCTAATCAGGTGATGCACAACACGGCACAACCATTAGTTTCGAACAATCTCGGATTTTCATGGTTCCAAATTATCTCATTTCACCTGTATTCCCTTTTTGGAAGAACGTAAAACGCAAAGAAAGTGACAGAGAATGCTCTTCAGGTGATGCACAACACGGCACAACCATTAGTTTCGAACAATCTCGGATTTTCATGTTTCCAAATTATTTCATTTTACCTGTATTTCCTTTCCGAAAGAACGTAGAACGAAGTAAGAGTAGTAGAGAATGCTAATCAGGTGATGCACAACACGGCACAACCATTAGTTTCGAACAATCTCGGATTTTTATGGTTCCAAATTATCTCATTTGACCTGTATTTTCTTTCCAGAAGAACGTAAAACGAAGTAAAAGGAGTAGGGAATGCTGATCAGGTGATGCACAACACGGCACAACCATTAGTTTCAAACAATTTCGGATTTTCATGGTTTCAAATTATCTCATTTTACCTGCATTTTCTTTTCGGAAGAACGTGGAACAAAGTGAAAGTGTAAGAGAATGCTTTCCAGGTGATGCACAACACGGCACAACTATTAGTTTCAGACAATCTCGGATTTTCATGGTTCCAAATAATCATATTTTCCCTGTATTTCCTTTCCGGAGAAACGTGAAACGAAGTAAAAGTAGTAGAGAATGCTAATCAGGTGATGCACAACACGGCACAACCATTAGTTTCGAACAATCTCGGATTTTCATGGTTCCGAATTATATTATTTTGCCTGTATTTCCTCTTTGAAAAATCGTGACGCAAAGTGAAAGTGAAAGAGAATGCTTTCCAGGTGATGCACAACACGGCACAACCATTAGTTTCGAACAATCTCGGATTTTCATGGTTCCAAATTATCTCATTTCACCTGTATTTCCTTTTTGGAAGAACGTAAAACGAAGTGAAAGTGACAGAGAATGCTCTCCAAGTGATGCACAACACGGCACAACCAGTAGTTTCGAATAATCTCGGATTTTCATGGTTCCAAATTATCTCATTCTACCTGCATTTCCTGTTCGGAAGAACGTGAAACAAAGTGAAAGTGTGAGAGAATGCTCTCCAGGTGATGCACAACACGGCACAACCATTAGTTTCAAACAATCTCGGATTTTCATGGTTCCAAATTATTTCATTTTACCTGTATTTCCTTTTCGAAAGAACGTAGAACGAAGTAAAAGTAGTAAAGAATGCTAATCAGGTGATGCACAACACGGCACAACCATTAGTTTCAGACAATCTCGGATTTTCATGGTTCCGAATAATCTTATTTTCCCTGTATTCCCTTTCCGGAGAAACGTGAAACGAAGTAAAAGTAGTAGAGAATGCTAATCAGGTGATGCACAACACGGCACAACCATTAGTTTCGAACAATCTCGAATTTTCATGGTTCCAAATTATCTAGTTTTACCTGCATTTCCTGTTCGGAAGAACGTAAAACAAAGTGAAAGTGTGAGAGAATGCTCTCCAGGTCATGCACAACACGGCACAACCATTAGTTTCAAACAATCTCGGATTTTCATGGTTCCAAATTATTTCATTTTACCTGTATTTCCTTTTGAAAGAACGTAGAACGAAGTAAAAGTAGTGAAGAATGCTAATCAGGTGATGCACAACACGGCACAACTATTAGTTTCGAACGATCTCGGATTTTCATGGCTCCAAATTTATTTTACCCGTATTTCCTTTCCGGAGAAACGTGAAACGAAGTAAAAGTAGTAGAGAATGCTAATCAGGTGATGCACAACACGGCACAACCATTAGTGTCAAACAATCTCGAATTTTCATGGTTCCAAATTATCTCATTTTAACTGTATTTCCTTCTCGAAAAATCGTGAAACAAAGTGAAAGTGGGAGAGAATGCTTTCCAGGTGATGCACAACACGGCACAACCATTAGTTTCAGACAATCTCGGATTTTCATGGTTCCAAATAATCTTATTTTCCCTGTATTTCCTTTCCGGAGAAACGTAAAACGAAGTGAAAATGACAGAGAATGCTCTCCAGGTGATGCACAACACGGCACAACCACTAGTTTCGAACAATTTCGGATTTTCATGGTTCCAAATTATCTCATTTCACCTGTATTTCCTTTCCGGAAAAATGTAAAACGAGGTAAAAGTAGTGGAGAATGCTCATCAGGTGATGCACAACACGGCACAACCATTAGTTTCGAACAATCTCGGATCTTCATGGTTCCAAATTATTCCATTTTACCTGTATTTCCTTTGCGAAAGAACGTAGAACGGAGTAAGAGTAGTAGAGAATGCTTTCCAGGTGATGCACAACACGGCACAACCATTAGTTTCAGACAATCTCGGATTTTCATGGTTCCGAATAATCTTATTTTCCCTGTATTTCCTTTCCGGAGAAACGTGAAACGAAGTGAAAAAGACAGAGAATGCTCTCCAGGTGATGCACAACACGGCAAAACCACTAGTTTCGAACAATCTCGGATTTTCATGGTTCCAAATTATCTCATTTCACCTGTATTTCCTTTCCGGAAAAATGTAAAACGAGGTAAAAGTAGTGGAGAATGCTAATCAGGTGATGCACAACACGGCATCGGCATTAGTTTCGAACAATCTCGGATTTCCATGGTTCCAAATTATATTATTTTGCCTGTATTTCCTTTTCGAAAAATCGTGAAACAAAGTGAAAGTGAAAGAGAATGCTTTCCAGGTGATGCACAACACGGCACAACCATTAGTTTCAAACAATCTTGGATTTTCATGGTTCCAAATTATCTTATTTCACCTGTATTTCCTTTCCGTCGAAACGTGAAACGAAGTAAAAGTAGTAGAGAATGCTAATCAGGTGATGCACAACACGGCACAACCATTAGTTTCAGACAATCTCGGATTTTCATGGTTCCAAATTATCTCATTTCACCTGTATTTCCTTTCCGGAGAAATGTAAAACGAGGTAAAAGTAGTGGAGAATGCTAATCAGGTGATGCACAACACGGCACAACTATTAGTTTCGAACAATCTCGGATCTTCATGGTTCCAAATTATTCCATTTTACTTGTATTTCCTTTGCGAAAGAACGTAGAACGAAGTAAGAGTAGTAGAGAATGCTTTCCAGGTGATGCACAACACGGCACAACCATTAGTTTCAAACAATCTCGGATTTTCATGGTTCCAAATTATCTCATTTCACCTGTATTTTCTTTTTGGAACAACGTAAAACGAAGTGAAAGTGACAGAGAATGCTCTTCAGGTGATGCACAACACGGCACAACCATTAGTTTCGAACAATCTCGGATTTTCATGGTTCCAAATTATTTCATTTTACCTGTATTTCCTTTCCGAAAGAACGTAGAACGAAGTAAAAGTAGTAGAAAATGCTGATCAGGTGATGCACAACACGGCACAACCATTAGTTTCGAACAATCTCGGATTTTTATAGTTCCAAATTATCTCATTTGACCTGTATTTTCTTTCCAGGAGAACGTAAAACGAAGTAAAAAGAGTAGGGAATGCTGATCAGGTGATGCACAACACGGCACAACCATTAGTTTCGAACAATCTCGGATTTTCATGGTTCCAAATTATCTCATTTTACCTGCATTTCCTTTTCGGAAGGACGTGAAACAAAGTGAGAGTGTGAGAGAATGCTCTCCAGGTGATGCACAACACGGCACAACCATTAGTTTCGAACAATCTCGGATTTTCATGGTTCCAATTTATCTCATTCTACCTGCATTTCCTGTTCGGAAGAACGTGAAACAAAGTGAAAGTGTGAGAGAATGCTCTCCAGGTGATGCACAACACGGCACAACCATTAGTTTCAAACAATCTCGGATTTTCATGGTTCCAAATTATCTTATTTCACCTGTATTCCCTTTTTCGAAGAACGTAAGACGAAGTGAAAGTGACAGAGAATGCTCTCCAGGTGATGCACAACACGGCACAACCATTAGTTTCGAACAATCTCGGATTTTCACGGTTCCAATTTATCTCATTACACCTGCATTTCCTGTTCGGAAGAACGTGAAACAAAGTGAAAGTGTGAGAGAATGCTCTCCAGGTGATGCACAACACGGCACAACCATTAGTTTCAAACAATCTCGGATTTTCATGGTTCCAAATTATTTCATTTCACCTGTATTTCCTTTCCGGAAGAACGTAGAACGAAGTGAGAGTAGTAGAGAATGCCAATCAGGTGATGCACAACACGGCACAACCATTAGTTTCGAACAATCTTGGATTTTTATGGTTCTAAATTATCTCATTTGACCTGTATTTTCTTTCCAGAAGAACGTAAAACGAAGTAAAAGGAGTAGGGAATGCTGATCAGGTGATGCACAACACGGCACAACCATTAGTTTCAAACAATCTCGGATTTTCATGGTTCCAAATTATCTCATTTTACCTGCATTTCCTTTTCGGAAGAACGTGAAACAAAGTGAAAGTGTGAGAGAATGCTCTCCAGGTGATGCACAACACGGCACAACCATTAGTTTCAGACAATCTCGGATTTTCATGGTTCCAAATAATCTTATTTTCCCTGTATTTCCTTTCCGGAGAAACGTGAAACGAAGTAAAAGTAGTAGAGAATGCTAATCAGGTGATGCACAACACGGCACAACCATTAGTTTCGAACAATCTCGGATTTTCATGGTTCCAAATTATCTCATTTCACCTGTATTCCCTTTTTGGAAGAACGTAAAACGCAAAGAAAGTGACAGAGAATGCTCTTCAGGTGATGCACAACACGGCACAACCATTAGTTTCGAACAATCTCGGATTTTCATGTTTCCAAATTATTTCATTTTACCTGTATTTCCTTTCCGAAAGAACGTAGAACGAAGTAAGAGTAGTAGAGAATGCTAATCAGGTGATGCACAACACGGCACAACCATTAGTTTCGAACAATCTCGGATTTTTATGGTTCCAAATTATCTCATTTGACCTGTATTTTCTTTCCAGAAGAACGTAAAACGAAGTAAAAGGAGTAGGGAATGCTGATCAGGTGATGCACAACACGGCACAACCATTAGTTTCAAACAATTTCGGATTTTCATGGTTCCAAATTATCTCATTTTACCTGCATTTTCTTTTCGGAAGAACGTGGAACAAAGTGAAAGTGTAAGAGAATGCTTTCCAGGTGATGCACAACACGGCACAACTATTAGTTTCAGACAATCTCGGATTTTCATGGTTCCAAATAATCATATTTTCCCTGTATTTCCTTTCCGGAGAAACGTGAAACGAAGTAAAAGTAGTAGAGAATGCTAATCAGGTGATGCACAACACGGCACAACCATTAGTTTCGAACAATCTCGGATTTTCATGGTTCCGAATTATATTATTTTGCCTGTATTTCCTCTTTGAAAAATCGTGACGCAAAGTGAAAGTGAAAGAGAATGCTTTCCAGGTGATGCACAACACGGCACAACCATTAGTTTCGAACAATCTCGGATTTTCATGGTTCCAAATTATCTCATTTCACCTGTATTTCCTTTTTGGAAGAACGTAAAACGAAGTGAAAGTGACAGAGAATGCTCTCCAAGTGATGCACAACACGGCACAACCAGTAGTTTCGAACAATCTCGGATTTTCATGGTTCCAAATTATCTCATTCTACCTGCATTTCCTGTTCGGAAGAACGTGAAACAAAGTGAAAGTGTGAGAGAATGCTCTCCAGGTGATGCACAACACGGCACAACCATTAGTTTCAAACAATCTCGGATTTTCATGGTTCCAAATTATTTCATTTTACCTGTATTTCCTTTTCGAAAGAACGTAGAACGAAGTAAAAGTAGTAAAGAATGCTAATCAGGTGATGCACAACACGGCACAACCATTAGTTTCAGACAATCTCGGATTTTCATGGTTCCGAATAATCTTATTTTCCCTGTATTCCCTTTCCGGAGAAACGTGAAACGAAGTAAAAGTAGTAGAGAATGCTAATCAGGTGATGCACAACACGGCACAACCATTAGTTTCGAACAATCTCGAATTTTCATGGTTCCAAATTATCTAGTTTTACCTGCATTTCCTGTTCGGAAGAACGTAAAACAAAGTGAAAGTGTGAGAGAATGCTCTCCAGGTCATGCACAACACGGCACAACCATTAGTTTCAAACAATCTCGGATTTTCATGGTTCCAAATTATTTCATTTTACCTGTATTTCCTTTTGAAAGAACGTAGAACGAAGTAAAAGTAGTGAAGAATGCTAATCAGGTGATGCACAACACGGCACAACTATTAGTTTCGAACGATCTCGGATTTTCATGGCTTCAAATTTATTTTACCCGTATTTCCTTTCCGGAGAAACGTGAAACGAAGTAAAAGTAGTAGAGAATGCCAATCAGGTGATGCACAACACGGCACAACCATTAGTTTCGAACAATCTCGGATTTTTATAGTTCCAAATTATCTCATTTGACCTGTATTTTCTTTCCAGGAGAACGTAAAACGAAGTAAAAAGAGTAGGGAATGCTGATCAGGTGATGCACAACACGGCACAACCATTAGTTTCGAACAATCTCGGATTTTCATGGTTCCAAATTATCTCATTTTACCTGCATTTCCTTTTCGGAAGGACGTGAAACAAAGTGAGAGTGTGAGAGAATGCTCTCCAGGTGATGCACAACACGGCACAACCATTAGTTTCGAACAATCTCGGATTTTCATGGTTCCAATTTATCTCATTCTACCTGCATTTCCTGTTCGGAAGAACGTGAAACAAAGTGAAAGTGTGAGAGAATGCTCTCCAGGTGATGCACAACACGGCACAACCATTAGTTTCAAACAATCTCGGATTTTCATGGTTCCAAATTATCTTATTTCACCTGTATTTCCTTTTTCGAAGAACGTAAGACGAAGTGAAAGTGACAGAGAATGCTCTCCAGGTGATGCACAACACGGCACAACCATTAGTTTCGAACAATCTCGGATTTTCACGGTTCCAATTTATCTCATTACACCTGCATTTCCTGTTCGGAAGAACGTGAAACAAAGTGAAAGTGTGAGAGAATGCTCTCCAGGTGATGCACAACACGGCACAACCATTAGTTTCAAACAATCTCGGATTTTCATGGTTCCAAATTATTTCATTTCACCTGTATTTCCTTTCCGGAAGAACGTAGAACGAAGTAAGAGTAGTAGAGAATGCCAATCAGGTGATGCACAACACGGCACAACCATTAGTTTCGAACAATCTTGGATTTTTATGGTTCTAAATTATCTCATTTGACCTGTATTTTCTTTCCAGAAGAACGTAAAACGAAGTAAAAGGAGTAGGGAATGCTGATCAGGTGATGCACAACACGGCACAACCATTAGTTTCAAACAATCTCGGATTTTCATGGTTCCAAATTATCTCATTTTACCTGCATTTCCTTTTCGGAAGAACGTGAAACAAAGTGAAAGTGTGAGAGAATGCTCTCCAGGTGATGCACAACACGGCACAACCATTAGTTTCAGACAATCTCGGATTTTCATGGTTCCAAATAATCTTATTTTCCCTGTATTTCCTTTCCGGAGAAACGTGAAACGAAGTAAAAGTAGTAGAGAATGCTAATCAGGTGATGCACAACACGGCACAACCATCAGTTTCGAACAATCTCGGATTTTCATGGTTCCGAATTATATTATTTTGCCTGTATTTCCTCTTCGAAAAATCGTGACGCAAAGTAAAAGTGAAAGAGAATGCTTTCCAGGTGATGCACAACACGGCACAACCATTAGTTTCGAACAATCTCGGATTTTCATGGTTCCAAATCATATTATTTTGCCTGTATTTCCTTTTTGGAAGAAGGTAAAACGAAGTGAGAGTGACAGAGAATGCTCTCCAAGTGATGCAAAACACGGCACAACCATTAGTTTCGAACAATCTCGGATTTTCATGGTTCCAAATTATCTCATTCTACCTGCATTTCCTGTTCGGAAAAACGTGAAACAAAGTGAAAGTGTGAGAGAATGCTCTCCAGGTGATGCACAACACGGCACAACCATTAGTTTCGAACAATCTCGGATTTTCATGGTTCCAAATTATTTCATTTTACCTGTATTTCCTTTTCGAAAGAACGTAGAACGAAGTAAAAGTAGTAAAGAATGCTAATCAGGTGATGCACAACACGGCACAACTATTAGTTTCGAACGATCTCGGATTTTCATGGTTCCAAATTATCTCATTTCACCTGTATTTCCTTTCCGGAGAAATTTAAAACGAGGTAAAAGTAGTGGAGAATGCTAATCAGGTGATGCACAACACGGCACAACCATTAGTTTCGAACAATCTCGGATCTTCATGGTTCCAAATTATTCCATTTTACCTGTATTTCCTTTGCGAAAGAACGTAGAACAAAGTCAGAGTAGTAGAGAATGCTTTCCAGGTGATGCACAACACGGCACAACCATTAGTTTCAAACAATCTCGGATTTTCATGGTTCCAAATTATCTCATTTTACCTGTTTTTCCTTTTTGGAAGAACGTAAAACGAAGTGAGAGTGACATAGAATGCTCTTCAGGTGATGCACAACACGGCACAACCATTAGTTTCGAACAATCTCGGATTTTCATGGTTCCAAATTATCTCATTCGACCTGTATTTTCTTTCCAGAAGAACGTAAAACGAAGTAAAAGAAGTAGAGAATGCTAATCAGGTGATGCACAACCCGGCACAACCATTAGTTTCAGACAATTTCGGATTTTCATAGTTTCAAATTATCTCATTTTACCTGCATTTCCCTTTCGGAAGAACGTCAAACGAGGTAAAAGTAGTGGAGAATGCTAATCAGTTGATGCACAACACGGCACAACCATTAGTTTCAGACAATCTCGGATTTTCATGGTTCCAAATAATCTTATTTTCCCTGTATTTCCTTTCCGGAGAAACGTGAAACGAAGTAAAAGTAGTAGAGAATGCTAATCAGGTGATGCACAACACGGCACAACCATTAGTTTCGAACAATCTCGGATTTTCATGGTTCCAAATTATATTATTTTGCCTGTATTTTCTCTTCGAAAAATCGTGAAACAAAGTGAAAGTAACAGAAAATGCTTTCCAGGTGATGCACAACACGGCACAACCATTAGTTTCGAACAATCTCGGATTTTCATGGTTCCAAATTATTTCATTTTACCTGTATTTCCTTTTCGAAAGAACGTAGAACGAAGTAAAAGTAGTAAAGAATGCTAATCAGGTGATGCACAACACGGCACAACCATTAGTTTCCAACAATCTCGGATTTTCATGGTTCCAAATTATCTCATTCGACCTGTATTTTCTCTCCAGAAGAACGTAAAACGGAGTAAAAGAAGTAGGGAATGCTGATCAGGTGATGCACAACACGGCACAACCATTAGTTTCGAACAATCTCGGATTTTCATGGTTCCAAATTATCTTATTTTGCCTGTATTTCCTTCTCGAGAAATCGTGAAACAAAGTGAAAGTGAAAGAGAATGCTTTCCAGGTGATGCACAACACGGCACAACCATTAGTTTCGAACAATCTCGGATTTTCATGGTTCCAAATTATCTCATTTCACCTGTATTTCCTTTTTGGAAGAACGTAAAACGAAGTGAAAGTGACAGAGAATGCTCTCCAAGTGATGCACAACACGGCACAACCAGTAGTTTCGAACAATCTCGGATTTTCATGGTTCCAAATTATCTCATTCTACCTGCATTTCCTGTTCGGAAGAACGTGAAACAAAGTGAAAGTGTGAGAGAATGCTCTCCAGGTGATGCACAACACGGCACAACCATTAGTTTCAAACAATCTCGGATTTTCATGGTTCCAAATTATTTCATTTTACCTGTATTTCCTTTTCGAAAGAACGTAGAACGAAGTAAAAGTAGTAAAGAATGCTAATCAGGTGATGCACAACACGGCACAACCATTAGTTTCGAACAATCTCGGATCTTCATGGTTCCAAATTATTCCATTTTACCTGTATTTCCTTTGCGAAAGAACGTAGAACAAAGTCAGAGTAGTAGAGAATGCTTTCCAGGTGATGCACAACACGGCACAACCATTAGTTTCAAACAATCTCGGATTTTCATGGTTCCAAATTATCTCATTTTACCTGTTTTTCCTTTTTGGAAGAACGTAAAACGAAGTGAGAGTGACATAGAATGCTCTTCAGGTGATGCACAACACGGCACAACCATTAGTTTCGAACAATCTCGGATTTTCATGGTTCCAAATTATCTCATTCGACCTGTATTTTCTTTCCAGAAGAACGTAAAACGAAGTAAAAGAAGTAGAGAATGCTAATCAGGTGATGCACAACCCGGCACAACCATTAGTTTCAGACAATTTCGGATTTTCATAGTTTCAAATTATCTCATTTTACCTGCATTTCCCTTTCGGAAGAACGTCAAACGAGGTAAAAGTAGTGGAGAATGCTAATCAGTTGATGCACAACACGGCACAACCATTAGTTTCAGACAATCTCGGATTTTCATGGTTCCAAATAATCTTATTTTCCCTGTATTTCCTTTCCGGAGAAACGTGAAACGAAGTAAAAGTAGTAGAGAATGCTAATCAGGTGATGCACAACACGGCACAACCATTAGTTTCGAACAATCTCGGATTTTCATGGTTCCAAATTATATTATTTTGCCTGTATTTTCTCTTCGAAAAATCGTGAAACAAAGTGAAAGTAACAGAAAATGCTTTCCAGGTGATGCACAACACGGCACAACCATTAGTTTCGAACAATCTCGGATTTTCATGGTTCCAAATTATTTCATTTTACCTGTATTTCCTTTTCGAAAGAACGTAGAACGAAGTAAAAGTAGTAAAGAATGCTAATCAGGTGATGCACAACACGGCACAACCATTAGTTTCCAACAATCTCGGATTTTCATGGTTCCAAATTATCTCATTCGACCTGTATTTTCTCTCCAGAAGAACGTAAAACGGAGTAAAAGAAGTAGGGAATGCTGATCAGGTGATGCACAACACGGCACAACCATTAGTTTCGAACAATCTCGGATTTTCATGGTTCCAAATTATCTTATTTTGCCTGTATTTCCTTCTCGAGAAATCGTGAAACAAAGTGAAAGTGAAAGAGAATGCTTTCCAGGTGATGCACAACACGGCACAACCATTAGTTTCGAACAATCTCGGATTTTCATGGTTCCAAATTATCTCATTTCACCTGTATTTCCTTTTTGGAAGAACGTAAAACGAAGTGAAAGTGACAGAGAATGCTCTCCAAGTGATGCACAACACGGCACAACCAGTAGTTTCGAACAATCTCGGATTTTCATGGTTCCAAATTATCTCATTCTACCTGCATTTCCTGTTCGGAAGAACGTGAAACAAAGTGAAAGTGTGAGAGAATGCTCTCCAGGTGATGCACAACACGGCACAACCATTAGTTTCAAACAATCTCGGATTTTCATGGTTCCAAATTATTTCATTTTACCTGTATTTCCTTTTCGAAAGAACGTAGAACGAAGTAAAAGTAGTAAAGAATGCTAATCAGGTGATGCACAACACGGCACAACCATTAGTTTCAGACAATCTCGGATTTTCATGGTTCCGAATAATCTTATTTTCCCTGTATTCCCTTTCCGGAGAAACGTGAAACGAAGTAAAAGTAGTAGAGAATGCTAATCAGGTGATGCACAACACGGCACAACCATTAGTTTCGAACAATCTCGAATTTTCATGGTTCCAAATTATCTAGTTTTACCTGCATTTCCTGTTCGGAAGAACGTAAAACAAAGTGAAAGTGTGAGAGAATGCTCTCCAGGTCATGCACAACACGGCACAACCATTAGTTTCAAACAATCTCGGATTTTCATGGTTCCAAATTATTTCATTTTACCTGTATTTCCTTTTGAAAGAACGTAGAACGAAGTAAAAGTAGTGAAGAATGCTAATCAGGTGATGCACAACACGGCACAACTATTAGTTTCGAACGATCTCGGATTTTCATGGCTCCAAATTTATTTTACCCGTATTTCCTTTCCGGAGAAACGTGAAACGAAGTAAAAGTAGTAGAGAATGCTAATCAGGTGATGCACAACACGGCACAACCATTAGTGTCAAACAATCTCGAATTTTCATGGTTCCAAATTATCTCATTTTAACTGTATTTCCTTCTCGAAAAATCGTGAAACAAAGTGAAAGTGGGAGAGAATGCTTTCCAGGTGATGCACAACACGGCACAACCATTAGTTTCAGACAATCTCGGATTTTCATGGTTCCAAATAATCTTATTTTCCCTGTATTTCCTTTCCGGAGAAACGTGAAACGAAGTGAAAATGACAGAGAATGCTCTCCAGGTGATGCACAACACGGCACAACCACTAGTTTCGAACAATTTCGGATTTTCATGGTTTCAAATTATCTCATTTCACCTGTATTTCCTTTCCGGAAAAATGTAAAACGAGGTAAAAGTAGTGGAGAATGCTCATCAGGTGATGCACAACACGGCACAACCATTAGTTTCGAACAATCTCGGATCTTCATGGTTCCAAATTATTCCATTTTACCTGTATTTCCTTTGCGAAAGAACGTAGAACGGAGTAAGAGTAGTAGAGAATGCTTTCCAGGTGATGCACAACACGGCACAACCATTAGTTTCAGACAATCTCGGATTTTCATGGTTCCGAATAATCTTATTTTCCCTGTATTTCCTTTCCGGAGAAACGTGAAACGAAGTGAAAAAGACAGAGAATGCTCTCCAGGTGATGCACAACACGGCAAAACCACTAGTTTCGAACAATCTCGGATTTTCATGGTTCCAAATTATCTCATTTCACCTGTATTTCCTTTCCGGAAAAATGTAAAACGAGGTAAAAGTAGTGGAGAATGCTAATCAGGTGATGCACAACACGGCATCGGCATTAGTTTCGAACAATCTCGGATTTTCATGGTTCCAAATTATATTATTTTGCCTGTATTTCCTTTTCGACAAATCGTGAAACAAAGTGAAAGTGAAAGAGAATGCTTTCCAGGTGATGCACAACACGGCACAACCATTAGTTTCAAACAATCTCGGATTTTCATGGTTCCAAATTATCTTATTTCACCTGTATTTCCTTTCCGTCGAAACGTGAAACGAAGTAAAAGTAGTAGAGAATGCTAATCAGGTGATGCACAACACGGCACAACCATTAGTTTCAGACAATCTCGGATTTTCATGGTTCCAAATCATCTCATTTCACCTGTATTTCCTTTCCGGAGAAATGTAAAACGAGGTAAAAGTAGTGGAGAATGCTAATCAGGTGATGCACAACACGGCACAACTATTAGTTTCGAACAATCTCGGATCTTCATGGTTCCAAATTATTCCATTTTACCTGTATTTCCTTTGCGAACGAACGTAGAACGAAGTAAGAGTAGTAGAGAATGCTTTCCAGGTGATGCACAACACGGCACAACCATTAGTTTCAAACAATCTCGGATTTTCATGGTTCCAAATTATCTCATTTCACCTGTATTTTCTTTTTGGAACAACGTAAAACGAAGTGAAAGTGACAGAGAATGCTCTTCAGGTGATGCACAACACGGCACAACCATTAGTTTCGAACAATCTCGGATTTTCATGGTTCCAAATTATTTCATTTTACCTGTATTTCCTTTCCGAAAGAACGTAGAACGAAGTAAAAGTAGTAGAAAATGCTGATCAGGTGATGCACAACACGGCACAACCATTAGTTTCGAACAATCTCGGATTTTTATAGTTCCAAATTATCTCATTTGACCTGTATTTTCTTTCCAGGAGAACGTAAAACGAAGTAAAAAGAGTAGGGAATGCTGATCAGGTGATGCACAACACGGCACAACCATTAGTTTCGAACAATCTCGGATTTTCATGGTTCCAAATTATCTCATTTTACCTGCATTTCCTTTTCGGAAGGACGTGAAACAAAGTGAGAGTGTGAGAGAATGCTCTCCAGGTGATGCACAACACGGCACAACCATTAGTTTCGAACAATCTCGGATTTTCATGGTTCCAATTTATCTCATTCTACCTGCATTTCCTGTTCGGAAGAACGTGAAACAAAGTGAAAGTGTGAGAGAATGCTCTCCAGGTGATGCACAACACGGCACAACCATTAGTTTCAAACAATCTCGGATTTTCATGGTTCCAAATTATCTTATTTCACCTGTATTTCCTTTTTCGAAGAACGTAAGACGAAGTGAAAGTGACAGAGAATGCTCTCCAGGTGATGCACAACACGGCACAACCATTAGTTTCGAACAATCTCGGATTTTCACGGTTCCAATTTATCTCATTACACCTGCATTTCCTGTTCGGAAGAACGTGAAACAAAGTGAAAGTGTGAGAGAATGCTCTCCAGGTGATGCACAACACGGCACAACCATTAGTTTCAAACAATCTCGGATTTTCATGGTTCCAAATTATTTCATTTCACCTGTATTTCCTTTCCGGAAGAACGTAGAACGAAGTAAGAGTAGTAGAGAATGCCAATCAGGTGATGCACAACACGGCACAACCATTAGTTTCGAACAATCTTGGATTTTTATGGTTCTAAATTATCTCATTTGACCTGTATTTTCTTTCCAGAAGAACGTAAAACGAAGTAAAAGGAGTAGGGAATGCTGATCAGGTGATGCACAACACGGCACAACCATTAGTTTCAAACAATCTCGGATTTTCATGGTTCCAAATTATCTCATTTTACCTGCATTTCCTTTTCGGAAGAACGTGAAACAAAGTGAAAGTGTGAGAGAATGCTCTCCAGGTGATGCACAACACGGCACAACCATTAGTTTCAGACAATCTCGGATTTTCATGGTTCCAAATAATCTTATTTTCCCTGTATTTCCTTTCCGGAGAAACGTGAAACGAAGTAAAAGTAGTAGAGAATGCTAATCAGGTGATGCACAACACGGCACAACCATCAGTTTCGAACAATCTCGGATTTTCATGGTTCCGAATTATATTATTTTGCCTGTATTTCCTCTTCGAAAAATCGTGACGCAAAGTGAAAGTGAAAGAGAATGCTTTCCAGGTGATGCACAACACGGCACAACCATTAGTTTCGAACAATCTCGGATTTTCATGGTTCCAAATCATATTATTTTGCCTGTATTTCCTTTTTGGAAGAACGTAAAACGAAGTGAGAGTGACAGAGAATGCTCTCCAAGTGATGCAAAACACGGCACAACCATTAGTTTCGAACAATCTCGGATTTTCATGGTTCCAAATTATCTCATTCTACCTGCATTTCCTGTTCGGAAAAACGTGAAACAAAGTGAAAGTGTGAGAGAATGCTCTCCAGGTGATGCACAACACGGCACAACCATTAGTTTCGAACAATCTCGGATTTTCATGGTTCCAAATTATTTCATTTTACCTGTATTTCCTTTTCGAAAGAACGTAGAACGAAGTAAAAGTAGTAAAGAATGCTAATCAGGTGATGCACAACACGGCACAACTATTAGTTTCGAACGATCTCGGATTTTCATGGTTCCAAATTATCTCATTTCACCTGTATTTCCTTTCCGGAGAAATTTAAAACGAGGTAAAAGTAGTGGAGAATGCTAATCAGGTGATGCACAACACGGCACAACCATTAGTTTCGAACAATCTCGGATCTTCATGGTTCCAAATTATTCCATTTTACCTGTATTTCCTTTGCGAAAGAACGTAGAACAAAGTAAGAGTAGTAGAGAATGCTTTCCAGGTGATGCACAACACGGCACAACCATTAGTTTCAAACAATCTCGGATTTTCATGGTTCCAAATTATCTCATTTTACCTGTTTTTCCTTTTTGGAAGAACGTAAAACGAAGTGAGAGTGACATAGAATGCTCTTCAGGTGATGCACAACACGGCACAACCATTAGTTTCGAACAATCTCGGATTTTCATGGTTCCAAATTATCTCATTCGACCTGTATTTTCTTTCCAGAAGAACGTAAAACGAAGTAAAAGAAGTAGAGAATGCTAATCAGGTGATGCACAACCCGGCACAACCATTAGTTTCAGACAATTTCGGATTTTCATAGTTTCAAATTATCTCATTTTACCTGCATTTCCCTTTCGGAAGAACGTCAAACGAGGTAAAAGTAGTGGAGAATGCTAATCAGTTGATGCACAACACGGCACAACCATTAGTTTCAGACAATCTCGGATTTTCATGGTTCCAAATAATCTTATTTTCCCTGTATTCCCTTTCCGGAGAAACGTGAAACGAAGTAAAAGTAGTAGAGAATGCTAATCAGGTGATGCACAACACGGCACAACCATTAGTTTCGAACAATCTCGGATTTTCATGGTTCCAAATTATATTATTTTGCCTGTATTTTCTCTTCGAAAAATCGTGAAACAAAGTGAAAGTAACAGAAAATGCTTTCCAGGTGATGCACAACACGGCACAACCATTAGTTTCGAACAATCTCGGATTTTCATGGTTCCAAATTATTTCATTTTACCTGTATTTCCTTTTCGAAAGAACGTAGAACGAAGTAAAAGTAGTAAAGAATGCTAATCAGGTGATGCACAACACGGCACAACCATTAGTTTCCAACAATCTCGGATTTTCATGGTTCCAAATTATCTCATTCGACCTGTATTTTCTCTCCAGAAGAACGTAAAACGGAGTAAAAGAAGTAGGGAATGCTGATCAGGTGATGCACAACACGGCACAACCATTAGTTTCGAACAATCTCGGATTTTCATGGTTCCAAATTATCTTATTTTGCCTGTATTTCCTTCTCGAGAAATCGTGAAACAAAGTGAAAGTGAAAGAGAATGCTTTTCAGGTGATGCACAACCCGGAGCAACCATTAGTTTCAAACAATCTCGGATTTTCATGGTTCCAAATTATCTCATTTTACCTGTATTTCCTTTTTGGAAGAACGTAAAACGAAGTAAAAGTGACAGAGAATGCTCTTCAGGTGATGCACAACACGGCACAACCATTAGTTTCGAACAATCTCGGATTTTTATAGTTCCAAATTATCTCATTTGACCTGTATTTTCTTTCCAGAGAAACGTGAAACGAAGTAAAAGTAGTAGAGAATGCTAATCAGGTGATGCACAACACGGCACAACCATTAGTTTCGAACAATCTCGGATTTTCATGGTTCCAAATTATATTATTTTGCCTGCATTTCCTTTTCGGAAGAACGTAAAACGAAGTGAAAGTGACGGAGAATGCTCTCCAGGTGATGCACAACACGGCACAACCATCAGTTTCGAACAATCTCGGATTTTCATGGTTCCAATTTATCTCATTCTACCTGCATTTCCTGTTCGGAAGAACGTGAAACAAAGTGAAAGTGTGAGAGAATGCTCTCCAGGTGATGCACAACACGGCACAACCATTAGTTTCAAACAATCTCGGATTTTCATGGTTCCAAATTATTTCATTTCACCTGTATTTCCTTTCCGGAAGAACGTAGAACGAAGTAAGAGTAGTAGAGAATGCTAATCAGGTGATGCACAACACGGCACAACCATTAGTTTCGAACAATCTCGGATTTTTATGGTTCTAAATTATCTCATTTGACCTGTATTTTCTTTCCAGAAGAACGTAAAACGAAGTAAAAGGAGTAGGGAATGCTGATCAGGTGATGCACAACACGGCACAACCATTAGTTTCAAACAATCTCGGATTTTCATGGTTCCAAATTATCTCATTTTACCTGCATTTCCTTTTCGGAAGAACGTGAAACAAAGTGAAAGTGTGAGAGAATGCTCTCCAGGTGATGCACAACACGGCACAATCATTAGTTTCAGACAATCTCGGATTTTCATGGTTCCAAATAATCTTATTTTCCCTGTATTTCCTTTCCGGAGAAACGTGAAACGAAGTAAAAGTAGTAGAGAATGCTAATCAGGTGATGCACAACACGGCACAACCATCAGTTTCGAACAATCTCGGATTTTCATGGTTCCAAATTATATTATTTTGCCAGTATTTCCTCTTCGAAAAATCGTGACGCAAAGTGAGAGTGAAAGAGAATGCTTTCCAGGTGATGCACAACACGGCACAACCATTAGTTTCGAACAATCTCGGATTTTCATGGTTCCAAATTATCTCATTTCACCTGTATTTCCTTTTTGGAAGAACGTAAAACGAAGTGAAAGTGACAGAGAATGCTCTCCAAGTGATGCACAACACGGCACAACCATTAGTTTCGAACAATCTCGGATTTTCATGGTTCCAAATTATCTCATTCTACCTGCATTTCCTGTTCGGAAAAACGTGAAACAAAGTGAAAGTGTGAGAGAATGCTCTCCAGGTGATGCACAACACGGCACAACCATTAGTTTCAAACAATCTCGGATTTTCATGGTTCCAAATTATTTCATTTTACCTGTATTTCCTTTTCGAAAGAACGTAGAACGAAGTAAAAGTATTAAAGAATGCTAATCAGGTGATGCACAACACGGCACAACTATTAGTTTCGAACAATCTCGGATCTTCATGGTTCCAAATTATTCCATTTTACCTGTATTTCCTTTGCGAAAGAACGTAGAACAAAGTAAGAGTAGTAGAGAATGCTTTCCAGGTGATGCACAACACGGCACAACCATTAGTTTCGAACAATCTCGGATCTTCATGGTTCCAAATTATTCCATTTTACCTGTATTTCCTTTTTGGAAGAACGTAAAACGATGTAAAAGTAGTGGAGAATGCTAATCAGGTGATGCACAACACGGCACAACCATTAGTTTCAAATAATCTCGGATGTTCATGGTTCCAAATTATCTTATTTTGCCTGTATTTTCTTCTCGAGAAATCGTGAAACAAAGTGAAAGTAAAAGAGAATGCTTTTCAGGTGATGCACAACCCGGCACAACCATTAGTTTCAAACAATCTCGGATTTTCAAAGTTTCAAATTATCTCATTTTACCTGCATTTCCTTTTCGGAAGAACGTCAAACGAGGTAAAAGTAGTGGAGAATGCTAATCAGTTGATGCACAACACGGCACAACCATTAGTTTCGAACAATCTCGGATTTTCATGGTTCCAAATTATCTCATTTTACCTGCATTTCCTTTTCGGAAGAACGTCAAACGAGGTAAAAGTAGTGGAGAATGCTAATCAGTTGATGCACAACACGGCACAACCATTAGTTTCAGACACTCTCGGATTTTCATGGTTCCAAATTATCTTATTTTGCCTGTTTTTCCTTCTCGAAAAATCGTGAAACAAAGTGAAAGTGAAAGATAATGCTTTCCAGGTGATGCACAACACGGCACAACCATTAGTTTCAAACAATCTCGGATTTTCATGGTTCCAAATAATCTTATTTTCCCTGTATTTCCTTTCCGGAGAAACGTGAAACGAAGTAAAAGTAGTAGAGAATGCTAATCAGGTGATGCACAACACGGCACAACCATCAGTTTCGAACAATCTCGGATTTTCATGGTTCCGAATTATATTATTTTGCCTGTATTTCCTCTTCGAAAAATCGTGACGCAAAGTGAAAGTGAAAGAGAATGCTTTCCAGGTGATGCACAACACGGCACAACCATTAGTTTCGAACAATCTCGGATTCTCATGGTTCCAAATCATATTATTTTGCCTGTATTTCCTTTTTGGAAGAACGTAAAACGAAGTGAAAGTGACGGAGAATGCTCTCCAAGTGATGCAAAACACGGCACAACCATTAGTTTCGAACAATCTCGGATTTTCATGGTTCCAAATTATCTCATTCTACCTGCATTTCCTGTTCGGAAAAACGTGAAACAAAGTGAAAGTGTGAGAGAATGCTCTCCAGGTGATGCACAACACGGCACAACCATTAGTTTCAAACAATCTCGGATTTTCATGGTTCCAAATTATTTCATTTTACCTGTATTTCCTTTTCGAAAGAACGTAGAACGAAGTAAAAGTAGTAAAGAATGCTAATCAGGTGATGCACAACACGGCACAACTATTAGTTTCGAACGATCTCGGATTTTCATGGTTCCAAATTATCTCATTTCACCTGTATTTCCTTTCCGGAGAAATGTAAAACGAGGTAAAAGTAGTGGAGAATGCTAATCAGGTGATTCACAACACGGCACAACCATTAGTTTCGAACAATCTCGGATCTTCATGGTTCCAAATTATTCCATTTTACCTGTATTTCCTTTGCGAAAGAACGTAAAACAAAGTAAGAGTAGTAGAGAATGCTTTCCAGGTGATGCACAACACGGCACAACCATTAGTTTCAAACAATCTCGGATTTTCATGGTTCCAAATTATCTCATTTTACCTGTATTTCCTTTTTGGAAGAACGTAAAACGAAGTGAGAGTGACATAGAATGCTCTTCAGGTGATGCACAACACGGCACAACCATTAGTTTCGAACAATCTCGGATTTTCATGGTTCCAAATTATCTCATTCGACCTGTATTTTCTTTCCAGAAGAACGTAAAACGAAGTAAAAGAAGTAGAGAATGCTAATCAGGTGATGCACAACCCGGCACAACCATTAGTTTCAGACAATTTCGGATTTTCATAGTTTCAAATCATCTCATTTTACCTGCATTTCCCTTTCGGAAGAACGTCAAACGAGGTAAAAGTAGTGGAGAATGCTAATCAGTTGATGCACAACACGGCACAACCATTAGTTTCAGACAATCTCGGATTTTCATGGTTCCAAATAATCTTATTTTCCCTGTATTTCCTTTCCGGAGAAACGTGAAACGAAGTAAAAGTAGTAGAGAATGCTAATCAGGTGATGCACAACACGGCACAACCATTAGTTTCGAACAATCTCGGATTTTCATGGTTCCGAATTATATTATTTTGCCTGTATTTTCTCTTCGAAAAATCGTGAAACAAAGTGAAAGTAACAGAAAATGCTTTTCAGGTGATGCACAACACGGCACAACCATTAGTTTCGAACAATCTCGGATTTTCATGGTTCCAAATTATTTCATTTTACCTGTATTTCCTTTTCGAAAGAACGTAGAACGAAGTAAAAGTAGTAAAGAATGCTAATCAGGTGATGCACAACACGGCACAACCATTAGTTTCCGACAATCTCGGATTTTCATGGTTCCAAATTATCTCATTCGACCTGTATTTTCTTTCCAGAAGAACGTAAAACGGAGTAAAAGAAGTAGGGAATGCTGATCAGGTGATGCACAACACGGCACACCCATTAGTTTCGAACAATCTCGGATTTTTATGGTTCCAAATTATCTTATTTTGCCTGTATTTCCTTCTCGAGAAATCGTGAAACAAAGTGAAAGTGAAAGAGAATGCTTTTCAGGTGATGCACAACCCGGAGCAACCATTAGTTTCGAACAATCTCGGATTTTCATGGTTCCAAATTATCTCATTTTACCTGTATTTCCTTTTTGGAAGAACGTAAAACGAAGTAAAAGTGACAGAGAATGCTCTTCAGGTGATGCACAACACGGCACAACCATTAGTTTCGAACAATCTCGGATTTTTATAGTTCCAAATTATCTCATTTGACCTGTATTTTCTTTCCAGAGAAACGTGAAACGAAGTAAAAGTAGTAGAGAATGCTAATCAGGTGATGCACAACACGGCACAACCATTAGTTTCGAACAATCTCGGATTTTCATGGTTCCAAATTATATTATTTTGCCTGCATTTCCTTTTCGGAAGAACGTCAAACGAAGTGAAAGTGACGGAGAATGCTCTCCAGGTGATGCACAACACGGCACAACCATCAGTTTCGAACAATCTCGGATTTTCATGGTTCCAATTTATCTCATTCTACCTGCATTTCCTGTTCGGAAGAACGTGAAACAAAGTGAAAGTGTGAGAGAATGCTCTCCAGGTGATGCACAACACGGCACAACCATTAGTTTCAAACAATCTCGGATTTTCATGGTTCCAAATTATTTCATTTCACCTGTATTTCCTTTCCGGAAGAACGTAGAACGAAGTAAGAGTAGTAGAGAATGCTAATCAGGTGATGCACAACACGGCACAACCATTAGTTTCGAACAATCTCGGATTTTTATGGTTCTAAATTATCTCATTTGACCTGTATTTTCTTTCCAGAAGAACGTAAAACGAAGTAAAAGGAGTAGGGAATGCTGATCAGGTGATGCACAACACGGCACAACCATTAGTTTCAAACAATCTCGGATTTTCATGGTTCCAAATTATCTCATTTTACCTGCATTTCCTTTTCGGAAGAACGTGAAACAAAGTGAAAGTAAGAGAGAATGCTCTCCAGGTGATGCACAACACGGCACAATCATTAGTTTCAGACAATCTCGGATTTTCATGGTTCCAAATAATCTTATTTTCCCTGTATTTCCTTTCCGGAGAAACGTGAAACGAAGTAAAAGTAGTAGAGAATGCTAATCAGGTGATGCACAACACGGCACAACCATCAGTTTCGAACAATCTCGGATTTTCATGGTTCCAAATTATATTATTTTGCCAGTATTTCCTCTTCGAAAAATCGTGACGCAAAGTGAAAGTGAAAGAGAATGCTTTCCAGGTGATGCACAACACGGCACAACCATTAGTTTCGAACAATCTCGGATTTTCATGGTTCCAAATTATCTCATTTCACCTGTATTTCCTTTTTGGAAGAACGTAAAACGAAGTGAAAGTGACAGAGAATGCTCTCCAAGTGATGCACAACACGGCACAACCATTAGTTTCGAACAATCTCGGATTTTCATGGTTCCAAATTATCTCATTCTACCTGCATTTCCTGTTCGGAAAAACGTGAAACAAAGTGAAAGTGTGAGAGAATGCTCTCCAGGTGATGCACAACACGGCACAACCATTAGTTTCAAACAATCTCGGATTTTCATGGTTCCAAATTATTTCATTTTACCTGTATTTCCTTTTCGAAAGAACGTAGAACGAAGTAAAAGTATTAAAGAATGCTAATCAGGTGATGCACAACACGGCACAACTATTAGTTTCGAACAATCTCGGATCTTCATGGTTCCAAATTATTCCATTTTACCTGTATTTCCTTTGCGAAAGAACGTAGAACAAAGTAAGAGTAGTAGAGAATGCTTTCCAGGTGATGCACAACACGGCACAACCATTAGTTTCGAACAATCTCGGATCTTCATGGTTCCAAATTATTCCATTTTACCTGTATTTCCTTTTTGGAAGAACGTAAAACGATGTAAAAGTAGTGGAGAATGCTAATCAGGTGATGCACAACACGGCACAACCATTAGTTTCAAATAATCTCGGATGTTCATGGTTCCAAATTATCTTATTTTGCCTGTATTTTCTTCTCGAGAAATCGTGAAACAAAGTGAAAGTGAAAGAGAATGCTTTCCAGGTGATGCACAACCCGGCACAACCATTAGTTTCAAACAATCTCGGATTTTCAAAGTTTCAAATTATCTCATTTTACCTGCATTTCCTTTTCGGAAGAACGTCAAACGAGGTAAAAGTAGTGGAGAATGCTAATCAGTTGATGCACAACACGGCACAACCATTAGTTTCGAACAATCTCGGATTTTCATGGTTCCAAATTATCTCATTTTACCTGCATTTCCTTTTCGGAAGAACGTCAAACGAGGTAAAAGTAGTGGAGAATGCTAATCAGTTGATGCACAACACGGCACAACCATTAGTTTCAGACACTCTCGGATTTTCATGGTTCCAAATTATCTTATTTTGCCTGTTTTTCCTTCTCGAAAAATCGTGAAACAAAGTGAAAGTGAAAGATAATGCTTTCCAGGTGATGCACAACACGGCACAACCATTAGTTTCAAACAATCTCGGATTTTCATGGTTCCAAATAATCTTATTTTCCCTGTATTTCCTTTCCGGAGAAACGTGAAACGAAGTAAAAGTAGTAGAGAATGCTAATCAGGTGATGCACAACACGGCACAACCATCAGTTTCGAACAATCTCGGATTTTCATGGTTCCGAATTATATTATTTTGCCTGTATTTCCTCTTCGAAAAATCGTGCGCAAAGTGAAAGTGAAAGAGAATGCTTTCCAGGTGATGCACAACACGGCACAACCATTAGTTTCGAACAATCTCGGATTCTCATGGTTCCAAATCATATTATTTTGCCTGTATTTCCTTTTTGGAAGAACGTAAAACGAAGTGAAAGTGACGGAGAATGCTCTCCAAGTGATGCAAAACACGGCACAACCATTAGTTTCGAACAATCTCGGATTTTCATGGTTCCAAATTATCTCATTCTACCTGCATTTCCTGTTCGGAAAAACGTGAAACAAAGTGAAAGTGTGAGAGAATGCTCTCCAGGTGATGCACAACACGGCACAACCATTAGTTTCAAACAATCTCGGATTTTCATGGTTCCAAATTATTTCATTTTACCTGTATTTCCTTTTCGAAAGAACGTAGAACGAAGTAAAAGTAGTAAAGAATGCTAATCAGGTGATGCACAACACGGCACAACTATTAGTTTCGAACGATCTCGGATTTTCATGGTTCCAAATTATCTCATTTCACCTGTATTTCCTTTCCGGAGAAATGTAAAACGAGGTAAAAGTAGTGGAGAATGCTAATCAGGTGATGCACAACACGGCACAACCATTAGTTTCGAACAATCTCGGATCTTCATGGTTCCAAATTATTCCATTTTACCTGTATTTCCTTTGCGAAAGAACGTAAAACAAAGTAAGAGTAGTAGAGAATGCTTTCCAGGTGATGCACAACACGGCACAACCATTAGTTTCAAACAATCTCGGATTTTCATGGTTCCAAATTATCTCATTTTACCTGTATTTCCTTTTTGGAAGAACGTAAAACGAAGTGAGAGTGACATAGAATGCTCTTCAGGTGATGCACAACACGGCAGAACCATTAGTTTCGAACAATCTCGGATTTTCATGGTTCCAAATTATCTCATTCGACCTGTATTTTCTTTCCAGAAGAACGTAAAACGAAGTAAAAGAAGTAGAGAATGCTAATCAGGTGATGCACAACCCGGCACAACCATTAGTTTCAGACAATTTCGGATTTTCATAGTTTCAAATCATCTCATTTTACCTGCATTTCCCTTTCGGAAGAACGTCAAACGAGGTAAAAGTAGTGGAGAATGCTAATCAGTTGATGCACAACACGGCACAACCATTAGTTTCAGACAATCTCGGATTTTCATGGTTCCAAATAATCTTATTTTCCCTGTATTTCCTTTCCGGAGAAACGTGAAACGAAGTAAAAGTAGTAGAGAATGCTAATCAGGTGATGCACAACACGGCACAACCATTAGTTTCGAACAATCTCGGATTTTCATGGTTCCGAATTATATTATTTTGCCTGTATTTTCTCTTCGAAAAATCGTGAAACAAAGTGAAAGTAACAGAAAATGCTTTCCAGGTGATGCACAACACGGCACAACCATTAGTTTCGAACAATCTCGGATTTTCATGGTTCCAAATTATTTCATTTTACCTGTATTTCCTTTTCGAAAGAACGTAGAACGAAGTAAAAGTAGTAAAGAATGCTAATCAGGTGATGCACAACACGGCACAACCATTAGTTTCCAACAATCTCGGATTTTCATGGTTCCAAATTATCTCATTCGACCTGTATTTTCTTTCCAGAAGAACGTAAAACGGAGTAAAAGAAGTAGGGAATGCTGATCAGGTGATGCACAACACGGCACACCCATTAGTTTCGAACAATCTCGGATTTTTATGGTTCCAAATTATCTTATTTTGCCTGTATTTCCTTCTCGAGAAATCGTGAAACAAAGTGAAAGTGAAAGAGAATGCTTTTCAGGTGATGCACAACACGGCACAACCATTAGTTTCGAACAATCTCGGATTTTCATGGTTCCAAATTATATTATTTTGCCTGCATTTACTTTTCGGAAGAACGTGAAACGAAGTGAAAGTGACGGAGAATGCTCTCCAGGTGATGCACAACACGGCACAACCATCAGTTTCGAACAATCTCGGATTTTCATGGTTCCAATTTATCTCATTCTACCTGCATTTCCTGTTCGGAAGAACGTGAAACAAAGTGAAAGTGTGAGAGAATGCTCTCCAGGTGATGCACAACACGGCACAACCATTAGTTTCAAACAATCTCGGATTTTCATGGTTCCAAATTATTTCATTTCACCTGTATTTCCTTTCCGGAAGAACGTAGAACGAAGTAAGAGTAGTAGAGAATGCTAATCAGGTGATGCACAACACGGCACAACCATTAGTTTCGAACAATCTCGGATTTTTATGGTTCTAAATTATCTCATTTGACCTGTATTTTCTTTCCAGAAGAACGTAAAACGAAGTAAAAGGAGTAGGGAATGCTGATCAGGTGATGCACAACACGGCACAACCATTAGTTTCAAAAAATCTCGGATTTTTATGGTTCCAAATTATCTCATTTTACCTGCATTTCCTTTTCGGAAGAACGTGAAACAAAGTGAAAGTGTGAGAGAATGCTCTCCAGGTGATGCACAACACGGCACAACCATTAGTTTCAGACAATCTCGGATTTTCATGGTTCCAAATAATCTTATTTTCCCTGTATTTCCTTTCCGGAGAAACGTGAAACGAAGTAAAAGTAGTAGAGAATGCTAATCAGGTGATGCACAACACGGCACAACCATCAGTTTCGAACAATCTCGGATTTTCATGGTTCCAAATTATATTATTTTGCCTGTATTTCCTCTTCGAAAGATCGTGACGCAAAGTGAAAGTGAAAGAGAATGCTTTCCAGGTGATGCACAACACGGCACAACCATTAGTTTCGAACAATCTCGGATTTTCATGGTTCCAAATTATCTCATTTCACCTGTATTTCCTTTTTGGAAGAACGTAAAACGAAGTGAAAGTGACAGAGAATGCTCTCCAAGTGATGCACAACACGGCACAACCATTAGTTTCGAACAATCTCGGATTTTCATGGTTCCAAATTATCTCATTCTACCTGCATTTCCTGTTCGGAAAAACGTGAAACAAAGTGAAAGTGTGAGAGAATGCTCTCCAGGTGATGCACAACACGGCACAACCATTAGTTTCAAACAATCTCGGATTTTCATGGTTCCAAATTATTTCATTTTACCTGTATTTCCTTTTCGAAAGAACGTAGAACGAAGTAAAAGTATTAAAGAATGCTAATCAGGTGATGCACAACACGGCACAACTATTAGTTTCGAACAATCTCGGATCTTCATGGTTCCAAATTATTCCATTTTACCTGTATTTCCTTTGCGAAAGAACGTAGAACAAAGTAAGAGTAGTAGAGAATGCTTTCCAGGTGATGCACAACACGGCACAACCATTAGTTTCGAACAATCTCGGATCTTCATGGTTCCAAATTATTCCATTTTACCTGTATTTCCTTTGCGAAAGAACGTAGAACAAAGTAAGAGTAGTAGAGAATGCTTTCCAGGTGATGCACAACACGGCACAACCATTAGTTTCAAACAATCTCGGATTTTCATGGTTCCAAATTATCTCATTTTACCTGTATTTCCTTTTTGGAAGAAAGTAGAACGAAGTGAGAGTGACAGAGAATGCTCTTCAGGTGATGCACAACACGGCACAACCATTAGTTTCGAACAATCTCGGATTTTCATGGTTCCAAATTCATTTTACCTGTATTTCCTTTCCGGAGAAACGTGAAATGGAGTAAAAGTAGTAGAGAATGCTAATCAGGTGATGCACAACACGGCACAACCATTAGTGTCAAACAATCTCGGATTTTCATGGTTCCAAATTATCTCATTTTACCTGCATTTCCTTTTCGGAAGAACGTGAAACGAGGTAAAAGTAGTGAAGAATGCTAATCAGGTGATGCACAACACGGCACAACTATTAGTTTCGAACGATCTCGGATTTTCATGGTTCCAAATTATCTCATTTTAACTGTATTTCCTTTTTGGAAGAACGTAAAACGATGTAAAAGTAGTGGAGAATGCTAATCAGGTGATGCACAACACGGCACAACCATTAGTTTCAAATAATCTCGGATGTTCATGGTTCCAAATTATCTTATTTTGCCTGTATTTTCTTCTCAAAAATCGTGAAACAAAGTGAAAGTGAAAGAGAATGCTTTCCAGGTGATGCACAACCCGGCACAACCATTAGTTTCAAACAATCTCGGATTTTCATAGTTTCAAATTATCTCATTTTACCTGCATTTCCTTTTCGGAAGAACGTCAAACGAGGTAAAAGTAGTGGAGAATGCTAATCAGTTGATGCACAACACGGCACAACCATTAGTTTCGAACAATCTCGGATTTTCATGGTTCCAAATTATCTCATTTTACCTGCATTTCCTTTTCGGAAGAACGTCAAACGAGGTAAAAGTAGTGGAGAATGCTAATCAGTTGATGCACAACACGGCACAACCATTAGTTTCAGACACTCTCGGATTTTCATGGTTCCAAATTATCTTATTTTGCCTGTTTTTCCTTCTCGAAAAATCGTGAAACAAAGTGAAAGTGAAAGATAATGCTTTCCAGGTGATGCACAACACGGCACAACCATTAGTTTCAAACAATCTCGGATTTTCATGGTTCCAAATTATCTCATTTTACCTGCATTTCCTTTTCGGAAGAACGTGGAACAAAGTGAAAGTGTGAGAGAATGCTAATCAGGTGATGCACAACACGGCACAACCATTAGTTTCGGAAAATCTCGGATTTTCATGGTTCCAAATTATCTCATTCGACCTGTATTTTCTTTCCAGAAGAACGTAAAACGAAGTAAAAGTAGTAGAGAATGCTAATCAGGTGATGCACAACACGGCACAACCATTAGTTGCGAACAATCTCGGATGTTCATGGTTCCAAATTATCTCATTCGACCTGTATTTTCTTCCCAGAAAAACGTAAAACGAAGTAAAAGAAGTAGGGAATGCTGATCAGGTGATGCACAACACGGCACAACCATTAGTTTCAAACAATCTCGGATTTTCATGGTTCCAAATTATCTCATTTTACCTGCATTTCCTTTTCGGAAGAACGTGAAACATAGTGAAAGTGGGAGAGAATGCTTTCCAGGTGATGCACAACACGGCACAACCATTAGTTTCAGACAATCTCGGATTTTCATGGTTCCAAATTATTCCATTTTACTTGTATTTTCTTTCCGAAAGAACGTAGAACGAAGTAAGAGTAGTAGAGAATGCTTTTCAGGTGATACACAACACGGCACAACCATTAGTTTCAAACAATCTCGGATTTTCATGGTTCCAAATTATCTCATTTTACCTGTATTTCCTTTTTGGGAGAACGTAAAACGAAGTAAGAGTGACAGAGAATGCTGATCAGGTGATGCACAACACGGCACAACCATTAGTTTCAAACAATCTCGGATTTTCATGGTTCCAAATTATCTCATTTTACCTGCATTTCCTTTTCGGAAGAACGTGAAACATAGTGAAAGTGGGAGAGAATGCTTTCCAGGTGATGCACAACACGGCACAACCATTAGTTTCAGACAATCTCGGATTTTCATGGTTCCAAATTATTCCATTTTACTCGTATTTTCTTTCCGAAAGAACGTAGAACGAAGTAAGAGTAGTAGAGAATGCTTTCCAGGTGATACACAACACGGCACAACCATTAGTTTCAAACAATCTCGGATTTTCATGGTTCCAAATTATCTCATTTTACCTGTATTTCCTTTTTGGGAGAACGTAAAACGAAGTAAGAGTGACAGAGAATGCTCTTCAGGTGATGCACAATACGGCACAACCATTAGTTTCGAACAATCTCGGATTTTCATGGCTCCAAATTTATTTTACCCGTATTTCCTTTCCGGAGAAACGTGAAACGAAGTAAAAGTAGTAGAGAATGCTAATCAGGTGATGCACAACACGGCACAACCATTAGTGTCAAACAATCTCGGATTTTCATGGTTCCAAATTATCTCATTTTAACTGTATTTCCTTCTCGAAAAATCGTGAAACAAAGTGAAAGTGGGAGAGAATGCTTTCCAGGTGATGCACAACACGGCACAACTATTAGTTTCAGACAATCTCGGATTTTCATGGTTCCAAATAATCTTATTTTCCCTGTATTTCCTTTCCGGAGAAACGTGAAACGAAGTGAAAATGACAGAGAATGCTCTCCAGGTGATGCACAACACGGCACAACCACTAGTTTCGAACAATTTCGGATTTTCATGGTTCCAAATTATCTCATTTCACCTGTATTTCCTTTCCGGAAAAATGTAAAACGAGGTAAAAGTAGTGGAGAATGCTCATCAGGTGATGCACAACACGGCACAACCATTAGTTTCGAACAATCTCGGATCTTCATGGTTCCAAATTATTCCATTTTACCTGTATTTCCTTTGCGAAAGAACGTAGAACGGAGTAAGAGTAGTAGAGAATGCTTTCCAGGTGATGCACAACACGGCACAACCATTAGTTTCAAACAATCTCGGATTTTCATGGTTCCAAATTATCTCATTTCACCTGTATTTTCTTTTTGGAAGAACGTAAAACGAAGTGAAAGTGACAGAGAATGCTCTTCAGGTGATGCACAACACGGCACAACCATTAGTTTCGAACAATCTCGGATTTTCATGGTTTCAAATTATTTCATTTTACCTGTATTTCCGTTCCGAAAGAACGTAGAACGAAGTAAGAGTAGTAGAAAATGCTGATCAGGTGATGCACAACACGGCACAACCATTAGTTTCGAACAATCTCGGATTTTCATGGTTCCAAATTATCTCATTCTACCTGCATTTCCTGTTCGGAAGAACGTGAAACAAAGTGAAAGTGTGAGAGAATGCTCTCCAGGTGATGCACAACACGGCACAACCATTAGTTTAAAACAATCTCGGATTTTCATGGTTCCAAATTATTTCATTTCACCTGTATTTCCTTTTCGAGAGAACGTAGAACGAAGTAAAAGTAGTAGGGAATGCTGATCAGGTGATGCACAACACGGTACAACCATTAGTTCCAAACAATCTCGGATTTTCATGGTTCCAAATTATCTCATTTTGCCTGTATTTCCTTTTCGAAAAATCGTAAAACAAAGTGAAAGTGAAAGAGAATGCTTTCCAGGTGATGCACAACAGGGCACAACCATTAGTTTCAAACAATCTCGGATTTTCATGGTTCCAAATCATATTATTTTGCCTGTATTTCCTCTTCGAAAAATCGTGAAACAGAGTGAAAGTGAAAGAGAATGCTTTCCAGGTGATGCACAACACGGCACAACCATTAGTTTCAAACAATCTCGGATTTTCATGGTTCCAAATTATCTCATTTTACCTGCATTTCCTTTTCGGAAGAACGTGAAACATAGTGAAAGTGGGAGAGAATGCTTTCCAGGTGATGCACAACACGGCACAACCATTAGTTTCAGACAATCTCGGATTTTCATGGTTCCAAATTATTCCATTTTACCTGTATTTCCTTTCCGAAAGAACGTAGAACGAAGTAAGAGTGGAAGAGAATGCTTTCCAGGTGATGCACAACACGGCACAACCATTAGTCTCAAACAATCTCGGATTTTCATGGTTCCAAATTATCTCATTTTACCTGCATTTCCTTTTCGGAAGAACGTGAAACATAGTGAATGTGGGAGAGAATGCTTTCCAGGTGATGCACAACACGGCACAACCATTAGTTTCAGACAATCTCGGATTTTCATGGTTCCAAATTATCTCATTTTGCCTGTATTTCCTTTTCGAAAAATCGTAAAACAAAGTGAAAGTGAAAGAGAATGCTTTCCAGGTGATGCACAACACGGCACAACCATTAGTTTCAAACAATCTCGGATTTTCATGGTTCCAAATCATATTATTTTGCCTGTATTTCCTCTTCGAAAAATCGTGAAACAGAGTGAAAGTGGAAGAGAATGCTTTCCAGGTGATGCACAACACGGCACAACCATTAGTTTCAAACGATCTCGGATTTTCATGGTTCCAAATTATCTCATTTTACCTGCATTTCCTTTTCGGAAGAACGTGAAACATAGTGAAAGTGGGAGAGAATGCTTTCCAGGTGATGCACAACACGGCACAACCATTAGTTTCAGACAATCTCGGATTTTCATGGTTCCAAATTATTCCATTTTACCTGTATTTCCTTTCCGAAAGAACGTAGAACGAAGTAAGAGTAGAAGAGAATGCTTTCCAGGTGATGCACAACACGGCACAACCATTAGTTTCAAATAATCTCGGATGTTCATGGTTCCAAATTATCTTATTTTGCCTGTATTTTCTTCTCGAGAAATCGTGAAACAAAGTGAAATTGAAAGAGAATGCTTTCCAGGTGATGCACAACCCGGCACAACCATTAGTTTCAAACAATCTCGGATTTTCATAGTTTCAAATTATCTCATTTTACCTGCATTTCCTTTTCGGAAGAACGTGAAACGAGGTAAAAGTAGTGAAGAATGCTAATCAGGTGATGCACAACACGACACAACTATTAGTTTCGAACGATCTCGGATTTTCATGGTTCCAAATTATCTCATTTTAACTGTATTTCCTTTTTGGAAGAACGTAAAACGATGTAAAAGTAGTGGAGAATGCTAATCAGGTGATGCACAACACGGCACAACCATTAGTTTCAAATAATCTCGGATGTTCATGGTTCCAAATTATCTTATTTTGCCTGTATTTTCTTCTCGAGAAATCGTGAAACAAAGTGAAAGTGAAAGAGAATGCTTTCCAGGTGATGCACAACCCGGCACAACCATTAGTTTCAAACAATCTCGGATTTTCATAGTTTCAAATTATCTCATTTTACCTGCATTTCCTTTTCGGAAGAACGTCAAACGAGGTAAAAGTAGTTGAGAATGCTAATCAGTTGATGCACAACACGGCACAACCATTAGTTTCGAACAATCTCGGATTTTCATGGTTCCAAATTATCTCATTTTACCTGCATTTCCTTTTCGGAAGAACGTCAAACGAGGTAAAAGTAGTGGAGAATGCTAATCAGTTGATGCACAACACGGCACAACCATTAGTTTCAGACACTCTCGGATTTTCATGGTTCCAAATTATCTTATTTTGCCTGTTTTTCCTTCTCGAAAAATCGTGAAACAAAGTGAAAGTGAAAGATAATGCTTTCCAGGTGATGCACAACACGGCACAACCATTAGTTTCAAACAATCTCGGATTTTCATGGTTCCAAATTATCTCATTTTACCTGCATTTCCTTTTCGGAAGAACGTGGAACAAAGTGAAAGTGTGAGAGAATGCTAATCAGGTGATGCACAACACGGCACAACCATTAGTTTCGGAAAATCTCGGATTTTCATGGTTCCAAATTATCTCATTCGACCTGTATTTTCTTTCCAGAAGAACGTAAAACGAAGTAAAAGTAGTAGAGAATGCTAATCAGGTGATGCACAACACGGCACAACCATTAGTTGCGAACAATCTCGGATGTTCATGGTTCCAAATTATCTCATTCGACCTGTATTTTCTTCCCAGAAAAACGTAAAACGAAGTAAAAGAAGTAGGGAATGCTGATCAGGTGATGCACAACACGGCACAACCATTAGTTTCAAACAATCTCGGATTTTCATGGTTCCAAATTATCTCATTTTACCTGCATTTCCTTTTCGGAAGAACGTGAAACATAGTGAAAGTGGGAGAGAATGCTTTCCAGGTGATGCACAACACGGCACAACCATTAGTTTCAGACAATCTCGGATTTTCATGGTTCCAAATTATTCCATTTTACTTGTATTTTCTTTCCGAAAGAACGTAGAACGAAGTAAGAGTAGTAGAGAATGCTTTTCAGGTGATACACAACACGGCACAACCATTAGTTTCAAACAATCTCGGATTTTCATGGTTCCAAATTATCTCATTTTACCTGTATTTCCTTTTTGGGAGAACGTAAAACGAAGTAAGAGTGACAGAGAATGCTGATCAGGTGATGCACAACACGGCACAACCATTAGTTTCAAACAATCTCGGATTTTCATGGTTCCAAATTATCTCATTTTACCTGCATTTCCTTTTCGGAAGAACGTGAAACATAGTGAAAGTGGGAGAGAATGCTTTCCAGGTGATGCACAACACGGCACAACCATTAGTTTCAGACAATCTCGGATTTTCATGGTTCCAAATTATTCCATTTTACTCGTATTTTCTTTCCGAAAGAACGTAGAACGAAGTAAGAGTAGTAGAGAATGCTTTCCAGGTGATACACAACACGGCACAACCATTAGTTTCAAACAATCTCGGATTTTCATGGTTCCAAATTATCTCATTTTACCTGTATTTCCTTTTTGGGAGAACGTAAAACGAAGTAAGAGTGACAGAGAATGCTCTTCAGGTGATGCACAATACGGCACAACCATTAGTTTCGAACAATCTCGGATTTTCATGGCTCCAAATTTATTTTACCCGTATTTCCTTTCCGGAGAAACGTGAAACGAAGTAAAAGTAGTAGAGAATGCTAATCAGGTGATGCACAACACGGCACAACCATTAGTGTCAAACAATCTCGGATTTTCATGGTTCCAAATTATCTCATTTTAACTGTATTTCCTTCTCGAAAAATCGTGAAACAAAGTGAAAGTGGGAGAGAATGCTTTCCAGGTGATGCACAACACGGCACAACTATTAGTTTCAGACAATCTCGGATTTTCATGGTTCCAAATAATCTTATTTTCCCTGTATTTCCTTTCCGGAGAAACGTGAAACGAAGTGAAAATGACAGAGAATGCTCTCCAGGTGATGCACAACACGGCACAACCACTAGTTTCGAACAATTTCGGATTTTCATGGTTCCAAATTATCTCATTTCACCTGTATTTCCTTTCCGGAGAAATGTAAAACGAGGTAAAAGTAGTGGAGAATGCTCATCAGGTGATGCACAACACGGCACAACCATTAGTTTCGAACAATCTCGGATCTTCATGGTTCCAAATTATTCCATTTTACCTGTATTTCCTTTGCGAAAGAACGTAGAACGGAGTAAGAGTAGTAGAGAATGCTTTCCAGGTGATGCACAACACGGCACAACCATTAGTTTCAAACAATCTCGGATTTTCATGGTTCCAAATTATCTCATTTCACCTGTATTTTCTTTTTGGAAGAACGTAAAACGAAGTGAAAGTGACAGAGAATGCTCTTCAGGTGATGCACAACACGGCACAACCATTAGTTTCGAACAATCTCGGATTTTCATGGTTTCAAATTATTTCATTTTACCTGTATTTCCGTTCCGAAAGAACGTAGAACGAAGTAAGAGTAGTAGAAAATGCTGATCAGGTGATGCACAACACGGCACAACCATTAGTTTCGAACAATCTCGGATTTTCATGGTTCCAAATTATCTCATTCTACCTGCATTTCCTGTTCGGAAGAACGTGAAACAAAGTGAAAGTGTGAGAGAATGCTCTCCAGGTGATGCACAACACGGCACAACCATTAGTTTAAAACAATCTCGGATTTTCATGGTTCCAAATTATTTCATTTCACCTGTATTTCCTTTTCGAGAGAACGTAGAACGAAGTAAAAGTAGTAGGGAATGCTGATCAGGTGATGCACAACACGGTACAACCATTAGTTCCAAACAATCTCGGATTTTCATGGTTCCAAATTATCTCATTTTGCCTGTATTTCCTTTTCGAAAAATCGTAAAACAAAGTGAAAGTGAAAGAGAATGCTTTCCAGGTGATGCACAACAGGGCACAACCATTAGTTTCAAACAATCTCGGATTTTCATGGTTCCAAATCATATTATTTTGCCTGTATTTCCTCTTCGAAAAATCGTGAAACAGAGTGAAAGTGAAAGAGAATGCTTTCCAGGTGATGCACAACACGGCACAACCATTAGTTTCAAACAATCTCGGATTTTCATGGTTCCAAATTATCTCATTTTACCTGCATTTCCTTTTCGGAAGAACGTGAAACATAGTGAAAGTGGGAGAGAATGCTTTCCAGGTGATGCACAACACGGCACAACCATTAGTTTCAGACAATCTCGGATTTTCATGGTTCCAAATTATTCCATTTTACCTGTATTTCCTTTCCGAAAGAACGTAGAACGAAGTAAGAGTGGAAGAGAATGCTTTCCAGGTGATGCACAACACGGCACAACCATTAGTCTCAAACAATCTCGGATTTTCATGGTTCCAAATTATCTCATTTTACCTGCATTTCCTTTTCGGAAGAACGTGAAACATAGTGAATGTGGGAGAGAATGCTTTCCAGGTGATGCACAACACGGCACAACCATTAGTTTCAGACAATCTCGGATTTTCATGGTTCCAAATTATCTCATTTTGCCTGTATTTCCTTTTCGAAAAATCGTAAAACAAAGTGAAAGTGAAAGAGAATGCTTTCCAGGTGATGCACAACACGGCACAACCATTAGTTTCAAACAATCTCGGATTTTCATGGTTCCAAATCATATTATTTTGCCTGTATTTCCTCTTCGAAAAATCGTGAAACAGAGTGAAAGTGGAAGAGAATGCTTTCCAGGTGATGCACAACACGGCACAACCATTAGTTTCAAACGATCTCGGATTTTCATGGTTCCAAATTATCTCATTTTACCTGCATTTCCTTTTCGGAAGAACGTGAAACATAGTGAAAGTGGGAGAGAATGCTTTCCAGGTGATGCACAACACGGCACAACCATTAGTTTCAGACAATCTCGGATTTTCATGGTTCCAAATTATTCCATTTTACCTGTATTTCCTTTCCGAAAGAACGTAGAACGAAGTAAGAGTAGAAGAGAATGCTTTCCAGGTGATGCACAACACGGCACAACCATTAGTTTCAAACAATCTCGGATTTTCATGGTTCCAAATTATCTCATTTTACCTGTATTTCCTTTTTGGGAGAACGTAAAACGAAGTAAGAGTGACAGAGAATGCTCTGCAGGTGATGCACAACACGGCACAACCATTAGTTCCGAACAATCTCGGATTTTCATGGCTCCAAATTTATTTTACCTGTATTTCCTTTCCGGAGAAACGTGAAACGAAGTAAAAGTAGTAGAGAATGCTAATCAGGTGATGCACAACACGGCACAACCATTAGTTTCAGACAATCTCGGATTTTCATGGTTCCGAATAATCTTATTTTCCCTGTATTTCCTTTCCGGAGAAACGTGAAACGAAGTGAAAGTGACAGAGAATGCTCTCCAGGTGATGCACAACACGGCAAAACCACTAGTTTCGAACAATCTCGGATTTTCATGGTTCCAAATTATCTCATTTCACCTGTATTTCCTTTCCGGAGAAATGTAAAACGAGGTAAAAGTAGTGGAGAATGCTAATCAGGTGATGCACAACACGGCACAACCATTAGTTTCGAACAATCTCGGATTTTCATGGTTCCAAATTATATTATTTTGCCTGTATTTCCTCTTCGAAAAATCGTGAAACAAAGTGAAAGTGAAAGAGAATGCTTTCCAGGTGATGCACAACACGGCACAACCATTAGTTTCAAACAATCTCGGATTTTCATGGTTCCAAATTATCTCATTTTACCTGCATTTCCTTTTCGGAAGAACGTGAAACATAGTGAAAGTGGGAGAGAATGCTTTCCAGGTGATGCACAACACGGCACAACCATTAGTTTCAGACAATCTCGGATTTTCATGGTTCCAAATTATTCCATTTTACCTGTATTTCCTTTCCGAAAGAACGTAAAACGAAGTAAGAGTAGAAGAGAATGCTTTCCAGGTGATGCACAACACGGCACAACCATCAGTTTCAAACAATCTCGGATTTTCATGGTTCCAAATAATCTTATTTTCCCTGTATTTCCTTTCCGGAGAAACGTGAAACGAAGTAAAAGTAGTAGAGAATGCTAATCAGGTGATGCACAACACGGCACAACCATTAGTTTCGAACAATCTCGGATTTTCATGGTTCCAAATTATCTCATTTCACCTGTATTCCCTTTTTGGAAGAACGTAAAACGCAAAGAAAGTGACAGAGAATGCTCTTCTGGTGATGCACAACACGGCACAACCATTAGTTTCGAACAATCTCGGATTTTCATGTTTCCAAATTATTTCATTTTACCTGTATTTCCTTTCCGAAAGAACGTAGAACGAAGTAAGAGTAGTAGAGAATGCTAATCAGGTGATGCACAACACGGCACAACCATTAGTTTCGAACAATCTCGGATTTTTATGGTTCCAAATTATCTCATTTGACCTGTATCTTCTTTCCAGAAGAACGTAAAACGAAGTAAAAGGAGTAGGGAATGCTGATCAGGTGATGCACAACACGGCACAACCATTAGTTTCAAACAATCTCGGATTTTCATGGTTCCAAATTATCTCATTTTACCTGCATTTCCTTTTCGGAAGAACGTGGAACAAAGTGAAAGTGTAAGAGAATGCTCTCCAGGTGATGCACAACACGGCACAACTATTAGTTTCAGACAATCTCGGATTTTCATGGTTCCAAATAATCATATTTTCCCTGTATTTTCTTTTCGGAAGAACGTGAAACAAAGTGAAAGTGTGAAAGAATGCTCTCCAGGTGATGCACAACACGGCACAACCATTAGTTTTGAACAATCTCGGATTTTCATGGTTCGAAATTATATTATTTTGCCTGTATTTCCTCTTCGAAAAATCGTGAAACAAAGTGAAAGTGAAAGAGAATGCTTTCCAGGTGATGCACAACACGGCACAACCATTAGTTTCAAACAATCTCGGATTTTCATGGTTCCAAATTATCTTATTTCACCTGTATTTCCTTTTTGGAAGAACGTAAAACGAAGTGAAAGTGACAGAGAATGCTCTCCAGGTGATGCACAACACGGCACAACCATTAGTTTCGAACAATCTCGGATTTTCATGGTTCCAATTAATCTCATTCTACCTGCATTTCCTGTTCGGAAGAACGTGAAACAAAGTGAAAGTGTGAGAGAATGCTCTCCAGGTGATGCACAACACGGCACAACCATTAGTTTCAAACAATCTCGGATTTTCATGGTTCCAAATTATTTCATTTCACCTGTATTTTCTTTCCGAAAGAACGTAGAACGAAGTGAGAGTAGTAGAGAATGCTAATCAGGTGATGCACAACACGGCACAACCATTAGTTTCGAACAATCTCGGATTTTTATGGTTCTAAATTATCTCATTTGACCTGTATCTTCTTTCCAGAAGAACGTAAAATGGAGTAAAAGGAGTAGGGAATGCTGATCAGGTGATGCACAACACGGCACAACCATTAGTTTCAAACAATCTCGGATTTTCATGGTTCCAAATTATCTCATTTTACCTGCATTGCCTTTTCGGAAGAACGCGAAACAAAGTGAAAGTGTGAGAGAATGCTTTCCAGGTGATGCACAACACGGCACAACCATTAGTTTCAGACAATCTCGGATTTTCATGGTTCCAAATAATCTTATTTTCCCTGTATTTCCTTTCCGGAGAAACGTGAAACGAAGTAAAAGTAGTAGAGAATGCTAATCAGGTGATGCACAACACGGCACAACCATTAGTTTCGAACAATCTCGGATTTTCATGGTTCCGAATTATATTATTTTGCCTGTATTTCCTCTTCGAAAAATCGTGACGCAAAGTGAAAGTGAAAGAGAATGCTTTCCAGGTGATGCACAACACGGCACAACCATTAGTTTCGAACAATCTCGGATTTTCATGGTTCCAAATTATCTCATTTCACCTGTATTTCCTTTTTGGAAGAACGTAAAACGAAGTGAAAGTGACAGAGAATGCTCTCCAAGTGATGCACAACACGGCACAACCAGTAGTTTCGAACAATCTCGGATTTTCATGGTTCCAAATTATCTCATTCTACCTGCATTTCCTGTTCGGAAGAACGTGAAACAAAGTGAAAGTGTGAGAGAATGCTCTCCAGGTGATGCACAACACGGCACAACCATTAGTTTCAAACAATCTCGGATTTTCATGGTTCCAAATTATTTCATTTTACCTGTATTTTCTTTTCGAAAGAACGTAGAACGAAGTAAAAGTAGTAAAGAATGCTAATCAGGTGATGCACAACACGCCACAACTATTAGTTTCAGACACTATCGGATTTTCATGGTTCCAAATAATCTTATTTTCCCTGTATTTCCTTTCCGGAGAAACGTGAAACGAAGTAAAAGTAGTAAAGAATGCTAATCAGGTGATGCACAACACGGCACAACTATTAGTTTGAGACAATCTCGGATTTTCATGGTTCCGAATAATCTTATTTTCCCTGTATTTCCTTTCCGGAGAAACGTGAAACGAAGTAAAAGTAGTAGAAAATGCTAATCAGGTGATGCACAACACGGCACAACCATTAGTTTCGAACAATCTCGGATTTTCATGGTTCCAAATTATATTATTTTGCCTGTATTCCCTTTTTGGAAGAACGTAAAACGCAAAGAAAGTGACAGAGAATGCTCTTCAGGTGATGCACAACACGGCACAACCATTAGTTTCGAACAATCTCGGATTTTCATGGTTCCAAATTATTTCATTTTACTTGTATTTCCTTTCCGAAAGAACGTAGAACGAAGTACGAGTAGTAGAGAATGCTAATCAGGTGATGCACAACACGGCACAACCATTAGTTTCGAACAATCTCGGATTTTCATGGTTCCAAATTATTTCATTTTACCTGTATTTCCTTTCCGAAAGAACGTAAAACGAAGTAAGAGTAGTAGAGAATGCTAATCAGGTGATGCACAACACGGCACAACCATTAGTTTCGAACAATCTCGGATTTTTATGGTTCCAAATTATCTCATTTGACCTGTATTTTCTTTCCAGAAGAACGTAAAACGAAGTAAAAGGAGTAGGGAATGCTGATCAGGTGATGCACAACACGGCAAAACCATTAGTTTCAAACAATCTCGGATTTTCATGGTTCCAAATTATCTCATCTTACCTGCATTTCCTTTACGGAAGAACGTGGAACAAAGTGAAAGTGTAAGAGAATGCTTTCCAGGTGATGCACAACACGGCACAACTATTAATTTCAGACAATCTCGGATTTTCATGGTTCCAAATAATCATATTTTCCCTGTATTTCCTTTCCGGAAGAACGTGAAACAAAGTGAAAGTGTGAGAGAATGCTCTCCAGGTGATGCACAACACGGCACAACCATTAGTTTCAAACAATCTCGGATTTTCATGGTTCCAAATCATATTATTTTGCCTGTATTTCCTCTTCGAAAAATCGTGAAACAGAGTGAAAGTGAAAGAGAATGCTTTCCAGGTGATGCACAACACGGCACAACCATTAGTTTCAAACAATCTCGGATTTTCATGGTTCCAAATTATCTCATTTTACCTGCATTTCCTTTTCGGAAGAACGTGAAACAAAGTGAAAGTGTGAGAGAATGCTCTCCAGGTGATGCACAACACGGCACAACCATTAGTTTCAGACAATCTCGGATTTTCATGGTTCCAAATAATCTTATTTTCCCTGTATTTCCTTTCCGGAGAAACGTGAAACGAAGTAAAAGTAGTAGAGAATGCTAATCAGGTGATGCACAACACGGCACAACCATTAGTTTCGAACAATCTCGGATTTTCATGGTTCCAAATTATATTATTTTGCCTGTATTTCCTCTTCGAAAAATCGTGACGCAAAGTGAAAGTGGAAGAGAATGCTTTCTAGGTGATGCACAACACGGCACAACCATTAGTTTCAAACAATCTCGGATTTTCATGGTTCCAAATTATCTCATTTCACCTGTATTTCCTTTTTGGAAGAACGTAAAACGAAGTGAAAGTGACAGAGAATGCTCTCCAAGTGATGCACAACACGGCACAACCATTAGTTTCGAACAATCTCGGATTTTCATGGTTCCAAATTATCTCATTCTACCTGCATTTCCTGTTCGGAAAAACGTAAAACGAAGTGAAAGTGTGAGAGAATGCTCTCCAGGTGATGCACAACACGGCACAACCATTAGTTTCAAACAATCTAGGATTTTCATGGTTCCAAATTATTTCATTTTACCTGTATTTCCTTTTCGAAAGAACGTAGAACGAAGTAAAAGTAGTAAAGAATGCTAATCAGGTGATGCCCAACACGGCACAACTATTAGTTTCAGACAATCTCGGATTTTCATGGTTCCAAATAATCTTATTTTCCCTGTATTTCCTTTCCGGAAAAACGTGAAACGAAGTGAAAGTAGTAAAGGATGCCAATCAGGTGATGCACAACACGGCACAACCATTAGTTTCGAACAATCTCGGATTTTCATGGTTCCAAATAATCTTATTTTCCCTGTATTTTCTTCCCGGAGAAACGTGAAACGAAGTGAAAGTGTCAGAGAATGCTCTCCAGGTGATGCACAACACGGCACAACCACAAGTTTCGAACAATCTCGGATTTTCATGGTTCCAAATTATCTAGTTTTACCTGCATTTCCTGTTCGGAAGAACGTAAAACAAAGTGAAAGTGTGAGAGAATGCTCTCCAGGTCATGCACAACACGGCACAACCATTAGTTTCAAACAATCTCGGATTTTCATGGTCCCAAATTATTTCATTTTACCTGTATTTCCTTTTGAAAGAACGTAGAACGAAGTAAAAGTAGTGAAGAATGCTAATCAGGTGATGCACAACACGGCACAACTATTAGTTTCGAACGATCTCGGATTTTCATGGTTCCAAATTATCTCATTTTAACTGTATTTCCTTTTTGGAAGAACGTAAAACGAGGTAAAAGTAGTGGAGAATGCTAATCAGGTGATGCACGACACGGCACAACCATTAGTTTCAAATAATCTCGGATGTTCATGGTTCCAAATTATCTTATTTTGCCTGTATTTCCTTCTCGAGAAATCGTGAAACAAAGTGAAAGTGAAAGAGAATGCTTTCCAGGTGATGCACAACCCGGCACAACCATTAGTTTCAAACAATCTCGGATTTTCATAGTTTCAAATTATCTCATTTTACCTGCATTTCCTTTTCGGAAGAACGTCAAACGAGGTAAAAGTAGTGGAGAATGCTAATCAGTTGATGCACAACACGGCACAACCATTAGTTTCAAACAATCTCGGATTTTCATGGTTCCAAATTATTTAATTTTGCCTGTATTTCCTTCTCGAAAAATCGTGAAACAAAGTGAAAGTGGGAGAGAATGCTTTCCAGGTGATGCACAACACGGCACAACCATTAGTTTCGGACAATCTCGGATTTTCATGGTTCCAAATAATCTTATTTTCCCTGTATTTCCTTTCCGGAGAAACGTGAAACGGAGTAAAAGTAGTAGAGAATGCTAATCAGGTGATGCACAACACGGCACAACCATTAGTTTCGAACAATCTCGGATTTTCATGGTTCCAAATTATATTATTTTGCCTGTATTTTCTCTCCGAAAAATCGTGAAACAAAGTGAAAGTAACAGAAAATGCTTTCCAGGTGATGCACAACACGGCACAACTATTAGTTTCGAACAATCTCGGATTTTCATGGTTCCAAATTATTTCATTTTACCTGTATTTCCTTTTCGAAAAAACGTAGAACGAAGTAAAAGTAGTAAAGAATGCTAATCAGGTGATGCACAACACGGCACAACCATTAGTTTCGAACAATCTCGGATTTTCATGGTTCCAAATTATCTTATTCGACCTGTATTTTCTTTCCAGAAGAACGTAAAACGAAGTAAAAGAAGTAGGGAATGCTGATCAGGTGATGCACGACACGGCACAACCATTAGTTTCGAACAATCTCGGATTTTCATGGTTCCAAATTATTTCATTTTACCTGTATTTCCTTTTCGAAAGAACGTAGAACGAAGTAAAAGTAGTAAAGAATGCTAATCAGGTGATGCACAACACGGCACAACCATTAGTTTCGAACAATCTCGGATTTTCATGGTTCCAAATTATCTTATTCGACCTGTATTTTCTTTCCAGAAGAACGTAAAACGATGTAAAGGAAGTAGGGAATGCTGATCAGGTGATGCACAACACGGCACAACCATTAGTTTCAAACAATCTCGGATTTTCATGGTTCCAAATTATCTCATTTCACCTGTATTTCCTTTCCGGAGAAATGTAAAACGAGGTGAAAGTAGTGGAGAATGCCAATCAGGTGATGCACAACACGGCACAACCATTAGTTTCGAACAATCTCGGATCTTCATGCTTCCAAATTATTCCATTTTACCTGCATTTCCTTTTCGGAAGAACGTGAAACAAAGTGAAAGTGTGAGAGAATGCTTTCCAGGTGATGCACAACACGGCACAACCATTAGTTTCAGACAATCTCGGATTTTCATGGTTTCAAATAATCATATTTTCCCTGTATTTCCTTTTCGGAAGAACGTGAAACAAAGTGAAAGTGTGAGAGAATGCTCTCCAGGTGATGCACAACACGGCACAACCATTAGTTTCGAACAATCTCGGATTTTCATGGTTCCAAATTATATTATTTTGCCTGTATTTCCTCTTCGAAAAATCGTGAAACGAAGTGAAAGTGAAAGAGAATGCTTTCCAGGTGATGCACAACACGGCACAACCATTAGTTTCGAACAATCTCGGATTTTCATGGTTCCAAATTACCTAGTTTTACCTGCATTTCCTGTTCGGAAGAACGTAAAACAAAGTGAAAGTGTGAGAGAATGCTTCCCAGGTGATGCACAACACGGCACAATCATTAGTTTCAAACAATCTCGGATTTTCATGGTTCCAAATTATTTCATTTGACCTGTATTTCCTTTTGGAAGAACGTAGAACGAAGTCAAAGTAGTAAAGAATGCTAATCAGGTGATGCACAACACGGCACAACCATTAGTTTCGAACAATCTCGGATCTTCATGCTTCCAAATTATTCCATTTTACCTGTATTTCCTTTGCGAAAGAACGTAGAACGAAGTAAGAGTAGTAGAGAATGCTTTCCAGGTGATGCACAACACGGCACAACCATTAGTTTCAAACAATCTCGGATTTTCATGGTTCCAAATTATCTCATTTTACCTGTATTTCCTTTTTGGAAGAACGTAAAACAAAGTGAGAGTGACAGAGAATGCTCTTCAGGTGATGCACAACACGGCACAACCATTAGTTTCGAACAATCTCGGATTTTCATGGTTCCAAATTAATTTCACCTGTATTTCCTTTCCGGAGAAACGTGAAATGAAGTAAAAGTAAAAGAGAATGCTCTCCAGGTGATGCACAACACGGCACAACTATTAGTTTCAGACAATCTCGGATTTTCATGGTTCCAAATAATCTTATTTTCCCTGTATTTCCTTTCCGGAAAAACGTGAAACGAAGTGAAAGTAGTAAAGGATGCTAATCAGGTGATGCACAACACGGCACAACCATTAGTTTCGAACAATCTCGGATTTTCATGGTTCCAAATAATCTTATTTTCCCTGTATTTTCTTCCCGGAGAAACGTGAAACGAAGTGAAAGTGTCAGAGAATGCTCTCCAGGTGATGCACAACACGGCACAACCACAAGTTTCGAACAATCTCGGATTTTCATGGTTCCAAATTATCTAGTTTTACCTGCATTTCCTGTTCGGAAGAACGTAAAACAAAGTGAAAGTGTGAGAGAATGCTCTCCAGGTCATGCACAACACGGCACAACCATTAGTTTCAAACAATCTCGGATTTTCATGGTCCCAAATTATTTCATTTTACCTGTATTTCCTTTTGAAAGAACGTAGAACGAAGTAAAAGTAGTGAAGAATGCTAATCAGGTGATGCACAACACGGCACAACTATTAGTTTCGAACGATCTCGGATTTTCATGGTTCCAAATTATCTCATTTTAACTGTATTTCCTTTTTGGAAGAACGTAAAACGAGGTAAAAGTAGTGGAGAATGCTAATCAGGTGATGCACGACACGGCACAACCATTAGTTTCAAATAATCTCGGATGTTCATGGTTCCAAATTATCTTATTTTGCCTGTATTTCCTTCTCGAGAAATCGTGAAACAAAGTGAAAGTGAAAGAGAATGCTTTCCAGGTGATGCACAACCCGGCACAACCATTAGTTTCAAACAATCTCGGATTTTCATAGTTTCAAATTATCTCATTTTACCTGCATTTCCTTTTCGGAAGAACGTCAAACGAGGTAAAAGTAGTGGAGAATGCTAATCAGTTGATGCACAACACGGCACAACCATTAGTTTCAAACAATCTCGGATTTTCATGGTTCCAAATTATTTAATTTTGCCTGTATTTCCTTCTCGAAAAATCGTGAAACAAAGTGAAAGTGGGAGAGAATGCTTTCCAGGTGATGCACAACACGGCACAACCATTAGTTTCGGACAATCTCGGATTTTCATGGTTCCAAATAATCTTATTTTCCCTGTATTTCCTTTCCGGAGAAACGTGAAACGGAGTAAAAGTAGTAGAGAATGCTAATCAGGTGATGCACAACACGGCACAACCATTAGTTTCGAACAATCTCGGATTTTCATGGTTCCAAATTATATTATTTTGCCTGTATTTTCTCTCCGAAAAATCGTGAAACAAAGTGAAAGTAACAGAAAATGCTTTCCAGGTGATGCACAACACGGCACAACTATTAGTTTCGAACAATCTCGGATTTTCATGGTTCCAAATTATTTCATTTTACCTGTATTTCCTTTTCGAAAAAACGTAGAACGAAGTAAAAGTAGTAAAGAATGCTAATCAGGTGATGCACAACACGGCACAACCATTAGTTTCGAACAATCTCGGATTTTCATGGTTCCAAATTATCTTATTCGACCTGTATTTTCTTTCCAGAAGAACGTAAAACGAAGTAAAAGAAGTAGGGAATGCTGATCAGGTGATGCACGACACGGCACAACCATTAGTTTCGAACAATCTCGGATTTTCATGGTTCCAAATTATTTCATTTTACCTGTATTTCCTTTTCGAAAGAACGTAGAACGGAGTAAAAGTAGTAAAGAATGCTAATCAGGTGATGCACAACACGGCACAACCATTAGTTTCGAACAATCTCGGATTTTCATGGTTCCAAATTATCTTATTCGACCTGTATTTTCTTTCCAGAAGAACGTAAAACGATGTAAAGGAAGTAGGGAATGCTGATCAGGTGATGCACAACACGGCACAACCATTAGTTTCAAACAATCTCGGATTTTCATGGTTCCAAATTATCTCATTTCACCTGTATTTCCTTTCCGGAGAAATGTAAAACGAGGTGAAAGTAGTGGAGAATGCCAATCAGGTGATGCACAACACGGCACAACCATTAGTTTCGAACAATCTCGGATCTTCATGCTTCCAAATTATTCCATTTTACCTGCATTTCCTTTTCGGAAGAACGTGAAACAAAGTGAAAGTGTGAGAGAATGCTTTCCAGGTGATGCACAACACGGCACAACCATTAGTTTCAGACAATCTCGGATTTTCATGGTTTCAAATAATCATATTTTACCTGTATTTCCTTTTCGGAAGAACGTGAAACAAAGTGAAAGTGTGAGAGAATGCTCTCCAGGTGATGCACAACACGGCACAACCATTAGTTTCGAACAATCTCGGATTTTCATGGTTCCAAATTATATTATTTTGCCTGTATTTCCTCTTCGAAAAATCGTGAAACGAAGTGAAAGTGAAAGAGAATGCTTTCCAGGTGATGCACAACACGGCACAACCATTAGTTTCGAACAATCTCGGATTTTCATGGTTCCAAATTACCTAGTTTTACCTGCATTTCCTGTTCGGAAGAACGTAAAACAAAGTGAAAGTGTGAGAGAATGCTTCCCAGGTGATGCACAACACGGCACAATCATTAGTTTCAAACAATCTCGGATTTTCATGGTTCCAAATTATTTCATTTTACCTGTATTTCCTTTTGGAAGAACGTAGAACGAAGTCAAAGTAGTAAAGAATGCTAATCAGGTGATGCACAACACGGCACAACCATTAGTTTCGAACAATCTCGGATCTTCATGCTTCCAAATTATTCCATTTTACCTGTATTTCCTTTGCGAAAGAACGTAGAACGAAGTAAGAGTAGTAGAGAATGCTTTCCAGGTGATGCACAACACGGCACAACCATTAGTTTCAAACAATCTCGGATTTTCATGGTTCCAAATTATCTCATTTTACCTGTATTTCCTTTTTGGAAGAACGTAAAACAAAGTGAGAGTGACAGAGAATGCTCTTCAGGTGATGCACAACACGGCACAACCATTAGTTTCGAACAATCTCGGATTTTCATGGTTCCAAATTAATTTCACCTGTATTTCCTTTCCGGAGAAACGTGAAATGAAGTAAAAGTAAAAGAGAATGCTCTCCAGGTGATGCACAACACGGCACAACCATTAGTTTCGAACAATCTCGGATTTTTATGGTTCCAAATTATCTCATTTGACCTGTATTTTCTTTCCAGAAGAACGTAAAACGAAGTAAAAGGAGTAGGGAATGCTGATCAGGTGATGCACAACACGGCACAACCATTAGTTTCAAACAATCTCGGATTTTCATGGTTCCAAATTATCTCATTTTACCTGCATTTCCTTTTCGGAAGAACGTGAAACAAAGTGAAAGTGTGAGAGAATGCTCTCTAGGTGATGCACAACACGGCACAACCATTAGTTTCAGACAATCTCGGATTTTCATGGTTCCAAATAATCTTATTTTCCCTGTATTTCCTTTCCGGAGAAACGTGAAACGAAGTAAAAGTAGTAGAGAATGCTAATCAGGTGATGCACAACACGGCACAACCATTAGTTTCGAACAATCTCGGATTTTCATGGTTCCAAATTATATTATTTTGCCTGTATTTCCTCTTCGAAAAATCGTGACGCAAAGTGAAAGTGGAAGAGAATGCTTTCCAGGTGATGCACAACACGGCACAACCATTAGTTTCAAACAATCTCGGATTTTCATGGTTCCAAATTATCTCATTTCACCTGTATTTCCTTTTTGGAAGAACGTAAAACGAAGTGAAAGTGACAGAGGATGCTCTCCAAGTGATGCACAACACGGCACAACCATTAGTTTCGAACAATCTCGGATTTTCATGGTTCCAAATTATCTCATTCTACCTGCATTTCCTGTTCGGAAAAACGTAAAACGAAGTGAAAGTGTGAGAGAATGCTCTCCAGGTGATGCACAACACGGCACAACCATTAGTTTCAAACAATCTAGGATTTTCATGGTTCCAAATTATTTCATTTTACCTGTATTTCCTTTTCGAAAGAACGTAGAACGAAGTAAAAGTAGTAAAGAATGCTAATCAGGTGATGTCCAACACGGCACAACTATTAGTTTCAGACAATCTCGGATTTTCATGGTTCCAAATAATCTTATTTTCCCTGTATTTCCTTTCCGGAAAAACGTGAAACGAAGTGAAAGTAGTAAAGGATGCTAATCAGGTGATGCACAACACGGCACAACCATTAGTGTCAAACAATCTCGGATTTTCATGGTTCCAAATTATCTCATTTCAACTGTATTTCCTTTTTGGGGGAACGTAAAACGAGGTAAAAGTAGTGGAGAATGCTAATCAGGTGATGCACAACACGGCACAACTATTAGTTTCGAACGATCTCGGATTTTCATGGTTCCAAATTATCTCATTTTAACTGTATTTCCTTTTTGGAAGAACGTAAAACGAGGTAAAAGTAGTGGAGAATGCTAATCAGGTGATGCACGACACGGCACAACCATTAGTTTCAAATAATCTCGGATGTTCATGGTTCCAAATTATCTTATTTTGCCTGTATTTCCTTCTCGAGAAATCGTGAAACAAAGTGAAAGTGAAAGAGAATGCTTTCCAGGTGATGCACAACCCGGCACAACCATTAGTTTCGGACAATCTCGGATTTTCATGGTTCCAAATAATCTTATTTTCCCTGTATTTCCTTTCCGGAGAAACGTGAAACGGAGTAAAAGTAGTAGAGAATGCTAATCAGGTGATGCACAACACGGCACAACCATTAGTTTCGAACAATCTCGGATTTTCATGGTCCCAAATTATATTATTTTGCCTGTATTTTCTCTCCGAAAAATCGTAAAACAAAGTGAAAGTAACAGAAAATGCTTTCCAGGTGATGCACAACACGGCACAACTATTAGTTTCGAACAATCTCGGATTTTCATGGTTCCAAATTATTTCATTTTACCTGTATTTCCTTTTCGAAAGAACGTAGAACGAAGTAAAAGTAGTAAAGAATGCTAATCAGGTGATGCACAACACGGCACAACCATTAGTTTCGAACAATCTCGGATTTTCATGGTTCCAAATTATCTTATTCGACCTGTATTTTCTTTCCAGAAGAACGTAAAACGAAGTAAAAGAAGTAGGGAATGCTGATCAGGTGATGCACAACACGGCACAACCATTAGTGTCAAACAATCTCGGATTTTCATGGTTCCAAATTATCTCATTTTAACTGTATTTCCTTTTTGGAAGAACGTGAAACGAAGTGAGAGTGACAAAGAATGCTCTTCAGGTGATGCACAACACGGCACAACCATTAGTTTCGAACAATCTCGGATTTTCATGGTTCCAAATTCATTTTACCTGTATTTCCTTTCCGGAGAAACGTGAAATGAAGTGAAAGTAGTAGAGAATGCTAATCAGGTGATGCACAACACGGCACAACCATTAGTGTCAAACAATCTCGGATTTTCATGGTTCCAAATTATCTCATTTTAACTGTATTTCCTTTTTGGGGGAACGTAAAACGAGGTAAAAGTAGTGGAGAATGCTAATCAGGTGATGCACAACACGGCACAACTATTAGTTTCGAACGATCTCGGATTTTCATGGTTCCAAATTATCTCATTTTAACTGTATTTCCTTTTTGGAAGAACGTGAAACGAGGTAAAAGTAGTGGAGAATGCTAATCAGGTGATGCACGACACGGCACAACCATTAGTTTCGAACAATCTCGGATTTTCATGGTTCCATGTTATTTCATTTTACCTGTATTTCCTTTCCGAAAGAACGTAGAACAAAGTAAGAGTAGTAGAAAATGCTAATCAGGTGATGCACAACCCGGCACAACCATTAGTTTCAAACAATCTCGGATTTTCATGGTTCCAAATTATCTCATTTTACCTGCATTTCCTTTTCGGAAGAACGTGGAACAAAGTGAAAGTGTGAGAGAATGCTAATCAGGTGATGCACAACACGGCACAACCATTAGTTTCGAACAATCTCGGATTTTTATGGTTCCAAATAATCTCATTTTCCCTGTATTTCCTTTCCGGAGAAACGTGAAACGAAGTAAAAGTAGTATAGAATGCTAATCAGGTGATGCACAACACGGCACAACCATTAGTTTCGAACAATCTCGGATTTTCATGATTCCAAATTATATTATTTTGCCTGTATTTCCTCTTCGAAAAATCGTGAAACAAAGTGAAAGTGAAAGAGAATGCTTTCCAGGTGATGCACAACACGGCACAACCATTAGTTTCAAACAATCTCGGATTTTCATGGTTCCAAATTATCTCATTTCACCTGTATTTCCTTTTTGGAAGAACGTAAAACGAAGTGAGAGTGACAGAGAATGCTCTTCAGGTGATGCACAACACGGCACAACCATTAGTTTCGAACAATCTCGGATTTTCATGGTTCCAAATTCATTTTACCTGTATTTCCTTTCCGGAGAAACGTGAAATGAAGTGAAAGTAGTAGAGAATGCTAATCAGGTGATGCACAACACGGCACAACCATTAGTGTCAAACAATCTCGGATTTTCATAGTTTCGAATTATCTCATTTTACCTGCATTTCCTTTTCGGAAGAACGTCAAACGAGGTAAAAGTAGTGGAGAATGCTAATCAGTTGATGCACAACACGGCACAACCATTAGTTTCGAACGATCTCGGATTTTCATGGTTCCAAATTATCTCATTTTAACTGTATTTCCTTTTTGGAAGAACGTAAAACGAGGTAAAAGTAGTGGAGAATGCTAATCAGGTGATGCACGACACGGCACAACCATTAGTTTCAAATAATCTCGGATGTTCATGGTTCCAAATTATCTTATTTTGCCTGTATTTCCTTCTCGAGAAATCGCGAAACAAAGTGAAAGTGAAAGAGAATGCTTTCCAGGTGATGCACAACCCGGCACAACCATTAGTTTCAAACAATCTCGGATTTTCATAGTTTCAAATTATCTCATTTTACCTGCATTTCCTTTTCGGAAGAACGTCAAACGAGGTAAAAGTAGTGGAGAATGCTAATCAGTTGATGCACAACACGGCACAACCATTAGTTTCAAACAATCTCGGATTTTCATGGTTCCAAATTATTTAATTTTGCCTGTATTTCCTTCTCAAAAAATCGTGAAACAAAGTGAAAGTGGGGGAGAATGCTTTCCAGGTGATGCACAACCCGGCACAACCATTAGTTTCAAACAATCTCGGATTTTCATGGTTCCAAATTATCTCATTTTACCTGTATTCCCTTTTTGGAAGAACGTAAAACGAAGTAAAAGTAGTAGAGAATGATAATCAAGTGATGCACAACACGGCACAACCATTAGTTTCGAACAATCTCGGATTTTCATGGTTCCAAATTATATTATTTTGCCTGTATTTCCTCTTCGAAAAATCGTGAAACAAAGTGAAAGTGAAAGAGAATGCTCTCCAGGTGATGCACAACACGGCACAACCATTAGTTTCAAACAATCTCGGATTTTCATGGTTCCAAATTATCTCATTTCACCTGTATTTCCTTTTTGGAAAAACGTAAAACGAAGTGAAAGTGACAGAGAATGCTCTCCAGGTGATGCACAACACGGCACAACCATTAGTTTCGAACAATCTCGGATTTTCATGGTTCCGAATTATCTCATTCTACCTGCATTCCCTGTTCGGAAGAACGTGAAACAAAGTGAAAGTGTGAGAGAATGCTCTCCAGGTGATGCACAACACGGCACAACCATTAGTTTCAAACAATCTCGGATTTTCATGGTTCTAAATTATTTCATTTCACCTGTATTTCCTTTTCGAAAGAACGTAGAACGAAGTAAAAGTAGTAGGGAATGCTGATCAGGTGATGCACAACACGGTACAACCATCAGTTCCAAACAATCTCGGATTTTCATGGTTCCAAATTATCTCATTTTGCCTGTATTTCCTCTTCGAAAAATCGTGAAACAAAGTGAAAGTGAAAGAGAATGCTTTCCAGGTGATGCACAACACGGCACAACCATTAGTTTCAGACAATCTCGGATTTTCATGGTTCCAAATAATCATATTTTCCCTGTATTTCCTTTTCGGAAGAACGTGAAACAAAGTGAAAGTGTGAGAGAATGCTCTCCAGGTGATGCACAACACGGCACAACCATTAGTTTCGAACAATCTCGGATTTTCATGGTTCCAAATTATATTATTTTGCCTGTATTTCCTCTTCGAAAAATCGTGAAACACAGTGAAAGTGAAAGAGAATGCTTTCCAGGTGATGCACAACACGGCACAACCATCAGTTTCAAACAATCTCGGATTTTCATGGTTCCAAATTATCTTATTTCACCTGTATTTTCTTTTTGGAAGAACGTAAAACTAAGTGAAAGTGACAGAGAATGCTCTCCAGGTGATGCACAACACGGCACAACCATTAGTTTCGAACAATCTCGGATTTTCATGGTTCCAATTTATCTCATTCTACCTTTCCTTCCTGTTCGGAAGAACGTGAAACAAAGTGGAAGTGTGAGAGAATGCTCTCCAGGTGATGCACAACACGGCACAACCATTAGTTTCAAACAATCTCGGATTTTCATGGTTCCAAATTATTTCATTTCACCTGTATTTCCTTTCCGAAAGAACGTAGAACGAAGTAAGAGTAGTAGAGAATGCTAATCAGGTGATGCACAACACGGCACAACCATTAGTTTCGAACAATCTCGGATTTTTATGGTTCCAAATTATCTCATTTGACCTGTATTTTCTTTCCAGAAGAACGTAAAACGAAGTAGAAGGAGTAGGGAATGCTGATCAGGTGATGCACAACACGGCACAACCATTAGTTTCAGACAATCTCGGATTTTCATGGTTCCAAATAATCTTATTTTCCCTGTATTTCCTTTCCGGAGAAACGTGAAACGAAGTAAAAGTAGTAGAGAATGCTAATCAGGTGATGCACAACACGGCACAACCATTAGTTTCGAACAATCTCGGATTTTCATGGTTCCAAATTATATTATTTTGCCTGTATTTCCTCTTCGAAAAATCGTGACGCAAAGTGGAAGTGGAAGAGAATGCTTTCCAGGTGATGCACAACACGGCACAACCATTAGTTTCAAACAATCTCGGATTTTTATGGTTCTAAATTATCTCATTTCACCTGTATTTCCTTTTTGGAAGAACGTAAAACAAAGTGAAAGTGACAGAGAATGCTCTCCAAGTGATGCACAACACGGCACAACCATGAGTTTCGAACAATCTCGGATTTTCATGGTTCCAAATAATCTTATTTTCCCTGTATTTCCTTTCCGGAAAAACGTGAAACGAAGTAAAAGTAGTAAAGAATGCTAATCAGGTGATGCACAACACGGCACAACTATTAGTTTTAGACAATCTCGGATTTTCATGGTTCCAAATAATCTTATTTTCCCTGTATTTCCTTTCCGGAAAAACGTGAAACGAAGTAAAAGTAGTAAAGAATGCTAATCAGGTGATGCACAACACGGCACAACCATTAGTTTCGAACAATCTCGGATTTTCTTGGTTCCAAATAATCTTATTTTCCCTGTATTTTCTTTCCGAAGGAACGTGAAACGAAGTGAAAGTGACAGAGAATAATCTCCAGGTGATGCACAACACGGCACAACCACTAGTTTCGAACAATCTCGGATTTTCATGGTTCCAAATTATCTAGTTTTACCTGCATTTCCTGTTCGGAAAAACGTAAAACAAAGTGAAAGTGTGAGAGAATGCTCTCCAGGTCATGCACAACACGGCACAACCATTAGTTTCAAACAATCTCGGATTTTCATGGTTCCAAATTATTTCATTTTACCTGTATTTCCTTTTGAAAGAACGTAGAACGAAGTAAAAGTAGTAAAGAATGCTAATCAGGTGATGCACAACACGGCACAACTATTAGTTTCGAACGATCTCGGATTTTCATGGTTCCAAATTATCTCATTTCACCTGTATTTCCTTTCCGGAGAAATGTAAAACGAGGTAAAAGTAGTGGAGAATGCTAATCAGGTGATGCACAACACGGCACGACCATTAGTTTCGAACAATCTCGGATCTTCATGGTTCCAAATTATTCCATTTTACCTGTATTTCCTTTGCGAAAGAACGTAGAACAAAGTAAGAGTAGTAGAGAATGCTTTCCAGGTGATGCACAACACGGCACAACTATCAGTTTCGAACGATCTCGGATTTTCATGGTTCCAAATTATCTCATTTTGACTGTATTTCCTTTTTGGAAGAACGTAAAACAATGTAAAAGTAGTGGAGAATGCTAATCAGGTGATGCACGACACGGCACAACCATTAGTTTCAAATAATCTCGGATGTTCATGGTTCCAAATTATCTTATTTTGCCTGTATTTCCTTCTCGAGAAATCGTGAAACAAAGTGAAAGTGAAAGAGAATGCTTTCCAGGTGATGCACAACCCGGCACAACCATTAGTTTCAAACAATCTCGGATTTTCATAGTTTCGAATTATCTCATTTTACCTGCATTTCCTTTTCGGAAGAACGTCAAACGAGGTAAAAGTAGTGGAGAATGCTAATCAGTTGATGCACAACACGGCACAACCATTAGTTTCAAACAATCTCGGATTTTCATGGTTCCAAATTATTTAATTTTGCCTGTATTTCCTTCTCGAAAAATCGTGAAACGAAGTGAAAGTGGGAGAGAATGCTTTCCAGGTGATGCACAACACGGCACAACCATTAGTTTGGAACAATCTCGGATCTTCATGGTTCCAAATTATTCCATTTTACCTGTATTTCCTTTGCGAAAGAACGTAGAACAAAGTAAGAGTAGTAGAGAATGCTTTCCAGGTGATGCACAACACGGCACAACTATTAGTTTCGAACGATCTCGGATTTTCATGATTCCAAATTATCTCATTCTACCTGTATTTCCTTTCCGGAGAAACGTGAAATGAAGTGAAAGTAGTAGAGAATGCTAATCAGTTGATGCACAACACGGCACAACCATTAGTTTCAAACAATCTCGGATTTTCATGGTTCCAAATTATTTAATTTTGCCTGTATTTCCATCTCGAAAAATCGTGAAACGAAGTGAAAGTGGGAGAGAATGCTTTCCAGGTGATGCACAACACGGCACAACCATTAGTTTCAAACAATCTCGGATTTTCATGGTTCCAAATTATCTCATTTCACCTGTATTTCCTTTTTGGAAGAACGTAAAACGAAGTGAAAGTGACAGAGAATGCTCTCCAAGTGATGCACAACACGGCACAACCATTAGTTTCAAACAATCTAGGATTTTCATGGTTCCAAATTATTTCATTTTACCTGTATTTCCTTTTCGAAAGAACGTAGAACGAAGTAAAAGTAGTAAAGAATGCTAATCAGGTGATGCACAACACGGCACAACCATTAGTTTCGAACAATCTCGGATTTTCATGGTTCCAAATAATCTTATTTTCCCTGTATTTTCTTTCCGGAGAAACGTGAAACGAAGTGAAAGTGACAGAGAATGCTCTCCAGGTGATGCACAACACGGCACAACCACTAGTTTCGAACAATCTCGGATTTTCATGGTTCCAAATTATCTAGTTTTACCTGCATTTCCTGTTCGGAAGAACGTAAAACAAAGTGAAAGTGTGAAAGAATGCTCTCCAGGTCATGCACAACACGGCACAACCATTAGTTTCAAACAATCTCGGATTTTCATGGTTCCAAATTATTTCATTTTACCTGTATTTCCTTTTGAAAGAACGTAGAACGAAGTAAAAGTAGTAAAGAATGCTAATCAGGTGATGCACAACACGGCACAACTATTAGTTTCGAACGATCTCGGATTTTCGAGGTTCCAAATCATCTCATTTCACCTGTATTTCCTTTTCGGAAAAATGTAAAACGAGGTAAAAGTAGTGGAGAATGCTAATCAGGTGATGCACAACACGGCACAACCATTAGTTTCGAACAATCTCGGATCTTCATGGTTCCAAATTATTCCATTTTACCTGTATTTCCCTTGCGAAAGAACGTAGAACAAAGTAAGAGTAGTAGAGAATGCTTTCCAGGTGATGCACAACACGGCACAACCATTAGTTTCAAACAATCTCGGATTTTCATGGTTCCAAATTATCTCATTTTACCTGTATTTCCTTTTTGGAAGAACGTTAAACGAAGTGAGAGTGACAGAGAATGCTCTTCAGGTGATGCACAACACGGCACAACCATTAGTTTCGAACAATCTCGGATTTTCATGGTTCCAAATTCATTTTACCTGTATTTCCTTTACGGAGAAACGTGAAATGAAGTGAAAGTAGTAGAGAATGCTAATCAGGTGATGCACAACACGGCACAACCATTAGTGTCAAACAATCTCGGATTTTCATGGTTCCAAATTATCTCATTTTAACTGTATTTCCTTTTTGGGAAAACGTAAAACGAGGTAAAAGTAGTGGAGAATGCTAATCAGGTGATGCACAACACGGCACAACTATTAGTTTCGAACGATCTCGGATTTTCATGGTTCCAAATTATCTCATTTTAACTGTATTTCCTTTTTGGAAGAACGTAAAACGAGGTAAAAGTAGTGGAGAATGCTAATCAGGTGATGCACGACACGGCACAACCATTAGTTCCAAATAATCTCGGATGTTCATGGTTCCAAATTATCTTATTTTGCCTGTATTTCCTTCTCGAGAAATCGTGAAACAAAGTGAAAGTGAAAGAGAATGCTTTCCAGGTGATGCACAACCCGGCACAACCATTAGTTTCAAACAATCTCGGATTTTCATAGTTTCAAATTATCTCATTTTACCTGCATTTCCTTTCCGGAAGAACGTCGAACGAGGTAAAAGTAGTGAAGAATGCTAATCAGTTGATGCACAACACGGCACAACCATTAGTTTCAAACAATCTCGGATTTTCATGGTTCCAAATTATTTAATTTTGCCTGTATTTCCTCCTCGAAAAATCGTGAAACGGAGTGAAAGTGGGAGAGAATGCTTTCCAGGTGATGCACAACACGGCACAACCATTAGTTTCGAACAATCTCGGATTTTCATGGTTCCAAATTATCTCATTTCACCTGTATTTCCTTCTTGGAAGAACGTAAAACGAAGTGAAAGTGACAGAGAATGCTCTCCAAGTGATGCACAACACGGCACAACCATTAGTTTCGAACAATCTCGGATTTTCATGGTTCCAAATTATCTTATTCTACCTGCATTTCCTGTTCGGAAAAACGTGAAACAAAGTGAAAGTGTGAGAGAATGCTCTCCAGGTGATGCACAACACGGCACAACCATTAGTTCCAAACAATCTAGGATTTTCATGGTTCCAAATTATTTCATTTTACCTGTATTTCCTTTTCGAAAGAACGTAGAACGAAGTAAAAGTAGTAAAGAATGCTAATCAGGTGATGCACAACACGGCACAACTATTAGTTTCAGACAATCTCGGATTTTCATGGTTCCAAATAATCTTATTTTCCCTGTATTTCCTTTCCGGAAAAACGTGAAACGGAGTAAAAGTAGTAAAGAATGCTAATCAGGTGATGCACAACACGGCACAACCATTAGTTTCGAACAATCTCGGATTTTCATGGTTCCAAATAATCTTATTTTCCCTGTATTTTCTTTCCGGAGGAACGTGAAACGAAGTGAAAGTGACAGAGAATGCTCTCCAGGTGATGCACAACACGGCACAACCACTAGTTTCGAACAATCTCGGATTTTCATGGTTCCAAATTATCTAGTTTTACCTGCATTTCCTGTTCGGAAGAACGTAAAACAAAGTGAAAGTGTGAGAGAATGCTCTCCAGGTCATGCACAACACGGCACAACCATTAGTTTCAAACAATCTCGGATTTTCATGGTTCCAAATTATTTCATTTTACCTGTATTTCCTTTTGAAAGAACGTAAAACGAAGTAAAAGTAGTAAAGAATGCTAATCAGGTGATGCACAACACGGCACAACTATTAGTTTCGAACGATCTCGGATTTTCATGGTTCCAAATTATCTCATTTCACCTGTATTTCCTTTCCGGAGAAATGTAAAACGAGGTCAAAGTAGTGGAGAATGCTAATCAGGTGATGCACAACACGGCACAACCATTAGTTTCGAACAATCTCGGATTTTCATGGTTCCAAATTCATTTTACCTGTATTTCCTTTCCGGAGAAACGTGAAATGAAGTGAAAGTAGTAGAGAATGCTAATCAGGTGATGCACAACACGGCACAACCATTAGTGTCAAACAATCTCGGGTTTTCATGGTTCCAAATTATCTCATTTTAACTGTATTTTCTTTTTGGGAAAACGTAAAACGAGGTAAAAGTAGTGGAGAATGCTAATCAGGTGATGCACAACACGGCACAACTATTAGTTTCGAACGATCTCGGATTTTCATGGTTCCAAATTATCTCATTTTAACTGTATTTCCTTTTTGGAAGAACGTAAAACGAGGTAAAAGTAGTGGAGAATGCTAATCAGGTGATGCACGACACGGCACAACCATTAGTTTCGAACAATCTCGGATTTTCATGGTTCCAAATTATCTCATTTCACCTGTATTTCCTTTTTGGAAGAACGTAAAACGAAGTGAAAGTGACAGAGAATGCTCTCCAAGTGATGCACAACACGGCACAACCATTAGTTTCGAACAATCTCGGATTTTCATGGTTCCAAATTATCTCATTCTACCTGCATTTCCTGTTCGGAAAAACGTGAAACAAAGTGAAAGTGTGAGAGAATGCTCTCCAGGTGATGCACAACACGGCACAACCATTAGTTTCAAACAATCTAGGATTTTCATGGTTCCAAATTATTTCATTTTACCTGTATTTCCTTTTCGAAAGAACGTAGAACGAAGTAAAAGTAGTAAAGAATGCTAATCAGGTGATGCACAACACGGCACAACTATTAGTTTCAGACAATCTCGGATTTTCATGGTTCCAAATAATCTTATTTTCCCTGTATTTCCTTTCCGGAAAAACGTGAAACGAAGTAAAAGTAGTAAAGAATGCTAATCAGGTGATGCACAACACGGCACAACCATTAGTTTCGAACAATCTCGGATTTTCATGGTTCCAAATAATCTTATTTTCCCTGTATTTTCTTTCCGGAGAAACGTGAAACGAAGTGAAAGTGTGAGAGAATGCTCTCCAGGTCATGCACAACACGGCACAACCATTAGTTTCAAACAATCTCGGATTTTCATGGTTCCAAATTATTTAATTTCACCTGTATTTCCTTTTGAAAGAACGTAGAACGAAGTAAAAGTAGTAAAGAATGCTAATCAGGTGATGCACAACACGGCACAACTATTAGTTTCGAACGATCTCGGATTTTCATGGTTCCAAATTATCTCATTTCACCTGTATTTCCTTTCCGGAGAAATGTAAAACGAGGTAAAAGTAGTGGAGAATGCTAATCAGGTGATGCACAACACGGCACAACCATTAGTTTCGAACAATCTCGGATCTTCATGGTTCCAAATTATTCCATTTTACCTGTATTTCCTTTGCGAAAGAACGTAGAACAAAGTAAGAGTAGTAGAGAATGCTTTCCAGGTGATGCACAACACGGCACAACCATTAGTTTCAAACAATCTCGGATTTTCATGGTTCCAAATTATCTCATTTTACCTGTATTTCCTTTTTGGAAGAACGTTAAACGAAGTGAGAGTGACAGAGAATGCTCTTCAGGTGATGCACAACACGGCACAACCATTAGTTTCGAACAATCTCGGATTTTCATGGTTCCAAATTCATTTTACCTGTATTTCCTTTCCGGAGAAACGTGAAATGAAGTGAAAGTAGTAGAGAATGCTAATCAGGTGATGCACAACACGGCACAACCATTAGTGTCAAACAATCTCGGATTTTCATGGTTCCAAATTATCTCATTTTAACTGTATTTCCTTTTTGGGAAAACGTAAAACGAGGTAAAAGTAGTGGAGAATGCTAATCAGGTGATGCACAACACGGCACAACCATTAGTTTCAAATAATCTCGGATGTTCATGGTTCCAAATTATCTTATTTTGCCTGTATTTCCTTCTCGAGAAATCGTGAAACAAAGTGAAAGTGAAAAAGAATGCTTTCCAGGTGATGCACAACCCGGCACAACCATTAGTTTCAAACAATCTCGGATTTTCATAGTTTCAAATTATCTCATTTTACCTGCATTTCCTTTTCGGAAGAACGTCAAACGAGGTAAAAGTAGTGAAGAATGCTAATCAGTTGATGCACAACACGGCACAACCATTAGTTTCAAACAATCTCGGATTTTCATGGTTCTAAATTATTTAATTTTGCCTGTATTTCCTTCTCGAAAAATCGTGAAACGGAGTGAAAGTGGGAGAGAATGCTTTCCAGGTGATGCACAACACGGCACAACCATTAGTTCCGGACAATCTCGGATTTTCATGGTTCCAAATAATCTTATTTTCCCTGTATTTCCTTTCCGGAGAAACGTGAAACGGAGTAAAAGTAGTAGAGAATGCTAATCAGGTGATGCACAACACGGCACAACCATTAGTTTCGAACAATCTCGGATTTTCATGGTTCCAAATTATCTCATTTTACCTGCATTTCCTGTTCGAAAGAACGTAAAACAAAGTGAAAGTGTGAGAGAATGCTCTCCAGGTGATGCACAACACGGCACAACCAGTAGTTTCAAACAATCTCGGATTTTCATGGTTCCAAATTATTTCATTTTACCTGTATTTCCTTTTGAAAGAACGTAGAACGAAGTAAAAGTAGTAAAGAATGCTAATCAGGTGATGCACAACACGGCACAACTATTAGTTTCGAACGATCTCGGATTTTCATGGTTCCAAATTATCTCATTTCACCTGTATTTCCTTTCCGGAGAAATGTAAAACGAGGTAAAAGTAGTGGAGAATGCTAATCAGGTGATGCACAACACGGCACGACCATTAGTTTCGAACAATCTCGGATCTTCATGGTTCCAAATTATTCCATTTTACCTGTATTTCCTTTGCGAAAGAACGTAGAACAAAGTAAGAGTAGTAAAGAATGCTTTCCAGGTGATGCACAACACGGCACAACCATTAGTTTCAAACAATCTCGGATCTTCATGGTTCCAAATTATTCCATTTTACCTGTATTTCCTTTGCGAAAGAACGTAGAACAAAGTAAGAGTAGTAGAGAATGCTTTCCAGGTGATGCACAACACGGCACAACTATCAGTTTCGAACGATCTCGGATTTTCATGGTTCCAAATTATCTCATTTTGACTGTATTTCCTTTTTGGAAGAACGTAAAACAATGTAAAAGTAGTGGAGAATGCTAATCAGGTGATGCACGACACGGCACAACCATTAGTTTCAAATAATCTCGGATGTTCATGGTTCCAAATTATCTTATTTTGCCTGTATTTCCTTCTCGAGAAATCGTGAAACAAAGTGAAAGTGAAAGAGAATGCTTTCCAGGTGATGCACAACCCGGCACAACCATTAGTTTCAAACAATCTCGGATTTTCATAGTTTCAAATTATCTCATTTTACCTGCATTTCCTTTTCGGAAGAACGTCAAACGAGGTAAAAGTAGTGGAGAATGCTAATCAGTTGATGCACAACACGGCACAACCATTAGTTTCAAACAATCTCGGATTTTCATGGTTCCAAATTATTTAATTTTGCCTGTATTTCCTTCTCGAAAAATCGTGAAACGAAGTGAAAGTGGGAGAGAATGCTTTCCAGGTGATGCACAACACGGCACAACCATTAGTTTGGAACAATCTTGGATCTTCATGGTTCCAAATTATTCCATTTTACCTGTATTTCCTTTGCGAAAGAACGTAGAACAAAGTAAGAGTAGTAGAGAATGCTTTCCAGGTGATGCACAACACGGCACAACTATTAGTTTCGAACGATCTCGGATTTTCATGATTCCAAATTATCTCATTTTACCTGTATTTCCTTTCCGGAGAAACGTGAAATGAAGTGAAAGTAGTAGAGAATGCTAATCAGTTGATGCACAACACGGCACAACCATTAGTTTCAAACAATCTCGGATTTTCATGGTTCCAAATTATTTAATTTTGCCTGTATTTCCATCTCGAAAAATCGTGAAACGAAGTGAAAGTGGGAGAGAATGCTTTCCAGGTGATGCACAACACGGCACAACCATTAGTTTCAAACAATCTCGGATTTTCATGGTTCCAAATTATCTCATTTCACCTGTATTTCCTTTTTGGAAGAACGTAAAACGAAGTGAAAGTGACAGAGAATGCTCTCCAAGTGATGCACAACACGGCACAACCATTAGTTTCAAACAATCTAGGATTTTCATGGTTCCAAATTATTTCATTTTACCTGTATTTCCTTTTCGAAAGAACGTAGAACGAAGTGAAAGTAGTAAAGAATGCTAATCAGGTGATGCACAACACGGCACAACCATTAGTTTCGAACAATCTCGGATTTTCATGGTTCCAAATAATCTTATTTTCCCTGTATTTTCTTTCCGGAGAAACGTGAAACGAAGTGAAAGTGACAGAGAATGCTCTCCAGGTGATGCACAACACGGCACAACCACTAGTTTCGAACAATCTCGGATTTTCATGGTTCCAAATTATCTAGTTTTACCTGCATTTCCTGTTCGGAAGAACGTAAAACAAAGTGAAAGTGTGAGAGAATGCTCTCCAGGTCATGCACAACACGGCACAACCATTAGTTTCAAACAATCTCGGATTTTCATGGTTCCAAATTATTTCATTTTACCTGTATTTCCTTTTGAAAGAACGTAGAACGAAGTAAAAGTAGTAAAGAATGCTAATCAGGTGATGCACAACACGGCACAACTATTAGTTTCGAACGATCTCGGATTTTCGAGGTTCCAAATCATCTCATTTCACCTGTATTTCCTTTTCGGAAAAATGTAAAACGAGGTAAAAGTAGTGGAGAATGCTAATCAGGTGATGCACAACACGGCACAACCATTAGTTTCGAACAATCTCGGATCTTCATGGTTCCAAATTATTCCATTCTACCTGTATTTCCCTTGCGAAAGAACGTAGAACAAAGTAAGAGTAGTAGAGAATGCTTTCCAGGTGATGCACAACACGGCACAACCATTAGTTTCAAACAATCTCGGATTTTCATGGTTCCAAATTCATTTTACCTGTATTTCCTTTTTGGAAGAACGTTAAACGAAGTGAGAGTAGTAGAGAATGCTAATCAGGTGATGCACAACACGGCACAACCATTAGTGTCAAACAATCTCGGATTTTCATGGTTCCAAATTATCTCATTTTAACTGTATTTCCTTTTTGGGAAAACGTAAAACGAGGTAAAAGTAGTGGAGAATGCTGATCAGGTGATGCACAACACGGCACAACTATTAGTTTCGAACGATCTCGGATTTTCATGGTTCCAAATTATCTCATTTTGACTGTATTTCCTTTTTGGAAGAACGTAAAACGAGGTAAAAGTAGTGGAGAATGCTAATCAGGTGATGCACGACACGGCACAACCATTAGTTCCAAATAATCTCGGATGTTCATGGTTCCAAATTATCTTATTTTGCCTGTATTTCCTTCTCGAGAAATCGTGAAACAAAGTGAAAGTGAAAGAGAATGCTTTCCAGGTGATGCACAACCCGGCACAACCATTAGTTTCAAACAATCTCGGATTTTCATAGTTTCAAATTATCTCATTTTACCTGCATTTCCTTTCCGGAAGAACGTCGAACGAGGTAAAAGTAGTGAAGAATGCTAATCAGTTGATGCACAACACGGCACAACCATTAGTTTCAAACAATCTCGGATTTTCATGGTTCCAAATTATTTAATTTTGCCTGTATTTCCTCCTCGAAAAATCGTGAAACGGAGTGAAAGTGGGAGAGAATGCTTTCCAGGTGATGCACAACACGGCACAACCATTAGTTTCGAACAATCTCGGATTTTCATGGTTCCAAATTATCTCATTTCACCTGTATTTCCTTTTTGGAAGAACGTAAAACGAAGTGAAAGTGACAGAGAATGCTCTCCAAGTGATGCACAACACGGCACAACCATTAGTTTCGAACAATCTCGGATTTTCATGGTTCCAAATTATCTTATTCTACCTGCATTTCCTGTTCGGAAAAACGTGAAACAAAGTGAAAGTGTGAGAGAATGCTCTCCAGGTGATGCACAACACGGCACAACCATTAGTTCCAAACAATCTAGGATTTTCATGGTTCCAAATTATTTCATTTTACCTGTATTTCCTTTTCGAAAGAACGTAGAACGAAGTAAAAGTAGTAAAGAATGCTAATCAGGTGATGCACAACACGGCACAACTATTAGTTTCAGACAATCTCGGATTTTCATGGTTCCAAATAATCTTATTTTCCCTGTATTTCCTTTCCGGAAAAACGTGAAACGAAGTAAAAGTAGTAAAGAATGCTAATCAGGTGATGCACAACACGGCACAACCATTAGTTTCGAACAATCTCGGATTTTCATGGTTCCAAATAATCTTATTTTCCCTGTATTTTCTTTCCGGAGGAACGTGAAACGAAGTGAAAGTGACAGAGAATGCTCTCCAGGTGATGCACAACACGGCACAACCACTAGTTTCGAACAATCTCGGATTTTCATGGTTCCAAATTATCTAGTTTTACCTGCATTTCCTGTTCGGAAGAACGTAAAACAAAGTGAAAGTGTGAGAGAATGCTCTCCAGGTCATGCACAACACGGCACAACCATTAGTTTCAAACAATCTCGGATTTTCATGGTTCCAAATTATTTCATTTTACCTGTATTTCCTTTTGAAAGAACGTAAAACGAAGTAAAAGTAGTGCAGAATGCTAATCAGGTGATGCACAACACGGCACAACTATTAGTTTCGAACGATCTCGGATTTTCATGGTTCCAAATTATCTCATTTCACCTGTATTTCCTTTCCGGAGAAATGTAAAACGAGGTAAATGTGGTGGAGAATGCTAATCAGGTGATGCACAACACGGCACAACCATTAGTTTCGAACAATCTCGGATCTTCATGGTTCCAAATTATTCCATTTTACCTGTATTTCCTTTGCGAAAGAACGTAGAACAAAGTAAGAGTAGTAGAGAATGCTTTCCAGGTGATGCACAACACGGCACAACCATTAGTTTCAAACAATCTCGGATTTTCATGGTTCCAAATTATCTCATTTTACCTGTATTTCCTTTTTGGAAGGACGTTGAACGAAGTGAGAGAGACAGAGAATGCTCTTCAGGTGATGCACAACACGGCACAACCATTAGTTTCGAACAATCTCGGATTTTCATGGTTCCAAATTCATTTTACCTGTATTTCCTTTCCGGAGAAACGTGAAATGAAGTGAAAGTAGTAGAGAATGCTAATCAGGTGATGCACAACACGGCACAACCATTAGTGTCAAACAATCTCGGGTTTTCATGGTTCCAAATTATCTCATTTTAACTGTATTTCCTTTTTGGGAAAACGTAAAACGAGGTAAAAGTAGTGGAGAATGCTAATCAGGTGATGCACAACACGGCACAACTATTAGTTTCGAACGATCTCGGATTTTCATGGTTCCAAATTATCTCATTTTAACTGTATTTCCTTTTTGGAAGAACGTAAAACGAGGTAAAAGTAGTGGAGAATGCTAATCAGGTGATGCACGACACGGCACAACCATTAGTTTCGAACAATCTCGGATTTTCATGGTTCCAAATTATCTCATTTCACCTGTATTTCCTTTTTGGAAGAACGTAAAACGAAGTGAAAGTGACAGAGAATGCTCTCCAAGTGATGCACAACACGGCACAACCATTAGTTTCGAACAATCTCGGATTTTCATGGTTCCAAATTATCTCATTCTACCTGCATTTCCTGTTCGGAAAAACGTGAAACAAAGTGAAAGTGTGAGAGAATGCTCTCCAGGTGATGCACAACACGGCACAACCATTAGTTTCAAACAATCTAGGATTTTCATGGTTCCAAATTATTTCATTTTACCTGTATTTCCTTTTCGAAAGAACGTAGAACGAAGTAAAAGTAGTAAAGAATGCTAATCAGGTGATGCACAACACGGCACAACTATTAGTTTCAGACAATCTCGGATTTTCATGGTTCCAAATAATCTTATTTTCCCTGTATTTCCTTTCCGGAAAAACGTGAAACGAAGTAAAAGTAGTAAAGAATGCTAATCAGGTGATGCACAACACGGCACAACCATTAGTTTCGAACAATCTCGGATTTTCATGGTTCCAAATAATCTTATTTTCCCTGTATTTTCTTTCCGGAGAAACGTGAAACGAAGTGAAAGTGTGAGAGAATGCTCTCCAGGTCATGCACAACACGGCACAACCATTAGTTTCAAACAATCTCGGATTTTCATGGTTCCAAATTATTTCATTTCACCTGTATTTCCTTTTGAAAGAACGTAGAACTAAGTAAAAGTAGTAAAGAATGCTAATCAGGTGATGCACAACACGGCACAACTATTAGTTTCGAACGATCTCGGATTTTCATGGTTCCAAATTATCTCATTTCACCTGTATTTCCTTTCCGGAGAAATGTAAAACGAGGTAAAAGTAGTGGAGAATGCTAATCAGGTGATGCACAACACGGCACAACCATTAGTTTCGAACAATCTCGGATCTTCATGGTTCCAAATTATTCCATTTTACCTGTATTTCCTTTGCGAAAGAACGTAGAACAAAGTAAGAGTAGTAGAGAATGCTTTCCAGGTGATGCACAACACGGCACAACCATTAGTTTCAAACAATCTCGGATTTTCATGGTTCCAAATTATCTCATTTTACCTGTATTTCCTTTTTGGAAGAACGTTAAACGAAGTGAGAGTGACAGAGAATGCTCTTCAGGTGATGCACAACACGGCACAACCATTAGTTTCGAACAATCTCGGATTTTCATGGTTCCAAATTCATTTTACCTGTATTTCCTTTCCGGAGAAACGTGAAATGAAGTGAAAGTAGTAGAGAATGCTAATCAGGTGATGCACAACACGGCACAACCATTAGTGTCAAACAATCTCGGATTTTCATGGTTCCAAATTATCTCATTTTAACTGTATTTCCTTTTTGGGAAAACGTAAAACGAGGTAAAAGTAGTGGAGAATGCTAATCAGGTGATGCACAACACGGCACAACTATTAGTTTCGAACGATCTCGGATTTTCATGGTTCCAAATTATCTCATTTTAACTGTATTTCCTTTTTGGAAGAACGTAAAACGAGGAAAAAGTAGTGGAGAATGCTGATCAGGTGATGCACGACACGGCACAACCATTAGTTTCAAATAATCTCGGATGTTCATGGTTCCAAATTATCTTATTTTGCCTGTATTTCCTTCTCGAGAAATCGTGAAACAAAGTGAAAGTGAAAGAGAATGCTTTCCAGGTGATGCACAACCCGGCACAACCATTAGTTTCAAACAATCTCGGATTTTCATAGTTTCAAATTATCTCATTTTACCTGCATTTCCTTTCCGGAAGAACGTCAAACGAGGTAAAAGTAGTGAAGAATGCTAATCAGTTGATGCACAACACGGCACAACCATTAGTTTCAAACAATCTCGGATTTTCATGGTTCTAAATTATTTAATTTTGCCTGTATTTCCTTCTCGAAAAATCGTGAAACGGAGTGAAAGTGGGAGAGAATGCTCTCCAGGTCATGCACAACACGGCACAACCATTAGTTTCAAACAATCTCGGATTTTCATGGTTCCAAATTATTTCATTTTACCTGTATTTCCTTTTGAAAGAACGTAGAACGAAGTAAAAGTAGTAAAGAATGCTAATCAGGTGATGCACAACACGGCACAACTATTAGTTTCGAACGATCTCGGATTTTCGAGGTTCCAAATCATCTCATTTCACCTGTATTTCCTTTTCGGAAAAATGTAAAACGAGGTAAAAGTAGTGGAGAATGCTAATCAGGTGATGCACAACACGGCACAACCATTAGTTTCGAACAATCTCGGATCTTCATGGTTCCAAATTATTCCATTCTACCTGTATTTCCCTTGCGAAAGAACGTAGAACAAAGTAAGAGTAGTAGAGAATGCTTTCCAGGTGATGCACAACACGGCACAACCATTAGTTTCAAACAATCTCGGATTTTCATGGTTCCAAATTATCTCATTTTACCTGTATTTCCTTTTTGGAAGAACGTAAAACAATGTAAAAGTAGTGGAGAATGCTAATCAGGTGATGCACGACACGGCACAACCATTAGTTTCAAATAATCTCGGATGTTCATGGTTCCAAATTATCTTATTTTGCCTGTATTTCCTTCTCGAGAAATCGTGAAACAAAGTGAAAGTGAAAGAGAATGCTTTCCAGGTGATGCACAACCCGGCACAACCATTAGTTTCAAACAATCTCGGATTTTCATAGTTTCAAATTATCTCATTTTACCTGCATTTCCTTTTCGGAAGAACGTCAAACGAGGTAAAAGTAGTGGAGAATGCTAATCAGTTGATGCACAACACGGCACAACCATTAGTTTCAAACAATCTCGGATTTTCATGGTTCCAAATTATTTAATTTTGCCTGTATTTCCTTCTCGAAAAATCGTGAAACGAAGTGAAAGTGGGAGAGAATGCTTTCCAGGTGATGCACAACACGGCACAACCATTAGTTTGGAACAATCTTGGATCTTCATGGTTCCAAATTATTCCATTTTACCTGTATTTCCTTTGCGAAAGAACGTAGAACAAAGTAAGAGTAGTAGAGAATGCTTTCCAGGTGATGCACAACACGGCACAACTATTAGTTTCGAACGATCTCGGATTTTCATGATTCCAAATTATCTCATTTTACCTGTATTTCCTTTCCGGAGAAACGTGAAATGAAGTGAAAGTAGTAGAGAATGCTAATCAGTTGATGCACAACACGGCACAACCATTAGTTTCAAACAATCTCGGATTTTCATGGTTCCAAATTATTTAATTTTGCCTGTATTTCCATCTCGAAAAATCGTGAAACGAAGTGAAAGTGGGAGAGAATGCTTTCCAGGTGATGCACAACACGGCACAACCATTAGTTTCAAACAATCTCGGATTTTCATGGTTCCAAATTATCTCATTTCACCTGTATTTCCTTTTTGGAAGAACGTAAAACGAAGTGAAAGTGACAGAGAATGCTCTCCAAGTGATGCACAACACGGCACAACCATTAGTTTCAAACAATCTAGGATTTTCATGGTTCCAAATTATTTCATTTTACCTGTATTTCCTTTTCGAAAGAACGTAGAACGAAGTGAAAGTAGTAAAGAATGCTAATCAGGTGATGCACAACACGGCACAACCATTAGTTTCGAACAATCTCGGATTTTCATGGTTCCAAATAATCTTATTTTCCCTGTATTTTCTTTCCGGAGAAACGTGAAACGAAGTGAAAGTGACAGAGAATGCTCTCCAGGTGATGCACAACACGGCACAACCACTAGTTTCGAACAATCTCGGATTTTCATGGTTCCAAATTATCTAGTTTTACCTGCATTTCCTGTTCGGAAGAACGTAAAACAAAGTGAAAGTGTGAGAGAATGCTCTCCAGGTCATGCACAACACGGCACAACCATTAGTTTCAAACAATCTCGGATTTTCATGGTTCCAAATTATTTCATTTTACCTGTATTTCCTTTTGAAAGAACGTAGAACGAAGTAAAAGTAGTAAAGAATGCTAATCAGGTGATGCACAACACGGCACAACTATTAGTTTCGAACGATCTCGGATTTTCGAGGTTCCAAATCATCTCATTTCACCTGTATTTCCTTTTCGGAAAAATGTAAAACGAGGTAAAAGTAGTGGAGAATGCTAATCAGGTGATGCACAACACGGCACAACCATTAGTTTCGAACAATCTCGGATCTTCATGGTTCCAAATTATTCCATTCTACCTGTATTTCCCTTGCGAAAGAACGTAGAACAAAGTAAGAGTAGTAGAGAATGCTTTCCAGGTGATGCACAACACGGCACAACCATTAGTTTCAAACAATCTCGGATTTTCATGGTTCCAAATTCATTTTACCTGTATTTCCTTTTTGGAAGAACGTTAAACGAAGTGAGAGTAGTAGAGAATGCTAATCAGGTGATGCACAACACGGCACAACCATTAGTGTCAAACAATCTCGGATTTTCATGGTTCCAAATTATCTCATTTTAACTGTATTTCCTTTTTGGGAAAACGTAAAACGAGGTAAAAGTAGTGGAGAATGCTGATCAGGTGATGCACAACACGGCACAACTATTAGTTTCGAACGATCTCGGATTTTCATGGTTCCAAATTATCTCATTTTGACTGTATTTCCTTTTTGGAAGAACGTAAAACGAGGTAAAAGTAGTGGAGAATGCTAATCAGGTGATGCACGACACGGCACAACCATTAGTTCCAAATAATCTCGGATGTTCATGGTTCCAAATTATCTTATTTTGCCTGTATTTCCTTCTCGAGAAATCGTGAAACAAAGTGAAAGTGAAAGAGAATGCTTTCCAGGTGATGCACAACCCGGCACAACCATTAGTTTCAAACAATCTCGGATTTTCATAGTTTCAAATTATCTCATTTTACCTGCATTTCCTTTCCGGAAGAACGTCGAACGAGGTAAAAGTAGTGAAGAATGCTAATCAGTTGATGCACAACACGGCACAACCATTAGTTTCAAACAATCTCGGATTTTCATGGTTCCAAATTATTTAATTTTGCCTGTATTTCCTCCTCGAAAAATCGTGAAACGGAGTGAAAGTGGGAGAGAATGCTTTCCAGGTGATGCACAACACGGCACAACCATTAGTTTCGAACAATCTCGGATTTTCATGGTTCCAAATTATCTCATTTCACCTGTATTTCCTTTTTGGAAGAACGTAAAACGAAGTGAAAGTGACAGAGAATGCTCTCCAAGTGATGCACAACACGGCACAACCATTAGTTTCGAACAATCTCGGATTTTCATGGTTCCAAATTATCTTATTCTACCTGCATTTCCTGTTCGGAAAAACGTGAAACAAAGTGAAAGTGTGAGAGAATGCTCTCCAGGTGATGCACAACACGGCACAACCATTAGTTCCAAACAATCTAGGATTTTCATGGTTCCAAATTATTTCATTTTACCTGTATTTCCTTTTCGAAAGAACGTAGAACGAAGTAAAAGTAGTAAAGAATGCTAATCAGGTGATGCACAACACGGCACAACTATTAGTTTCAGACAATCTCGGATTTTCATGGTTCCAAATAATCTTATTTTCCCTGTATTTCCTTTCCGGAAAAACGTGAAACGAAGTAAAAGTAGTAAAGAATGCTAATCAGGTGATGCACAACACGGCACAACCATTAGTTTCGAACAATCTCGGATTTTCATGGTTCCAAATAATCTTATTTTCCCTGTATTTTCTTTCCGGAGGAACGTGAAACGAAGTGAAAGTGACAGAGAATGCTCTCCAGGTGATGCACAACACGGCACAACCACTAGTTTCGAACAATCTCGGATTTTCATGGTTCCAAATTATCTAGTTTTACCTGCATTTCCTGTTCGGAAGAACGTAAAACAAAGTGAAAGTGTGAGAGAATGCTCTCCAGGTCATGCACAACACGGCACAACCATTAGTTTCAAACAATCTCGGATTTTCATGGTTCCAAATTATTTCATTTTACCTGTATTTCCTTTTGAAAGAACGTAAAACGAAGTAAAAGTAGTGCAGAATGCTAATCAGGTGATGCACAACACGGCACAACTATTAGTTTCGAACGATCTCGGATTTTCATGGTTCCAAATTATCTCATTTCACCTGTATTTCCTTTCCGGAGAAATGTAAAACGAGGTAAATGTGGTGGAGAATGCTAATCAGGTGATGCACAACACGGCACAACCATTAGTTTCGAACAATCTCGGATCTTCATGGTTCCAAATTATTCCATTTTACCTGTATTTCCTTTGCGAAAGAACGTAGAACAAAGTAAGAGTAGTAGAGAATGCTTTCCAGGTGATGCACAACACGGCACAACCATTAGTTTCAAACAATCTCGGATTTTCATGGTTCCAAATTATCTCATTTTACCTGTATTTCCTTTTTGGAAGGACGTTGAACGAAGTGAGAGAGACAGAGAATGCTCTTCAGGTGATGCACAACACGGCACAACCATTAGTTTCGAACAATCTCGGATTTTCATGGTTCCAAATTCATTTTACCTGTATTTCCTTTCCGGAGAAACGTGAAATGAAGTGAAAGTAGTAGAGAATGCTAATCAGGTGATGCACAACACGGCACAACCATTAGTGTCAAACAATCTCGGGTTTTCATGGTTCCAAATTATCTCATTTTAACTGTATTTCCTTTTTGGGAAAACGTAAAACGAGGTAAAAGTAGTGGAGAATGCTAATCAGGTGATGCACAACACGGCACAACTATTAGTTTCGAACGATCTCGGATTTTCATGGTTCCAAATTATCTCATTTTAACTGTATTTCCTTTTTGGAAGAACGTAAAACGAGGTAAAAGTAGTGGAGAATGCTAATCAGGTGATGCACGACACGGCACAACCATTAGTTTCGAACAATCTCGGATTTTCATGGTTCCAAATTATCTCATTTCACCTGTATTTCCTTTTTGGAAGAACGTAAAACGAAGTGAAAGTGACAGAGAATGCTCTCCAAGTGATGCACAACACGGCACAACCATTAGTTTCGAACAATCTCGGATTTTCATGGTTCCAAATTATCTCATTCTACCTGCATTTCCTGTTCGGAAAAACGTGAAACAAAGTGAAAGTGTGAGAGAATGCTCTCCAGGTGATGCACAACACGGCACAACCATTAGTTTCAAACAATCTAGGATTTTCATGGTTCCAAATTATTTCATTTTACCTGTATTTCCTTTTCGAAAGAACGTAGAACGAAGTAAAAGTAGTAAAGAATGCTAATCAGGTGATGCACAACACGGCACAACTATTAGTTTCAGACAATCTCGGATTTTCATGGTTCCAAATAATCTTATTTTCCCTGTATTTCCTTTCCGGAAAAACGTGAAACGAAGTAAAAGTAGTAAAGAATGCTAATCAGGTGATGCACAACACGGCACAACCATTAGTTTCGAACAATCTCGGATTTTCATGGTTCCAAATAATCTTATTTTCCCTGTATTTTCTTTCCGGAGAAACGTGAAACGAAGTGAAAGTGTGAGAGAATGCTCTCCAGGTCATGCACAACACGGCACAACCATTAGTTTCAAACAATCTCGGATTTTCATGGTTCCAAATTATTTCATTTCACCTGTATTTCCTTTTGAAAGAACGTAGAACTAAGTAAAAGTAGTAAAGAATGCTAATCAGGTGATGCACAACACGGCACAACTATTAGTTTCGAACGATCTCGGATTTTCATGGTTCCAAATTATCTCATTTCACCTGTATTTCCTTTCCGGAGAAATGTAAAACGAGGTAAAAGTAGTGGAGAATGCTAATCAGGTGATGCACAACACGGCACAACCATTAGTTTCGAACAATCTCGGATCTTCATGGTTCCAAATTATTCCATTTTACCTGTATTTCCTTTGCGAAAGAACGTAGAACAAAGTAAGAGTAGTAGAGAATGCTTTCCAGGTGATGCACAACACGGCACAACCATTAGTTTCAAACAATCTCGGATTTTCATGGTTCCAAATTATCTCATTTTACCTGTATTTCCTTTTTGGAAGAACGTTAAACGAAGTGAGAGTGACAGAGAATGCTCTTCAGGTGATGCACAACACGGCACAACCATTAGTTTCGAACAATCTCGGATTTTCATGGTTCCAAATTCATTTTACCTGTATTTCCTTTCCGGAGAAACGTGAAATGAAGTGAAAGTAGTAGAGAATGCTAATCAGGTGATGCACAACACGGCACAACCATTAGTGTCAAACAATCTCGGATTTTCATGGTTCCAAATTATCTCATTTTAACTGTATTTCCTTTTTGGGAAAACGTAAAACGAGGTAAAAGTAGTGGAGAATGCTAATCAGGTGATGCACAACACGGCACAACTATTAGTTTCGAACGATCTCGGATTTTCATGGTTCCAAATTATCTCATTTTAACTGTATTTCCTTTTTGGAAGAACGTAAAACGAGGAAAAAGTAGTGGAGAATGCTGATCAGGTGATGCACGACACGGCACAACCATTAGTTTCAAATAATCTCGGATGTTCATGGTTCCAAATTATCTTATTTTGCCTGTATTTCCTTCTCGAGAAATCGTGAAACAAAGTGAAAGTGAAAGAGAATGCTTTCCAGGTGATGCACAACCCGGCACAACCATTAGTTTCAAACAATCTCGGATTTTCATAGTTTCAAATTATCTCATTTTACCTGCATTTCCTTTCCGGAAGAACGTCAAACGAGGTAAAAGTAGTGAAGAATGCTAATCAGTTGATGCACAACACGGCACAACCATTAGTTTCAAACAATCTCGGATTTTCATGGTTCTAAATTATTTAATTTTGCCTGTATTTCCTTCTCGAAAAATCGTGAAACGGAGTGAAAGTGGGAGAGAATGCTCTCCAGGTCATGCACAACACGGCACAACCATTAGTTTCAAACAATCTCGGATTTTCATGGTTCCAAATTATTTCATTTTACCTGTATTTCCTTTTGAAAGAACGTAGAACGAAGTAAAAGTAGTAAAGAATGCTAATCAGGTGATGCACAACACGGCACAACTATTAGTTTCGAACGATCTCGGATTTTCGAGGTTCCAAATCATCTCATTTCACCTGTATTTCCTTTTCGGAAAAATGTAAAACGAGGTAAAAGTAGTGGAGAATGCTAATCAGGTGATGCACAACACGGCACAACCATTAGTTTCGAACAATCTCGGATCTTCATGGTTCCAAATTATTCCATTCTACCTGTATTTCCCTTGCGAAAGAACGTAGAACAAAGTAAGAGTAGTAGAGAATGCTTTCCAGGTGATGCACAACACGGCACAACCATTAGTTTCAAACAATCTCGGATTTTCATGGTTCCAAATTATCTCATTTTACCTGTATTTCCTTTTTGGAAGAACGTTAAACGAAGTGAGAGTGACAGAGAATGCTCTTCAGGTGATGCACAACACGGCACAACCATTAGTTTCGAACAATCTCGGATTTTCATGGTTCCAAATTCATTTTACCTGTATTTCCTTTCCGGAGAAACGTGAAATGAAGTGAAAGTAGTAGAGAATGCTAATCAGGTGATGCACAACACGGCACAACCATTAGTGTCAAACAATCTCGGATTTTCATGGTTCCAAATTATCTCATTTTAACTGTATTTCCTTTTTGGGAAAACGTAAAACGAGGTAAAAGTAGTGGAGAATGCTGATCAGGTGATGCACAACACGGCACAACTATTAGTTTCGAACGATCTCGGATTTTCATGGTTCCAAATTATCTCATTTTGACTGTATTTCCTTTTTGGAAGAACGTAAAACGAGGTAAAAGTAGTGGAGAATGCTAATCAGGTGATGCACGACACGGCACAACCATTAGTTCCAAATAATCTCGGATGTTCATGGTTCCAAATTATCTTATTTTGCCTGTATTTCCTTCTCGAGAAATCGTGAAACAAAGTGAAAGTGAAAGAGAATGCTTTCCAGGTGATGCACAACCCGGCACAACCATTAGTTTCAAACAATCTCGGATTTTCATAGTTTCAAATTATCTCATTTTACCTGCATTTCCTTTCCGGAAGAACGTCGAACGAGGTAAAAGTAGTGAAGAATGCTAATCAGTTGATGCACAACACGGCACAACCATTAGTTTCAAACAATCTCGGATTTTCATGGTTCCAAATTATTTAATTTTGCCTGTATTTCCTCCTCGAAAAATCGTGAAACGGAGTGAAAGTGGGAGAGAATGCTTTCCAGGTGATGCACAACACGGCACAACCATTAGTTTCGAACAATCTCGGATTTTCATGGTTCCAAATTATCTCATTTCACCTGTATTTCCTTTTTGGAAGAACGTAAAACGAAGTGAAAGTGACAGAGAATGCTCTCCAAGTGATGCACAACACGGCACAACCATTAGTTTCGAACAATCTCGGATTTTCATGGTTCCAAATTATCTTATTCTACCTGCATTTCCTGTTCGGAAAAACGTGAAACAAAGTGAAAGTGTGAGAGAATGCTCTCCAGGTGATGCACAACACGGCACAACCATTAGTTCCAAACAATCTAGGATTTTCATGGTTCCAAATTATTTCATTTTACCTGTATTTCCTTTTCGAAAGAACGTAGAACGAAGTAAAAGTAGTAAAGAATGCTAATCAGGTGATGCACAACACGGCACAACTATTAGTTTCAGACAATCTCGGATTTTCATGGTTCCAAATAATCTTATTTTCCCTGTATTTCCTTTCCGGAAAAACGTGAAACGAAGTAAAAGTAGTAAAGAATGCTAATCAGGTGATGCACAACACGGCACAACCATTAGTTTCGAACAATCTCGGATTTTCATGGTTCCAAATAATCTTATTTTCCCTGTATTTTCTTTCCGGAGGAACGTGAAACGAAGTGAAAGTGACAGAGAATGCTCTCCAGGTGATGCACAACACGGCACAACCACTAGTTTCGAACAATCTCGGATTTTCATGGTTCCAAATTATCTAGTTTTACCTGCATTTCCTGTTCGGAAGAACGTAAAACAAAGTGAAAGTGTGAGAGAATGCTCTCCAGGTCATGCACAACACGGCACAACCATTAGTTTCAAACAATCTCGGATTTTCATGGTTCCAAATTATTTCATTTTACCTGTATTTCCTTTTGAAAGAACGTAAAACGAAGTAAAAGTAGTAAAGAATGCTAATCAGGTGATGCACAACACGGCACAACTATTAGTTTCGAACGATCTCGGATTTTCATGGTTCCAAATTATCTCATTTCACCTGTATTTCCTTTCCGGAGAAATGTAAAACGAGGTAAATGTAGTGGAGAATGCTAATCAGGTGATGCACAACACGGCACAACCATTAGTTTCGAACAATCTCGGATCTTCATGGTTCCAAATTATTCCATTTTACCTGTATTTCCTTTGCGAAAGAACGTAGAACAAAGTAAGAGTAGTAGAGAATGCTTTCCAGGTGATGCACAACACGGCACAACCATTAGTTTCAAACAATCTCGGATTTTCATGGTTCCAAATTATCTCATTTTACCTGTATTTCCTTTTTGGAAGGACGTTGAACGAAGTGAGAGAGACAGAGAATGCTCTTCAGGTGATGCACAACACGGCACAACCATTAGTTTCGAACAATCTCGGATTTTCATGGTTCCAAATTCATTTTACCTGTATTTCCTTTCCGGAGAAACGTGAAATGAAGTGAAAGTAGTAGAGAATGCTAATCAGGTGATGCACAACACGGCACAACCATTAGTGTCAAACAATCTCGGGTTTTCATGGTTCCAAATTATCTCATTTTAACTGTATTTCCTTTTTGGGAAAACGTAAAACGAGGTAAAAGTAGTGGAGAATGCTAATCAGGTGATGCACAACACGGCACAACTATTAGTTTCGAACGATCTCGGATTTTCATGGTTCCAAATTATCTCATTTTAACTGTATTTCCTTTTTGGAAAAACGTAAAACGAGGTAAAAGTAGTGGAGAATGCTAATCAGGTGATGCACGACACGGCACAACCATTAGTTTCGAACAATCTCGGATTTTCATGGTTCCAAATTATCTCATTTCACCTGTATTTCCTTTTTGGAAGAACGTAAAACGAAGTGAAAGTGACAGAGAATGCTCTCCAAGTGATGCACAACACGGCACAACCATTAGTTTCGAACAATCTCGGATTTTCATGGTTCCAAATTATCTCATTCTACCTGCATTTCCTGTTCGGAAAAACGTGAAACAAAGTGAAAGTGTGAGAGAATGCTCTCCAGGTCATGCACAACACGGCACAACCATTAGTTTCAAACAATCTCGGATTTTCATGGTTCCAAATTATTTCATTTCACCTGTATTTCCTTTTGAAAGAACGTAGAACGAAGTAAAAGTAGTAAAGAATGCTAATCAGGTGATGCACAACACGGCACAACTATTAGTTTCGAACGATCTCGGATTTTCATGGTTCCAAATTATCTCATTTCACCTGTATTTCCTTTCCGGAGAAATGTAAAACGAGGTAAAAGTAGTGGAGAATGCTAATCAGGTGATGCACAACACGGCACAACCATTAGTTTCGAACAATCTCGGATCTTCATGGTTCCAAATTATTCCATTTTACCTGTATTTCCTTTGCGAAAGAACGTAGAACAAAGTAAGAGTAGTAGAGAATGCTTTCCAGGTGATGCACAACACGGCACAACCATTAGTTTCAAACAATCTCGGATTTTCATGGTTCCAAATTATCTCATTTTACCTGTATTTCCTTTTTGGAAGAACGTTAAACGAAGTGAGAGTGACAGAGAATGCTCTTCAGGTGATGCACAACACGGCACAACCATTAGTTTCGAACAATCTCGGATTTTCATGGTTCCAAATTCATTTTACCTGTATTTCCTTTCCGGAGAAACGTGAAATGAAGTGAAAGTAGTAGAGAATGCTAATCAGGTGATGCACAACACGGCACAACCATTAGTGTCAAACAATCTCGGATTTTCATGGTTCCAAATTATCTCATTTTAACTGTATTTCCTTTTTGGGAAAACGTAAAACGAGGTAAAAGTAGTGGAGAATGCTAATCAGGTGATGCACAACACGGCACAACTATTAGTTTCGAACGATCTCGGATTTTCATGGTTCCAAATTATCTCATTTTAACTGTATTTCCTTTTTGGAAGAACGTAAAACGAGGTAAAAGTAGTGGAGAATGCTGATCAGGTGATGCACGACACGGCACAACCATTAGTTTCAAATAATCTCGGATGTTCATGGTTCCAAATTATCTTATTTTGCCTGTATTTCCTTCTCGAGAAATCGTGAAACAAAGTGAAAGTGAAAGAGAATGCTTTCCAGGTGATGCACAACCCGGCACAACCATTAGTTTCAAACAATCTCGGATTTTCATAGTTTCAAATTATCTCATTTTACCTGCATTTCCTTTTCGGAAGAACGTCAAACGAGGTAAAAGTAGTGAAGAATGCTAATCAGTTGATGCACAACACGGCACAACCATTAGTTTCAAACAATCTCGGATTTTCATGGTTCTAAATTATTTAATTTTGCCTGTATTTCCTTCTCGAAAAATCGTGAAACGGAGTGAAAGTGGGAGAGAATGCTTTCCAGGTGATGCACAACACGGCACAACCATTAGTTCCGGACAATCTCGGATTTTCATGGTTCCAAATAATCTTATTTTCCCTGTATTTCCTTTCCGGAGAAACGTGAAACGGAGTAAAAGTAGTAGAGAATGCTAATCAGGTGATGCACAACACGGCACAACCATTAGTTTCGAACAATCTCGGATTTTCATGGTTCCAAATTATCTCATTTTACCTGCATTTCCTGTTCGGAAGAACGTAAAACAAAGTGAAAGTGTGAGAGAATGCTCTCCAGGTGATGCACAACACGGCACAACCAGTAGTTTCAAACAATCTCGGATTTTCACGGTTCCAAATTATCTCATTTTACCTGTATTTCCTTTTTGGAAGAACGTAAAACGAGGTAAAAGTAGTGGAGAATGCTAATCAGGTGATGCACAACACGGCACAACCATTAGTTTCAAACAATCTCGGATGTTCATGGTTCCAAATTATCTCATTTTACCTGTATTTCCTTTCCGGAGAAACGTGAAACGAAGTAAAAGTAGTAGAGAATTCTAATCAGGTGATGCACAACACGGCACAACCATTAGTGTCAAACAATCTCGGATTTTCATGGTTCCAAATTATCTCATTTTAACTGTATTTCCTTTTTGGAAGAACGTAAAACGAGGTAAAAGTAGTGGAGAATGCTAATCAGGTGATGCACAACACGGTACAACCATGAGTTTCGAACAATCTCGGATTTTCATGGTTCCAAATTATCTTATTTTGCCTGTATTTCCTTCTCGAGAAATCGTGAAACAAAGTGAAAGTGAAAGAGAATGCTTTTCAGGTGATGCACAACACGGCACAACTATTAGTTTCGAACGATCTCGGATTTTCATGGTTCCGAATTATCTCATTTTACCTGTATTTCCTTTCCGGAAAAACGTAAAACGAATTAAAAGTAGAAGAGAATGCTAATCAGGTGATGCACAACACGGCACAACTATTAGTTTCGAACAATCTCGGATTTTCATGGTTCCAAATTATCTCATTTTACCTGTATTTCCTTTCCGGAAAAACGTGAAACGAAGTAAAAGTAGTAGAGAATGCTAATCAGGTGATGCACAACACGGCACAACCATTAGTTTCGAACAATCTCGGATTTTCATGGTTCCAAATTATCTCATTTCACCTGTATTTCCTTTCCGGAGAAACGTAAAACAAGGTAAAAGTACTGGAGAATGCCAATCAGGTGATGCACAACACGGCACAACCATTAGTTTCGAACAATCTCGGATTTTCATGGTTCCAAATTATATTATTTTGCCTGTATTTCCTCTTCGAAAAATCGTGAAACAAAGTGAAAGTGAAAGAGAATGCTTTTCAGGTGATGCACAACACGGCACAACCATTAGTTTCCAACAATCTCGGATGTTCATGGTTCCAAATTATCTCATTTTACCTGTATTTCCTTTTTGAAAGAACGTAGAACGAGGTAAAAGTAGTGAAGAATGCTAATCAGGTGATGCACAACACGGCACAACCATTAGTTTCGAACAATCTCGGATTTTCATGGTTCCAAATTATCTCATTTGACCTGTATTTTCTTTCCAGAAGAACGTAAAACGAAGTAAAAGAAGTAGGGAATGCTGATCAGGTGATGCACAACACGGCACAACCATTAGTTTCAAACAATCTCGGATTTTCATGGTTCCAAATTATATTATTTTGCCTGTGTCACGTCCCGGGTTGATTTTAGAAAATTAAAAGGGATTTTGATATCTGACCCGTCAGTGACCTTCGGATCCCTGAGTGGACTTATTAGGTCGCTAAACACTACGTGTTGGGATGTCAGGGATCTGACAAGAAATTAGGTAATTCGTTTAACAAAGGATTTATATTTTACAAAATAACATTATACACAGGTTAGCTATGCGTGAATTTATGAACGGTAAGGGGCGTAGCGGGTTATTGGTAAGCCCGTGCTTGCGCAATTGGTATAGCCCGGGGGCAAGGGGGAATAATATCTGTATCTGAGGTTTGGTAACCCTCGTCGTCCTGTGATTGATCTAAATATTCCTGTATATGATTGTATAATTCTGCTTCAATAGGTTGCCCGTGCTGATCTCTATATTCTGGAGTAGGCGCCCTAGGTAATTCTATTACCGGTGATGGGGATCTCGGTGATTCGGGTGGAGGCGGCTGTGGACGTTTGGTTTTTCTTAATGCCGTGCGAATAGCGGTCCTGACTGCGGCCTTAGCTCTTTTAGCTTTGAAGCGTCTACCTGTCCGGTGTCGTCTACGGGTTTCAGGCATCTACGAGGGAAAGAAAGAATGTTGGTTAGGCGTTTTCAGCTCTAGCGCCGCCCATACCAACAGGTGCGTAGGGATGTTGATTAAGCGTCTTTCAGCCCTAGCGCCGCTCAAATCAACAGGTTAGAGTTAATCAGGATCATTAACTCAAGGAAAAAGCGTTTTTCGGCTATTGCACCGCTTATCAAGGGATGTGTCGGCCTCTTTCAGCTCTGGCGTAGCCACACACGGATAACCAGGAAATTTTGGAAAAAGGGAAATAGATGCGACTGGTTGATATTTACTTACGATGTTTGCTGCTGCTTGGTCCTGAGCTGGAGACTTCTTGTTCCTCGTTGCGGGTAAGTAGGGTTTTGAATAATTATAGTTGAATATAGTTTAACTTGGTTTATATTTTATAATAGAAAACTTGAATATAATATGAGGTTATGACACTTTTAACTGGTTATTAATATAAGAATAAATGGATTTGGCAATACTCCCAAGAGTATGAGATTTGGAAAATGACTCCTAAGAGTCGAACTGCTCGGTTTGAGCTCTGAACTAGTACTGATTAATTTACGCTGCTAACCCTGCTCCTTATGCAGTATATAAAGAAATGATATGTGAGGTCGCGGGGCAAGGGGAAGCCGTGCCTACGTGACCGCGCTCTGCCGAAATGTGTTTATGTTTAGATACGGAGTGGCGTGGTCGCCTCAGTAATGTTTACAGTTTGCATTCCTGGGACCCAAGTCCACGCTTCATAAATATAATTTCGAATGTCCAAAGTTTTAGTTGAATAATATAGTTCAGAGTTCTGATTAAACAATATGCACTTATACTAGATAACAATTGTTCACTTAGTTTAGTATGCTACAGATAACACTTTAGTTGGGACACGATAGTCTGATAGTTCACTTGGGGTGCACGCAACTAACACTTTTCTGTTTTCAGGTGAGGAGCTCCGACGTGCTCGCTTCGGTGACCAGAGGTAGTCTGAAGGTCCTCAGGTAAGTGAAGGGGCACGTGGTCCGCGTCTAAGGGTTTTATGACCTTGTTTTCATGTTTTGTTTTATGGTCTTGTTTTCGGGTCGGAGTTGCACCTGGCGATGAATCATGATCGTTGGGCACGCTGCTACCTTTGCGTCGCTACCTGGGCCAGTCCTGAGTTCGTCCTCGTACGGGACAGTCGCAAGGGTAGTGACAGTTTTCTATAACTTACTTTGTATTATTCAAGTGACAGTGTTTCATAGTTTATACTTTGTATTATAATTATAATAAAGTGCATTTGTTTATATATGGTTATAATTATTAATGATATAAAATATAGAGAGTATATATATATATATATATAGTAGTATTCATACGCAAACGTGAAGTTAGTTAGTTTATCAAAGTGAAATAACGTGGAAGTGAAAAAACGTCCGTACTGAGGTGAGGATGTTACACCTGTATTTCCTCTTCGAAAAATCGTGAAACAAAGTGAAAGTGAAAGAGAATGCTTTCCAGGTGATGCACAACACGGCACAACCATTAGTTTCAAACAATCTCGGATTTTCATGGTTCCAAATTATCTCATTTGACATGTATTTTCTTTCCAGAAAAACGTAAAACGAAGTAAAAGAAGTAGGGAATGCTGATCAGGTGATGCAAAACACGGTACAACCATTAGTTTCGAACAATCTCGGATTTTCATGGTTCCAAATTATCTTATTTCACCTGTATTTCCTTTTCGGAGAAACGTGAAACGAAGTAAAAGTAGTAGAGAATGCTAATCAGGTGATGCACAACACGGCACAACTATCAGTTTCGAACAATCTCGGATTTTCATGGTTCCAAATTATCTCATTTCACCTGTATTTCCTTTTTGGAAGAACGTAAAACGAAGTGAAAGTGACAGAAAATGCTATTCAGGTGATGCACAACACGGCACAACCGTTAGTTTCGAACAATTTCGGATTTTCATGGTTCCAAAATATTTCATTTTACCTGTATTTCCTTTCCGAAAAAACGTAGAACGAAGTGAGAGTAGTAGAGAATGCTCATCAGGAGATGCACAACACGGCACAACTATTAGATTCGAACAATCTCGGATTTTCATGGTTCCAAATTATCTCATTTTACCTGCATTTCCTGTTCGGAAGAACGTAAAACGAAGTGAAAGTGTGGCAGAATACTCTCCAAGTGATGCACAACACGGCACAACCATTAGTTTCAAACAATCTCGGATTTTCATGGTTCCAAATTATCTCATTTTTTCTGCATTTCCTTTTCGGAAGAACGTGAAACAGAGTGAAAGTGTGAGAGAATGCTCTTCAGGTGATGCACAACACGGCACAACCATTAGTTTCAGACAATCTCGGATTTTCATGGTTCCAAATTATTTCATTTGACGTGTATTTTCTTTCCAGAAGAACGTAAAACGAAGTAAAAGAAGTAGGGAATGCTGATCAGGTGATGCACAACACGGCACAACCATTAGTTTCAAACAATCTCGGATTTTCATGGTTCCAAATTATCTCATTTTACCTGCATTTCCCTTTCGGAAGAACGTGAAACAAAGTGATAGTGTGAGAGAATGCTCTCCAGGTGATGCACAACACGGCACAACCATCAGTTTCAGACAATCTCGGATTTTCATGGTTCCAAATAATCTTATTTTCCCTGTATTTCCTTTCCGGAGAAACGTGAAACGAAGTAAAAGTAAAGTATGCTAATCAGGTGATGCACAACACGGCACAACTATTAGTTTCGAACAATCTCGGATTCTCATGGTTCCAAATTATCTCATTTTACCTGTATTTCCTTTTTGGAAGAACGTAAAACGAAGTGGAAGTGACAGAGAATGCTCTTCAGGTGATGCACAACACGGCACAACCATTAGTTTCGAACAATCTCGGATTTTTATGGTTCCAAATTATCTCATTTTACCTGTATTTTCTTTTTGGAAGAACGTAAAACGAAGTAAAAGTGACAGAGAATGCTCTCCAGGTGATGCACAACACGGCACAACCATTAGTTACGAACAATCTCGGATTTGCATGGTTCCAAATTATCTCATTTTACCTGTATTTCCTTTTCGAAAGAACGTAGAACGAAGTGAAAGTAGTTAAGAATGCTAATCAGGTGATGCACAACACGGCACAATCATTAGTTTCGAACAATCTCGGATTCTCATGGTTCCAAATTATCTCATTTTACCTGTATTTCCTTTTTGGAAGAACGTAAAACGAAGTGGAAGTGACAGAGAATGCTCTTCAGGTGATGCACAACACGGCACAACCATTAGTTTCGGACAATCTCGGATTCTCATGGTTCCAAATTATCTCATTTTACCTGTATTTCCTTTTTGGAAGAACGTAAAACGAAGTGGAAGTGACAGAGAATGCTCTTCAGGTGATGCACAACACGGCACAACCATTAGTTTCGAACAATCTCGGATTTTCATGGTTCCAAATTATCTCATTTTACCTGTATTTTCTTTTTGGAAGAACGTAAAACGAAGTAAAAGTGACAGAGAATGCTCTCCAGGTGATGCACAACACGGCACAACCATTAGTTACGAACAATCTCGGATTTGCATGGTTCCAAATTATCTCATTTTACCTGTATTTCCTTTTCGAAAGAACGTAGAACGAAGTGAAAGTAGTTAAGAATGCTAATCAGGTGATGCACAACACGGCACAATCATTAGTTTCGAACAATCTCGGATTTTCATGGTTCCAAATTATCTCATTTCACCTGTATTTCCTTTTTGGAGGAACGTAAAACGAAGTAAAAGAAGCAGGAAATGCTAATCAGGTGATGCACAACACGGCACAACCATTAGTTTCAAACAATCTCGGATTTTCATGGTTCCAAATTATCTCATTTGACCTGTATTTTCTTTCCGGAAGAACGTAAAACGAAGTAAAAGAAGTAGGGAATGCTGATCAGGTGATGCACAACACGGCACAACCATTAGTTTCGAACAATCTCGGATTCCCATGGTTCCAAATTATCTCATTTTACCTGTATTTCCTTTTTGGAAGAACGTAAAACGAAGTGAAAGTGACAGAGAATGCTCTTCAGGTGATGCACAACACGGCACAACCATTAGTTTCGAACAACTTCGGATTTTCATGGTTCCAAATTATCTCATTTTACTTGTATTCCTTTTTTGGAAGAACGTTAAACGGAGTGAAAGTGACAGAGAATGCTCTTCAGGTGATGCACAACACGGCACAACCATTAGTTTCAAACAATCTCGGATTTTCATGGTTCCAAATCATCTCATTTTACCTGCATTTCCTTTTCGGAAGAACGTGAAACAAAGTGATAGTGTGAGAGAATGCTCTCCAGGTGATGCACAACACGGCACAACCATTAGTTTCAGACAATCTCGGATTTTCATGGTTCCAAATAATCTTATTTTCCCTGTATTTCCTTTCCGGAGAAACGTGAAACGAAGTAAAAGTAAAGTATGCTAATCAGGTGATGCACAACACGGCACAACCATTAGTTTCGAACAATCTCGGATTCTCATGGTTCCAAATTATCTCATTTTACCTGTATTTCCTTTTTGGAAGAACGTAAAACGAAGTGAAAGTGACAGAGAATGCTCTTCAGGTGATGCACAACACGGCACAACCATTAGTTTCGAACAATCTCGGATTTTCATGGTTCCAAATTATCTCATTTTACCTGTATTTTCTTTTTGGAAGAACGTAAAACGAAGTAAAAGTGACAGAGAATGCTCTCCAGGTGATGCACAACACGGCACAACCATTAGTTACGAACAATCTCGGATTTGCATGGTTCCAAATTATCTCATTTTACCTGTATTTCTTTTCCGGAGAAACGTGAAACGAAGTAAGAGTAGTAGAGAATGCTAATCAGGTGATGCACAACACGGCACAACTATCAGTTTCGAACAATCTCGGATTTTCATGGTTCTAAATTATCTCATTTCACCTGTATTTCCTTTTTAGAAGAACGTAAAACGAAGTGAAAGTGACGGAAAATGCTCTTCAGGTGATGCACAACACGGCACAACTATTAGTTCCGAACAATCTCGGATTTTCATGGTTCCAAATTATTTCATTTTACCTGTATTTCCTCTTCGAAAGAACGTAGAACGAAGTAAAAGTAGTAAAGAATGCTAATCAGGTAATGCACAACACGGCACAACTATTGAATTCGGACGATCTCGGATTTTCATGCTTCCAAATCATCTCATTTCACCTGCATTTCCTGTTCGGAAGAATGTAAAACGAAGTGAAAGTGTGGCAGAATGCTAATCAGGTGATGCACAACACGGCACAACTATTAAATTCGAACGATCTCGGATTTTCATGGTTCCAAATCATCTCATTTCACCTGTATTTCCTTTCCGGAGAAACGTAAAACGAGGTAAAAGTACTGGAAAATGCTAATCAGGTGATGCACAACACGGCACAACCGTTAGTTTCGAACAATCTCGGATTTTCATGGTTCCAAAATATTTCATTTTACCTGTATTTCCTTTCCGAAAAAACGTAGAACGAAGTAAGAGTAGTAGAGAATGCTCATCAGGTGATGCACAACACGGCACAACCATTAGTTTTAAACAATCTCGGATTTTCATGGTTCCAAATTATCTCATTTCACCTGTATTTCCTTTTTGGAAGAACGTAAAACGAAGTAAAAGAAGCAGGAAATGCTAATCAGGTGATGCACAACACGGCACAATCATTAGTTTCGAACAATCTCGGATTTTCATGGTTCCAAATTATCTCATTTGACCTGTATTTTCATTCCAGAAGAACGTAAAACGAAGTAAAAGAAGTAGGGAATGCTAATCAGGTGATGCACAACACGGCACAACCATTAGTTTTAAACAATCTCGGATTTTCATGGTTCCAAATTATTTAATTTTGCCTGTATTTCCTTCTCGAAAAATCGTAAAACAAAGTGAAAGTGGGAGAGAATGCTTTCCAGGTGATGCACAACACGGCACAACTATTAGTTTCGAACAATCTCGGATTTTCATGGTTCCAAATTATCTCATTTTACCTGCATTTCCTGTTCGGAAGAACGTAAAACTAAGTCAAAGTGTGGCAGAATACTCTCCAAGTGATGCACAACACGGCACAACCATTAGTTTCAAACAATCTCGGATTTTCATGGTTCCAAATTATTTCATTTTACCTGTATTTCCTTTTCGAAAGAACGTAGAACGAACTAAAAGTAGTAAAGAATGCTAATCAGGTGATGCACAACACGGCACAACCATTAGTTTCAAACAATCTCGGATTTTCATGGTTCCAAATTATCTCATTTGACCTGTATTTTCTTTCCAGAAGAACGTAAAACAAAGTAAAAGAAGTAGGGAATGCTGATCAGGTGATGCACAACACGGCACAACCATTAGTTTCGAACAATCTCGGATTTTCATGGTTCCAAATTATCTCATTTTACCTGCATTTCCTTTTCGGAAGAACGTGAAACAAAGTGATAGTGTGAAAGAATGCTCTCCAGGTGATGCACAACACGGCACAACCATTAGTTTCAGACAATCTCGGATTTTCATGGTTCCAAATAATCTTATTTTCCCTGTATTTCCTTTCCGGAGAAACGTGAAACGAAGTAAAAGTAAAAAATGCTAATCAGGTGATGCACAACACGGCACAACCATTAGTTTCGAACAATCTCGGATTCTCATGGTTCCAAATTATCTCATTTTACCTGTATTTCCTCTTTGGAAGAACGTAAAACGAAGTGAAAGTGACAGAGAATGCTCTTCAGGTGATGCGCAACACGGCACAACCATTAGTTTCGAACAATCTCGGATTTTCATGGTTCCAAATTATCTCATTTTACCTGTATTTCCTTTTTGGAAGAACGTAAAACGTAGTAAAAGTGACAGAGAATGCTCTTCAGGTGATGCACAACACGGCACAACCAGTAGTTTCGAACAATCTCGGATTTTCATGGTTCCAAATTATCTCATTTTACCTGTATTTCTTTTCCGGAGAAACGTGAAACGAAGTAAAAGTAGTAGAGAATGCTAATCAGGTGATGCACAACACGGCACAACTATCAGTTTCGAACAATCTCGGATTTTCATGGTTCCAAATTATCTCATTTCACCTGTATTTCCTTTTTGGAAGAACGTAAAACGAAGTGAAAAAGACAGAAAATGCTATTCAGGTGATGCACAACACGGCACAACCGTTAGTTTCGAACAATTTCGGATTTTCATGGTTCCAAAATATTTCATTTTACCTGTATTTCCTTTCCGAAAAAACGTAGAACGAAGTAAGAGTAGTAGAGAATGCTCATCAGGTGATGCACAACACGGCACAACCATTAGTTTTAAACAATCTCGGATTTTCATAGTTCCAAATTATTTGATTTTGCCTGTATTTCCTTTTCGAAAAATCGTGAAACAAAGTGAAAGTGGGAGAGAATGCTTTCCAGGTGATGCACAACACGGCACAACTATTAGATTCGAACAATCTCGGATTTTCATGGTTCCAAATTATCTCATTTTACCTGCATTTCCTGTTCGGGAGAACGTAAAACGAAGTGAAAGTGTGGCAGAATACTCTCCAAGTGATGCACAACACGGCACAACCATTAGTTTCAAACAATCTCGGATTTTCATGGTTCCAAATTATCTCATTTTTTCTGCATTTCCTTTTCGGAAGAACGTGAAACAGAGTGAAAGTGTGAGAGAATGCTCTTCAGGTGATGCACAACACGGCACAACTATTAGTTTCAGACAATCTCGGATTTTCATGGTTCCAAATTATTTCATTTGACCTGTATTTTCTTTCCAGAAGAACGTAAAACGAAGTAAAAGAAGTAGGGAATGCTGATCAGGTGATGCACAACACGGCACAACCATTAGTTTCAAACAATCTCGGATTTTCATGGTTCCAAATTATCTCATTTTACCTGCATTTCCTTTTCGGAAGAACGTGAAACAAAGTGATAGTGTGAGAGAATGCTCTCCAGGTGATGCACAACACGGCACAACCATCAGTTTCAGACAATCTCGGATTTTCATGGTTCCAAATAATCTTATTTTCCCTGTATTTCCTTTCCGGAGAAACGTGAAACGAAGTAAAAGTAAAGTGTGCTAATCAGGTGATGCACAACACGGCACAACTATCAGTTTCGAACAATCTCGGATTCTCATGGTTCCAAATTATCTCATTTTACCTGTATTTCCTTTTTGGAAGAACGTAAAACGAAGTGAAAGTGACAGAGAATGCTCTTCAGGTGATGCACAACACGGCACAACCATTAGTTTCGAACAATCTCGGATTTTCATGGTTCCAAATTATCTCATTTTACCTGTATTTTCTTTTTGTAAGAACGTAAAACGAAGTAAAAGTGACAGAGAATGCTCTCCAGGTGATGCACAACACGGCACAACCATTAGTTACGAACAATCTCGGATTTGCATGGTTCCAAATTATCTCATTTTACCTGTATTTCCTTTTCGAAAGAACGTAGAACGAAGTGAAAGTAGTTAAGAATGCTAATCAGGTGATGCACAACACGGCACAACCATTAGTTTCAAACAATCTCGGATTTTCATGGTTCCAAATTATCTCATTTGACCTGTATTTTCTTTCCAGAAGAACGTAAAACGAAGTAAAAAAAGTAGGGAATGCTGATCAGGTGATGCACAACACGGCACAACCATTAGTTTCGAACAATCTCGGATTCTCATGGTTCCAAATTATCTCATTTTACCTGTATTTTCTTTTTGTAAGAACGTAAAACGAAGTAAAAGTGACAGAGAATGCTCTCCAGGTGATGCACAACACGGCACAACCATTAGTTACGAACAATCTCGGATTTGCATGGTTCCAAATTATCTCATTTTACCTGTATTTCTTTTCCGGAGAAACGTGAAACGAAGTAAGAGTAGTAGAGAATGCTAATCAGGTGATGCACAACACGGCACAACTATCAGTTTCGAACAATCTCGGATTTTCATGGTTCTAAATTATCTCATTTCACCTGTATTTCCTTTTTAGAAAAACGTAAAACGAAGTGAAAGTGACGGAAAATGCTCTTCAGGTGATGCACAACACGGCACAACTATTAGTTCCGAACAATCTCGGATTTTCATGGTTCCAAATTATTTCATTTTACCTGTATTTCCTCTTCGAAAGAACGTAGAACGAAGTAAAAGTAGTGAAGAATGCTAATCAGGTGATGCACAACACGGCACAACTATTGAATTCGGACGATCTCGGATTTTCATGCTTCCAAATCATCTCATTTCACCTGCATTTCCTGTTCGGAAGAATGTAAAACGAAGTGAAAGTGTGGCAGAATGCTAATCAGGTGATGCACAACACGGCACAACTATTAAATTCGAACGATCTCGGATTTTCATGGTTCCAAATCATCTCATTTTACCTGTATTTCCTTTCCGAAAAAACGTAGAACGAAGTAAGAGTAGTAGAGAATGCTCATCAGGTGATGCACAACACGGCACAACCATTAGTTTTAAACAATCTCGGATTTTCATGGTTCCAAATTATCTCATTTCACCTGTATTTCCTTTTTGGAAGAACGTAAAACGAAGTAAAAGAAGCAGGAAATGCTAATCAGGTGATGCACAACACGGCACAATCATTAGTTTCGAACAATCTCGGATTTTCATGGTTCCAAATTATCTCATTTGACCTGTATTTTCATTCCAGAAGAACGTAAAACGAAGTAAAAGAAGTAGGGAATGCTAATCAGGTGATGCACAACACGGCACAACCATTAGTTTTAAACAATCTCGGATTTTCATGGTTCCAAATTATTCAATTTTGCCTGTATTTCCTTCTCGAAAAATCGTAAAACAAAGTGAAAGTGGAAGAGAATGCTTTCCAGGTGATGCACAACACGGCACAACTATTAGTTTCGAACAATCTCGGATTTTCATGGTTCCAAATTATCTCATTTTACCTGCATTTCCTGTTCGGAAGAACGTAAAACCAAGTGAAAGTGTGTCAGAATACTCTCCAAGTGATGCACAACACGGCACAACCATTAGTTTCAAACAATCTCGGATTTTCATGGTTCCAAATTATTTCATTTTACCTGTATTTCCTTTTCGAAAGAACGTAGAACGAACTAAAAGTAGTAAAGAATGCTAATCAGGTGATGCACAACACGGCACAACCATTAGTTTCAAACAATCTCGGATTTTCATGGTTCCAAATTATCTCATTTGACCTGTATTTTCTTTCCAGAAGAACGTAAAACAAAGTAAAAGAAGTAGGGAATGCTGATCAGGTGATGCACAACACGGCACAACCATTAGTTTCGAACAATCTCGGATTTTCATGGTTCCAAATTATCTCATTTTACCTGCATTTCCTTTTCGGAAGAACGTGAAACAAAGTGATAGTGTGAAAGAATGCTCTCCAGGTGATGCACAACACGGCACAACCATTAGTTTCAGACAATCTCGGATTTTCATGGTTCCAAATAATCTTATTTTCCCTGTATTTCCTTTCCGGAGAAACGTGAAACGAAGTAAAAGTAAAGAATGCTAATCAGGTGATGCACAACACGGCACAACCATTAGTTTCGAACAATCTCGGATTCTCATGGTTCCAAATTATCTCATTTTACCTGTATTTCCTTTTTGGAAGAACGTAAAACGAAGTGAAAGTGACAGAGAATGCTCTTCAGGTGATGCGCAACACGGCACAACTATCAGTTTCGAACAATCTCGGATTTTCATGGTTCTAAATTATCTCATTTCACCTGTATTTCCTTTTTAGAAAAACGTAAAACGAAGTGAAAGTGACGGAAAATGCTCTTCAGGTGATGCACAACACGGCACAACTATTAGTTCCGAACAATCTCGGATTTTCATGGTTCCAAATTATTTCATTTTACCTGTATTTCCTCTTCGAAAGAACGTAGAACGAAGTAAAAGTAGTAAAGAATGCTAATCAGGTGATGCACAACACGGCACAACTATTGAATTCGGACGATCTCGGATTTTCATGCTTCCAAATCATCTCATTTCACCTGCATTTCCTGTTCGGATGAATGTAAAACGAAGTGAAAGTGTGGCAGAATGCTAATCAGGTGATGCACAACACGGCACAACTATTAAATTCGAACGATCTCGGATTTTCATGGTTCCAAATCATCTCATTTTACCTGTATTTCCTTTCCGAAAAAACGTAGAACGAAGTAAGAGTAGTAGAGAATGCTCATCAGGTGATGCACAACACGGCACAACCATTAGTTTTAAACAATCTCGGATTTTCATGGTTCCAAATTATCTCATTTCACCTGTATTTCCTTTTTGGAAGAACGTAAAACGAAGTAAAAGAAGCAGGAAATGCTAATCAGGTGATGCACAACACGGCACAATCATTAGTTTCGAACAATCTCGGATTTTCATGGTTCCAAATTATCTCATTTGACCTGTATTTTCATTCCAGAAGAACGTAAAACGAAGTAAAAGAAGTAGGGAATGCTAATCAGGTGATGCACAACACGGCACAACCATTAGTTTTAAACAATCTCGGATTTTCATGGTTCCAAATTATTTAATTTTGCCTGTATTTCCTTCTCGAAAAATCGTAAAACAAAGTGAAAGTGGAAGAGAATGCTTTCCAGGTGATGCACAATACGGCACAACTATTAGTTTCGAACAATCTCGGATTTTCATGGTTCCAAATTATCTCATTTTACCTGCATTTCCTGTTCGGAAGAACGTAAAACCAAGTGAAAGTGTGGCAGAATACTCTCCAAGTGATGCACAACACGGCACAACCATTAGTTTCAAACAATCTCGGATTTTCATGGTTCCAAATTATTTCATTTTACCTGTATTTCCTTTTCGAAAGAACGTAGAACGAACTAAAAGTAGTAAAGAATGCTAATCAGGTGATGCACAACACGGCACAACCATTAGTTTCAAACAATCTCGGATTTTCATGGTTCCAAATTATCTCATTTGACCTGTATTTTCTTTCCAGAAGAACGTAAAACAAAGTAAAAGAAGTAGGGAATGCTGATCAGGTGATGCACAACACGGCACAACCATTAGTTTCGAACAATCTCGGATTTTCATGGTTCCAAATTATCTCATTTTACCTGCATTTCCTTTTCGGAAGAACGTGAAACAAAGTGATAGTGTGAAAGAATGCTCTCCAGGTGATGCACAACACGGCACAACCATTAGTTTCAGACAATCTCGGATTTTCATGGTTCCAAATAATCTTATTTTCCCTGTATTTCCTTTCCGGAGAAACGTGAAACGAAGTAAAAGTAAAGAATGCTAATCAGGTGATGCACAACACGGCACAACCATTAGTTTCGAACAATCTCGGATTCTCATGGTTCCAAATTATCTCATTTTACCTGTATTTCCTTTTTGGAAGAACGTAAAACGAAGTGAGAGTGACAGAGAATGCTCTTCAGGTGATGCGCAACACGGCACAACCATTAGTTTCGAACAATCTCGGATTTTCATGGTTCCAAATTATCTCATTTTACCTGTATTTCCTTTTTGGAAGGACGTAAAACGTAGTAAAAGTGACAGAGAATGCTCTTCAGGTGATGCACAACACGGCACAACCAGTAGTTTCGAACAATCTCGGATTTTCATGGTTCCAAATTATCTCATTTTACCTGTATTTCCTTTTCGAAAGAACGTAGAACGAAGTGAAAGTAGTTAAGAATGCTAATCAGGTGATGCACAACACGGCACAATCATTAGTTTCGAACAATCTCGGATTTTCATGGTTCCAAATTATCTCATTTCACCTGTATTTCCTTTTTGGAAGAACGTAAAACGAAGTAAAAGAAGCAGGAAATGCTAATCAGGTGATGCACAACACGGCACAACCATTAGTTTCAAACAATCTCGGATTTTCATGGTTCCAAATTATCTCATTTGACCTGTATTTTCTTTCCGGAAGAACGTAAAACGAAGTAAAAGAAGTAGGGAATGCTGATCAGGTGATGCACAACACGGCACAACCATTAGTTTCGAACAATCTCGGATTCTCATGGTTCCAAATTATCTCATTTTACCTGTATTTCCTTTTTGGAAGAACGTAAAACGAAGTGAAAGTGACAGAGAATGCTCTTCAGGTGATGCACAACACGGCACAACCATTAGTTTCGAACAACTTCGGATTTTCATGGTTCCAAATTATCTCATTTTACTTGTATTCCTTTTTCGGAAGAACGTTAAACGGAGTGAAAGTGACAGAGAATGCTCTTCAGGTGATGCACAACACGGCACAACCATTAGTTTCAAACAATCTCGGATTTTCATGGTTCCAAATCATCTCATTTTACCTGCATTTCCTTTTCGGAAGAACGTGAAACAAAGTGATAGTGTGAGAGAATGCTCTCCAGGTGATGCACAACACGGCACAACCATTAGTTTCAGACAATCTCGGATTTTCATGGTTCCAAATAATCTTATTTTCCCTGTATTTCCTTTCCGGAGAAACGTGAAACGAAGTAAAAGTAAAGTATGCTAATCAGGTGATGCACAACACGGCACAACCATTAGTTTCGAACAATCTCGGATTCTCATGGTTCCAAATTATCTCATTTTACCTGTATTTCCTTTTTGGAAGAACGTAAAACGAAGTGAAAGTGACAGAGAATGCTCTTCAGGTGATGCACAACACGGCACAACCATTAGTTTCGAACAATCTCGGATTTTCATGGTTCCAAATTATCTCATTTTACCTGTATTTTCTTTTTGGAAGAACGTAAAACGAAGTAAAAGTGACAGAGAATGCTCTCCAGGTGATGCACAACACGGCACAACCATTAGTTACGAACAATCTCGGATTTGCATGGTTCCAAATTATCTCATTTTACCTGTATTTCTTTTCCGGAGAAACGTGAAACGAAGTAAGAGTAGTAGAGAATGCTAATCAGGTGATGCACAACACGGCACAACTATCAGTTTCGAACAATCTCGGATTTTCATGGTTCTAAATTATCTCATTTCACCTGTATTTCCTTTTTAGAAGAACGTAAAACGAAGTGAAAGTGACGGAAAATGCTCTTCAGGTGATGCACAACACGGCACAACTATTAGTTCCGAACAATCTCGGATTTTCATGGTTCCAAATTATTTCATTTTACCTGTATTTCCTCTTCGAAAGAACGTAGAACGAAGTAAAAGTAGTAAAGAATGCTAATCAGGTAATGCACAACACGGCACAACTATTGAATTCGGACGATCTCGGATTTTCATGCTTCCAAATCATCTCATTTCACCTGCATTTCCTGTTCGGAAGAATGTAAAACGAAGTGAAAGTGTGGCAGAATGCTAATCAGGTGATGCACAACACGGCACAACTATTAAATTCGAACGATCTCGGATTTTCATGGTTCCAAATCATCTCATTTCACCTGTATTTCCTTTCCGGAGAAACGTAAAACGAGGTAAAAGTACTGGAAAATGCTAATCAGGTGATGCACAACACGGCACAACCGTTAGTTTCGAACAATCTCGGATTTTCATGGTTCCAAAATATTTCATTTTACCTGTATTTCCTTTCCGAAAAAACGTAGAACGAAGTAAGAGTAGTAGAGAATGCTCATCAGGTGATGCACAACACGGCACAACCATTAGTTTTAAACAATCTCGGATTTTCATGGTTCCAAATTATCTCATTTCACCTGTATTTCCTTTTTGGAAGAACGTAAAACGAAGTAAAAGAAGCAGGAAATGCTAATCAGGTGATGCACAACACGGCACAATCATTAGTTTCAAACAATCTCGGATTTTCATGGTTCCAAATTATCTCATTTGACCTGTATTTTCATTCCAGAAGAACGTAAAACGAAGTAAAAGAAGTAGGGAATGCTAATCAGGTGATGCACAACACGGCACAACCATTAGTTTTAAACAATCTCGGATTTTCATGGTTCCAAATTATTTAATTTTGCCTGTATTTCCTTCTCGAAAAATCGTAAAACAAAGTGAAAGTGGGAGAGAATGCTTTCCAGGTGATGCACAACACGGCACAACTATTAGTTTCGAACAATCTCGGATTTTCATGGTTCCAAATTATCTCATTTTACCTGCATTTCCTGTTCGGAAGAACGTAAAACTAAGTGAAAGTGTGGCAGAATACTCTCCAAGTGATGCACAACACGGCACAACCATTAGTTTCAAACAATCTCGGATTTTCATGGTTCCAAATTATTTCATTTTACCTGTATTTCCTTTTCGAAAGAACGTAGAACGAACTAAAAGTAGTAAAGAATGCTAATCAGGTGATGCACAACACGGCACAACCATTAGTTTCAAACAATCTCGGATTTTCATGGTTCCAAATTATCTCATTTGACCTGTATTTTCTTTCCAGAAGAACGTAAAACAAAGTAAAAGAAGTAGGGAATGCTGATCAGGTGATGCACAACACGGCACAACCATTAGTTTCGAACAATCTCGGATTTTCATGGTTCCAAATTATCTCATTTTACCTGCATTTCCTTTTCGGAAGAACGTGAAACAAAGTGATAGTGTGAGAGAATGCTCTCCAGGTGATGCACAACACGGCACAACCATTAGTTTCAGACAATCTCGGATTTTCATGGTTCCAAATAATCTTATTTTCCCTGTATTTCCTTTCCGGAGAAACGTGAAACGAAGTAAAAGTAAAGAATGCTAATCAGGTGATGCACAACACGGCACAACCATTAGTTTCGAACAATCTCGGATTCTCATGGTTCCAAATTATCTCATTTTACCTGTATTTCCTCTTTGGAAGAACGTAAAACGAAGTGAAAGTGACAGAGAATGCTCTTCAGGTGATGCGCAACACGGCACAACCATTAGTTTCGAACAATCTCGGATTTTCATGGTTCCAAATTATCTCATTTTACCTGTATTTCCTTTTTGGAAGAACGTAAAACGTAGTAAAAGTGACAGAGAATGCTCTTCAGGTGATGCACAACACGGCACAACCAGTAGTTTCGAACAATCTCGGATTTTCATGGTTCCAAATTATCTCATTTTACCTGTATTTCTTTTCCGGAGAAACGTGAAACGAAGTAAAAGTAGTAGAGAATGCTAATCAGGTGATGCACAACACGGCACAACTATCAGTTTCGAACAATCTCGGATTTTCATGGTTCCAAATTATCTCATTTCACCTGTATTTCCTTTTTGGAAGAACGTAAAACGAAGTGAAAAAGACAGAAAATGCTATTCAGGTGATGCACAACACGGCACAACCGTTAGTTTCGAACAATTTCGGATTTTCATGGTTCCAAAATATTTCATTTTACCTGTATTTCCTTTCCGAAAAAACGTAGAACGAAGTAAGAGTAGTAGAGAATGCTCATCAGGTGATGCACAACACGGCACAACCATTAGTTTTAAACAATCTCGGATTTTCATAGTTCCAAATTATTTGATTTTGCCTGTATTTCCTTTTCGAAAAATCGTGAAACAAAGTGAAAGTGGGAGAGAATGCTTTCCAGGTGATGCACAACACGGCACAACTATTAGATTCGAACAATCTCGGATTTTCATGGTTCCAAATTATCTCATTTTACCTGCATTTCCTGTTCGGAAGAACGTAAAACGAAGTGAAAGTGTGGCAGAATACTCTCCAAGCGATGCACAACACGGCACAACCATTAGTTTCAAACAATCTCGGATTTTCATGGTTCCAAATTATCTCATTTTTTCTGCATTTCCTTTTCGGAAGAACGTGAAACAGAGTGAAAGTGTGAGAGAATGCTCTTCAGGTGATGCACAACACGGCACAACCATTAGTCTCAGACAATCTCGGATTTTCATGGTTCCAAATTATTTCATTTGACCTGTATTTTCTTTCCAGAAGAACGTAAAACGAAGTAAAAGAAGTAGGGAATGCTGATCAGGTGATGCACAACACGGCACAACCATTAGTTTCAAACAATCTCGGATTTTCATGGTTCCAAATTATCTCATTTTACCTGCATTTCCTTTTCGGAAGAACGTGAAACAAAGTGATAGTGTGAGAGAATGCTCTCCAGGTGATGCACAACACGGCACAACCATCAGTTTCAGACAATCTCGGATTTTCATGGTTCCAAATAATCTTATTTTCCCTGTATTTCCTTTCCGGAGAAACGTGAAACGAAGTAAAAGTAAAGTGTGCTAATCAGGTGATGCACAACACGGCACAACTATCAGTTTCGAACAATCTCGGATTCTCATGGTTCCAAATTATCTCATTTTACCTGTATTTCCTTTTTGGAAGAACGTAAAACGAAGTGAAAGTGACAGAGAATGCTCTTCAGGTGATGCACAACACGGCACAACCATTAGTTTCGAACAATCTCGGATTTTCATGGTTCCAAATTATCTCATTTTACCTGTATTTTCTTTTTGTAAGAACGTAAAACGAAGTAAAAGTGACAGAGAATGCTCTCCAGGTGATGCACAACACGGCACAACCATTAGTTACGAACAATCTCGGATTTGCATGGTTACAAATTATCTCATTTTACCTGTATTTCCTTTTCGAAAGAACGTAGAACGAAGTGAAAGTAGTTAAGAATGCTAATCAGGTGATGCACAACACGGCACAACCATTAGTTTCAAACAATCTCGGATTTTCATGGTTACAAATTATCTCATTTGACCTGTATTTTCTTTCCAGAAGAACGTAAAACGAAGTAAAAAAAGTAGGGAATGCTGATCAGGTGATGCACAACACGGCACAACCATTAGTTTCGAACAATCTCGGATTCTCATGGTTCCAAATTATCTCATTTTACCTGTATTTTCTTTTTGTAAGAACGTAAAACGAAGTAAAAGTGACAGAGAATGCTCTCCAGGTGATGCACAACACGGCACAACCATTAGTTACGAACAATCTCGGATTTGCATGGTTCCAAATTATCTCATTTTACCTGTATTTCTTTTCCGGAGAAACGTGAAACGAAGTAAGAGTAGTAGAGAATGCTAATCAGGTGATGCACAACACGGCACAACTATCAGTTTCGAACAATCTCGGATTTTCATGGTTCTAAATTATCTCATTTCACCTGTATTTCCTTTTTAGAAAAACGTAAAACGAAGTGAAAGTGACGGAAAATGCTCTTCAGGTGATGCACAACACGGCACAACTATTAGTTCCGAACAATCTCGGATTTTCATGGTTCCAAATTATTTCATTTTACCTGTATTTCCTCTTCGAAAGAACGTAGAACGAAGTAAAAGTAGTAAAGAATGCTAATCAGGTGATGCACAACACGGCACAACTATTGAATTCGGACGATCTCGGATTTTCATGCTTCCAAATCATCTCATTTCACCTGCATTTCCTGTTCGGAAGAATGTAAAACGAAGTGAAAGTGTGGCAGAATGCTAATCAGGTGATGCACAACACGGCACAACTATTAAATTCGAACGATCTCGGATTTTCATGGTTCCAAATCATCTCATTTTACCTGTATTTCCTTTCCGAAAAAACGTAGAACGAAGTAAGAGTAGTAGAGAATGCTCATCAGGTGATGCACAACACGGCACAACCATTAGTTTTAAACAATCTCGGATTTTCATGGTTCCAAATTATCTCATTTTACCTGCATTTCCTTTTCGGAAGAACGTGAAACAAAGTGATAGTGTGAAAGAATGCTCTCCAGGTGATGCACAACACGGCACAACCATTAGTTTCAGACAATCTCGGATTTTCATGGTTCCAAATAATCTTATTTTCCCTGTATTTCCTTTCCGGAGAAACGTGAAACGAAGTAAAAGTAAAGAATGCTAATCAGGTGATGCACAACACGGCACAACCATTAGTTTCGAACAATCTCGGATTCTCATGGTTCCAAATTATCTCATTTTACCTGTATTTCCTTTTTGGAAGAACGTAAAACGAAGTGAAAGTGACAGAGAATGCTCTTCAGGTGATGCGCAACACGGCACAACCATTAGTTTCGAACAATCTCGGATTTTCATGGTTCCAAATTATCTCATTTTACCTGTATTTCCTTTTTGGAAGGACGTAAAACGTAGTAAAAGTGACAGAGAATGCTCTTCAGGTGATGCACAACACGGCACAACCAGTAGTTTCGAACAATCTCGGATTTTCATGGTTCCAAATTATCTCATTTTACCTGTATTTCTTTTCCGGAGAAACGTGAAACGAAGTAAAAGTAGTAGAGAATGCTAATCAGGTGATGCACAACACGGCACAACTATCAGTTTCGAACAATCTCGGATTTTCATGGTTCCAAATTATCTCATTTCACCTGTATTTCCTTTTTGGAAGAACGTAAAACGAAGTGAAAGTGACAGAAAATGCTATTCAGGTGATGCACAACACGGCACAACCGTTAGTTTCGAACAATTTCGGATTTTCATGGTTCCAAAATATTTCATTTTACCTGTATTTCCTTTCCGAAAAAACGTAGAACGAAGTAAGAGTAGTAGAGAATGCTCATCAGGTGATGCACAACACGGCACAACCATTAGTTTTAAACAATCTCGGATTTTCATGGTTCCAAATTATTTGATTTTGCCTGTATTTCCTTTTCGAAAAATCGTGAAACAAAGTGAAAGTGGGAGAGAATGCTTTCCAGGTGATGCACAACACGGCACAACTATTAGATTCGAACAATCTCGGATTTTCATGGTTCCAAATTATCTCATTTTACCTGCATTTCCTGTTCGGAAGAACGTAAAACGAAGTGAAAGTGTGGCAGAATACTCTCCAAGTGATGCACAACACGGCACAACCATTAGTTTCAAACAATCTCGGATTTTCATGGTTCCAAATTATCTCATTTTTTCTGCATTTCCTTTTCGAAAGAACGTGAAACAGAGTGAAAGTGTGAGAGAATGCTCTTCAGGTGATGCACAACACGGCACAACCATTAGTTTCAGACAATCTCGGATTCTCATGGTTCCAAATTATTTCATTTGACCTGTATTTTCTTTCCAGAAGGACGTAAAACGAAGTAAAAGAAGTAGGAAATGCTGATCAGGTGATGCACAACACGGCACAACCATTAGTTTCAAACAATCTCGGATTTTCATGGTTCCAAATTATCTCATTTTACCTGCATTTCCTTTTCGGAAGAACGTGAAACAAAGTGATAGTGTGAGAGAATGCTCTCCAGGTTATGCACAACACGGCACAACCATCAGTTTCAGACAATCTCGGATTTTCATGGTTCCAAATAATCTTATTTTCCCTGTATTTCCTTTCCGGAGAAACGTGAAACGAAGTGAAAGTAAAGTATGCTAATCAGGTGATGCACAACACGGCACAACTATTAGTTTCGAACAATCTCGGATTCTCATGGTTCCAAATTATCTCATTTTACCTGTATTTCCTTTTTGGAAGAACGTAAAACGAAGTGAAAGTGACAGAGAATGCTCTTCAGGTGATGCACAACACGGCACAACCATTAGTTTCGAACAATCTCGGATTTTCATGGTTCCAAATTATCTCATTTTACCTGTATTTTCTTTTTGGAAGAACGTAAAACGAAGTAAAAGTGACAGAAAATGCTCTCCAGGTGATGCACAACACGGCACAACCATTAGTTACGAACAATCTCGGATTTGCATGGTTCCAAATTATCTCATTTTACCTGTATTTCTTTTCCGGAGAAACGTGAAACGAAGTAAGAGTAGTAGAGAATGCTAATCAGGTGATGCACAACACGGCACAACTATCAGTTTCGAACAATCTCGGATTTTCATGGTTCTAAATTATCTCATTTCACCTGTATTTCCTTTTTAGAAGAACGTAAAACGAAGTGAAAGTGACGGAAAATGCTCTTCAGGTGATGCACAACACGGCACAACTATTAGTTCCGAACAATCTCGGATTTTCATGGTTCCAAATTATCTCATTTTACCTGCATTTCCTGTTCGGAAGAACGTAAAACAAAGTGAAAGTGTGAGAGAATGCTCTCCAGGTGATGCACAACACGGCACAACCATTGGTTTCGAACAATCTCGGATTTTCATGGTTCCAAATTATCTCAATTCACCTGTATTTCCTTCTTGGAGGAACGTCAAACGAAGTGAAAGTGACAGAGAATGCTCTTCAGGTGATGCACAACACGGCACAACCATTAGTTTCGAACAACTTCGGATTTTCATGGTTCCAAATTATCTCATTTTACTTGTATTCCTTTTTCGGAAGAACGTTAAACGGAGTGAAAGTGACAGAGAATGCTCTTCAGGTGATGCACAACACGGCACAACCATTAGTTTCAAACAATCTCGGATTTTCATGGTTCCAAATTATCTCATTTTTTCTGCATTTCCTTTTCGAAAGAACGTGAAACAGAGTGAAAGTGTGAGAGAATGCTCTTCAGGTGATGCACAACACGGCACAACCATTAGTTTCAGACAATCTCGGATTCTCATGGTTCCAAATTATTTCATTTGACCTGTATTTTCTCTCCAGAAGAACGTAAAACGAAGTAAAAGAAGTAGGAAATGCTGATCAGGTGATGCACAACACGGCACAACCATTAGTTTCAAACAATCTCGGATTTTCATGGTTCCAAATTATCTCATTTTACCTGCATTTCCTTTTCGGAAGAACGTGAAACAAAGTGATAGTGTGAGAGAATGCTCTCCAGGTTATGCACAACACGGCACAACCATCAGTTTCAGACAATCTCGGATTTTCATGGTTCCAAATAATCTTATTTTCCCTGTATTTCCTTTCCGGAGAAACGTGAAACGAAGTAAAAGTAAAGTATGCTAATCAGGTGATGCACAACACGGCACAACTATTAGTTTCGAACAATCTCGGATTCTCATGGTTCCAAATTATCTCATTTTACCTGTATTTCCTTTTTGGAAGAACGTAAAACGAAGTGAAAGTGACAGAAAATGCTCTCCAGGTGATGCACAACACGGCACAACCATTAGTTACGAACAATCTCGGATTTGCATGGTTCCAAATTATCTCATTTTACCTGTATTTCTTTTCCGGAGAAACGTGAAACGAAGTAAGAGTAGTAGAGAATGCTAATCAGGTGATGCACAACACGGCACAACTATCAGTTTCGAACAATCTCGGATTTTCATGGTTCTAAATTATCTCATTTCACCTGTATTTCCTTTTTAGAAGAACGTAAAACGAAGTGAAAGTGACGGAAAATGCTCTTCAGGTGATGCACAACACGGCACAACTATTAGTTCCGAACAATCTCGGATTTTCATGGTTCCAAATTATCTCATTTTACCTGCATTTCCTGTTCGGAAGAACGTAAAACAAAGTGAAAGTGTGAGAGAATGCTCTCCAGGTGATGCACAACACGGCACAACCATTGGTTTCGAACAATCTCGGATTTTCATGGTTCCAAATTATCTCAATTCACCTGTATTTCCTTCTTGGAGGAACGTCAAACGAAGTGAAAGTGACAGAGAATGCTCTTCAGGTGATGCACAACACGGCACAACCATTAGTTTCGAACAACTTCGGATTTTCATGGTTCCAAATTATCTCATTTTACTTGTATTCCTTTTTCGGAAGAACGTTAAACGGAGTGAAAGTGACAGAGAATGCTCTTCAGGTGATGCACAACACGGCACAACCATTAGTTTCGAACAATCTCGGATTTTCATGGTTCCAAATTATTTCATTTTGCCTGTATTTCCTTTCCGGAAAAACGTGAAACGAAGTAAAAGTAGTAGAGAATGCTAATCAGGTGATGCACGACACGGCACAACCATCAGTTTCGAACAATCTCGGATTTTCATGGTTCCAAATTATCTCATTTCACCTGTATTTCCTTTTTGGAAGAACGTAAAACGAAGTAAAAGGAGCAGGGAATGCTAATCAGGTGATGCACAACACGGCACAACCATTAGTTTCGAACAATCTCGGATTTTCATGGTTCCAAATTATCTCATTTGACCTGTATTTTCTTTCCAGAAGAACGTAAAACAAAGTAAAAGAAGTAGGGAATGCTGATCAGGTGATGCGCAACACAGCACAACCATTAGTTTCGAACAATCTCGGATTTTCATGGTTTCAAATTATCTCATTTCACCTGTATTTTCTTTTTGGAAGAACGTAGATCGAAGTAAAAGAAGCAGGGAATGCTAATCAGGTGATGCACAACACGGCACAACCATTAGTGTCAAACAATCCAGGATTTTCATGGTTCCAAATTATCTCATTTCACCTGTATTTTCTTTCCAGAAGAACGTAAAACGAAGTAAAAGAAGTAGGGAATGCTGATCAGGTGATGCACAACACGGCACAACCATCAGTTTCAGACAATCTCGGATTTTCATGGTTTGAAATAATCTCATTTTCCCTGTATTTCCTTTCCGGAGAAACGTGAAACGAAGTAAAAGTAGTAGAGGATGCTAATCAGGGCATGCACAAGACGGCACAACCATTAGTTTCGAACAATCTCGGATTTTCATGGTTCCAAATTATATTATTTTGCCTGTATTTCCTCTTCGAAAAATCTCGAAACAAAGTGAATGTGCAAGAGAATGCTTTTCAGGTGATGCACAACACGGCACAACCATTAGTTTCCAACAATCTCGGATTTTCATGGTTCCAAATTATCTCATTTTACCTGCATTTCCCGTTCGGAAGAACGTAAAACGAAGTGAAAGTGTGACAGAATGCTCTCCAGGTGATGCACAACACGGCACAACCATTAGTTTCGAACAATCTCGGATTTTCATGGTTCCAAATTATCTCATTTTACCTGTATTTCCTTTCTGGAGGAACGTGAAACGAAGTTGAAGTAGAGAAAGCTAATCAGGTGATGCACAACACGACACAACCATTAGTTTCGAACAATCTCGGATTCTCATGGTTCCAAATTATCTCATTTCACCTGTATTTCCATTTTGGAAGAACGTAAAACGAAGTGAAAGTGACAGAGAATGCTCTTCAGGTGATGCACAACACGGCACAACCATTAGTTCCGAACAATCTCGGATTTTCATGGTTCCAAATTAACTCATTTTACCTGTATTTCCTTTTTGGAATAACGTAAAACGAAGTGAAAGTGACAGAGAATGCTCCCCAGGTGATGCACAACACGGCACAACCATTAGTTTCGAACAATCTCGGATTTTCATGGTTCCAAATTATCTCATTTTACCTGTATTTTCTTTTTGGAAGAACGTAAAACGAAGTAAAAGTGACAGAAAATGCTCTCCAGGTGATGCACAACACGGCACAACCATTAGTTACGAACAATCTCGGATTTGCATGGTTCCAAATTATCTCATTTTACCTGTATTTCTTTTCCGGAGAAACGTGAAACGAAGTAAGAGTAGTAGAGAATGCTAATCAGGTGATGCACAACACGGCACAACTATCAGTTTCGAACAATCTCGGATTTTCATGGTTCTAAATTATCTCATTTCACCTGTATTTCCTTTTTAGAAGAACGTAAAACGAAGTGAAAGTGACGGAAAATGCTCTTCAGGTGATGCACAACACGGCACAACTATTAGTTCCGAACAATCTCGGATTTTCATGGTTCCAAATTATCTCATTTTACCTGCATTTCCTGTTCGGAAGAACGTAAAACAAAGTGAAAGTGTGAGAGAATGCTCTCCAGGTGATGCACAACACGGCACAACCATTGGTTTCGAACAATCTCGGATTTTCATGGTTCCAAATTATCTCAATTCACCTGTATTTCCTTCTTGGAGGAACGTCAAACGAAGTGAAAGTGACAGAGAATGCTCTTCAGGTGATGCACAACACGGCACAACCATTAGTTTCGAACAACTTCGGATTTTCATGGTTCCAAATTATCTCATTTTACTTGTATTCCTTTTTCGGAAGAACGTTAAACGGAGTGAAAGTGACAGAGAATGCTCTTCAGGTGATGCACAACACGGCACAACCATTAGTTTCGAACAATCTCGGATTTTCATGGTTCCAAATTATCTCATTTTGCCTGTATTTCCTTTCCGGAAAAACGTGAAACGAAGTAAAAGTAGTAGAGAATGCTAATCAGGTGATGCACGACACGGCACAACCATCAGTTTCGAACAATCTCGGATTTTCATGGTTCCAAATTATCTCATTTCACCTGTATTTCCTTTTTGGAAGAACGTAAAACGAAGTAAAAGAAGCAGGGAATGCTAATCAGGTGATGCACAACACGGCACAACCATTAGTTTCGAACAATCTCGGATTTTCATGGTTCCAAATTATCTCATTTGACCTGTATTTTCTTTCCAGAAGAACGTAAAACAAAGTAAAAGAAGTAGGGAATGCTGATCAGGTGATGCGCAACACAGCACAACCATTAGTTTCGAACAATCTCGGATTTTCATGGTTTCAAATTATCTCATTTCACCTGTATTTTCTTTTTGGAAGAACGTAGATCGAAGTAAAAGAAGCAGGGAATGCTAATCAGGTGATGCACAACACGGCACAACCATTAGTGTCAAACAATCCAGGATTTTCATGGTTCCAAATTATCTCATTTCACCTGTATTTTCTTTCCAGAAGAACGTAAAACGAAGTAAAAGAAGTAGGGAATGCTGATCAGGTGATGCACAACACGGCACAACCATCAGTTTCAGACAATCTCGGATTTTCATGGTTTGAAATAATCTCATTTTCCCTGTATTTCCTTTCCGGAGAAACGTGAAACGAAGTGAAAGTAGTAGAGGATGCTAATCAGGGCATGCACAAGACGGCACAACCATTAGTTTCGAACAATCTCGGATTTTCATGGTTCCAAATTATATTATTTTGCCTGTATTTCCTCTTCGAAAAATCTCGAAACAAAGTGAATGTGCAAGAGAATGCTTTTCAGGTGATGCACAACACGGCACAACCATTAGTTTCCAACAATCTCGGATTTTCATGGTTCCAAATTATCTCATTTTACCTGCATTTCCCGTTCGGAAGAACGTAAAACGAAGTGAAAGTGTGACAGAATGCTCTCCAGGTGATGCACAACACGGCACAACCATTAGTTTCGAACAATCTCGGATTTTCATGGTTCCAAATTATCTCATTTTACCTGTATTTCCTTTCTGGAGGAACGTGAAACGAAGTTGAAGTAGAGAAAGCTAATCAGGTGATGCACAACACGACACAACCATTAGTTTCGAACAATCTCGGATTCTCATGGTTCCAAATTATCTCATTTCACCTGTATTTCCATTTTGGAAGAACGTAAAACGAAGTGAAAGTGACAGAGAATGCTCTTCAGGTGATGCACAACACGGCACAACCATTAGTTCCGAACAATCTCGGATTTTCATGGTTCCAAATTAACTCATTTAACCTGTATTTCCTTTTTGGAATAACGTAAAACGAAGTGAAAGTGACAGAGAATGCTCCCCAGGTGATGCACAACACGGCACAACCATTAGTTTCGAACAATCTCGGATTTTCATGGTTCCAAATTATCTCATTTTACCCGTATTTCCTTTTCGGAGAAACGTGAAACGAAGTAAAAGTAGTAGAGAATGCTAATCAGGTGATGCACAACACGGCACAACTATTAGTTTCGAACAATCTCGGATTTTCATGGTTCCAAATTATCTCATTTCACCTGTATTTCCTTTCTGGAAGAACGTAAAACAAAGTAAAAGAAGTAGGGAATGCTGATCAGGTGATGCGCAACACAGCACAACCATTAGTTTCGAACAATCTCGGATTTTCATGGTTTCAAATTATCTCATTTCACCTGTATTTTCTTTTTGGAAGAACGTAGTTCGAAGTGAAAGAAGCAGGGAATGCTAATCAGGTGATGCACAACACGGCACAACCATTAGTGTCAAACAATCCAGGATTTTCATGGTTCCAAATTATCTCATTTCACCTGTATTTTCTTTCCAGAAGAACGTAGAACGAAGTAAAAGAAGTAGGGAATGCTGATCAGGTGATGCACAACACGGCACAACCATTAGTGTCAAACAATCCAGGATTTTCATGGTTCCAAATTATCTCATTTCACCTGTATTTTCTTTCCAGAAGAACGTAAAACGAAGTAAAAGAAGTAGGGAATGCTGATCAGGTGATGCACAACACGGCACAACCATTAGTTTCAGACAATCTCGGATTTTCATGGTTTGAAATAATCTCATTTTCCCTGTATTTCCTTTCCGGAAAACGTGAAACGAAGTAAAAGTAGTAGAGGATGCTAATCAGGGCATGCACAAGACGGCACAACCATTAGTTTCGAACAATCTCGGATTTTCATGGTTCCAAATTATATTATTTTGCCTGTATTTCCTCTTCGAAAAATCTCGAAACAAAGTGAATGTGCAAGAGAATGCTTTTCAGGTGATGCACAACACGGCACAACCATTAGTTTCCAACAATCTCGGATTTTCATGGTTCCAAATTATCTCATTTTACCTGCATTTCCCGTTCGGAAGAACGTAAAACGAAGTGAAAGTGTGACAGAATGCTCTCCAGGTGATGCACAACACGGCACAACCATTAGTTTCGAACAATCTCGGATTTTCATGGTTCCAAATTATCTCATTTTACCTGTATTTCCTTTCTGGAGGAACGTGAAACGAAGTTGAAGTAGAGAAAGCTAATCAGGTGATGCACAACACGACACAACCATTAGTTTCGAACAATCTCGGATTCTCATGGTTCCAAATTATCTCATTTCACCTGTATTTCCTTTTTGGAAGAACGTAAAACAAAGTGAAAGTGACAGAGAATGCTCTTCAGGTGATGCACAACACGGCACAACCATTAGTTCCGAACAATCTCGGATTTTCATGGTTCCAAATTAACTCATTTTACCTGTATTTCCTTTTTGGAATAACGTAAAACGAAGTGAAAGTGACAGAGAATGCTCCCCAGGTGATGCACAACACGGCACAACCATTAGTTTCGAACAATCTCGGATTTTCATGGTTCCAAATTATCTCATTTTACCCGTATTTCCTTTCCGGAGAAACGTGAAACGAAGTAAAAGTAGTAGAGAATGCTAATCAGGTGATGCACAACACGGCACAACTATTAGTTTCGAACAATCTCGGATTTTCATGGTTCCAAATTATCTCATTTGACCTGTATTTTCTTTCCAGAAGAACGTAAAACGATGTAAAAAAAGTAGGGAATGCTGATCAGGTGATGCACAACACGGCACAACCATTAGTTTCGAACAATCTCGGATTTTCATGGTTCCAAATTATCTCATTTCACCTGTATTTCCTTTTTGGAAGAACGTAAAACGAAGTGAAAGTGTGAGAGAATGCTCCTCAGGTGATGCACAACGAGGCGCAACCATTAGTTTCGAACAATCTCGGATTTTCATGGTTCCAAATTATCTCATTTCACCTGTATTTTCTTTCCAGAAGAACGTAAAACGAAGTAAAAGAAGTAGGGAATGCTCTCCAGGTGATGCACAACACGGCACAACTATTAGTTTCAGACAATCTCGGATTTTCATGGTTTCAAATAATCTTATTTTCCCTGTATTTCCTTTCCGGAGAAACGTGAAACGAAGTAAAAGTAGTAGAGAATGCTAATCAGGGCATGCACAACACGGCACAACCATTAGTTTCGAACAATCTCGGATTTTCATGGTTCCAAATTATATTATTTTGCCTGTATTTCCTTTTCGAAAAATCGTGAAACAAAGTGAATGTAAAAGAGAATGCTTTTCAGGTGATGCACAACACGGCACAACCATTAGTTTCGAACAATCTCGGATTTTCATGGTTCCAAATTATCTCATTTTACCTGCATTTCCTGTTCGGAAGAACGTGAAACGAAGTGAAAGTGTGGGAGAATGCTCTCCAGGTGATGCACAACACGGCAAAACCATTAGTTTCAAACAATCTCGGATTTTCATGGTTCCAAATTATCTCATTTTACCTGCATTTCCTGTTCGGAAGAACGTAAAACAAAGTGAAAGTGTGACAGAATGCTCTACAGGTGATGCACAACACGGCACAACCATTAGTTTCGAACAATCTCGGATTTTCATGGTTCCAAATTATCTCATTTGACCTGTATTTTCTTTCCAGAAAAACGTAAAACGAAGTAAAAGAAGTAGGGAATGCTAATCAGGGCATGCACAACACGGCACAACCATTAGTTTCGAACAATCTCGGATTTTCATGGTTCCAAATTATATTATTTTGCCTGTATTTCCTCTTCAAAAAATCTCGAAACAAAGTGAATGTGAAAGAGAATGCTTTCCAGGTGATGCACAACACGGCACAACCATTAGTTTCGAACAATCTCGGATTTTCATGGTTCCAAATTATCTCATTTTACCTGTATTTCCTTTCCGGAGACACGTGAAACGAAGTAAAAGTAGAGAATGCTAATCAGGTGATGCACAACACGGCACAACCATTAGTTTCGAACAATCTCGGATTTTCATGGTTCCAAATTATCTCATTTTACCTGTATTTCCTTTCCGGAGAAACGTGAAACGAAGTAAAAGTAGTAGAGAATGCTAATCAGGTGATGCACAACACGGCACAACCATTAGTTTCGAACAATCTCGGATTTTCATGGTTCCAAATTATCTCATTTGACCTGTATTTCCTTTTTGGAAGAACGTAAAACGAAGTGAAAGTGACAGAGAATGCTCTTCAGGTGATGCACAACACCGCAAAACCATTAGTTTCGAACAATCTCGGATTTTCATGGTTCCAAATTATCTCATTTCACCTGTATTTCCTTTTTGGAAGAACGTAAAACGAAGTGAAAGTGACAGAGAATGCTCTTCAGGTGATGCACAACACCGCAAAACCATTAGTTTCGAACAATCTCGGATTTTCATGGTTCCAAATTATCTCATTTCACCTGTATTTCCTTTTTGGAAGAACGTAAAACGAAGTGAAAGTGACAGAGAATGCTCTTTAGGTGATGCACAACACGGCACAACCATTAGTTTCGAACAATCTCGGATTTTCATGGTTTCAAATTATCTCATTTTACCTGTATTTCCTTTTTGGAAGAACGTAAAACGAAGTGAAAGTGACAGAGAATGCTCTTCAGGTGATGCACAACACGGCACAACCATTAGTTTCATACAATCTCGGATTTTCATGGTTCCAAATTATCTCATTTCACCTGTATTTTCTTTCCAGAAGAACGTAAAACGAAGTGAAAGAAGTAGGGAATGCTCTCCAGGTGATGCACAACACGGCACAACTATTAGTTTCAGACAATCTCGGATTTTCATGGTTTCAAATAATCTCATTTTCCCTGTATTTCCTTTCCGGAGAAACGTGGAACGAAGTAAAAGTAGTAGAGAATGCTAATCAGGGCATGCACAACACGGCACAACCATTGGTTTCGAACAATTTTGGATTTTCATGGTTCCAAATTATATTATTTTGCCTGTATTTCCTCTTCGAAAAATCGTGAAACAAAGTGAAAGTGAAAGAGAATGCTTTCCAGGTGATGCACAACACGGCACAACCATTAGTTTCGAACAATCTCGGATTTTCATGGTTCCAAATTATCTCATTTGACCTGTATTTCCTTTTTGGAAGAACGTAAAACGAAGTAAAAGTGACAGAGAATGCTCTTCAGGTGATGCACAACACCGCAAAACCATTAGTTTCGAACAATCTCGGATTTTCATGGTTCCAAATTATCTCATTTCACCTGTATTTCCATTTTGGAAGGACGTAAAACGGAGTGAAAGTGACAGAGAATGCTCTTCAGGTGATGCACAGCACGGCACAACCATTAGTTTCGAACAATCTCGGATTTTCATGGTTCCAAATTATCTAATTTCACCTGTATTTCCTTTTTGGAAGAACGTAAAACGAAGTGAAAGTGACAGAGAATGCTCTTCAGGTGATGCACAACACGGCACAACCATTAGTTTCGAACAATCTCGGATTTTCATGGTTCCAAATTATCTCATTTTACGTGTATTTCCTTTTTGAAAGAACGTGAAACGAAGCGAGAGTGACAGAGAATGCTAATCAGGTGATGCACAACACGGCACAACCATGAGTTTCGAACAATTTCGGATTTTCATGGTTCCAAATTATCTTATTTTGCCTGTATTTCCTTCTCGAGAAATCGTGAAACAAAGTGAAAGTGAAAGAGAATGCTTTCCAGGTGATGCACAACACGGCACAACTATTAGTTTCGAACAATCTCGGATTTACATGGTTCCAAATTATCTCATTTTACCTGTATTTCCTTTCCGGAGAAACGTGAAACGAAGTAAGAGTAGTAGAGAATGCTAATCAGGTGATGCACAACACGGCACAACCATTAGTTTCGAACAATCTCGGATTTTCATGGTTCCAAATTATCTCATTTCACCTGTATTTCCTTTTTGGAAGAACGTAAAACGAAGTGAAAGTGACAGAGAATGCTCTTCAGGTGATGCACAACACGGCACAACCATTAGTTTCGAACAATTTCGGATTTTCATGGTTCCAAATTATCTCATTTCACCTGCATTTCCTGTTCGGAAAAACGTGAAACAAAGTGAAAGTGTGAGAGAATGCTCTCCAGGTGATGCACAACACGGCACAACCATTAGTTTCAAACAATCTCGGATTTTCATGGTTCCAAATTATTTCATTTTACCTGTGTTTCCTTTTTGGAAGAACGTAAAACGAAGTGAAAGTAGTAGAGAATGCTCATCAAGTGATGCACAACACGGCACAACCATTAGTTTCGAACAATCTCGGATTTTCATGGTTCCAAATTATCTCATTTCACCTGTATTTCCTTTTTGGAAGAACGTAAAACGAAGTGAAAGTGACAGAGAATGCTCTTCAGGTGATGCACAACACGGCACAAACATTAGTTTCGAACAATCTCGGATTTTCATGGTTCCAAATTATCTCATTTTACCTGTATTTCCTTTTTGGAAGAACGTAAAACGAAGTGAAAGTGACAGAGAATGCTTCTCAGGTGATGCACAACACGGCACAACCATTAGTTTCAAACAATCTCGGATTTTCATGGTTCCAAATTATCTCATTTCACCTGTATTTCCTTTTTGGAAGAACGTAAAACGAAGTGAAAGTGTGAGAGAATGCTCCTCAGGTGATGCACAACGAGGCGCAACCATTAGTTTCGAACAATCTCGGATTTTCATGGTTTCAAATTATCTCATTTTACCTGTATTTCTTTTTTGGAAGAACGTAAAACGAAGTGAAAGTGATAGAGAATGCTCTTCAGGTGATGCACAACACGGCAGAACCATTAGTTTCGAACAATCTCGGATTTTCATGGTTCCAAATTATCTCATTTTAACTGTATCTCCTTCTTGGAAGAACGTAAAACGAGGTAAAAGTAGTGGAGAATGCTAATCAGGTGATGCGAAACACGGCACAACCATTAGTTTCAAACAATCTCGGATGTTCATGGTTCCAAATTATCTCATTTTACCTGTATTTTTTTTTTGGAAGAACGTAAAACGAAGTAAAAGTGACAGAGAATGCTCTTCAGGTGATGCACAACACGGCACAACCCTTAGTTTCGAACAATCTCGGATTTTCATGGTTCCAAATTATCTCATTTCACCTGTATTTCCTTTTTGGAAGAACGTAAAACGAAGTGAAAGTGACAGAGAATGCTAATCAGGTGATGCACAACACGGCACAACCATGAGTTTCGAACAATCTCGGATTTTCATGGTTCCAAATTATCTTATTTTGCCTGTATTTCCTTCTCGAGAAATCGTAAAACAAAGTGAAAGTGAAAGAGAATGCTTTCCAGGTGATGCACAACACGGCACAACTATTAGTTTCGAACAATCTCGGATTTTCATGGTTCCAAATTATCTCATTTTACCTGTATTTCCTTACCGGAGAAACGTGAAACGAAGTAAAAGTAGTAGAGAATGCTAATCAGGTGATGCACAACACGGCACAACCATTAGTTTCGAACAATCTCGGATTTTCATAGTTTTAAATTATCTCATTTTACCTGCATTTCCTTTTCGAAAGAACGTAAAACGAATTGAAAGTGACAGAGAATGCTAATCAGGTGATGCACAACACGGCACAACCATTAGTTTCAAACAATCTCGGATTTTCATGGTTCCAAATTATTTAATTTTGCCCGTATTTCCTTCTCGAAAAATCGTGGAACAAAGTGAAAGTGGGAGAGAATGCTCTTCAGGTGATGCACAACACGGCACAAACATTAGTTTCGAACAATCTCGGATGTTCATGAATCCAAATTATCTCATTTTACCTGCATTTCCTTCTTGGAAGAACGTAAAACGAAGTGAAAGTGACAGAGAATGCTCCTCAGGTGATGCACAACACGGCACAACCATTAGTTTCAAACAATCTCGGATTTCCATGGTTGCAAATTATCTCATTTCACCTGTATTTCCTTTTTGGAAGAACGTAAAACGAAGTGAAAGTAGTAGAGAATGCTAATCAGGTGATGCACAACACGGCACAACCATTAGTTTCAAACAATCTCGGATTTTCATGGTTCCAAATTATCTTAATTCACCTGTATTTCCTTTTTGTAAGAACGTTAAAAGAAGTGAAAGTGACAGAGAATGCTCCTCAGGTGATGCACAACACGGCACAACCATTAGTTTCGAACAATCTCGGATTTTCATGGTTCCAAATTATCTCATTTTACCTGCATTCCCTGTTCGGAAGAACGTGAAACAAATTGAAAGTGTGAGAGAATGCTCTCCAGGTGATGCACAACACGGCACAACCATTAGTTTCAAACAATCTCGGATTTTCATGGTTCCAAATTATTTCATTTTACCTGTATTTCCTTTCCGGAAAAACGTGAAACGAAGTAAAAGTAGTAGAGAATGCTAATCAGGTGATGCACAACACGGCACAACCATTAGTTTCGTCAATCTCGGTTTTTCATGATTCCAAATTATCTCATTTCACCTGTATTTCCTTTTTGGAAGAACGTAAAACGAAGTGAAAGTGACAGAGAATGCTCTTCAGGTGATGCACAACACGGCACAACCATTAGTTTCGAACAATCCCGGATTTTCATGGTTCCAAATTATCTCATTTTACCTGTATTTCATTTTTGAAAGAACGTAAAACGTAGTGAAAGTGACAGAGAATGCTCTTCAGGTGATGCACAACACGGCACAACCATTAGTTTCGAACAATCTCGGATTTTCATGGTTCCAAATTATCTCATTTTACCTGTATTTCCTTTTTGGAAGAACGTAAAACGAAGTGAAAGTGACAGAGAATGCTCCTCAGGTGATGCACAACACGGCACAACCATTAGTTTCGAACAATCTCGGATTTTCATGGTTCCAAATTATCTCATTTTACCTGTATTTCCTTTTTGGAAGAACGTGAAACAAAGTGAAAGTGTGAGAGAATGCTCTCCAGGTGATGCACAACACGGCACAACCATTAGTTTCAAACATTCTCGGATTTTCATGGTTCCAAATTATTTCATTTTACCCGTATTTTCTTCCCGGAGAAACGTGAAACGAAGTAAAAGTAGTAGAGAATGCTAATCAGGTGATGCACAACACGGCACAACCATTAGTTTCGAACAATCTCGGATTTTCATGGTTCCAAATTATCTCATTTTACCTGTATTTCCTTTTTGGAAGAACGTAAAACGAGGTAAAAGTAGTGGAGAATGCTAATCAGGTGATGCGAAACACGGCACAACCATTAGTTTCAAACAATCTCGGATGTTCATGGTTCCAAATTATCTCATTTTACCTGTATTTCCTTTTTGGAAGAACGTAAAACGAAGTGAAAGTGACAGAGAATGCTCCTCAGGTGATGCACAACACGGCACAACCATTAGTTTCAAACAATCTCGGATTTCCATGGTTGCAAATTATCTCATTTCACCTGTATTTCCTTTTTGGAAGAACGTAAAACGAAGTGAAAGTAGTAGAGAATGCTAATCAGGTGATGCACAACACGGCACAACCATTAGTTTCAAACAATCTCGGATTTTCATGGTTCCAAATTATCTTAATTCACCTGTATTTCCTTCTTGTAAGAACGTGAAACAAAGTGAAAGTGTGAGAGAATGCTCTCCAGGTGATGCACAACACGGCACAACCATTAGTTTCAAACAATCTCGGATTTTCATGGTTCCAAATTATCTCATTTCACCTGTATTTCCTTTTTGGAAGAACGTAAAACGAAGTGAAAGTGACAGAGAATGCTCTTCAGGTGATGCACAACACGTTACAACCATTAGTTTCGAACAATCTCGGATTTTCATGGTTCCAAATTATCTCATTTTACCTGCATTTCCTGTTCGGAAGAACGTGAAACAAAGTAAAAGTGTGAGAGAATGCTCTCCAGGTGATGCACAACACGGCACAACTATTAGTTTCAAACAATCTCGGATTTTCATGGTTCCAAATTATTTCATTTTACCTGTATTTCCTTTCCGGAGAAACGTGAAACGAAGTGAAAGTGACAGAAAATGCTCTTCAGGTGATGCACAACACGGCACAACCATTAGTTTCGAACAATCTCGGATTTTCATGGTTCCAAATTATCTAATTTCACCTGTATTTCCTTTTTGGAAGAACGTAAAACGAAGTGAAAGTGACAGAGAATGCTCTTCAGGTGATGCACAACACGGCACAACCATTAGTTTCGAACAATCTCGGATTTTCATGGTTCCAAATTATCTCATTTTACCTGTATTTCCTTTTTGAAAGAACGTGAAACGAAGCGAGAGTGACAGAGAATGCTAATCAGGTGATGCACAACACGGCACAACCATGAGTTTCGAACAATTTCGGATTTTCATGGTTCCAAATTATCTTATTTTGCCTGTATTTCCTTCTCGAGAAATCGTGAAACAAAGTGAAAGTGATAGAGAATGCTTTCCAGGTGATGCACAACACGGCACAACTATTAGTTTCGAACAATCTCGGATTTACATGGTTCCAAATTATCTCATTTTACCTGTATTTCCTTTCCGGAGAAACGTGAAACGAAGTAAGAGTAGTAGAGAATGCTAATCAGGTGATGCACAACACGGCACAACCATTAGTTTCGAACAATCTCGGATTTTCATGGTTCCAAATTATCTCATTTCACCTGTATTTCCTTTTTGGAAGAACGTAAAACGAAGTGAAAGTGACAGAGAATGCTCTTCAGGTGATGCACAACACGGCACAACCATTAGTTTCGAACAATCTCGGATTTTCATGGTACCAAATTATCTCATTTCACCTGCATTTCCTGTTCGGAAGAACGTGAAACAAAGTGAAAGTGTGAGAGAATGCTCTCCAGGTGATGCACAACACGGCACAACCATTAGTTTCAAACAATCTCGGATTTTCATGGTTCCAAATTATTTCATTTTACCTGTGTTTCCTTTTTGGAAGAACGTAAAACGAAGTGAAAGTAGTAGAGAATGCTCATCAAGTGATGCACAACACGGCACAACCATTAGTTTCGAACAATCTCGGATTTTCATGGTTCCAAATTATCTCATTTCACCTGTATTTCCTTTTTGGAAGAACGTAAAACGAAGTGAAAGTGACAGAGAATGCTCTTCAGGTGATGCACAACACGGCACAAACATTAGTTTCGAACAATCTCGGATTTTCATGGTTCCAAATTATCTCATTTTACCTGTATTTCCTTTTTGGAAGAACGTAAAACGAAGTGAAAGTGACAGAGAATGCTTCTCAGGTGATGCACAACACGGCACAACCATTAGTTTCAAACAATCTCGGATTTTCATGGTTCCAAATTATCTCATTTCACCTGTATTTCCTTTTTGGAAGAACGTAAAACGAAGTGAAAGTGACAGAAAATGCTCTTCAGGTGATGCACAACACGGCACAAACATTAGTTTCGAACAATCTCGGATTTTCATGGTTCCAAATTATCTCATTTTACCTGTATTTCTTTTTTGGAAGAACGTAAAACGAAGTGAAAGTGATAGAGAATGCTCTTCAGGTGATGCACAACACGGCAGAACCATTAGTTTCGAACAATCTCGGATTTTCATGGTTCCAAATTATCTCATTTTAACTGTATCTCCTTCTTGGAAGAACGTAAAACGAGGTGAAAGTAGTGGAGAATGCTAATCAGGTGATGCGAAACACGGCACAACCATTAGTTTCAAACAATCTCGGATGTTCATGGTTCCAAATTATCTCATTTTACCTGTATTTTTTTTTTGGAAGAACGTAAAACGAAGTAAAAGTGACAGAGAATGCTCTTCAGGTGATGCACAACACGGCACAACCCTTAGTTTCGAACAATCTCGGATTTTCATGGTTCCAAATTATCTCATTTCACCTGTATTTCCTTTTTGGAAGAACGTGAAACGAAGTGAAAGTGACAGAGAATGCTAATCAGGTGATGCACAACACGGCACAACCATGAGTTTCGAACAATCTCGGATTTTCATGGTTCCAAATTATCTTATTTTGCCTGTATTTCCTTCTCGAGAAATCGTAAAACAAAGTGAAAGTGAAAGAGAATGCTTTCCAGGTGATGCACAACACGGCACAACTATTAGTTTCGAACAATCTCGGATTTTCATGGTTCCAAATTATCTCATTTTACCTGTATTTCCTTACCGGAGAAACGTGAAACGAAGTAAAAGTAGTAGAGAATGCTAATCAGGTGATGCACAACACGGCACAACCATTAGTTTCGAACAATCTCGGATTTTCATAGTTTTAAATTATCTCATTTTACCTGCATTTCCTTACCGGAGAAACGTGAAACGAAGTAAAAGTAGTAGAGAATGCTAATCAGGTGATGCACAACACGGCACAACCATTAGTTTCAAACAATCTCGGATTTTCATGGTTCCAGATTATTTCATTTTACCTGTATTTCCTTTCCGGAGAAACGTGAAACGAAGTAAAAGTAGTAGAGAATGCTAATCAGGTGATGCACAACACGGCACAACCATTAGTTTCGAACAATCTCGGATTTTCATGGTTCCAAATTATCTCATTTTACCTGCATTTCCTGTTCGGAAGAACGTGAAACAAAGTAAAAGTGTGAGAGAATGCTAATCAGGTGATGCACAACACGGCACAACCATTAGTTTCGAACAATCTCGGATATTCATGGTTCCAAATTATCTAATTTCACCTGTATTTCCTTTTTGGAAGAACGTAAAACGAAGTGAAAGTAGTAGAGAATGCTCCTCAAGTAATGCACAACACGGCACAACCATTAGTTTCGAACAATCTCGGATTTTCATGGTTCCAAATTATCTCATTTCACCTGTATTTCCTTTTTGGGAGAAAGTAAAACGAAGTGAAATTGACAGAGAATGCTCTCCAGGTGATGCACAACACGGCACAAACATTAGTTTCAAACAATCTCGGATTTTCATGATTCTAAATTATTTCATTTTACCTGTATTTCCTTTCCGGAGAAACGTGAAACGAAGTCAAAGTAGTAGAGAATGCTAATCAGGTGATGCACAACACGGCACAACCATTAGTTTCGAACAATCTCGGATTTTCATGGTTCCAAATTATCTCATTTTACCTCCATTTCCTGTTCGGAAGAACGTAAAACAAAGTGAAAGTGTGAGAGAATGCTCTCCAGGTGATGCACAACACGGCACAACCATTAGTTTCAAACAATCTCGGATTTTCATGGTTCCAAATTATCTCATTTTACCTGTATTTCCTTTCCGGAGAAACGTGAAACGAAGTAAAAGTAGTAGAGAATGCTAATCAGGTGATGCACAACGCGGCACAACCATTAGTTTCGAACAATCTCGGATTTTCATAGTTTTAAATTATCTCATTTTACCTGCATTTCCTTTTCGAAAGAACGTAAAACGAATTGAAAGTGACAGAGAATGCTAATCAGGTGATGCACAACACGGCACAACCATTAGTTTCAAACAATCTCGGATTTCCATGGTTGCAAATTATCTCATTTCACCTGTATTTCCTTTTTGGAAGAACGTAAAACGAAGTGAAAGTAGTAGAGAATGCTAATCAGGTGATGCACAACACGGCACAACCATTAGTTTCAAACAATCTCGGATTTTCATGGTTCCAAATTATCTTAATTCACCTTTATTTCCTTTTTGTAAGAACGTTAAAAGAAGTGAAAGTGACAGAGAATGCTCCTCAGGTGATGCACAACACGGCACAACCATTAGTTTCGAACAATCTCGGATTTTCATGGTTCCAAATTATCTCATTTTACCTGCATTCCCTGTTTGGAAGAACGTGAAACGAATTGAAAGTGTGAGAGAATGCTCTCCAGGTGATGCACAACACGTAACAACCATTAGTTTCAAACAATCTCGGATTTTCATGGTTCCAAATTATTTCATTTTACCTGTATTTCCTTTCCGGAAAAACGTGAAACGAAGTAAAAGTAGTAGAGAATGCTAATCAGGTGATGCACAACACGGCACAACCATTAGTTTCGTCAATCTCGGTTTTTCATGATTCCAAATTATCTCATTTCACCTGTATTTCCTTTTTGGAAGAACGTAAAACGAAGTGAAAGTGACAGAGAATGCTCTTCAGGTGATGCACAACACGGCACAACCATTAGTTTCGAACAATCTCGGATTTTCATGGTTCCAAATTATCTCATTTTACCTGTATTTCATTTTTGAAAGAACGTAAAACGTAGTGAAAGTGACAGAGAATGCTCTTCAGGTGATGCACAACACGGCACAACCATTAGTTTCGAACAATCTCGGATTTTCATGGTTCCAAATTATCTCATTTTACCTGTATTTCCTTTTTGGAAGAACGTAAAACGAAGTGAAAGTGACAGAGAATGCTCCTCAGGTGATGCACAACACGGCACAACCATTAGTTTCGAACAATCTCGGATTTTCATGGTTCCAAATTATCTCATTTTACCTGTATTTCCTTTTTGGAAGAACGTGAAACAAAGTGAAAGTGTGAGAGAATGCTCTCCAGGTGATGCACAACACGGCACAACCATTAGTTTCAAACATTCTCGGATTTTCATGGTTCCAAATTATTTCATTTTACCTGTATTTTCTTCCCGGAGAAACGTGAAACGAAGTAAAAGTAGTAGAGAATGCTAATCAGGTGATGCACAACACGGCACAACCATTAGTTTCGAACAATCTCGGATTTTCATGGTTCCAAATTATCTCATTTTACCTGTATTTCCTTTTTGGAAGAACGTAAAACGAGGTAAAAGTAGTGGAGAATGCTAATCAGGTGATGCGAAACACGGCACAACCATTAGTTTCAAACAATCTCGGATGTTCATGGTTCCAAATTATCTCATTTTACCTGTATTTCCTTTTTGGAAGAACGTAAAACGAAGTGAAAGTGACAGAGAATGCTCCTCAGGTGATGCACAACACGGCACAACCATTAGTTTCAAACAATCTCGGATTTCCATGGTTGCAAATTATCTCATTTCACCTGTATTTCCTTTTTGGAAGAACGTAAAACGAAGTGAAAGTAGTAGAGAATGCTAATCAGGTGATGCACAACACGGCACAACCATTAGTTTCAAACAATCTCGGATTTTCATGGTTCCAAATTATCTTAATTCACCTGTATTTCCTTCTTGTAAGAACGTGAAACAAAGTGAAAGTGTGAGAGAATGCTCTCCAGGTGATGCACAACACGGCACAACCATTAGTTTCAAACAATCTCGGATTTTCATGGTTCCAAATTATCTCATTTCACCTGTATTTCCTTTTTGGAAGAACGTAAAACGAAGCGAAAGTGACAGAGAATGCTCCTCAGGTGATGCACAACACGGCACAACCATTAGTTTCAAACAATCTCGGATTTCCATGGTTGCAAATTATCTCATTTCACCTGTATTTCCTTTTTGGAAGAACGTAAAACGAAGTGAAAGTAGTAGAGAATGCTAATCAGGTGATGCACAACACGGCACAACCATTAGTTTCAAACAATCTCGGATTTTCATGGTTCCAAATTATCTTAATTCACCTGTATTTCCTTCTTGTAAGAACGTGAAACAAAGTGAAAGTGTGAGAGAATGCTCTCCAGGTGATGCACAACACGGCACAACCATTAGTTTCAAACAATCTCGGATTTTCATGGTTCCAAATTATCTCATTTCACCTGTATTTCCTTTTTGAAAGAACGTAAAACGAAGTGAAAGTGACAGAGAATGCTCTTCAGGTGATGCACAACACGTTACAACCATTAGTTTCGAACAATCTCGGATTTTCATGGTTCCAAATTATCTCATTTTACCTGCATTTCCTGTTCGGAAAAACGTGAAACAAAGTAAAAGTGTGAGAGAATGCTCTCCAGGTGATGCACAACACGGCACAACTATTAGTTTCAAACAATCTCGGATTTTCATGGTTCCAAATTATTTCATTTTACCTGTATTTCCTTTCCGGAGAAACGTGAAACGAAGTGAAAGTGACAGAAAATGCTCTTCAGGTGATGCACAACACGGCACAAACATTAGTTTCGAACAATCTCGGATTTTCATGGTTCCAAATTATCTCATTTTACCTGTATTTCCTTTTTGGAAGAACGTAAAACGAAGTGAAAGTGACAGAGAATGCTCTTCAGGTGATGCACAACACGGCACAACTATTAGTTTCGAACAATCTCGGATTTTCATGGTTCCAAATTATCTCATTTTACCTGTATTTCCTTTTTGGAAGAACGTGAAACGAGGTAAAAGTAGTGGAGAATGCTAATCAGGTGATGCGAAACACGGCACAACCATTAGTTTCAAACAATCTCGGATGTTCATGGTTCCAAATTATCTCATTTTACCTGTATTTTCTTTTTGAAAGAACGTAAAACGAAGTAAAAGTGACAGAGAATGCTCTTCAGGTGATGCACAACACGGCACAACCCTTAGTTTCGAACAATCTCGGATTTTCATGGTTCCAAATTATCTCATTTTACCTGTATTTCCTTTTTGGAAGAACGTAAAACGAAGTGAAAGTGACAGAGAATGCTAATCAGGTGATGCACAACACGGCACAACCATGAGTTTCGAACAATCTCGGATTTTCATGGTTCCAAATTATCTCATTTTGCCTGTATTTCCTTCTCGAGAAATCGTGAAACAAAGTGAAAGTGAAAGAGAATGCTTTCCAGGTGATGCAGAACACGGCACAACTATTAGTTTCGAACAATCTCGGATTTTCATGGTTCCAAATTATCTCATTTTACCTGCATTTCCTGTTCGGAAAAACGTGAAACAAAGTAAAAGTGTGAGAGAATGCTCTCCAGGTGATGCACAACACGGCACAACTATTAGTTTCAAACAATCTCGGATTTTCATGGTTCCAAATTATTTCATTTTACCTGTATTTCCTTTCCGGAGAAACGTGAAACGAAGTGAAAGTGACAGAAAATGCTCTTCAGGTGATTCACAACACGGCACAAACATTAGTTTCGAACAATCTCGGATTTTCATGGTTCCAAATTATCTCATTTTACCTGTATTTCCTTTTTGGAAGAACGTAAAACGAAGTGAAAGTGACAGAGAATGCTCTTCAGGTGATGCACAACACGGCACAACTATTAGTTTCGAACAATCTCGGATTTTCATGGTTCCAAATTATCTCATTTTACCTGTATTTCCTTTTTGGAAGAACGTAAAACGAGGTAAAAGTAGTGGAGAATGCTAATCAGGTGATGCGAAACACGGCACAACCATTAGTTTCAAACAATCTCGGATGTTCATGGTTCCAAATTATCTCATTTTACCTGTATTTTCTTTTTGGAAGAACGTAAAACGAAGTAAAAGTGACAGAGAATGCTCTTCAGGTGATGCACAACACGGCACAACCCTTAGTTTCGAACAATCTCGGATTTTCATGGTTCCAAATTATCTCATTTTACCTGTATTTCCTTTTTGGAAGAACGTAAAACGAAGTGAAAGTGACAGAGAATGCTAATCAGGTGATGCACAACACGGCACAACCATGAGTTTCGAACAATCTCGGATTTTCATGGTTCCAAATTATCTCATTTTGCCTGTATTTCCTTCTCGAGAAATCGTGAAACAAAGTGAAAGTGAAAGAGAATGCTTTCCAGGTGATGCAGAACACGGCACAACTATTAGTTTCGAACAATCTCGGATTTTCATGGTTCCAAATTATCTCATTTTACCTGTATTTCCTTTCCGGAGAAACGTGAAACGAAGTAAAAGTAGTAGAGAATGCTAATCAGGTGATGCACAACACGGCACAACCATTAGTTTCGAACAATCTCGGATTTTCATAGTTTCAAATTATCTCATTTTACCTGCATTTCCTTTTCGAAAGAACGTAAAACGAATTAAAAGTGACAGAGAATGCTAATCAGGTGATGCACAACACGGCACAACCATTAGTTTCGAACAATCTCGGATTTTCATGGTTCCAAATTATCTCATTTTACCTGTATTTCCTTTTTGGAAGAACGTAAAACGAGGTAAAAGTAGTGGAGAATGCTAATCAGGTGATGCGAAACACGGCACAACCATTAGTTTCAAACAATCTCGGATGTTCATGGTTCCAAATTATGTCATTTTACCTGTATTTCCTTTTTGGAAGAACGTAAAACGAAGTGAAAGTGACAGAGAATGCTCCTCAGGTGATGCACAACACGGCACAACCATTAGTTTCAAACAATCTCGGATTTCCATGGTTGCAAATTATCTCATTTCACCTGTATTTCCTTTTTGGAAGAACGTAAAACGAAGTGAAAGTAGTAGAGAATGCTAATCAGGTGATGCACAACACGGCACAACCATTAGTTTCAAACAATCTCGGATTTTCATGGTTCCAAATTATCTTAATTCACCTGTATTTCCTTCTTGTAAGAACGTGAAACAAAGTGAAAGTGTGAGAGAATGCTCTCCAGGTGATGCACAACACGGCACAACCATTAGTTTCAAACAATCTCGGATTTTCATGGTTCCAAATTATCTCATTTCACCTGTATTTCCTTTTTGGAAGAACGTAAAACGAAGTGAAAGTGACAGAGAATGCTCTTCAGGTGATGCACAACACGTTACAACCATTAGTTTCGAACAATCTCGGATTTTCATGGTTCCAAATTATCTCATTTTACCTGCATTTCCTGTTCGGAAAAACGTGAAACAAAGTAAAAGTGTGAGAGAATGCTCTCCAGGTGATGCACAACACGGCACAACTATTAGTTTCAAACAATCTCGGATTTTCATGGTTCCAAATTATTTCATTTTACCTGTATTTCCTTTCCGGAGAAACGTGAAACGAAGTGAAAGTGACAGAAAATGCTCTTCAGGTGATGCACAACACGGCACAAACATTAGTTTCGAACAATCTCGGATTTTCATGGTTCCAAATTATCTCATTTTACCTGTATTTCCTTTTTGGAAGAACGTAAAACGAAGTGAAAGTGACAGAGAATGCTCTTCAGGTGATGCACAACACGGCACAACTATTAGTTTCGAACAATCTCGGATTTTCATGGTTCCAAATTATCTCATTTTACCTGTATTTCCTTTTTGGAAGAACGTAAAACGAGGTAAAAGTAGTGGAGAATGCTAATCAGGTGATGCGAAACACGGCACAACCATTAGTTTCAAACAATCTCGGATGTTTATGGTTCCAAATTATCTCATTTTACCTGTATTTTCTTTTTGGAAGAACGTAAAACGAAGTAAAAGTGACAGAGAATGCTCTTCAGGTGATGCACAACACGGCACAACCCTTAGTTTCGAACAATCTCGGATTTTCATGGTTCCAAATTATCTCATTTTACCTGTATTTCCTTTTTGGAAGAACGTAAAACGAAGTGAAAGTGACAGAGAATGCTAATCAGGTGATGCACAACACGGCACAACCATGAGTTTCGAACAATCTCGGATTTTCATGGTTCCAAATTATCTCATTTTGCCTGTATTTCCTTCTCGAGAAATCGTGAAACAAAGTGAAAGTGAAAGAGAATGCTTTCCAGGTGATGCAGAACACGGCACAACTATTAGTTTCGAACAATCTCGGATTTTCATGGTTCCAAATTATCTCATTTTACCTGTATTTCCTTTCCGGAGAAACGTGAAACGAAGTAAAAGTAGTAGAGAATGCTAATCAGGTGATGCACAACACGGCACAACCATTAGTTTCGAACAATCTCGGATTTTCATAGTTTCAAATTATCTCATTTTACCTGCATTTCCTTTTCGAAAGAACGTAAAACGAATTGAAAGTGACAGAGAATGCTAATCAGGTGATGCACAACACGGCACAACCATTAGTTTCGAACAATCTCGGATTTTCATGGTTCCAAATTATTCAATTTTACCCGTATTTCCTTCTCGAAAAATCGTGGAACAAAGTGAAAGTGGGAGAGAATGCTCTTCAGGTGATGCACAACACGGCACAAACATTAGTTTCGAACAATCTCGGATGTTCATGGTTCCAAATTATCTCATTTTACCTGCATTTCCTTCTTGAAAGAACGTAAAACGAAGTGAAAGTGACAGAGAATGCTCCTCAGGTGATGCACAACACGGCACAACCATTAGTTTCAAACAATCTCGGATTTCCATGGTTGCAAATTATCTCATTTCACCTGTATTTCCTTTTTGGAAGAACGTAAAACGGAGTGAAAGTAGTAGAGAATGCTAATCAGGTGATGCACAACACGGCACAACCATTAGTTTCAAACAATCTCGGATTTTCATGGTTCCAAATTATCTTAATTCACCTGTATTTCCTTTTTGTAAGAACGTTAAAAGAAGTGAAAGTGACAGAGAATGCTCCTCAGGTGATGCACAACACGGCACAACCATTAGTTTCGAACAATCTCGGATTTTCATGGTTCCAAATTATCTCATTTTACCTGCATTCCCTGTTCGGAAGAACGTGAAACAAATTGAAAGTGTGAGAGAATGCTCTCCAGGTGATGCACAACACGGCACAACCATTAGTTTCGAACAATCTCGGATTTTCATGGTTCCAAATTATCTCATTTTACCTGTATTTCATTTTTGGAAGAACGTAAAACGTAGTGAAAGTGACAGAGAATGCTCTTCAGGTGATGCACAACACGGCACAACCATTAGTTTCGAACAATCTCGGATTTTCATGGTTCCAAATTATCTCATTTCACCTGTATTTCCTTTTTGGAAAAACGTAAAACGAAGTGAAAGTGACAGAGAATGCTCCTCAGGTGATGCACAACACGGCACAACCATTAGTTTCGAACAATCTCGGATTTTCATGGTTCCAAATTATCTCATTTTACCTGCATTTCCTGTTCGGAAGAACGTAAAACAAAGTGAAAATGTGAGAGAATGCTCTCCAGGTGATGCACAACACGGCACAACCATTAGTTTTAAACAATCTCGGATTTTCATGGTTCCAGATTATTTCATTTTACCTGTATTTCCTTTCCGGAGAAACGTGAAACGAAGTAAAAGTAGTAGAGAATGCTAATCAGGTGATGCACAACACGGCACAACCATTAGTTTCGAACAATCTCGGATTTTCATGGTTCCAAATTATCTCATTTTACCTGCATTTCCTGTTCGGAAGAACGTGAAACAAAGTAAAAGTGTGAGAGAATGCTAATCAGGTGATGCACAACACGGCACAACCATTAGTTTCGAACCATCTCGGATATTCATGGTTCCAAATTATCTAATTTCACCTGTATTTCCTTTTTGGAAGAACGTAAAACGAAGTGAAAGTAGTAGAGAATGCTCATCAAGTGATGCACAACACGGCACAACCATTAGTTTCGAACAATCTCGGATTTTCATGGTTCCAAATTATCTCATTTCACCTGTATTTCCTTTTTGGAAGAACGTAAAACGAAGTGAAAGTGACAGAAAATGCTCTTCAGGTGATGCACAACACGTTACAACCATTAGTTTCGAACAATCTCGGATTTTCATGGTTCCAAATTATCTCATTTTACCTGCATTTCCTGTTCGGAAGAACGTGAAACAAAGTAAAAGTGTGAGAGAATGCTCTCCAGGTGATGCACAACACGGCACAACTATTAGTTTCAAACAATCTCGGATTTTCATGGTTCCAAATTATTTCATTTTACCTGTATTTCCTTTCCGGAGAAACGTGGAACGAAGTAAAAGTAGTAGAGAATGCTAATCAGGTGATGCACAACACGGCACAACCATTAGTTTCGAACAATCTCGGATTTTCATGGTTCCAAATTATCTCATTTTACCTGTATTTCATTTTTGGAAGAACGTGAAACGTAGTGAAAGTGACAGAGAATGCTCTTCAGGTGATGCACAACATGGCACAACCATTAGTTGCGAACAATCTCGGATTTTCATGGTTCCAAATTATCTCATTTCACCTGTATTTCCTTTTTGGAAAAACGTAAAACGAAGTGAAAGTGACAGAGAATGCTCCTCAGGTGATGCACAACACGGCACAACCATTAGTTTCGAACAATCTCGGATTTTCATGGTTCCAAATTATCTCATTTTACCTGCATTTCCTGTTCGAAAGAACGTGAAACAAAGTGAAAATGTGAGAGAATGCTCTCCAGGTGATGCACAACACGGCACAACCATTAGTTTCAAACAATCTCGGATTTTCATGGTTCCAGATTATTTCATTTTACCTGTATTTCCTTTCCGGAGAAACGTGAAACGAAGTAAAAGTAGTAGAGAATGCTAATCAGGTGATGCACAACACGGCACAACCATTAGTTTCGAACAATCTCGGATTTTCATGGTTCCAAATTATCTCATTTTACCTGCATTTCCTGTTCGGAAGAACGTGAAACAAAGTAAAAGTGTGAGAGAATGCTAATCAGGTGATGCACAACACGGCACAACCATTAGTTTCGAACAATCTCGGATATTCATGGTTCCAAATTATCTAATTTCACCTGTATTTCCTTTTTGGAAGAACGTAAAACGAAGTGAAAGTAGTAGAGAATGCTCCTCAAGTAATGCACAACACGGCACAACCATTAGTTTCGAACAATCTCGGATTTTCATGGTTCCAAATTATCTCATTTCACCTGTATTTCCTTTTTGGGAGAAAGTAAAACGAAGTGAAAGTGACAGAGAATGCTCTCCAGGTGATGCACAACACGGCACAAACATTAGTTTCAAACAATCTCGGATTTTCATGATTCTAAATTATTTCATTTTACCTGTATTTCCTTTCCGGAGAAACGTGAAACGAAGTCAAAGTAGTAGAGAATGCTAATCAGGTGATGCACAACACGGCACAACCATTAGTTTCGAACAATCTCGGATTTTCATGGTTCCAAATTATCTCATTTTACCTCCATTTCCTGTTCGGAAGAACGTAAAACAAAGTGAAAGTGTGAGAGAATGCTCTCCAGGTGATGCACAACACGGCACAACCATTAGTTTCAAACAATCTCGGATTTTCATGGTTCCAAATTATCTCATTTTACCTGTATTTCCTTTCCGGAGAAACGTGAAACGAAGTAAAAGTAGTAGAGAATGCTAATCAGGTGATGCACAACGCGGCACAACCATTAGTTTCGAACAATCTCGGATTTTCATGGTTCCAAATTATCTCATTTTACCTGCATTTCCTGTTCGGAAGAACGTGAAACAAAGTAAAAGTGTGAAAGAATGCTAATCAGGTGATGCACAACACGGCACAACTATTAGTTTCAAACAATCTCGGATTTTCATGGTTCCAAATTATTTCATTTTACCTGTATTTCCTTTCCGGAGAAACGTGAAACGAAGTGAAAGTGACAGAAAATGCTCTTCAGGTGATGCACAACACGGCACAAACATTAGTTTCGAACAATCTCGGATTTTCATGGTTCCAAATTATCTCATTTTACCTGTATTTCCTTTTTGGAAGAACGTAAAACGAAGTGAAAGTGACAGAGAATGCTCTTCAGGTGATGCACAACACGGCACAACTATTAGTTTCGAACAATCTCGGATTTTCATGGTTCCAAATTATCTCATTTTACCTGTATTTCCTTTTTGGAAGAACGTAAAACGAGGTAAAAGTAGTGGAGAATGCTAATCAGGTGATGCGAAACACGGCACAACCATTAGTTTCAAACAATCTCGGATGTTCATGGTTCCAAATTATCTCATTTTACCTGTATTTTCTTTTTGGAAGAACGTAAAACGAAGTAAAAGTGACAGAGAATGCTCTTCAGGTGATGCACAACACGGCACAACCCTTAGTTTCGAACAATCTCGGATTTTCATGGTTCCAAATTATCTCATTTTACCTGTATTTCCTTTTTGGAAGAACGTAAAACGAAGTGAAAGTGACAGAGAATGCTAATCAGGTGATGCACAACACGGCACAACCATGAGTTTCGAACAATCTCGGATTTTCATGGTTCCAAATTATCTCATTTTGCCTGTATTTCCTTCTCGAGAAATCGTGAAACAAAGTGAAAGTGAAAGAGAATGCTTTCCAGGTGATGCAGAACACGGCACAACTATTAGTTTCGAACAATCTCGGATTTTCATGGTTCCAAATTATCTCATTTTACCTGTATTTCCTTTCCGGAGAAACGTGAAACGAAGTAAAAGTAGTAGAGAATGCTAATCAGGTGATGCACAACACGGCACAACCATTAGTTTCGAACAATCTCGGATTTTCATAGTTTCAAATTATCTCATTTTACCTGCATTTCCTTTTCGAAAGAACGTAAAACGAATTGAAAGTGACAGAGAATGCTAATCAGGTGATGCACAACACGGCACAACCATTAGTTTCGAACAATCTCGGATTTTCATGGTTCCAAATTATTCAATTTTACCCGTATTTCCTTCTCGAAAAATCGTGGAACAAAGTGAAAGTGGGAGAGAATGCTCTTCAGGTGATGCACAACACGGCACAAACATTAGTTTCGAACAATCTCGGATGTTCATGGTTCCAAATTATCTCATTTTACCTGCATTTCCTTCTTGAAAGAACGTAAAACGAAGTGAAAGTGACAGAGAATGCTCCTCAGGTGATGCACAACACGGCACAACCATTAGTTTCAAACAATCTCGGATTTCCATGGTTGCAAATTATCTCATTTCACCTGTATTTCCTTTTTGGAAGAACGTAAAACGGAGTGAAAGTAGTAGAGAATGCTAATCAGGTGATGCACAACACGGCACAACCATTAGTTTCAAACAATCTCGGATTTTCATGGTTCCAAATTATCCTAATTCACCTGTATTTCCTTTTTGTAAGAACGTTAAAAGAAGTGAAAGTGACAGAGAATGCTCCTCAGGTGATGCACAACACGGCACAACCATTAGTTTCGAACAATCTCGGATTTTCATGGTTCCAAATTATCTCATTTTACCTGCATTCCCTGTTCGGAAGAACGTGAAACAAATTGAAAGTGTGAGAGAATGCTCTCCAGGTGATGCACAACACGGCACAACCATTAGTTTCGAACAATCTCGGATTTTCATGGTTCCAAATTATCTCATTTTACCTGTATTTCATTTTTGGAAGAACGTAAAACGTAGTGAAAGTGACAGAGAATGCTCTTCAGGTGATGCACAACACGGCACAACCATTAGTTTCGAACAATCTCGGATTTTCATGGTTCCAAATTATCTCATTTCACCTGTATTTCCTTTTTGGAAAAACGTAAAACGAAGTGAAAGTGACAGAGAATGCTCCTCAGGTGATGCACAACACGGCACAACCATTAGTTTCGAACAATCTCGGATTTTCATGGTTCCAAATTATCTCATTTTACCTGCATTTCCTGTTCGGAAGAACGTAAAACAAAGTGAAAATGTGAGAGAATGCTCTCCAGGTGATGCACAACACGGCACAACCATTAGTTTTAAACAATCTCGGATTTTCATGGTTCCAGATTATTTCATTTTACCTGTATTTCCTTTCCGGAGAAACGTGAAACGAAGTAAAAGTAGTAGAGAATGCTAATCAGGTGATGCACAACACGGCACAACCATTAGTTTCGAACAATCTCGGATTTTCATGGTTCCAAATTATCTCATTTTACCTGCATTTCCTGTTCGGAAGAACGTGAAACAAAGTAAAAGTGTGAGAGAATGCTAATCAGGTGATGCACAACACGGCACAACCATTAGTTTCGAACAATCTCGGATATTCATGGTTCCAAATTATCTAATTTCACCTGTATTTCCTTTTTGGAAGAACGTAAAACGAAGTGAAAGTAGTAGAGAATGCTCATCAAGTGATGCACAACACGGCACAACCATTAGTTTCGAACAATCTCGGATTTTCATGGTTCCAAATTATCTCATTTCACCTGTATTTCCTTTTTGGAAGAACGTAAAACGAAGTGAAAGTGACAGAAAATGCTCTTCAGGTGATGCACAACACGTTACAACCATTAGTTTCGAACAATCTCGGATTTTCATGGTTCCAAATTATCTCATTTTACCTGCATTTCCTGTTCGGAAGAACGTGAAACAAAGTAAAAGTGTGAGAGAATGCTCTCCAGGTGATGCACAACACGGCACAACTATTAGTTTCAAACAATCTCGGATTTTCATGGTTCCAAATTATTTCATTTTACCTGTATTTCCTTTCCGGAGAAACGTGGAACGAAGTAAAAGTAGTAGAGAATGCTAATCAGGTGATGCACAACACGGCACAACCATTAGTTTCGAACAATCTCGGATTTTCATGGTTCCAAATTATCTCATTTTACCTGTATTTCATTTTTGGAAGAACGTAAAACGTAGTGAAAGTGACAGAGAATGCTCTTCAGGTGATGCACAACATGGCACAACCATTAGTTTCGAACAATCTCGGATTTTCATGGTTCCAAATTATCTCATTTCACCTGTATTTCCTTTTTGGAAAAACGTAAAACGAAGTGAAAGTGACAGAGAATGCTCCTCAGGTGATGCACAACACGGCACAACCATTAGTTTCGAACAATCTCGGATTTTCATGGTTCCAAATTATCTCATTTTACCTGCATTTCCTGTTCGGAAGAACGTGAAACAAAGTGAAAATGTGAGAGAATGCTCTCCAGGTGATGCACAACACGGCACAACCATTAGTTTCAAACAATCTCGGATTTTTATGGTTCCAGATTATTTCATTTTACCTGTATTTCCTTTCCGGAGAAACGTGAAACGAAGTAAAAGTAGTAGAGAATGCTAATCAGGTGATGCACAACACGGCACAACCATTAGTTTCGAACAATCTCGGATTTTCATGGTTCCAAATTATCTCATTTTACCTGCATTTCCTGTTCGGAAGAACGTGAAACAAAGTAAAAGTGTGAGAGAATGCTAATCAGGTGATGCACAACACGGCACAACCATTAGTTTCGAACAATCTCGGATATTCATGGTTCCAAATTATCTAATTTCACCTGTATTTCCTTTTTGGAAGAACGTAAAACGAAGTGAAAGTAGTAGAGAATGCTCCTCAAGTAATGCACAACACGGCACAACCATTAGTTTCGAACAATCTCGGATTTTCATGGTTCCAAATTATCTCATTTCACCTGTATTTCCTTTTTGGGAGAAAGTAAAACGAAGTGAAAGTGACAGAGAATGCTCTCCAGGTGATGCACAACACGGCACAAACATTAGTTTCAAACAATCTCGGATTTTCATGATTCTAAATTATTTCATTTTACCTGTATTTCCTTTCCGGAGAAACGTGAAACGAAGTCAAAGTAGTAGAGAATGCTAATCAGGTGATGCACAACACGGCACAACCATTAGTTTCGAACAATCTCGGATTTTCATGGTTCCAAATTATCTCATTTTACCTCCATTTCCTGTTCGGAAGAACGTAAAACAAAGTGAAAGTGTGAGAGAATGCTCTCCAGGTGATGCACAACACGGCACAACCATTAGTTTCAAACAATCTCGGATTTTCATGGTTCCAAATTATCTCATTTTACCTGTATTTCCTTACCGGAGAAACGTGAAACGAAGTAAAAGTAGTAGAGAATGCTAATCAGGTGATGCACAACGCGGCACAACCATTAGTTTCGAACAATCTCGGATTTTCATGGTTCCAAATTATCTCATTTTACCTGCATTTCCTGTTCGGAAGAACGTGAAACAAAGTAAAAGTGTGAAAGAATGCTAATCAGGTGATGCACAACACGGCACAACCATTAGTTTCGAACAATCTCGGATATTCATGGTTCCAAATTATCTAATTTCACCTGTATTTCCTTTTTGGAAGAACGTAAAACGAAGTGAAAGTAGTAGAGAATGCTCATCAAGTGATGCACAACACGGCACAACCATTAGTTTCGAACAATCTCGGATTTTCATGGTTCCAAATTATCTCATTTCACCTGTATTTCCTTTTTGGAAGAACGTAAAACGGAGTGAAAGTGACAGAGAATGCTCTTCAGGTGATGCACAACACGGCACAACCATTAGTTTCGAACAATCTCGGATTTTCATGGTTCCAAATTATCTCATTTTACCTGCATTTCCTGTTCGGAAGAACGTGAAACAAAGTAAAAGTGTGAGAGAATGCTCTCCAGGTGATGCACAACACGGCACAACTATTAGTTTCAAACAATCTCGGATTTTCATGGTTCCAAATTATTTCATTTTACCTGTATTTCCTTTCCGGAGAAACGTGGAACGAAGTAAAAGTAGGAGAGAATGCTAATCAGGTGATGCACAACACGGCACAACCATTAGTTTCGAACAATCTCGGATTTTCATGGTTCCAAATTATCTCATTTTACCTGTATTTCCTTTTTGGAAAAACGTAAAACGAAGTGAAAGTGACAGAGAATGCTCCTCAGGTGATGCACAACACGGCACAAACATTAGTTTCGAACAATCTCGGATTTTCATGGTTCCAAATTATCTCATTTTACCTGTATTTCCTTTCCGGAGAAACGTGAAACGAAGTAAAAGTAGTAGAGAATGCTAATCAGGTGATGCACAACACGGCACAACCATTAGTTTCGAACAATCTCGGATTTTCATGGTTCCAAATTATCTCATTTCACCTGTATTTCCTTTTTGGAAGAACGTAAAACGAAGTGAAAGTCACAGAGAATGCTCTTCAGGTGATGCACAACACGTTACAACCATTAGTTTCGAACAATCTCGGATTTTCATGGTTCCAAATTATCTCATTTTACCTGCATTTCCTGTTCGGAAGAACGTGAAACAAAGTAAAAGTGTGAGAGAATGCTCTCCAGGTGATGCACAACACGGCACAACTATTAGTTTCAAACAATCTCGGATTTTCATGGTTCCAAATTATTTCATTTTACCTGTATTTCCTTTCCGGAGAAACGTGGAACGAAGTAAAAGTAGTAGAGAATGCTAATCAGGTGATGCACAACACGGCACAACCATTAGTTTCGAACAATCTCGGATTTTCATGGTTCCAAATTATCTCATTTTACCTGTATTTCATTTTTGGAAGAACGTAAAACGAAGTGAAAGTGACAGAGAATGCTCTTCAGGTGATGCACAACACGGCACAACCATTAGTTTCGAACAATCTCGGATTTTCATGGTTCCAAATTATCTCATTTCACCTGTATTTCCTTTTTGGAAGAACGTAAAACGAAGTGAAAGTGACAGAGAATGCTCTTCAGGTGATGCACAACACGTTACAACCATTGGTTTCGAACAATCTCGGATTTTCATGGTTCCAAATTATCTCATTTTACCTGCATTTCCTGTTCGGAAGAACGTGAAACAAAGTAAAAGTGTGAGAGAATGCTCTCCAGGTGATGCACAACACGGCACAACTATTAGTTTCAAACAATCTCGGATTTTCATGGTTCCAAATTATTTCATTTTACCTGTATTTCCTTTCCGGAGAAACGTGGAACGAAGTAAAAGTAGTAGAGAATGCTAATCAGGTAATGCACAACACGGCACGACCATTAGTTTCGAACAATCTCGGATTTTCATGGTTCCAAATTATTTCATTTTACCTGTATTTCCTCTTCGGAGAAACGTGAAACGAAGTAAAAGTAGTAGAGAATGCTAATCAGGTGATGCACAACACGGCACAACCATTTGTTTCGAACAATCTCGGATTTTCATGGTTCCAAATTATCTCATTTCACCTGTATTTCCTTTTTGGAAGAACGTAAAACGAAGTGAAAGTGACAGAGAATGCTCCTCAGGTGATGCACAACACGGCACAACCATTAGTTTCGAACAATCTCGGATTTTCATGGTTCCAAATTATCTCATTTTACCTGCATTTCCTGTTCGGAAGAACGTGAAACAAAGTGAAAGTGTGAGAGAATGCTCTCCAGGTGATGCACAACACGGCACAACCATCAGTTTCGAACAATCTCGGATATTCATGGTTCCAAATTATCTCATTTCACCTGTATTTCTTTTTTGGAAGAACGTAAAACGAAGTGAAAGTAGTAGAGAATGCTAATCAGGTGATGCACAACACGGCACAACCATTAGTTTCGAACAATCTCGGATTTTCATGGTTCCAAATTATCTCATTTCACCTGTATTTCCTTTTTGGGAGAACGTAAAACGAAGTGAAAGTGACAGAGAATGCTCTTCAGGTGATGCACAACACGGCACAACCATCAGTTTCGAACAATCTCGGATTTTCATGGTTCCAAATTATCTCATTTTACCTGTATTTCCTTTCCGGAGAAACGTGGAACGAAGTAAAAGTAGTAGAGAATGCTCTTCAGGTGATGCACAACACGGCACAACCATTAGTTCCGAACAATCTCGGATTTTCATAGTTCCAAATTATCTCATTTCACCTGTATTCCCTCTTCGGAAGAACGTAAAACGAAGTAAAAGTGACAGAGAATGCTCCTCAGGTGATGCACAACACGGCACAACCATTAGTTTCGAACAATCTCGGATTTTCATGGTTCCAAATTATCTCATTTTACCTGCATTTCCTGTTCGGAAGAACGTGAAACAAAGTGAAAGTGTGAGAGAATGCTCTTCAGGTGATGCACAACACGGCACAACCATTAGTTTCAAACAATCTCGGATTTTCATGGTTCCAAATTATTTCATTTTACCTGTATTTCCTTTCCGGAGAAACGTGAAACGAAGTAAAAGTAGTAAAGAATGCTAATCAGGTGATGCACAACACGGCACAACCATCAGTTTCGAACAATCTCGGATTTTCATGGTTCCAAATTATCTCATTTTACCTGTATTTCCTTTTTGGAAGAACGTAAAACGAAGTGAAAGTGACGGAGAATGCTCTTCAGGTGATGCACAACACGGCACAACCATCAGTTTCGAACAATCTCGGATTTTCATGGTTCCAAATTATCTCATTTTACCTGCATTTCCTGTTCGGAAGAACGTGAAACAAAGTGAAAGTGTGAGAGAATGCTCTCCAGGTGATGCACAACACGGCGCAATCATAAGTTTCGAACAATCTCGGATTTTCATGGTTCCAAATCATTTCATTTTACCTGTATTTCCTTTCCGGAGAAACGTGAAACGAAGTAAAAGTAGTAGAGAATGCTAATCAGGTGATGCACAACACGGCACAACCATTAGTTTCGAACAATCTCGGATTTTCATGGTTCCAAATTATCTCATTTTACCTGTATTTCCTTTCCGGAGAAACGTGGAACGAAGTAAAAGTAGTAGAGAATGCTCTTCAGGTGATGCACAACACGGCACAACCATTAGTTCCGAACAATCTCGGATTTTCATAGTTCCAAATTATCTCATTTCACCTGTATTCCCTCTTCGGAAGAACGTAAAACGAAGTAAAAGTGACAGAGAATGCTCCTCAGGTGATGCACAACACGGCACAACCATTAGTTTCGAACAATCTCGGATTTTCATGGTTCCAAATTATCTCATTTTACCTGCATTTCCTGTTCGGAAGAACGTGAAACAAAGTGAAAGTGTGAGAGAATGCTCTTCAGGTGATGCACAACACGGCACAACCATTAGTTTCAAACAATCTCGGATTTTCATGGTTCCAAATTATTTCATTTTACCTGTATTTCCTTTCCGGAGAAACGTGAAACGAAGTAAAAGTAGTAAAGAATGCTAATCAGGTGATGCACAACACGGCACAACCATCAGTTTCGAACAATCTCGGATTTTCATGGTTCCAAATTATCTCATTTTACCTGTATTTCCTTTTTGGAAGAACGTAAAACGAAGTGAAAGTGACGGAGAATGCTCTTCAGGTGATGCACAACACGGCACAACCATCAGTTTCGAACAATCTCGGATTTTCATGGTTCCAAATTATCTCATTTTACCTGCATTTCCTGTTCGGAAGAACGTGAAACAAAGTGAAAGTGTGAGAGAATGCTCTCCAGGTGATGCACAACACGGCGCAATCATAAGTTTCGAACAATCTCGGATTTTCATGGTTCCAAATCATTTCATTTTACCTGTATTTCCTTTCCGGAGAAACGTGAAACGAAGTAAAAGTAGTAGAGAATGCTAATCAGGTGATGCACAACACGGCACAACCATTAGTTTCGAACAATCTCGGATGTTCATGGTTCCAAATTATCTCATTTCACCTGTATTTCCTTTTTGGAAGAACGTAAAACGAAGTGAAAGTAGTAGAGAATGCTAATCAGGTGATGCACAACACGGCACAACCATTAGTTTCGAACAATCTCGGATTTTCATGGTTCCAAATTATCTCATTTCACCTGTATTCCCTTTTTGGAATAACGTAAAACGAAGTGAAAGTGACAGAGAATGCTCTTCAGGTGATGCACAACACGGCACAACCATTAGTTTTGAACAATCTCGGATTTTCATGGTTCCAAATTATCTCATTTCACCTGTATTTCCTTTTTGGAAAAACGTAAAACGAAGTTAGAGTGACAGAAAATGCTCTTCAGGTGATGCACAACACGGCACAACCATTAGTTTCAAACAATCTCGGATTTTCATGATTCTGAATTATTTCATTTTACCTGTATTTCCTTTCCGGAGAAACGTGAAACGAAGTGAAAGTAGTAGAGAATGCTAATCAGGTGATGCACAACACGGCACAACCATTAGTTTCGAACAATCTCGGATTTTCATGGTTCCAAATTATCTCATTTTACCTGCATTTCCTGTTCGGAAGAACGTAAAACGAAGTGAAAGTGTGAGAGAATGCTCTCCAGGTGATGCACAACACGGCGCAATCATTAGTTTCGAACAATCTCGGATTTTCATGGTTCCAAATCATTTCATTTTACCTGTATTTCCTTTCCGGAGAAACGTGAAACGAAGTAAAAGTAGTAGAGAATGCTAATCAGGTTATGCACAACACGGCACAACCATTAGTTTCGAACAATCTCGGATTTTCATGGTTCCAAATTATTTCATTTTACCTGTATTTCCTCTCCGGAGAAACGTGAAACGAAGTAAAAGTAGTAGAGAATGCTAATCAGGTGATGCACAACACGGCACAACCATTAGTTTCGAACAATCTCGGATTTTCATGGTTCCAAATTATCTCATTTCACCTGTATTTCCTTTTTGGAAGAACGTAAAACGAAGTGAAAGTGACAGAGAATGCTCCTCAGGTGATGCACAACACGGCACAACCATTAGTTTCGAACAATCTCGGATTTTCATGGTTCCAAATTATCTCATTTTACCTGCATTTCCTGTTCGGAAGAACGTGAAACAAAGTGAAAGTGTGAGAGAATGCTCTCCAGGTGATGCACAACACGGCACAACCATTAGTTTCGAACAATCTCGGATATTCATGGTTCCGAATTATCTCATTTCACCTGTATTTCTTTTTTGGAAGAACGTAAAACGAAGTGAAAGTAGTAGAGAATGCTAATCAGGTGATGCACAACACGGCACAACCATTAGTTTCGAACAATCTCGGATTTTCATGGTTCCAAATTATCTCATTTTACCTGTATTTTCTTTTTGGAAGGACGTGAAACAAAGTAAAAGTGTGAGAGAATGCTAATCAGGTGATGCACAACACGGTACAACCATTAGTTTCGAACAATCTCGAATTTTCATGGTTCCAAATTATCTCATTTCACCTGTATTTCCTTTTTGGGAGAACGTAAAACGAAGTGAAAGTGACAAAGAATGCTCTTCAGGTGATGCACAACACGGCACAACCATCAGTTTCGAACAATCTCGGATTTTCATGGTTCCAAATTATCTCATTTTACCTGTATTTCCTTTCCGGAGAAACGTGGAACGAAGTAAAAGTAGTAGAGAATGCTAATCAGGTGATGCACAACACGGCACAACCATTAGTTTCGAACAATCTCGGATTTTCATGGTTCCAAATTATCTCATTTTACCTGTATTTCCTTTCCGGAGGAACGTGAAACGAAGTAAGAGTAGTAGAGAATGCTAATCAGGTGATGCACAACACGGCACAACCATTAGTTTTGAACAATCTCGGATTTTCATGGTTCCAAATTATCTCATTTCACCTGTATTTCCTTTTTGGAAGAACGTAAAACGAAGTGAAAGTGACGGAGAATGCTCTTCAGGTGATGCACAACACGGCACAACCATTAGTTTCGAACAATTTCGGATTCTCATGGTTCCAAATTATCTCATTTTACCTGTATTTCCTTTTTGGAAGAACGTAAAACGAAGTGAAAGTGACAGAGAATGCTCTCCAGGTGATGCACAACACGGCACAACCATTAGTTTCGAACAATCTCGGATTTTCATGGTTCCAAATTATCTCATTTTACCTGTATTTCCTTTTTGGAAGAACGTGAAACAAAGTGAAAGTGTGAGAGAATGCTCTCCAGGTGATGCACAACACGGCACAACCATTAGTTTCGAACAATCTCGGATATTCATGGTTCCAAATTATCTCATTTCACCTGTATTTCCTTTTTGGAAGAACGTAAAACGGAGTGAAAGTAGTAGAGAATGCTAATCAGGTGATGCACAACACGGCACAACCATTAGTTTCGAACAATCTCGGATTTTCATGGTTCCAAATTATCTAATTTCATCTGTATTTTCTTTTTGGAAGGACGTAAAACGAGGTGAAAGTAGTAGAGAATGCTAATCAGGTGATGCACAACACGGCACAACCATTAGTTTCGAACAATCTCGGATTTTCATGGTTCCAAATTATCTCATTTCACCTGTATTCCCTTTTTGGAAGAACGTGAAACGAAGTAAAAGTAGTAGAGAATGCTAATCAGGTGATGCACAACACGGCACAACCATTAGTTTCGAACAATCTCGGATTTTCATGGTTTCAAATTATTTCATTTTACCTGTATTTCCTCTCCGGAGAAACGTGAAACGTAGTAAAAGTAGTAGAGAATGCTAATCAGGTGATGCACAACACGGCACAACCATTAGTTTCGAACAATCTCGGATTTTCATGGTTCCAAATTATCTCATTTCACCTGTATTTCCTTTTTGGAAGAACGTAAAACGAAGTGAAAGTGACAGAGAATGCTCTTCAGGTGATGCACAACACGGCCCAACCATTAGTTTCGAACAATCTCGGATTTTCATGGTTCCAAATTATCTCATTTCACCTGTATTTCCTTTTTGGAAGAACGTGAAACGAAGTGAAAGTAGTAGAGAATGCTAATCAGGTGATGCACAACACGGCACAACTATTAGTTTCGAACAATCTCGGATTTTCATGGTTCCAAATTATCTCATTTCACCTGTATTCCCTTTTTGGAAGAACGTAAAACGAAGTGAAAGTGACAGAGAATGCTCCTCAGGTGATGCACAACACGGCACAACCATTAGTTTCGAACAATCTCGGATTTTCATGGTTCCAAATTATCTCATTTTACCTGCATTTCCTGTTCGGAAGAACGTGAAACAAAGTAAAAGTGTGATAGAATGCTCTCCAGGTGATGCACAACACGGCACAACCATTAGTTTCAAACAATCTCGGATTTTCATGATTCTGAATTATTTCATTTTACCTGTATTTCCTTTCCGGAGAAACGTGAAACGAAGTAAAAGTAGTAAAGAATGCTAATCAGGTGATGCACAACACGGCACAACCATTAGTTTCGAACAATCTCGGATTTTCATGGTTCCAAATTATCTCATTTTACCTGCATTTCCTGTTCGGAAGAACGTAAAACAAAGTGAAAGTGTGAGAGAATGCTCTCCAAGTGATGCACAACACGGCGCAATCATTAGTTTCGAACAATCTCGGATTTTCATGGTTCCAAATTATTTCATTTTACCTGTATTTCCTTTCCGGAGAAACGTGAAACGAAGTAAAAGTAGTAGAGAATGCTAATCAGGTGATGCACAACACGGCACAACCATTAGTTTCGAACAATCTCGGATTTTCATGGTTCCAAATTATTTCATTTTACCTGTATTTCCTTTCCGAAGGAACGTGAAACGAAGTAAAAGTAGTAGAGAATGCTAATCAGGTGATGCACAACACGGCACAACCATTAGTTTCGAACAATCTCGGATTTTCATGGTTCCAAATTATCTCATTTTACCTGTATTTCCTTTTTGGAAGAACGTAAAACGAAGTGAAAGTGACGGAGAATGCTCTTCAGGTGATGCACAACACGGCACAACCATTAGTTTCGAACAATCTCGGATTTTCATGGTTCCAAATTATCTCATTTTACCTGTATTTCCTTTTTGGAAGAACGTAAAACGAAGTGAAAGTGACAGAGAATGCTCTTCAGGTGATGCACAACACGGCACAACTATTAGTTCCGAACAATCTCGGATTTTCATGGTTCCAAATTATCTCATTTTACCTGTATTTCCTTTCCGGAGAAACGTGAAACGAAGTAAGAGTAGTAGAGAATCCTAATCAGGTGATGCACAACACGGCACAACCATTAGTTTCGAACAATCTCGGATATTCATGGTCCCAAATTATCTAATTTCACCTGTATTTTCTTTTTGGAAGAACGTAAAATGAAGTGAAAGTAGTAGAGAATGCTAATCAGGTGATGCACAACACGGCACAACCATTAGTTTCGAACAATCTCGGATTTTCATGGTTCCAAATTATCTCATTTTACCTGCATTTTCTGTTCGGAAGAACGTGAAACAAAGTAAAAGTGTGAAAGAATGCTAATCAGGTGATGCACAACACGGCACAACCATTAGTTTCGAACAATCTCGGATTTTCATGGTTCCAAATTATCTCATTTCACCTGTATTTCCTTTTTGGAAGAACGTAAAACGAAGTGAAAGTGACAGAGAATGCTCTTCAGGTGATGCACAACACGGCACAACCATTAGTTTCGAACAATCTCGGATTTTCATGGTTCCAAATTATCTCATTTTACCTGTATTTCCTTTTTGGAAGAACGTAAAACGAAGTGAAAGTGACAGAGAATGCTCTTCAGGTGATGCACAACACGGCACAACCATTAGTTTCGAACAATCTCGGATATTCATGGTTCCAAATTATCTAATTTCACCTGTATTTTCTTTTTGGAAGAACGTAAAACGAAGTGAAAGTAGAGGAGAATGCTAATCAGGTGATGCACAACACGGCACAACCATTAGTTTCGAACAATCTCGGATTTTCATGGTTCCAAATTATCTCATTTCACCTGTATTTCCTTTTTGGAAGAACGTAAAACGAAGTGAAAGTGACAGAGAATGCTCCCCAGGTGATGCACAACACGGCACAACCATTAGTTTCGAACAATCTCGGATATTCATGGTTCCAAATTATCTAATTTCACCTGTATTTTCTTTTTGGAAGAACGTAAAACGAAGTGAAAGTAGTAGAGAATGCTAATCAGGTGATGCACAACACGGCACAACCATTAGTTTCGAACAATCTCGGATTTTCATGGTTCCAAATTATCTCATTTTACCTGTATTTCCTTTCCGGAGAAACGTGGAACGAAGTAAAAGTAGTAGAGAATGCTAATCAGGTGATGCACAACACGGCACAACCATTAGTTTCGAACAATCTCGGATATTCATGGTTCCAAATTATCTCATTTTACCTGCATTTTCTGTTCGGAAGGACGTGAAACAAAGTAAAATGTGAGAGAATGCTAATCAGGTGATGCACAACACGGCACAACCATTAGTTTCGAACAATCTCGAATTTTCATGGTTCCAAATTATCTCATTTCACCTGTATTTCCTCTTTGGGAGAACGTAAAACGAAGTGAAAGTGACAGAGAATGCTCTTCAGGTGATGCACAACACGGCACAACCATTAGTTTCGAACAATCTCGGATTTTCATGGTTCCAAATTATCTCATTTCACCTGTATTTCCTTTTTGGAAGAACGTGAAACGGAATGAAAGTGACAGAGAATGCTCTTCAGGTGATGCACAACACGGCACAACCATTAGTTTCGAACAATCTCGGATTTTCATGGTTCCAAATTATCTCATTTTACCTGTATTTCCTTTTTGGGAGAACGTAAAACGAAGTGAAAGTGACAGAGAATGCTCTTCAGGTGATGCACAACACGGCACAACCATTAGTTTCGAACAATCTCGGATTTTCATGGTTCCAAATTATCTCATTTTACCTGTATTTCCTTTCCGGAGAAACGTAAAACGAAGTAAAAGTAGTAGAGAATGCTAATCAGGTGATGCACAACACAGTACAACCATTAGTTTCGAACAATCTCGGATATTCATGGTTCCAAATTATCTAATTTCACCTGTATTTTCTTTTTGGAAGAACGTAAAACGAAGTGAAAGTGACAGAAAATGCTCCTCAGGTGATGCACAACACGGCACAACCATTAGTTTCGAACAATCTCGGATATTCATGGTTCCAAATTATCTAATTTCACCTGTATTTTCTTTTTGGAAGAACGTAAAACGGAGTGAAAGTAGTAGAGAATGCTAATCAGGTGATGCACAACACGGCACAACCATTAGTTTCGAACAATCTCGGATATTCATGGTTCCAAATTATCTCATTTTACCTGCATTTTCTGTTCGGAAGGACGTGAAACAAAGTAAAATGTGAGAGAATGCTAATCAGGTGATGCACAACACGGCACAACCATTAGTTTCGAACAATCTCGAATTTTCATGGTTCCAAATTATCTCATTTCACCTGTATTTCCTTTTTGGGAGAACGTAAAACGAAGTGAAAGTGACAGAGAATGCTCTTCAGGTGATGCACAACACGGCACAACCATTAGTTTCGAACAATCTCGGATTTTCATGGTTCCAAATTATCTCATTTCACCTGTATTTCCTTTTTGGGAGAACGTAAAACGAAGTGAAAGTGACAGAGAATGCTCTTCAGGTGATGCACAACACGGCACAACCATTAGTTTCGAACAATCTCGGATTTTCATGGTTCCAAATTATCTCATTTCACCTGTATTTCCTTTTTGGAAGAACGTGAAACGGAATGAAAGTGACAGAGAATGCTCTTCAGGTGATGCACAACACGGCACAACCATTAGTTTCGAACAATCTCGGATTTTCATGGTTCCAAATTATCTCATTTTACCTGTATTTCCTTTTTGGGAGAACGTAAAACGAAGTGAAAGTGACAGAGAATGCTCTTCAGGTGATGCACAACACGGCACAACCATTAGTTTCGAACAATCTCGGATTTTCATGGTTCCAAATTATCTCATTTTACCTGTATTTCCTTTCCGGAGAAACGTAAAACGAAGTGAAAGTGACAGAGAATGCTCTTCAGGTGATGCACAACACGGCACAACCATTAGTTTCGAACAATCTCGGATTTTCATGGTTCCAAATTATCTCATTTTACCTGTATTTCCTTTCCGGAGAAACGTAAAACGAAGTAAAAGTAGTAGAGAATGCTCTTCAGGTGATGCACAACACGGCACAACCATCAGTTTCGAACAATCTCGGATTTTCATGGTTCCAAATTATCTCATTTTACCTGTATTTCCTTTCCGGAGAAACGTGGAACGAAGTAAAAGTAGTAGAGAATGCTCTTCAGGTGATGCACAACACGGCACAACCATTAGTTCCGAACAATCTCGGATTTTCATAGTTCCAAATTATCTCATTTCACCTGTATTCCCTCTTCGGAAGAACGTAAAACGAAGTAAAAGTGACAGAGAATGCTCCTCAGGTGATGCACAACACGGCACAACCATTAGTTTCGAACAATCTCGGATTTTCATGGTTCCAAATTATCTCATTTTACCTGCATTTCCTGTTCGGAAGAACGTGAAACAAAGTGAAAGTGTGAGAGAATGCTCTCCAGGTGATGCACAACACGGCGCAATCATAAGTTTCGAACAATCTCGGATTTTCATGGTTCCAAATCATTTCATTTTACCTGTATTTCCTTTCCGGAGAAACGTGAAACGAAGTAAAAGTAGTAGAGAATGCTAATCAGGTGATGCACAACACGGCACAACCATTAGTTTCGAACAATCTCGGATGTTCATGGTTCCAAATTATCTCATTTCACCTGTATTTCCTTTTTGGAAGAACGTAAAACGAAGTGAAAGTAGTAGAGAATGCTAATCAGGTGATGCACAACACGGCACAACCATTAGTTTCGAACAATCTCGGATTTTCATGGTTCCAAATTATCTCATTTCACCTGTATTCCCTTTTTGGAATAACGTAAAACGAAGTGAAAGTGACAGAGAATGCTCTTCAGGTGATGCACAACACGGCACAACCATTAGTTTTGAACAATCTCGGATTTTCATGGTTCCAAATTATCTCATTTCACCTGTATTTCCTTTTTGGAAAAACGTAAAACGAAGTTAGAGTGACAGAAAATGCTCTTCAGGTGATGCACAACACGGCACAACCATTAGTTTCAAACAATCTCGGATTTTCATGATTCTGAATTATTTCATTTTACCTGTATTTCCTTTCCGGAGAAACGTGAAACGAAGTGAAAGTAGTAGAGAATGCTAATCAGGTGATGCACAACACGGCACAACCATTAGTTTCGAACAATCTCGGATTTTCATGGTTCCAAATTATCTCATTTTACCTGCATTTCCTGTTCGGAAGAACGTAAAACGAAGTGAAAGTGTGAGAGAATGCTCTCCAGGTGATGCACAACACGGCGCAATCATTAGTTTCGAACAATCTCGGATTTTCATGGTTCCAAATCATTTCATTTTACCTGTATTTCCTTTCCGGAGAAACGTGAAACGAAGTAAAAGTAGTAGAGAATGCTAATCAGGTTATGCACAACACGGCACAACCATTAGTTTCGAACAATCTCGGATTTTCATGGTTCCAAATTATTTCATTTTACCTGTATTTCCTCTCCGGAGAAACGTGAAACGAAGTAAAAGTAGTAGAGAATGCTAATCAGGTGATGCACAACACGGCACAACCATTAGTTTCGAACAATCTCGGATTTTCATGGTTCCAAATTATCTCATTTCACCTGTATTTCCTTTTTGGAAGAACGTAAAACGAAGTGAAAGTGACAGAGAATGCTCCTCAGGTGATGCACAACACGGCACAACCATTAGTTTCGAACAATCTCGGATTTTCATGGTTCCAAATTATCTCATTTTACCTGCATTTCCTGTTCGGAAGAACGTGAAACAAAGTGAAAGTGTGAGAGAATGCTCTCCAGGTGATGCACAACACGGCACAACCATTAGTTTCGAACAATCTCGGATATTCATGGTTCCAAATTATCTCATTTCACCTGTATTTCTTTTTTGGAAGAACGTAAAACGAAGTGAAAGTAGTAGAGAATGCTAATCAGGTGATGCACAACACGGCACAACCATTAGTTTCGAACAATCTCGGATTTTCATGGTTCCAAATTATCTCATTTTACCTGTATTTTCTTTTTGGAAGGACGTGAAACAAAGTAAAAGTGTGAGAGAATGCTAATCAGGTGATGCACAACACGGTACAACCATTAGTTTCGAACAATCTCGAATTTTCATGGTTCCAAATTATCTCATTTCACCTGTATTTCCTTTTTGGGAGAACGTAAAACGAAGTGAAAGTGACAAAGAATGCTCTTCAGGTGATGCACAACACGGCACAACCATCAGTTTCGAACAATCTCGGATTTTCATGGTTCCAAATTATCCCCTTTTACCTGTATTTCCTTTCCGGAGAAACGTGGAACGAAGTAAAAGTAGTAGAGAATGCTAATCAGGTGATGCACAACACGGCACAACCATTAGTTTCGAACAATCTCGGATTTTCATGGTTCCAAATTATCTCATTTTACCTGTATTTCCTTTCCGGAGGAACGTGAAACGAAGTAAGAGTAGTAGAGAATGCTAATCAGGTGATGCACAACACGGCACAACCATTAGTTTTGAACAATCTCGGATTTTCATGGTTCCAAATTATCTCATTTCACCTGTATTTCCTTTTTGGAAGAACGTAAAACGAAGTGAAAGTGACGGAGAATGCTCTTCAGGTGATGCACAACACGGCACAACCATTAGTTTCGAACAATTTCGGATTCTCATGGTTCCAAATTATCTCATTTTACCTGTATTTCCTTTTTGGAAGAACGTAAAACGAAGTGAAAGTGACAGAGAATGCTCTCCAGGTGATGCACAACACGGCACAACCATTAGTTTCGAACAATCTCGGATTTTCATGGTTCCAAATTATCTCATTTTACCTGTATTTCCTTTTTGGAAGAACGTGAAACAAAGTGAAAGTGTGAGAGAATGCTCTCCAGGTGATGCACAACACGGCACAACCATTAGTTTCGAACAATCTCGGATATTCATGGTTCCAAATTATCTCATTTCACCTGTATTTCCTTTTTGGAAGAACGTAAAACGGAGTGAAAGTAGTAGAGAATGCTAATCAGGTGATGCACAACACGGCACAACCATTAGTTTCGAACAATCTCGGATTTTCATGGTTCCAAATTATCTAATTTCACCTGTATTTTCTTTTTGGAAGGACGTAAAACGAGGTGAAAGTAGTAGAGAATGCTAATCAGGTGATGCACAACACGGCACAACCATTAGTTTCGAACAATCTCGGATTTTCATGGTTCCAAATTATCTCATTTCACCTGTATTCCCTTTTTGGAAGAACGTGAAACGAAGTAAAAGTAGTAGAGAATGCTAATCAGGTGATGCACAACACGGCACAACCATTAGTTTCGAACAATCTCGGATTTTCATGGTTTCAAATTATTTCATTTTACCTGTATTTCCTCTCCGGAGAAACGTGAAACGTAGTAAAAGTAGTAGAGAATGCTAATCAGGTGATGCACAACACGGCACAACCATTAGTTTCGAACAATCTCGGATTTTCATGGTTCCAAATTATCTCATTTCACCTGTATTTCCTTTTTGGAAGAACGTAAAACGAAGTGAAAGTGACAGAGAATGCTCTTCAGGTGATGCACAACACGGCCCAACCATTAGTTTCGAACAATCTCGGATTTTCATGGTTCCAAATTATCTCATTTCACCTGTATTTCCTTTTTGGAAGAACGTGAAACGAAGTGAAAGTAGTAGAGAATGCTAATCAGGTGATGCACAACACGGCACAACTATTAGTTTCGAACAATCTCGGATTTTCATGGTTCCAAATTATCTCATTTCACCTGTATTCCCTTTTTGGAAGAACGTAAAACGAAGTGAAAGTGACAGAGAATGCTCCTCAGGTGATGCACAACACGGCACAACCATTAGTTTCGAACAATCTCGGATTTTCATGGTTCCAAATTATCTCATTTTACCTGCATTTCCTGTTCGGAAGAACGTGAAACAAAGTAAAAGTGTGATAGAATGCTCTCCAGGTGATGCACAACACGGCACAACCATTAGTTTCAAACAATCTCGGATTTTCATGATTCTGAATTATTTCATTTTACCTGTATTTCCTTTCCGGAGAAACGTGAAACGAAGTAAAAGTAGTAAAGAATGCTAATCAGGTGATGCACAACACGGCACAACCATTAGTTTCGAACAATCTCGGATTTTCATGGTTCCAAATTATCTCATTTTACCTGCATTTCCTGTTCGGAAGAACGTAAAACAAAGTGAAAGTGTGAGAGAATGCTCTCCAAGTGATGCACAACACGGCGCAATCATTAGTTTCGAACAATCTCGGATTTTCATGGTTCCAAATTATTTCATTTTACCTGTATTTCCTTTCCGGAGAAACGTGAAACGAAGTAAAAGTAGTAGAGAATGCTAATCAGGTGATGCACAACACGGCACAACCATTAGTTTCGAACAATCTCGGATTTTCATGGTTCCAAATTATTTCATTTTACCTGTATTTCCTTTCCGAAGGAACGTGAAACGAAGTAAAAGTAGTAGAGAATGCTAATCAGGTGATGCACAACACGGCACAACCATTAGTTTCGAACAATCTCGGATTTTCATGGTTCCAAATTATCTCATTTTACCTGTATTTCCTTTTTGGAAGAACGTAAAACGAAGTGAAAGTGACGGAGAATGCTCTTCAGGTGATGCACAACACGGCACAACCATTAGTTTCGAACAATCTCGGATTTTCATGGTTCCAAATTATCTCATTTTACCTGTATTTCCTTTTTGGAAGAACGTAAAACGAAGTGAAAGTGACAGAGAATGCTCTTCAGGTGATGCACAACACGGCACAACTATTAGTTCCGAACAATCTCGGATTTTCATGGTTCCAAATTATCTCATTTTACCTGTATTTCCTTTCCGGAGAAACGTGAAACGAAGTAAGAGTAGTAGAGAATCCTAATCAGGTGATGCACAACACGGCACAACCATTAGTTTCGAACAATCTCGGATATTCATGGTCCCAAATTATCTAATTTCACCTGTATTTTCTTTTTGGAAGAACGTAAAATGAAGTGAAAGTAGTAGAGAATGCTAATCAGGTGATGCACAACACGGCACAACCATTAGTTTCGAACAATCTCGGATTTTCATGGTTCCAAATTATCTCATTTTACCTGCATTTTCTGTTCGGAAGAACGTGAAACAAAGTAAAAGTGTGAGAGAATGCTAATCAGGTGATGCACAACACGGCACAACCATTAGTTTCGAACAATCTCGGATTTTCATGGTTCCAAATTATCTCATTTCACCTGTATTTCCTTTTTGGAAGAACGTAAAACGAAGTGAAAGTGACAGAGAATGCTCTTCAGGTGATGCACAACACGGCACAACCATTAGTTTCGAACAATCTCGGATTTTCATGGTTCCAAATTATCTCATTTTACCTGTATTTCCTTTTTGGAAGAACGTAAAACGAAGTGAAAGTGACAGAGAATGCTCTTCAGGTGATGCACAACACGGCACAACCATTAGTTTCGAACAATCTCGGATATTCATGGTTCCAAATTATCTAATTTCACCTGTATTTTCTTTTTGGAAGAACGTAAAACGAAGTGAAAGTAGAAGAGAATGCTAATCAGGTGATGCACAACACGGCACAACCATTAGTTTCGAACAATCTCGGATTTTCATGGTTCCAAATTATCTCATTTCACCTGTATTTCCTTTTTGGAAGAACGTAAAACGAAGTGAAAGTGACAGAGAATGCTCCTCAGGTGATGCACAACACGGCACAACCATTAGTTTCGAACAATCTCGGATATTCATGGTTCCAAATTATCTAATTTCACCTGTATTTTCTTTTTGGAAGAACGTAAAACGAAGTGAAAGTAGTAGAGAATGCTAATCAGGTGATGCACAACACGGCACAACCATTAGTTTCGAACAATCTCGGATTTTCATGGTTCCAAATTATCTCATTTTACCTGTATTTCCTTTCCGGAGAAACGTGGAACGAAGTAAAAGTAGTAGAGAATGCTAATCAGGTGATGCACAACACGGCACAACCATTAGTTTCGAACAATCTCGGATATTCATGGTTCCAAATTATCTCATTTTACCTGCATTTTCTGTTCGGAAGGACGTGAAACAAAGTAAAATGTGAGAGAATGCTAATCAGGTGATGCACAACACGGCACAACCATTAGTTTCGAACAATCTCGAATTTTCATGGTTCCAAATTATCTCATTTCACCTGTATTTCCTCTTTGGGAGAACGTAAAACGAAGTGAAAGTGACAGAGAATGCTCTTCAGGTGATGCACAACACGGCACAACCATTAGTTTCGAACAATCTCGGATTTTCATGGTTCCAAATTATCTCATTTCACCTGTATTTCCTTTTTGGAAGAACGTGAAACGGAATGAAAGTGACAGAGAATGCTCTTCAGGTGATGCACAACACGGCACAACCATTAGTTTCGAACAATCTCGGATTTTCATGGTTCCAAATTATCTCATTTTACCTGTATTTCCTTTTTGGGAGAACGTAAAACGAAGTGAAAGTGACAGAGAATGCTCTTCAGGTGATGCACAACACGGCACAACCATTAGTTTCGAACAATCTCGGATTTTCATGGTTCCAAATTATCTCATTTTACCTGTATTTCCTTTCCGGAGAAACGTAAAACGAAGTAAAAGTAGTAGAGAATGCTAATCAGGTGATGCACAACAGAGTACAACCATTAGTTTCGAACAATCTCGGATATTCATGGTTCCAAATTATCTAATTTCACCTGTATTTTCTTTTTGGAAGAACGTAAAACGAAGTGAAAGTGACAGAAAATGCTCCTCAGGTGATGCACAACACGGCACAACCATTAGTTTCGAACAATCTCGGATATTCATGGTTCCAAATTATCTAATTTCACCTGTATTTTCTTTTTGGAAGAACGTAAAACGGAGTGAAAGTAGTAGAGAATGCTAATCAGGTGATGCACAACACGGCACAACCATTAGTTTCGAACAATCTCGGATATTCATGGTTCCAAATTATCTCATTTCACCTGTATTTCCTTCTTGGAAGAACGTAAAACGAAGTGAAAGGGACAGAGAATGCTCTTCAGGTGATGCACAACACGGCACAACCATTAGTTTCGAACAATCTCGGATATTCATGGTCCCAAATTATCTAATTTCACCTGTATTTTCTTTTTGGAAGAACGTAAAACGAAGTGAAAGTAGTAGAGAATGCTAATCAGGTGATGCACAACACGGCACAACCATTAGTTTCGAACAATCTCGGATTTTCATGGTTCCAAATTATCTCATTTTACCTGCATTTTCTGTTCGGAAGAACGTGAAACAAAGTAAAAGTGTGAGAGAATGCTAATCAGGTGATGCACAACACGGCACAACCATTAGTTTCGAACAATCTCGGATTTTCATGGTTCCAAATTATCTCATTTCACCTGTATTCCCTTTTTGGAAGAACGTGAAACGAAGTAAAAGTAGTAGAGAATGCTAATCAGGTGATGCACAACACGGCACAACCATTAGTTTCGAACAATCTCGGATTTTCATGGTTTCAAATTATTTCATTTTACCTGTATTTCCTCTCCGGAGAAACGTGAAACGTAGTAAAAGTAGTAGAGAATGCTAATCAGGTGATGCACAACACGGCACAACCATTAGTTTCGAACAATCTCGGATTTTCATGGTTCCAAATTATCTCATTTCACCTGTATTTCCTTTCTGGAAGAACGTAAAACGAAGTGAAAGTGACAGAGAATGCTCTTCAGGTGATGCACAACACGGCCCAACCATTAGTTTCGAACAATCTCGGATTTTCATGGTTCCAAATTATCTCATTTCACCTGTATTTCCTTTTTGGAAGAACGTGAAACGAAGTGAAAGTAGAAGAGAATGCTAATCAGGTGATGCACAACACGGCACAACTATTAGTTTCGAACAATCTCGGATTTTCATGGTTCCAAATTATCTCATTTCACCTGTATTCCCTTTTTGGAAGAACGTAAAACGAAGTGAAAGTGACAGAGAATGCTCCTCAGGTGATGCACAACACGGCACAACCATTAGTTTCGAACAATCTCGGATTTTCATGGTTCCAAATTATCTCATTTTACCTGCATTTCCTGTTCGGAAGAACGTGAAACAAAGTAAAAGTGTGATAGAATGCTCTCCAGGTGATGCACAACACGGCACAACCATTAGTTTCAAACAATCTCGGATTTTCATGATTCTGAATTATTTCATTTTACCTGTATTTCCTTTCCGGAGAAACGTGAAACGAAGTAAAAGTAGTAAAGAATGCTAATCAGGTGATGCACAACACGGCACAACCATTAGTTTCGAACAATCTCGGATTTTCATGGTTCCAAATTATCTCATTTTACCTGCATTTTCTGTTCGGAAGAACGTGAAACAAAGTAAAATGTGAGAGAATGCTAATCAGGTGATGCACAACACGGCACAACCATTAGTTTCGAACAATCTCGAATTTTCATGGTTCCAAATTATCTCATTTCACCTGTATTTCCTTTTTGGGAGAACGTAAAACGAAGTGAAAGTGACAGAGAATGCTCTTCAGGTGATGCACAACACGGCACAACCATTAGTTTCGAACAATCTCGGATTTTCATGGTTCCAAATTATCTCATTTCACCTGTATTTCCTTTTTGGGAGAACGTAAAACGAAGTGAAAGTGACAGAGAATGCTCTTCAGGTGATGCACAACACGGCACAACCATTAGTTTCGAACAATCTCGGATTTTCATGGTTCCAAATTATCTCATTTTACCTGTATTTCCTTTTTGGGAGAACGTAAAACGAAGTGAAAGTGACAGAGAATGCTCTTCAGGTGATGCACAACACGGCACAACCATTAGTTTCGAACAATCTCGGATTTTCATGGTTCCAAATTATCTCATTTTACCTGTATTTCCTTTCCGGAGAAACGTAAAACGAAGTAAAAGTAGTAGAGAATGCTAATCAGGTGATGCACAACACAGTACAACCATTAGTTTCGAACAATCTCGGATGTTCATGGTTCCAAATTATCTAATTTCACCTGTATTTTCTTTTTGGAAGAACGTAAAACGAAGTGAAAGTGACAGAGAATGCTCCTCAGGTGATGCACAACACGGCACAACCATTAGTTTCGAACAATCTCGGATATTCATGGTTCCAAATTATCTAATTTCACCTGTATTTTCTTTTTGGAAGAACGTAAAACGGAGTGAAAGTAGTAGAGAATGCTAATCAGGTGATGCACAACACGGCACAACCATTAGTTTCGAACAATCTCGGATATTCATGGTTCCAAATTATCTCATTTCACCTGTATTTCCTTCTTGGAAGAACGTAAAACGAAGTGAAAGGGACAGAGAATGCTCTTCAGGTGATGCACAACACGGCACAACCATTAGTTTGAAACAATCTCGGATATTCATGGTCCCAAATTATCTAATTTCACCTGTATTTTCTTTTTGGAAGAACGTAAAACGAAGTGAAAGTAGTAGAGAATGCTAATCAGGTGATGCACAACACGGCACAACCATTAGTTTCGAACAATCTCGGATTTTCATGGTTCCAAATTATCTCATTCTACCTGTATTTCCTTTCCGGAGAAACGTGAAACGAAGTAAGAGTAGTAGAGAATGCTAATCAGTTGATGCACAACACGGCACAACCATTAGTTTCGAACAATCTCGGATATTCATGGTTCCAAATTATCTAATTTTACCTGTATTTCCTTTCCGGAGAAACGTGAAACGAAGTCAAAGTAGTGGAGAATGCTAATCAGGTGATGCACAACACGGCACAACCATTAGTTTCGAACAATCTCGGATTTTCATGGTTCCAAATTATTTCATTTCACCTGTATTCCCTTTCTGGAAGAACGTAAAACGAAGTGAAAGTAGTAGAGAATGCTAATCAGGTGATGCACAACACGGCACAACCATTAGTTTCGAACAATCTCGGATTTTCATGGTTCCAAATTATTTCATTTCACCTGTATTCCCTTTCTGGAAGAACGTAAAACGAAGTGAAAGTGACAGAGAATGCTCCTCAGGTGATGCACAACACGGCACAACCATTAGTTTCGAACAATCTCGGATTTTCATGGTTCCAAATTATCTCATTTTACCTGCATTTCCTGTTCGGAAGAACGTAAACCAGAGTGAAAGTGTGAGAGAATGCTCTCCAGGTGATGCACAACACGGCCCAATCATTAGTTTCGAACAATCTCGGATTTTCATGGTTCCAAATTATCTCATTTTACCTGCATTTCCTGTTCGGAAGAACGTAAAACAAAGTGAAAGTGTGAGAGAATGCTCTCCAGGTGATGCACAACACGGCGCAATCATTAGTTTCGAACAATCTCGGATTTTCATGGTTCCAAATTATCTCATTTTACCTGCATTTTCTGTTCGGAGGAACGTGAAACGAAGTAAGAGTAGTAAAGAATGCTAATCAGGTGATGCACAACACGGCACAACCATTAGTTTCGAACAATCTCGGATGTTCATGGTTCCAAATTATCTCATTTCACCTGTATTTCCTTTCCGGAGAAACGTGAAACGGAGTAAAAGTAGTAGAGAATGCTAATCAGGTGATGCACAACACGGCACAACCATTAGTTTCGAACAATCTCGGATTTTCATGGTTCCAAATTATCTCATTTCACCTGTATTCCCTTTTTGGAAGAACGTAAAACGAAGTGAAAGTGACAGAGAATGCTCTTCAGGTGATGCACAACACGGCACAACCATTAGTTTCGAACAATCTCGGATTTTCATGGTTCCAAATTATCTCATTTTACCTGCATTTCCTGTTCGGAAGAACGTAAAACAAAGTGAAAGTGTGAGAGAATGCTCTCCAGGTGATGCACAACACGGCGCAATCATTAGTTTCGAACAATCTCGGATTTTCATGGTTCCAAATTATCTCATTTTACCTGCATTTTCTGTTCGGAGGGACGTGAAACGAAGTAAGAGTAGTAAAGAATGCTAATCAGGTGATGCACAACACGGCACAACCATTAGTTTCGAACAATCTCGGATATTCATGGTTCCAAATTATCTAATTTCACCTCTATTTTCTTTTTGGAAGAACGTAAAACGGAGTGAAAGTAGTAGAGAATGCTCATCAGGTGATGCACAACACGGCACAACCATTAGTTTCGAACAATCTCGGATTTTCATGGTTCCAAATTATCTAATTTCACCTGTATTTTCTTTTTGGAAGAACGTAAAACGAAGTAAAAGTGGTAGAGAATGCTAATCAGGTGATGCACAACACGGCACAACCATTAGTTTCGAACAATCTCGGATTTTCATGGTTCCAAATTATCTCATTTCACCTGTATTTCCTTTTTGGAAGAACGTAAAACGAAGTGAAAGTGACAGAGAATGCTCCTCAGGTGATGCACAACACGGCACAACCATTAGTTTCGAACAATCTCGGATTTTCATGGTTCCAAATTATCTCATTTTACCTGCATTTCCTGTTCGGAAGAACGTAAAACAAAGTGAAAGTGTGAGAGAATGCTCTCCAGGTGATGCACAACACGGCGCAATCATTAGTTTCGAACAATCTCGGATTTTCATGGTTCCAAATTATTTCATTTTACCTGTATTTCCTTTCCGGAGAAACGTGAAACGAAGTGAAAGTGACAGAAAATGCTCTTCAGGTGATGCACAACACGGCACAACCATTAGTTTCGAACAATCTCGGATTTTCATGGTTCCAAATTATTTCATTTCACCTGTATTCCCTTTCTGGAAGAACGTAAAACGAAGTGAAAGTGACAGAGAATGCTCCTCAGGTGATGCACAACACGGCACAACTATTAGTTTCGAACAATCTCGGATTTTCATGGTTCCAAATTATCTCATTTTACCTGCATTTCCTGTTCGGAAGAACGTAAAACAGAGTGAAAGTGTGAGAGAATGCTCTCCAGGTGATGCACAACACGGCACAATCATTAGTTTCGAACAATCTCGGATTTTCATGGTTCCAAATTATTTCATTTTACCTGTATTTCCTTTCCGGAGAAACGTGAAACGAACTGAAAGTAGTAGAGAATGCTAATCAGGTGATGCACAACACGGCACAACCATTAGTTTCGAACAATCTCGGATGTTCATGGTTCCAAATTATCTCATTTCACCTGTATTTCCTTTTTGGAAGAACGTAAAACGAAGTGAAAGTAGTAGAGAATGCTAATCAGGTGATGCACAACACGGCACAACCATTAGTTTCGAACAATCTCGGATTTTCATGGTTCCAAATTATCTCATTTCACCTGTATTCCCTTTTTGGAAGAACGTAAAACGAAGTGAAAGTGACAGAGAATGCTCTCCAGGTGATGCACAACACGGCGCAATCATTAGTTTCGAACAATCTCGGATTTTCATGGTTCCAAATTATCTCATTTTACCTGCATTTTCTGTTCGGAGGAACGTGAAACGAAGTAAGAGTAGTGAAGAATGCTAATCAGGTGATGCACAACACGGCACAACCATTAGTTTCGAACAATCTCGGATTTTCATAGTTCCAAATTATTTCATTTCACCTGTATTCCCTTTCTGGAAGAACGTAAAACGAAGTGAAAGTGACAGAGAATGCTCCTCAAGTGATGCACAACACGGCACAACCATTAGTTTCGAACAATCTCGGATTTTCATGGTTCCAAATTATCTCATTTTACCTGCATTTCCTGTTCGGAAGAACGTAAAACAGAGTGAAAGTGTGAGAGAATGCTCTCCAGGTGATGCACAACACGGCAAAATCATTAGTTTCGAACAATCTCGGATTTTCATGGTTCCAAATTATTTCATTTTACCTGTATTTCCTTTCCGGAGAAACGTGAAACGAACTGAAAGTAGTAGAGAATGCTAATCAGGTGATGCACAACACGGCACAACCATTAGTTTCGAACAATCTCGGATTTTCATGGTTCCAAATTATCTAATTCCACCTGTATTTTCTTTTTGGAAGAACGTAAAACGAAGTGAAAGTAGTAGAGAATGCTAATCAGGTGATGCACAACACGGCACAACCATTAGTTTCGAACAATCTCGGATTTTCATGGTTCCAAATTATCTCATTTTACCTGTTTTTCCTTTTTGGAAGAACGTAAAACGAAGTAAAAGTGACAGAGAATGCTCCTCAGGTGATGCACAACACGGCACAACCATTAGTTTCGAACAATCTCGGATTTTCATGGTTCCAAATTATCTCATTTTACCTGTATTTCCTTTTTGGAAGAACGTAAAACGAAGTGAAAGTGACGGAGAATGCTCTCAGGTGATGCACAACGCGGCACAACCATTAGTTTCGAACAATCTCGGATTTTCATGGTTCCAAATTATCTCATTTCACCTGTATTTCCTTTTTGGAAGAACGTAAAACAAAGTGAAAGTGACAGAGAATGCTCTTCAGGTGATGCACAACACGGCACAACCATTAGTTTCGAACAATCTCGGATTTTCATGGTTCCAAATTATCTCATTTTACCTGTATTTCCTTTCCGGAGAAACGTGAAACGAAGTAAGAGTAGTAGAGAATGCTAATCAGGTGATGCACAACACGGCACAACCATTAGTTTCGAACAATCTCGGATATTCATGGTTCCAAATTATCTAATTTTACCTGTATTTCCTTTCCGGAGAAACGTGAAACGAAGTCAAAGTAGTGGAGAATGCTAATCAGGTGATGCACAACACGGCACAACCATTAGTTTCGAACAATCTCGGATTTTCATGGTTCCAAATTATTTCATTTTACCTGTATTTCCTTTCCGGAGAAACGTGAAACGAACTGAAAGTAGTAGAGAATGCTCCTCAGGTGATGCACAACACGGCACAACCATTAGTTTCGAACAATCTCGGATTTTCATGGTTCCAAATTATCTCATTTTACCTGCATTTCCTGTTCGGAAGAACGTAAAACAGAGTGAAAGTGTGAGAGAATGCTCTCCAGGTGATGCACAACACGGCACAATCATTAGTTTCGAACAATCTCGGATTTTCATGGTTCCAAATTATCTCATTTTACCTGCATTTCCTGTTCGGAAGAACGTAAAACAAAGTGAAAGTGTGAGAGAATGCTCTCCAGGTGATGCACAATACGGCGCAATCATTAGTTTCGAACAATCTCGGATTTTCATGGTTCCAAATTATCTCATTTTACCTGCATTTTCTGTTCGGAGGAACGTGAAACGAAGTAAGAGTAGTAAAGAATGCTAATCAGGTGATGCACAACACGGCACAACCATTAGTTTCGAACAATCTCGGATGTTCATGGTTCCAAATTATCTCATTTCACCTGTATTCCCTTTTTGGAAGAACGTAAAACGAAGTGAAAGTGACAGAGAATGCTCTTCAGGTGATGCACAACACGGCACAACCATTAGTTTCGAACAATCTCGGATTTTCATGGTTCCAAATTATCTCATTTTACCTGCATTTCCTGTTCGGAAGAACGTAAAACAAAGTGAAAGTGTGAGAGAATGCTCTCCAGGTGATGCACAACACGGCGCAATCATTAGTTTCGAACAATCTCGGATTTTTATGGTTCCAAATTATCTCATTTTACCTGCATTTTCTGTTCAGAGGAACGTGAAACGAAGTAAGAGTAGTAAAGAATGCTAATCAGGTGATGCACAACACGGCACAACCATTAGTTTCGAACAATCTCGGATTTTCATGGTTCCAAATTATTTCATTTCACCTGTATTCCCTTTCTGGAAGAACGTAAAACGAAGTGAAAGTGACAGAGAATGCTCCTCAGGTGATGCACAACACGGCACAACCATTAGTTTCGAACAATCTCGAATTTTCATGGTTCCAAATTATCTCATTTTACCTGCATTTCCTGTTCGGAAGAACGTAAAACAGAGTGAAAGTGTGAGAGAATGCTCTCCAGGTGATGCACAACACGGCACAATCATTAGTTTCGAACAATCTCGGATTTTCATGGTTCCAAATTATCTCATTTTACCTGCATTTCCTGTTCGGAAGAACGTAAAACAAAGTGAAAGTGTGAGAGAATGCTCTCCAGGTGATGCACAACACGGCGCAATCATTAGTTTCGAACAATCTCGGATTTTCATGGTTCCAAATTATCTCATTTTACCTGCATTTTCTGTTCGGAGGAACGTGAAACGAAGTAAGAGTAGTAAAGAATGCTAATCAGGCGATGCACAACACGGCACAACCATTAGTTTCGAACAATCTCGGATGTTCATGGTTCCAAATTATCTCATTTCACCTGTATTTCCTTTTTGGAAGAACGTAAAACGAAGTGAAAGTAGTAGAGAATGCTAATCAGGTGATGCACAACACGGCACAACCATTAGTTTCGAACAATCTCGGATTTTCATGGTTCCAAATTATCTCATTTCACCTGTATTCCCTTTTTGGAAGAACGTAAAACGAAGTGAAAGTGACAGAGAATGCTCTTCAGGTGATGCACAACACGGCACAACCATTAGTTTCGAACAATCTCGGATTTTCATGGTTCCAAATTATCTCATTTTACCTGCATTTCCTGTTCGGAAGAACGTAAAACAAAGTGAAAGTGTGAGAGAATGCTCTCCAGGTGATGCACAACACGGCGCAATCATTAGTTTCGAACAATCTCGGATTTTTATGGTTCCAAATTATCTCATTTTACCTGCATTTTCTGTTCGGAGGAACGTGAAACGAAGTAAGAGTAGTAAAGAATGCTAATCAGGTGATGCACAACACGGCACAACCATTAGTTTCGAACAATCTCGGATATTCATGGTTCCAAATTATCTAATTTCACCTCTATTTTCTTTTTGGAAGAACGTAAAACGGAGTGAAAGTAGTAGAGAATGCTCATCAGGTGATGCACAACACGGCACAACCATTAGTTTCGAACAATCTCGGATTTTCATGGTTCCAAATTATCTAATTTCACCTGTATTTTCTCTTTGGAAGAACGTAAAACGAAGTAAAAGTGGTAGAGAATGCTAATCAGGTGATGCACAACACGGCACAACCATTAGTTTCGAACAATCTCGGATTTTCATGGTTCCAAATTATCTCATTTCACCTGTATTTCCTTTTTGGAAGAACGTAAAACGAAGTGAAAGTGACAGAGAATGCTCCTCAGGTGATGCACAACACGGCACAACCATTAGTTTCGAACAATCTCGGATTTTCATGGTTCCAAATTATCTCATTTTACCTGCATTTCCTGTTCGGAAGAACGTAAAACAAAGTGAAAGTGTGAGAGAATGCTCTCCAGGTGATGCACAACACGGCGCAATCATTAGTTTCGAACAATCTCGGATTTTCATGGTTCCAAATTATTTCATTTTACCTGCATTTTCTGTTCGGAGGAACGTGAAACGAAGTAAGAGTTGTAAAGAATGCTAATCAGGTGATGCACAACACGGCACAACCATTAGTTTCGAACAATCTCGGATTTTCATGGTTCCAAATTATTTCATTTCACCTGTATTCCCTTTCTGGAAGAACGTAAAACGAAGTGAAAGTGACAGAGAATGCTCCTCAGGTGATGCACAACACGGCACAACCATTAGTTTCGAACAATCTCGGATTTTCATGGTTCCAAATTATCTAATTTTACCTGTATTTCCTTTCCGGAGAAACGTGAAACGAAGTCAAAGTAGTGGAGAATGCTAATCAGGTGATGCACAACACGGCACAACCATTAGTTTCGAACAATCTCGGATTTTCATGGTTCCAAATTATTTCATTTTACCTGTATTTCCTTTCCGGAGAAACGTGAAACGAACTGAAAGTAGTAGAGAATGCTAATCAGGTGATGCACAACACGGCACAACCATTAGTTTCGAACAATCTCGGATTTTCATGGTTCCAAATTATCTAATTCCACCTGTATTTTCTTTTTGGAAGAACGTAAAACGAAGTGAAAGTAGTAGAGAATGCTAATCAGGTGATGCACAACACGGCACAACCATTAGTTTCGAACAATCTCGGATTTTCATGGTTCCAAATTATCTCATTTTACCTGTTTTTCCTTTTTGGAAGAACGTAAAACGAAGTAAAAGTGACAGAGAATGCTCCTCAGGTGATGCACAACACGGCACAACCATTAGTTTCGAACAATCTCGGATTTTCATGGTTCCAAATTATCTCATTTTACCTGTATTTCCTTTTTGGAAGAACGTAAAACGAAGTGAAAGTGACGGAGAATGCTCTCAGGTGATGCACAACGCGGCACAACCATTAGTTTCGAACAATCTCGGATTTTCATGGTTCCAAATTATCTCATTTCACCTGTATTTCCTTTTTGGAAGAACGTAAAACAAAGTGAAAGTGACAGAGAATGCTCTTCAGGTGATGCACAACACGGCACAACCATTAGTTTCGAACAATCTCGGATTTTCATGGTTCCAAATTATCTCATTTTACCTGTATTTCCTTTCCGGAGAAACGTGAAACGAAGTAAGAGTAGTAGAGAATGCTAATCAGGTGATGCACAACACGGCACAACCATTAGTTTCGAACAATCTCGGATATTCATGGTTCCAAATTATCTAATTTTACCTGTATTTCCTTTCCGGAGAAACGTGAAACGAAGTCAAAGTAGTGGAGAATGCTAATCAGGTGATGCACAACACGGCACAACCATTAGTTTCGAACAATCTCGGATATTCATGGTTCCAAATTATCTAATTTCACCTGTATTTCCTTTTTGGAAGAACGTAAAACGGAGTGAAAGTAGTAGAGAATGCTCATCAGGTGATGCACAACACGGCACAACCATTAGTTTCGAACAATCTCGGATTTTCATGGTTCCAAATTATCTAATTTCACCTGTATTTTCTTTTTGGAAGAACGTAAAACGAAGTAAAAGTGGTAGAGAATGCTAATCAGGTGATGCACAACACGGCACAACCATTAGTTTCGAACAATCTCGGATTTTCATGGTTCCAAATTATCTCATTTCACCTGTATTTCCTTTTTGGAAGAACGTAAAACGAAGTGAAAGTGACAGAGAATGCTCCTCAGGTGATGCACAACACGGCACAACCATTAGTTTCGAACAATCTCGGATTTTCATGGTTCCAAATTATCTCATTTTACCTGCATTTCCTGTTCGGAAGAACGTAAAACAAAGTGAAAGTGTGAGAAAATGCTCTCCAGGTGATGCACAACACGGCGCAATCATTAGTTTCGAACAATCTCGGATTTTCATGGTTCCAAATTATCTCATTTTACCTGCATTTTCTGTTCGGAGGAACGTGAAACGAAGTAAGAGTAGTAAAGAATGCTAATCAGGTGATGCACAATACGGCACAACCATTAGTTTCGAACAATCTCGGATTTTCATGGTTCCAAATTATTTCATTTCACCTGTATTCCCTTTCTGGAAGAACGTAAAACGAAGTGAAAGTAACAGAGAATGCTCCTCAGGTGATGCACAACACGGCACAACCATTAGTTTCGAACAATCTCGGATTTTCATGGTTCCAAATTATCTCATTTTACCTGCATTTCCTGTTCGGAAGAACGTAAAACAGAGTGAAAGTGTGAGAGAATGCTCTCCAGGTGATGCACAACACGGCACAATCATTAGTTTCGAACAATCTCGGATTTTCATGGTTCCAAATTATCTCATTTTACCTGCATTTGCTGTTCGGAAGAACGTAAAACAAAGTGAAAGTGTGAGAGAATGCTCTCCAGGTGATGCACAACACGGCGCAATCATTAGTTTCGAACAATCTCGGATTTTCATGGTTCCAAATTATCTCATTTTACCTGCATTTTTTGTTCGGAGGAACGTGAAACGAAGTAAGAGTAGTAAAGAATGCTAATCAGGCGATGCACAACACGGCACAACCATTAGTTTCGAACAATCTCGGATGTTCATGGTTCCAAATTATCTCATTTCACCTGTATTTCCTTTTTGGAAGAACGTAAAACGAAGTGAAAGTAGTAGAGAATGCTAATCAGGTGATGCACAACACGGCACAACCATTAGTTTCGAACAATCTCGGATTTTCATGGTTCCAAATTATCTCATTTCACCTGTATTCCCTTTTTGGAAGAACGTAAAACGAAGTGAAAGTGACAGAGAATGCTCTTCAGGTGATGCACAACACGGCACAACCATTAGTTTCGAACAATCTCGGATTTTCATGGTTCCAAATTATCTCATTTTACCTGCATTTCCTGTTCGGAAGAACGTAAAACAAAGTGAAAGTGTGAGAGAATGCTCTCCAGGTGATGCACAACACGGCGCAATCATTAGTTTCGAACAATCTCGGATTTTTATGGTTCCAAATTATCTCATTTTACCTGCATTTTCTGTTCGGAGGAACGTGAAACGAAGTAAGAGTAGTAAAGAATGCTAATCAGGTGATGCACAACACGGCACAACCATTAGTTTCGAACAATCTCGGATATTCATGGTTCCAAATTATCTAATTTCACCTCTATTTTCTTTTTGGAAGAACGTAAAACGGAGTGAAAGTAGTAGAGAATGCTCATCAGGTGATGCACAACACGGCACAACCATTAGTTTCGAACAATCTCGGATTTTCATGGTTCCAAATTATCTAATTTCACCTGTATTTTCTCTTTGGAAGAACGTAAAACGAAGTAAAAGTGGTAGAGAATGCTAATCAGGTGATGCACAACACGGCACAACCATTAGTTTCGAACAATCTCGGATTTTCATGGTTCCAAATTATCTCATTTCACCTGTATTTCCTTTTTGGAAGAACGTAAAACGAAGTGAAAGTGACAGAGAATGCTCCTCAGGTGATGCACAACACGGCACAACCATTAGTTTCGAACAATCTCGGATTTTCATGGTTCCAAATTATCTCATTTTACCTGCATTTCCTGTTCGGAAGAACGTAAAACAAAGTGAAAGTGTGAGAGAATGCTCTCCAGGTGATGCACAACACGGCGCAATCATTAGTTTCGAACAATCTCGGATTTTCATGGTTCCAAATTATTTCATTTTACCTGCATTTTCTGTTCGGAGGAACGTGAAACGAAGTAAGAGTTGTAAAGAATGCTAATCAGGTGATGCACAACACGGCACAACCATTAGTTTCGAACAATCTCGGATTTTCATGGTTCCAAATTATTTTATTTCACCTGTATTCCCTTTCTGGAAGAACGTAAAACGAAGTGAAAGTGACAGAGAATGCTCCTCAGGTGATGCACAACACGGCACAACCATTAGTTTCGAACAATCTCGGATTTTCATGGTTCCAAATTATCTCATTTTACCTGCATTTCCTGTTCGGAAGAACGTAAAACAGAGTGAAAGTGTGAGAGAATGCTCTCCAGGTGATGCACAACACGGCACAATCATTAGTTTCGAACAATCTCGGATTTTCATGGTTCCAAATTATTTCATTTTACCTGTATTTCCTTTCCGGAGAAACGTGAAACGAACTGAAAGTAGTAGAGAATGCTAATCAGGTGATGCACAACACGGCACAACCATTAGTTTCGAACAATCTCGGATGTTCATGGTTCCAAATTATCTCATTTCACCTGTATTTCCTTTTTGGAAGAACGTAAAACGAAGTGAAAGTAGTAGAGAATGCTAATCAGGTGATGCACAACACGGCACAACCATTAGTTTCGAACAATCTCGGATTTTCATGGTTCCAAATTATCTCATTTCACCTGTATTCCCTTTTTGGAAGAACGTAAAACGAAGTGAAAGTGACAGAGAATGCTCTCCAGGTGATGCACAACACGGCGCAATCATTAGTTTCGAACAATCTCGGATTTTCATGGTTCCAAATTATCTCATTTTACCTGCATTTTCTGTTCGGAGGAACGTGAAACGAAGTAAGAGTAGTAAAGAATGCTAATCAGGTGATGCACAACACGGCACAACCATTAGTTTCGAACAATCTCGGATTTTCATAGTTCCAAATTATTTCATTTCACCTGTATTCCCTTTCTGGAAGAACGTAAAACGAAGTGAAAGTGACAGAGAATGCTCCTCAGGTGATGCACAACACGGCACAACCATTAGTTTCGAACAATCTCGGATTTTCATGGTTCCAAATTATCTCATTTTACCTGCATTTCCTGTTCGGAAGAACGTAAAACAGAGTGAAAGTGTGAGAGAATGCTCTCCAGGTGATGCACAACACGGCAACATCATTAGTTTCGAACAATCTCGGATTTTCATGGTTCCAAATTATTTCATTTTACCTGTATTTCCTTTCCGGAGAAACGTGAAACGAACTGAAAGTAGTAGAGAATGCTAATCAGGTGATGCACAACACGGCACAACCATTAGTTTCGAACAATCTCGGATATTCATGGTTCCAAATTATCTAATTTTACCTGTATTTCCTTTCCGGAGAAACGTGAAACGAAGTCAAAGTAGTGGAGAATGCTAATCAGGTGATGCACAACACGGCACAACCATTAGTTTCGAACAATCTCGGATTTTCATGGTTCCAAATTATCTCATTTTACCTGTATTTCCTTTTTGGAAGAACGTAAAACGAAGTGAAAGTGACAGAGAATGCTCTTCAGGTGATGCACAACACGGCACAACCATTAGTTTCGAACAATCTCGGATTTTCATGGTTCCAAATTATCTCATTTTACCTGTATTTCCTTTCCGGAGAAACGTGAAACGAAGTAAAAGTAGTAGAGAATGCTAATCAGGTGATGCACAACACGGCACAACCATTAGTTTCGAACAATCTCGGATTTTCATGGTTCCAAATTATTTCATCTTACCTGTATTTCCTTTCCGGAGAAACGTGAAACGAAGTGAAAGTGACAGAGAATGCTCTTCAGGTGATGCACAACACGGCACAACCATTAGTTTCGAACAATCTCGGATTTTCATGGTTCCAAATTATCTCATTTTACCTGTATTTCCTTTCTGGAGAAACGTGAAACGAAGTAAAAGTAGTAGAGAATGCTAATCAGGTGATGCACAACACGGCACAACCATTAGTTTCGAACAATCTCGGATTTTCATGGTTCCAAATTATCTCATTTCACCTGTATTTCCTTTTTGGAAGAACGTAAAACGAAGTGAAAGTGACAGAGAATGCTAATTAGGTGATGCACAACACGGCACAACCATTAGTTTCGAACAATCTCGGATTTTCATGGTTCCAAATTATCTCATTTCACCTGTATTTCCTTTTTGGAAGAACGTAAAACAAAGTGAAAGTGAAAGAGAATGCTTTACAGGTGATGCACAACACGGCACAACCATTAATTTCGAACAATCTCGGATTTTCATGGTTCCAAATTATCTCATTTCACCCGTATTTCCTTTTTGGAAAAACGTAAAACGAAGTGAAAGTGACAGAGAATGCTCCTCAGGTGATGCACAACACGGCACAACCATTAGTTTCGAACAATCTCGGATTTTCATGGTTCCAAATTATCTCATTTTACCTGCATTTCCTGTTCGGAAGAACGTAAAACAAAGTGAAAGTGTAAGAGAATGCTCTCCAGGTGATGCACAACACGGCAACATCATTAGTTTCGAACAATCTCGGATTTTCATGGTTCCAAATTATTTCATTTTACCTGTATTTCCTTTCCGGAGAAACGTGAAACGAAGTAAAAGTAGTAGAGAATGCTAATCAGGTGATGCACAACACGGCACAACCATTAGTTTCGAACAATCTCGGATTTTCATGGTTCCAAATTATTTCATTTCACCTGTATTCCCTTTCTGGAAGAACGTAAAACGAAGTGAAAGTGACAGAGAATGCTCCTCAGGTGATGCACAACACGGCACAACCATTAGTTTCGAACAATCTCGGATTTTCATGGTTCCAAATTATCTCATTTTACCTGTATTTCCTTTTTGGAAGAACGTAAAACGAAGTGAAAGTGACAGAGAATGCTCTTCAGGTGATGCACAACACGGCACAACCATTAGTTTCGAACAATCTCGGATTTTCATGGTTCCAAATTATCTCATTTTACCTGTATTTCCTTTCCGGAGAAACGTGAAACGAAGTAAAAGTAGTAGAGAATGCTAATCAGGTGATGCACAACACGGCACAACCATTAGTTTCGAACAATCTCGGATTTTCATGGTTCCAAATTATTTCATCTTACCTGTATTTCCTTTCCGGAGAAACGTGAAACGAAGTGAAAGTGACAGAGAATGCTCTTCAGGTGATGCACAACACGGCACAACCATTAGTTTCGAACAATCTCGGATTTTCATGGTTCCAAATTATCTCATTTCACCTGTATTTCCTTTTTGGAAGAACGTAAAACGAAGTGAAAGTGACAGAGAATGCTCCTCAGGTGATGCACAACACGGCACAACCATTAGTTTCGAACAATCTCGGATTTTCATGGTTCCAAATTATCTCATTTTACCTGCATTTCCTGTTCGGAAGAACGTAAAACAAAGTGAAAGTGTGAGAAAATGCTCTCCAGGTGATGCACAACACGGCGCAATCATTAGTTTCGAACAATCTCGGATTTTCATGGTTCCAAATTATCTCATTTTACCTGCATTTTCTGTTCGGAGGAACGTGAAACGAAGTAAGAGTAGTAAAGAATGCTAATCAGGTGATGCACAATACGGCACAACCATTAGTTTCGAACAATCTCGGATTTTCATGGTTCCAAATTATTTCATTTCACCTGTATTCCCTTTCTGGAAGAACGTAAAACGAAGTGAAAGTAACAGAGAATGCTCCTCAGGTGATGCACAACACGGCACAACCATTAGTTTCGAACAATCTCGGATTTTCATGGTTCCAAATTATCTCATTTTACCTGCATTTCCTGTTCGGAAGAACGTAAAACAGAGTGAAAGTGTGAGAGAAAGCTCTCCAGGTGATGCACAACACGGCACAATCATTAGTTTCGAACAATCTCGGATTTTCATGGTTCCAAATTATCTCATTTTACCTGCATTTGCTGTTCGGAAGAACGTAAAACAAAGTGAAAGTGTGAGAGAATGCTCTCCAGGTGATGCACAACACGGCGCAATCATTAGTTTCGAACAATCTCGGATTTTCATGGTTCCAAATTATCTCATTTTACCTGCATTTTTTGTTCGGAGGAACGTGAAACGAAGTAAGAGTAGTAAAGAATGCTAATCAGGCGATGCACAACACGGCACAACCATTAGTTTCGAACAATCTCGGATGTTCATGGTTCCAAATTATCTCATTTCACCTGTATTTCCTTTTTGGAAGAACGTAAAACGAAGTGAAAGTAGTAGAGAATGCTAATCAGGTGATGCACAACACGGCACAACCATTAGTTTCGAACAATCTCGGATTTTCATGGTTCCAAATTATCTCATTTCACCTGTATTCCCTTTTTGGAAGAACGTAAAACGAAGTGAAAGTGACAGAGAATGCTCTTCAGGTGATGCACAACACGGCACAACCATTAGTTTCGAACAATCTCGGATTTTCATGGTTCCAAATTATCTCATTTTACCTGCATTTCCTGTTCGGAAGAACGTAAAACAAAGTGAAAGTGTGAGAGAATGCTCTCCAGGTGATGCACAACACGGCGCAATCATTAGTTTCGAACAATCTCGGATTTTTATGGTTCCAAATTATCTCATTTTACCTGCATTTTCTGTTCGGAGGAACGTGAAACGAAGTAAGAGTAGTAAAGAATGCTAATCAGGTGATGCACAACACGGCACAACCATTAGTTTCGAACAATCTCGGATATTCATGGTTCCAAATTATCTAATTTCACCTCTATTTTCTTTTTGGAAGAACGTAAAACGGAGTGAAAGTAGTAGAGAATGCTCATCAGGTGATGCACAACACGGCACAACCATTAGTTTCGAACAATCTCGGATTTTCATGGTTCCAAATTATCTAATTTCACCTGTATTTTCTCTTTGGAAGAACGTAAAACGAAGTAAAAGTGGTAGAGAATGCTAATCAGGTGATGCACAACACGGCACAACCATTAGTTTCGAACAATCTCGGATTTTCATGGTTCCAAATTATCTCATTTCACCTGTATTTCCTTTTTGGAAGAACGTAAAACGAAGTGAAAGTGACAGAGAATGCTCCTCAGGTGATGCACAACACGGCACAACCATTAGTTTCGAACAATCTCGGATTTTCATGGTTCCAAATTATCTCATTTTACCTGCATTTCCTGTTCGGAAGAACGTGAAACAAAGTGAAAGTGTGAGAGAATGCTCTCCAGGTGATGCACAACACGGCGCAATCATTAGTTTCGAACAATCTCGGATTTTCATGGTTCCAAATTATTTCATTTTACCTGCATTTTCTGTTCGGAGGAACGTGAAACGAAGTAAGAGTTGTAAAGAATGCTAATCAGGTGATGCACAACACGGCACAACCATTAGTTTCGAACAATCTCGGATTTTCATGGTTCCAAATTATTTTATTTCACCTGTATTCCCTTTCTGGAAGAACGTAAAACGAAGTGAAAGTGACAGAGAATGCTCCTCAGGTGATGCACAACACGGCACAACCATTAGTTTCGAACAATCTCGGATTTTCATGGTTCCAAATTATCTCATTTTACCTGCATTTCCTGTTCGGAAGAACGTAAAACAGAGTGAAAGTGTGAGAGAATGCTCTCCAGGTGATGCACAACACGGCACAATCATTAGTTTCGAACAATCTCGGATTTTCATGGTTCCAAATTATTTCATTTTACCTGTATTTCCTTTCCGGAGAAACGTGAAACGAACTGAAAGTAGTAGAGAATGCTAATCAGGTGATGCACAACACGGCACAACCATTAGTTTCGAACAATCTCGGATGTTCATGGTTCCAAATTATCTCATTTCACCTGTATTTCCTTTTTGGAAGAACGTAAAACGAAGTGAAAGTAGTAGAGAATGCTAATCAGGTGATGCACAACACGGCACAACCATTAGTTTCGAACAATCTCGGATTTTCATGGTTCCAAATTATCTCATTTCACCTGTATTTCCTTTTTGGAAGAACGTAAAACGAAGTGAAAGTGACAGAGAATGCTCTCCAGGTGATGCACAACACGGCGCAATCATTAGTTTCGAACAATCTCGGATTTTCATGGTTCCAAATTATCTCATTTTACCTGCATTTTCTGTTCGGAGGAACGTGAAACGAAGTAAGAGTAGTAAAGAATGCTAATCAGGTGATGCACAACACGGCACAACCATTAGTTTCGAACAATCTCGGATTTTCATAGTTCCAAATTATTTCATTTCACCTGTATTCCCTTTCTGGAAGAACGTAAAACGAAGTGAAAGTGACAGAGAATGCTCCTCAGGTGATGCACAACACGGCACAACCATTAGTTTCGAACAATCTCGGATTTTCATGGTTCCAAATTATCTCATTTTACCTGCATTTCCTGTTCGGAAGAACGTAAAACAGAGTGAAAGTGTGAGAGAATGCTCTCCAGGTGATGCACAACACGGCAACATCATTAGTTTCGAACAATCTCGGATTTGCATGGTTCCAAATTATTTCATTTTACCTGTATTTCCTTTCCGGAGAAACGTGAAACGAACTGAAAGTAGTAGAGAATGCTAATCAGGTGATGCACAACACGGCACAACCATTAGTTTCGAACAATCTCGGATATTCATGGTTCCAAATTATCTAATTTTACCTGTATTTCCTTTCCGGAGAAACGTGAAACGAAGTCAAAGTAGTGGAGAATGCTAATCAGGTGATGCACAACACGGCACAACCATTAGTTTCGAACAATCTCGGATTTTCATGGTTCCAAATTATCTCATTTTACCTGTATTTCCTTTTTGGAAGAACGTAAAACGAAGTGAAAGTGACAGAGAATGCTCTTCAGGTGATGCACAACACGGCACAACCATTAGTTTCGAACAATCTCGGATTTTCATGGTTCCAAATTATCTCATTTTACCTGTATTTCCTTTCCGGAGAAACGTGAAACGAAGTAAAAGTAGTAGAGAATGCTAATCAGGTGATGCACAACACGGCACAACCATTAGTTTCGAACAATCTCGGATTTTCATGGTTCCAAATTATTTCATCTTACCTGTATTTCCTTTCCGGAGAAACGTGAAACGAAGTGAAAGTGACAGAGAATGCTCTTCAGGTGATGCACAACACGGCACAACCATTAGTTTCGAACAATCTCGGATTTTCATGGTTCCAAATTATCTCATTTTACCTGTATTTCCTTTCTGGAGAAACGTGAAACGAAGTAAAAGTAGTAGAGAATGCTAATCAGGTGATGCACAACACACCACAACCATTAGTTTCGAACAATCTCGGATTTTCATGGTTCCAAATTATCTCATTTCACCTGTATTTCCTTTTTGGAAGAACGTAAAACGAAGTGAAAGTGACAGAGAATGCTAATTAGGTGATGCACAACACGGCACAACCATTAGTTTCGAACAATCTCGGATTTTCATGGTTCCAAATTATCTCATTTCACCTGTATTTCCTTTTTGGAAGAACGTAAAACAAAGTGAAAGTGAAAGAGAATGCTTTACAGGTGATGCACAACACGGCACAACCATTAATTTCGAACAATCTCGGATTTTCATGGTTCCAAATTATCTCATTTCACCCGTATTTCCTTTTTGGAAAAACGTAAAACGAAGTGAAAGTGACAGAGAATGCTCCTCAGGTGATGCACAACACGGCACAACCATTAGTTTCGAACAATCTCGGATTTTCATGGTTCCAAATTATCTCATTTTACCTGCATTTCCTGTTCGGAAGAACGTAAAACAAAGTGAAAGTGTAAGAAAATGCTCTCCAGGTGATGCACAACACGGCGCAATCATTAGTTTCGAACAATCTCGGATTTTCATGGTTCCAAATTATCTCATTTTACCTGCATTTTCTGTTCGGAGGAACGTGAAACGAAGTAAGAGTAGTAAAGAATGCTAATCAGGTGATGCACAACACGGCACAACCATTAGTTTCGAACAATCTCGGATTTTCATGGTTCCAAATTATTTCATTTCACCTGTATTCCCTTTCTGGAAGAACGTAAAACGAAGTGAAAGTGACAGAGAATGCTCCTCAGGTGATGCACAACACGGCACAACCATTAGTTTCGAACAATCTCGGATTTTCATGGTTCCAAATTATCTCATTTTACCTGCATTTCCTGTTCGGAAGAACGTAAAACAGAGTGAAAGTGTGAGAGAATGCTTTCCAGGTGATGCACAACACGGCACAATCATTAGTTTCGAACAATCTCGGATTTTCATGGTTCCAAATTATTTCATTTTACCTGTATTTCCTTTCCGGAGAAACGTGAAACGAACTGAAAGTAGTAGAGAATGCTAATCAGGTGATGCACAACACGGCACAACCATTAGTTTCGAACAATCTCGGATGTTCATGGTTCCAAATTATCTCATTTCACCTGTATTTCCTTTTTGGAAGAACGTAAAACGAAGTGAAAGTAGTAGAGAATGCTGATCAGGTGATGCACAACACGGCACAACCATTAGTTTCGAACAATCTCGGATTTTCATGGTTCCAAATTATCTCATTTCACCTGTATTCCCTTTTTGGAAGAACGTAAAACGAAGTGAAAGTGACAGAGAATGCTCTCCAGGTGATGCACAACACGGCGCAATCATTAGTTTCGAACAATCTCGTATTTTCATGGTTCCAAATTATCTCATTTTACCTGCATTTTCTGTTCGGAGGAACGTGAAACGAAGTAAGAGTAGTAAAGAATGCTAATCAGGTGATGCACAACACGGCACAACCATTAGTTTCGAACAATCTCGGATTTTCATGGTTCCAAATTATTTCATTTCACCTGTATTCCCTTTCTGGAAGAACGTAAAACGAAGTGAAAGTGACAGAGAATGCTCCTCAGGTGATGCACAACACGGCACAACCATTAGTTTCGAACAATCTCGGATTTTCATGGTTCCAAATTATCTCATTTTACCTGCATTTCCTGTTCGGAAGAACGTAAAACAGAGTGAAAGTGTGAGAGAATGCTCTCCAGGTGATGCACAACACGGCAAAATCATTAGTTTCGAACAATCTCGGATTTTCATGGTTCTAAATTATTTCATTTTACCTGTATTTCCTTTCCGGAGAAACGTGAAACGAACTGAAAGTAGTAGAGAATGCTAATCAGGTGATGCACAACACGGCACAACCATTAGTTTCGAACAATCTCGGATTTTCATGGTTCCAAATTATCTAATTCCACCTGTATTTTCTTTTTGGAAGAACGTAAAACGAAGTTAAAGTAGTAGAGAATGCTAATCAGGTGATGCACAACACGGCACAACCATTAGTTTCGAACAATCTCGGATTTTCATGGTTCCAAATTATCTCATTTCACCTGTTTTTCCTTTTTGGAAGAACGTAAAACGAAGTAAAAGTGACAGAGAATGCTCCTCAGGTGATGCACAACACGGCACAACCATTAGTTTCGAACAATCTCGGATTTTCATGGTTCCAAATCATCTCATTTTACCTGTATTTCCTTTTTGGAAGAACGTAAAACGAAGTGAAAGTGACGGAGAATGCTCTCAGGTGATGCACAACGCGGCACAACCATTAGTTTCGAACAATCTCGGATTTTCATGGTTCCAAATTATCTCATTTCACCTGTATTTCCTTTTTGGAAGAACGTAAAACAAAGTGAAAGTGACAGAGAATGCTCTTCAGGTGATGCACAACACGGCACAACCATTAGTTTCGAACAATCTCGGATTTTCATGGTTCCAAATTATCTCATTTTACCTGTATTTCCTTTCCGGAGAAACGTGAAACGAAGTAAGAGTAGTAGAGAATGCTAATCAGGTGATGCACAACACGGCACAACCATTAGTTTCGAACAATCTCGGATATTCATGGTTCCAAATTATCTAATTTTACCTGTATTTCCTTTCCGGAGAAACGTGAAACGAAGTCAAAGTAGTGGAGAATGCTAATCAGGTGATGCACAACACGGCACAACCATTAGTTTCGAACAATCTCGGATTTTCATGGTTCCAAATTATCTCATTTTATCTGTATTTCCTTTTTGGAAGAACGTAAAACGAAGTGGAAGTGACAGAGAATGCTCTTCAGGTGATGCACAACACGGCACAACCATTAGTTTCGAACAATCTCGGATTTTCATGGTTCCAAATTATCTCATTTTACCTGTATTTTCTTCTTGGAAGAACGTAAAACGAAGTGAAAGTGACAGAGAATGCTCTTCAGGCGATGCACAACACGGCACAACCATTAGTTTCGAACAATCTCGGATTTTCATGGTTCCAAATTATCTCATTTCACCTGTATTCCCTTTTTGGAAGAACGTAAAACGAAGTGAAAGTGACAGAGAATGCTCTTTAGGTGATGCACAACACGGCACAACCATTAGTTTCGAACAATCTCGGATTTTCATGGTTCCAAATTATTTCATTTCACCTGTATTCCCTTTCTGGAAGAACGTAAAACGAAGTGAAAGTGACAGAGAATGCTCCTCAGGTGATGCACAACACGGCACAACCATTAGTTTCGAACAATCTCGGATTTTCATGGTTCCAAATTATCTCATTCTACCTGCATTTCCTGTTCGGAAGAACGTAAAACAGAGTGAAAGTGTGAGAGAATGCTCTCCAGGTGATGCACAACACGGCAAAATCATTAGTTTCGAACAATCTCGGATTTTCATGGTTCCAAATTATTTCATTTTACCTGTATTTCTTTTCCGGAGAAACGTGAAACGAACTGAAAGTAGTAAAGAATGCTAATCAGGTGATGCACAACACGGCACAACCATTAGTTTCGAACAATCTCGGATTTTCATGGTTCCAAATTATCTAATTCCACCTGTATTTTCTTTTTGGAAGAACGTAAAACGAAGTGAAAGTAGTAGAGAATGCTAATCAGGTGATGCACAACACGGCACAACCATTAGTTTCGAACAATCTCGGATTTTCATGGTTCCAAATTATCTCATTTCACCTGTTTTTCCTTTTTGGAAGAACGTAAAACGAAGTAAAAGTGACAGAGAATGCTCCTCAGGTGATGCACAACACGGCACAACCATTAGTTTCGAACAATCTCGGATTTTCATGGTTCCAAATTATCTCATTTTACCTGTATTTCCTTTTTGGAAGAACGTAAAACGAAGTGAAAGTGACGGAGAATGCTCTCAGGTGATGCACAACGCGGCACAACCATTAGTTTCGAACAATCTCGGATTTTCATGGTTCCAAATTATCTCATTTCACCTGTATTTCCTTTTTGGAAGAACGTAAAACGAAGTGAAAGTGACAGAGAATGCTCTTCAGGTGATGCACAACACGGCACAACCATTAGTTTCGAACAATCTCGGATTTTCATGGTTCCAAATTATCTCATTTTACCTGTATTTCCTTTTCGGAGAAACGTGAAACGAAGTAAGAGTAGTAGAGAATGCTAATCAGGTGATGCACAACACGGCACAACCATTAGTTTCGAACAATCTCGGATATTCATGGTTCCAAATTATCTAATTTTACCTGTATTTCCTTTCCGGAGAAACGTGAAACGAAGTCAAAGTAGTGGAGAATGCTAATCAGGTGATGCACAACACGGCACAACCATTAGTTTCGAACAATCTCGGATTTTCATGGTTCCAAATTATCTCATTTCACCTGTATTCCCTTTTTGGAAGAACGTAAAACGAAGTGAAAGTGACAGAGAATGCTCTCCAGGTGATGCACAACACGGCGCAATCATTAGTTTCGAACAATCTCGGATTTTCATGGTTCCAAATTATCTCATTTTACCTGCATTTTCTGTTCGGAGGAACGTGAAACGAAGTAAGAGTAGTAAAGAATGCTAATCAGGTGATGCACAACACGGCACAACCATTAGTTTCGAACAATCTCGGATTTTCATGGTTCCAAATTATTTCATTTCACCTGTATTCCCTTTCTGGAAGAACGTAAAACGAAGTGAAAGTGACAGAGAATGCTCCTCAGGTGATGCACAACACGGCACAACCATTAGTTTCGAACAATCTCGGATTTTCATGGTTCCAAATTATCTCATTTTACCTGCATTTCCTGTTCGGAAGAACGTAAAACAGAGTGAAAGTGTGAGAGAATGCTCTCCAGGTGATGCACAACACGGCAAAATCATTAGTTTCGAACAATCTCGGATTTTCATGGTTCCAAATTATTTCATTTTACCTGTATTTCCTTTCCGGAGAAACGTGAAACGAACTGAAAGTAGTAGAGAATGCTAATCAGGTGATGCACAACACGGCACAACCATTAGTTTCGAACAATCTCGGATTTTCATGGTTCCAAATTATCTAATTCCACCTGTATTTTCTTTTTGGAAGAACGTAAAACGAAGTGAAAGTGTGAGAGAATGCTCTCCAGGTGATGCACAACACGGCACAATCATTAGTTTCGAACAATCTCGGATTTTCATGGTTCCAAATTATTTCATTTTACCTGTATTTCCTTTCCGGAGAAACGTGAAACGAACTGAAAGTAGTAGAGAATGCTAATCAGGTGATGCACAACACGGCACAACCATTAGTTTCGAACAATCTCGGATGTTCATGGTTCCAAATTATCTCATTTCACCTGTATTTCCTTTTTGGAAGAACGTAAAACGAAGTGAAAGTAGTAGAGAATGCTGATCAGGTGATGCACAACACGGCACAACCATTAGTTTCGAACAATCTCGGATTTTCATGGTTCCAAATTATCTCATTTCACCTGTATTCCCTTTTTGGAAGAACGTAAAACGAAGTGAAAGTGACAGAGAATGCTCTCCAGGTGATGCACAACACGGCGCAATCATTAGTTTCGAACAATCTCGTATTTTCATGGTTCCAAATTATCTCATTTTACCTGCATTTTCTGTTCGGAGGAACGTGAAACGAAGTAAGAGTAGTAAAGAATGCTAATCAGGTGATGCACAACACGGCACAATCATTAGTTTCGAACAATCTCGGATTTTCATGGTTCCAAATTATTTCATTTCACCTGTATTCCCTTTCTGGAAGAACGTAAAACGAAGTGAAAGTGACAGAGAATGCTCCTCAGGTGATGCACAACACGGCACAACCATTAGTTTCGAACAATCTCGGATTTTCATGGTTCCAAATTATCTCATTTTACCTGCATTTCCTGTTCGGAAGAACGTAAAACAGAGTGAAAGTGTGAGAGAATGCTCTCCAGGTGATGCACAACACGGCAAAATCATTAGTTTCGAACAATCTCGGATTTTCATGGTTCTAAATTATTTCATTTTACCTGTATTTCCTTTCCGGAGAAACGTGAAACGAACTGAAAGTAGTAGAGAATGCTAATCAGGTGATGCACAACACGGCACAACCATTAGTTTCGAACAATCTCGGATTTTCATGGTTCCAAATTATCTAATTCCACCTGTATTTTCTTTTTGGAAGAACGTAAAACGAAGTTGAAGTAGTAGAGAATGCTAATCAGGTGATGCACAACACGGCACAACCATTAGTTTCGAACAATCTCGGATTTTCATGGTTCCAAATTATCTCATTTCACCTGTTTTTCCTTTTTGGAAGAACGTAAAACGAAGTAAAAGTGACAGAGAATGCTCCTCAGGTGATGCACAACACGGCACAACCATTAGTTTCGAACAATCTCGGATTTTCATGGTTCCAAATTATCTCATTTTACCTGTATTTCCTTTTTGGAAGAACGTAAAACGAAGTGAAAGTGACGGAGAATGCTCTCAGGTGATGCACAACGCGGCACAACCATTAGTTTCGAACAATCTCGGATTTTCATGGTTCCAAATTATCTCATTTCACCTGTATTTCCTTTTTGGAAGAACGTAAAACAAAGTGAAAGTGACAGAGAATGCTCTTCAGGTGATGCACAACACGGCACAACCATTAGTTTCGAACAATCTCGGATTTTCATGGTTCCAAATTATCTCATTTTACCTGTATTTCCTTTCCGGAGAAACGTGAAACGAAGTAAGAGTAGTAGAGAATGCTAATCAGGTGATGCACAACACGGCACAACCATTAGTTTCGAACAATCTCGGATATTCATGGTTCCAAAATATCTAATTTTACCTGTATTTCCTTTCCGGAGAAACGTGAAACGAAGTCAAAGTAGTGGAGAATGCTAATCAGGTGATGCACAACACGGCACAACCATTAGTTTCGAACAATCTCGGATTTTCATGGTTCCAAATTATCTCATTTTATCTGTATTTCCTTTTTGGAAGAACGTAAAACGAAGTGGAAGTGACAGAGAATGCTCTTCAGGTGATGCACAACACGGCACAACCATTAGTTTCGAACAATCTCGGATTTTTATGGTTCCAAATTATCTCATTTTACCTGTATTTTCTTTTCGGAAGAACGTAAAACGAAGTGAAAGTGACAGAGAATGCTCTTCAGGCGATGCACAACACGGCACAACCATTAGTTTCGAACAATCTCGGATTTTCATGGTTCCAAATTATCTCATTTCACCTGTATTCCCTTTTTGGAAGAACGTAAAACGAAGTGAAAGTGACAGAGAATGCTCTTTAGGTGATGCACAACACGGCACAACCATTAGTTTCGAACAATCTCGGATTTTCATGGTTCCAAATTATTTCATTTCACCTGTATTCCCTTTCTGGAAGAACGTAAAACGAAGTGAAAGTGACAGAGAATGCTCCTCAGGTGATGCACAACACGGCACAACCATTAGTTTCGAACAATCTCGGATTTTCATGGTTCCAAATTATCTCATTCTACCTGCATTTCCTGTTCGGAAGAACGTAAAACAGAGTGAAAGTGTGAGAGAATGCTCTCCAGGTGATGCACAACACGGCAAAATCATTAGTTTCGAACAATCTCGGATTTTCATGGTTCCAAATTATTTCATTTTACCTGTATTTCTTTTCCGGAGAAACGTGAAACGAACTGAAAGTAGTAAAGAATGCTAATCAGGTGATGCACAACACGGCACAACCATTAGTTTCGAACAATCTCGGATTTTCATGGTTCCAAATTATCTAATTCCACCTGTATTTTCTTTTTGGAAGAACGTAAAACGAAGTGAAAGTAGTAGAGAATGCTAATCAGGTGATGCACAACACGGCACAACCATTAGTTTCGAACAATCTCGGATTTTCATGGTTCCAAATTATCTCATTTCACCTGTTTTTCCTTTTTGGAAGAACGTAAAACGAAGTAAAAGTGACAGAGAATGCTCCTCAGGTGATGCACAACACGGCACAACCATTAGTTTCGAACAATCTCGGATTTTCATGGTTCCAAATTATCTCATTTTACCTGTATTTCCTCTTTGGAAGAACGTAAAACGAAGTGGAAGTGACGGAGAATGCTCTCAGGTGATGCACAACGCGGCACAACCATTAGTTTCGAACAATCTCGGATTTTCATGGTTCCAAATTATCTCATTTCACCTGTATTTCCTTTTTGGAAGAACGTAAAACGAAGTGAAAGTGACAGAGAATGCTCTTCAGGTGATGCACAACACGGCACAACCATTAGTTTCGAACAATCTCGGATTTTCATGGTTCCAAATTATCTCATTTTACCTGTATTTCCTTTTCGGAGAAACGTGAAACGAAGTAAGAGTAGTAGAGAATGCTAATCAGGTGATGCACAACACGGCACAACCATTAGTTTCGAACAATCTCGGATATTCATGGTTCCAAATTATCTAATTTTACCTGTATTTCCTTTCCGGAGAAACGTGAAACGAAGTCAAAGTAGTGGAGAATGCTAATCAGGTGATGCACAACACGGCACAACCATTAGTTTCGAACAATCTCGGATTTTCATGGTTCCAAATTATCTCATTTCACCTGTATTCCCTTTTTGGAAGAACGTAAAACGAAGTGAAAGTGACAGAGAATGCTCTCCAGGTGATGCACAACACGGCGCAATCATTAGTTTCGAACAATCTCGGATTTTCATGGTTCCAAATTATCTCATTTTACCTGCATTTTCTGTTCGGAGGAACGTGAAACGAAGTAAGAGTAGTAAAGAATGCTAATCAGGTGATGCACAACACGGCACAACCATTAGTTTCGAACAATCTCGGATTTTCATGGTTCCAAATTATTTCATTTCACCTGTATTCCCTTTCTGGAAGAACGTAAAACGAAGTGAAAGTGACAGAGAATGCTCCTCAGGTGATGCACAACACGGCACAACCATTAGTTTCGAACAATCTCGGATTTTCATGGTTCCAAATTATCTCATGTTACCTGCATTTCCTGTTCGGAAGAACGTAAAACAGAGTGAAAGTGTGAGAGAATGCTCTCCAGGTGATGCACAACACGGCAAAATCATTAGTTTCGAACAATCTCGGATTTTCATGGTTCCAAATTATTTCATTTTACCTGTATTTCCTTTCCGGAGAAACGTGAAACGAACTGAAAGTAGTAGAGAATGCTAATCAGGTGATGCACAACACGGCACAACCATTAGTTTCGAACAATCTCGGATTTTCATGGTTCCAAATTATCTAATTTCACCTGTATTTTCTTTTTGGAAGAACGTAAAACGAAGTGAAAGTAGTAGAGAATGCTAATCAGGTGATGCACAACACGGCACAACCATTAGTTTCGAACAATCTCGGATTTTCATGGTTCCAAATTATCTCATTTCACCTGTTTTTCCTTTTTGGAAGAACGTAAAACGAAGTAAAAGTGACAGAGAATGCTCCTCAGGTGATGCACAACACGGCACAACCATTAGTTTCGAACAATCTCGGATTTTCATGGTTCCAAATTATCTCATTTTACCTGTATTTCCTTTTTGGGAGAACGTAAAACGAAGTGAAAGTGACGGAGAATGCTCTCAGGTGATGCACAACGCGGCACAACCATTAGTTTCGAACAATCTCGGATTTTCATGGTTCCAAATTATCTCATTTCACCTGTATTTCCTTTTTGGAAGAACGTAAAACAAAGTGAAAGTGACAGAGAATGCTCTTCAGGTGATGCACAACACGGCACAACCATTAGTTTCGAACAATCTCGGATTTTCATGGTTCCAAATTATCTCATTTTACCTGTATTTCCTTTCCGGAGAAACGTGAAACGAAGTAAGAGTAGTAGAGAATGCTAATCAGGTGATGCACAACACGGCACAACCATTAGTTTCGAACAATCTCGGATATTCATGGTTCCAAATTATCTAATTTTACCTGTATTTCCTTTCCGGAGAAACGTGAAACGAAGTCAAAGTAGTGGAGAATGCTAATCAGGTGATGCACAACACGGCACAACCATTAGTTTCGAACAATCTCGGATTTTCATGGTTCCAAATTATCTCATTTTATCTGTATTTCCTTTTTGGAAGAACGTAAAACGAAGTGAAAGTGACAGAGAATGCTCTTCAGGTGATGCACAACACGGCACAACCATTAGTTTCGAACAATCTCGGATTTTCATGGTTCCAAATTATCTAATTTCACCTGTATTTTCTTTTTGGAAGAACGTGAAACGAAGTGAAAGTGACAGAGAATGCTCCTCAGGTGATGCACAACACGGCACAACCATTAGTTTCGAACAATCTCGGATTTTCATGGTTCCAAATTATCTCATTTTACCTGCATTTTCTGTTCGGAGGAACGTGAAACGAAGTAAGAGTAGTAAAGAATGCTAATCAGGTGATGCACAACACGGCACAACCATTAGTTTCGAACAATCTCGGATTTTCATGGTTCCAAATTATTTCATTTCACCTGTATTCCCTTTCTGGAAGAACGTAAAACGAAGTGAAAGTGACAGAGAATGCTCCTCAGGTGATGCACAACACGGCACAACCATTAGTTTCGAACAATCTCGGATTTTCATGGTTCCAAATTATCTCATTTTACCTGCATTTCCTGTTCGGAAGAACGTAAAACAGAGTGAAAGTGTGAGAGAATGCTCTCCAGGTGATGCACAACACGGCAAAATCATTAGTTTCGAACAATCTCGGATTTTCATGGTTCTAAATTATTTCATTTTACCTGTATTTCCTTTCCGGAGAAACGTGAAACGAACTGAAAGTAGTAGAGAATGCTAATCAGGTGATGCACAACACGGCACAACCATTAGTTTCGAACAATCTCGGATTTTCATGGTTCCAAATTATCTAATTCCACCTGTATTTTCTTTTTGGAAGAACGTAAAACGAAGTGAAAGTAGTAGAGAATGCTAATCAGGTGATGCACAACACGGCACAACCATTAGTTTCGAACAATCTCGGATTTTCATGGTTCCAAATTATCTCATTTCACCTGTTTTTCCTTTTTGGAAGAACGTAAAACGAAGTAAAAGTGACAGAGAATGCTCCTCAGGTGATGCACAACACGGCACAACCATTAGTTTCGAACAATCTCGGATTTTCATGGTTCCAAATTATCTCATTTTACCTGTATTTCCTTTTTGGAAGAACGTAAAACGAAGTGAAAGTGACGGAGAATGCTCTCAGGTGATGCACAACGCGGCACAACCATTAGTTTCGAACAATCTCGGATTTTCATGGTTCCAAATTATCTCATTTCACCTGTATTTCCTTTTTGGAAGAACGTAAAACAAAGTGAAAGTGACAGAGAATGCTCTTCAGGTGATGCACAACACGGCACAACCATTAGTTTCGAACAATCTCGGATTTTCATGGTTCCAAATTATCTCATTTTACCTGTATTTCCTTTCCGGAGAAACGTGAAACGAAGTAAGAGTAGTAGAGAATGCTAATCAGGTGATGCACAACACGGCACAACCATTAGTTTCGAACAATCTCGGATATTCATGGTTCCAAATTATCTAATTTTACCTGTATTTCCTTTCCGGAGAAACGTGAAACGAAGTCAAAGTAGTGGAGAATGCTAATCAGGTGATGCACAACACGGCACAACCATTAGTTTCGAACAATCTCGGATTTTCATGGTTCCAAATTATCTCATTTTATCTGTATTTCCTTTTTGGAAGAACGTAAAACGAAGTGGAAGTGACAGAGAATGCTCTTCAGGTGATGCACAACACGGCACAACCATTAGTTTCGAACAATCTCGGATTTTCATGGTTCCAAATTATCTCATTTTACCTGTATTTTCTTCTTGGAAGAACGTAAAACGAAGTGAAAGTGACAGAGAATGCTCTTCAGGCGATGCACAACACGGCACAACCATTAGTTTCGAACAATCTCGGATTTTCATGGTTCCAAATTATCTCATTTCACCTGTATTCCCTTTTTGGAAGAACGTAAAACGAAGTGAAAGTGACAGAGAATGCTCTTTAGGTGATGCACAACACGGCACAACCATTAGTTTCGAACAATCTCGGATTTTCATGGTTCCAGATTATTTCATTTCACCTGTATTCCCTTTCTGGAAGAACGTAAAACGAAGTGAAAGTGACAGAGAATGCTCCTCAGGTGATGCACAACACGGCACAACCATTAGTTTCGAACAATCTCGGATTTTCATGGTTCCAAATTATCTCATTCTACCTGCATTTCCTGTTCGGAAGAACGTAAAACAGAGTGAAAGTGTGAGAGAATGCTCTCCAGGTGATGCACAACACGGCAAAATCATTAGTTTCGAACAATCTCGGATTTTCATGGTTCCAAATTATTTCATTTTACCTGTATTTCTTTTCCGGAGAAACGTGAAACGAACTGAAAGTAGTAAAGAATGCTAATCAGGTGATGCACAACACGGCACAACCATTAGTTTCGAACAATCTCGGATTTTCATGGTTCCAAATTATCTAATTCCACCTGTATTTTCTTTTTGGAAGAACGTAAAACGAAGTGAAAGTAGTAGAGAATGCTAATCAGGTGATGCACAACACGGCACAACCATTAGTTTCGAACAATCTCGGATTTTCATGGTTCCAAATTATCTCATTTCACCTGTTTTTCCTTTTTGGAAGAACGTAAAACGAAGTAAAAGTGACAGAGAATGCTCCTCAGGTGATGCACAACACGGCACAACCATTAGTTTCGAACAATCTCGGATTTTCATGGTTCCAAATTATCTCATTTTACCTGTATTTCCTTTTTGGAAGAACGTAAAACGAAGTGAAAGTGACGGAGAATGCTCTCAGGTGATGCACAACGCGGCACAACCATTAGTTTCGAACAATCTCGGATTTTCATGGTTCCAAATTATCTCATTTTACCTGTATTTCCTTTTCGGAGAAACGTGAAACGAAGTAAGAGTAGTAGAGAATGCTAATCAGGTGATGCACAACACGGCACAACCATTAGTTTCGAACAATCTCGGATTTTCATGGTTCCAAATTATCTAATTTTACCTGTATTTCCTTTCCGGAGAAACGTGAAACGAAGTCAAAGTAGTGGAGAATGCTAATCAGGTGATGCACAACACGGCACAACCATTAGTTTCGAACAATCTCGGATTTTCATGGTTCCAAATTATCTCATTTCACCTGTATTCCCTTTTTGGAAGAACGTAAAACGAAGTGAAAGTGACAGAGAATGCTCTCCAGGTGATGCACAACACGGCGCAATCATTAGTTTCGAACAATCTCGGATTTTCATGGTTCCAAATTATCTCATTTTACCTGCATTTTCTGTTCGGAGGAACGTGAAACGAAGTAAGAGTAGTAAAGAATGCTAATCAGGTGATGCACAACACGGCACAACCATTAGTTTCGAACAATCTCGGATTTTCATGGTTCCAAATTATTTCATTTCACCTGTATTCCCTTTCTGGAAGAACGTAAAACGAAGTGAAAGTGACAGAGAATGCTCCTCAGGTGATGCACAACACGGCACAACCATTAGTTTCGAACAATCTCGGATTTTCATGGTTCCAAATTATCTCATTTTACCTGCATTTCCTGTTCGGAAGAACGTAAAACAGAGTGAAAGTGTGAGAGAATGCTCTCCAGGTGATGCACAACACGGCAAAATCATTAGTTTCGAACAATCTCGGATTTTCATGGTTCCAAATTATTTCATTTTACCTGTATTTCCTTTCCGGAGAAACGTGAAACGAACTGAAAGTAGTAGAGAATGCTAATCAGGTGATGCACAACACGGCACAACCATTAGTTTCGAACAATCTCGGATTTTCATGGTTCCAAATTATCTAATTCCACCTGTATTTTCTTTTTGGAAGAACGTAAAACGAAGTGAAAGTAGTAGAGAATGCTAATCAGGTGATGCACAACACGGCACAACCATTAGTTTCGAACAATCTCGGATTTTCATGGTTCCAAATTATCTCATTTCACCTGTTTTTCCTTTTTGGAAGAACGTAAAACGAAGTAAAAGTGACAGAGAATGCTCCTCAGGTGATGCACAACACGGCACAACCATTAGTTTCGAACAATCTCGGATTTTCATGGTTCCAAATTATCTCATTTTACCTGTATTTCCTTTTTGGAAGAACGTAAAACGAAGTGAAAGTGACGGAGAATGCTCTCAGGTGATGCACAACGCGGCACAACCATTAGTTTCGAACAATCTCGGATTTTCATGGTTCCAAATTATCTCATTTCACCTGTATTTCCTTTTTGGAAGAACGTAAAACAAAGTGAAAGTGACAGAGAATGCTCTTCAGGTGATGCACAACACGGCACAACCATTAGTTTCGAACAATCTCGGATTTTCATGGTTCCAAATTATCTCATTTTACCTGTATTTCCTTTCCGGAGAAACGTGAAACGAAGTAAGAGTAGTAGAGAATGCTAATCAGGTGATGCACAACACGGCACAACCATTAGTTTCGAACAATCTCGGATATTCATGGTTCCAAATTATCTAATTTTACCTGTATTTCCTTTCCGGAGAAACGTGAAACGAAGTCAAAGTAGTGGAGAATGCTAATCAGGTGATGCACAACACGGCACAACCATTAGTTTCGAACAATCTCGGATTTTCATGGTTCCAAATTATCTAATTTCACCTGTATTTTCTTTTTGGAAGAACGTGAAACGAAGTGAAAGTGACAGAGAATGCTCCTCAGGTGATGCACAACACGGCACAACCATTAGTTTCGAACAATCTCGGATATTCATGGTTCCAAATTATCTAATTTCACCTGTATTTTCTTTTTGGAAGAACGTGGAACGAAGTGAAAGTGACAGAGAATGCTCCTCAGGTGATGCACAACACGGCACAACCATTAGTTTCGAACAATCTCGGATATTCATGGTTCCAAATTATCTAATTTCACCTGTATTTTCTTTTTGGAAGAACGTAAAACGGAGTGAAAGTAGTAGAGAATGCTCATCAGGTGATGCACAACACGGCACAACCATTAGTTTCGAACAATCTCGGATTTTCATGGTTCCAAATTATCTAATTTCACCTGTATTTTCTTTTTGGAAGAACGTAAAACGAAGTAAAAGTGGTAGAGAATGCTAATCAGGTGATGCACAACACGGCACAACCATTAGTTTCGAACAATCTCGGATTTTCATGGTTCCAAATTATCTCATTTCACCTGTATTTCCTTTTTGGAAGAACGTAAAACGAAGTGAAAGTGACAGAGAATGCTCCTCAGGTGATGCACAACACGGCACAACCATTAGTTTCGAACAATCTCGGATTTTCATGGTTCCAAATTATCTCATTTTACCTGCATTTCCTGTTCGGAAGAACGTCAAACAAAGTGAAAGTGTGAGAAAATGCTCTCCAGGTGATGCACAACACGGCGCAATCATTAGTTTCGAACAATCTCGGATTTTCATGGTTCCAAATTATCTCATTTTACCTGCATTTTCTGTTCGGAGGAACGTGAAACGAAGTAAGAGTAGTAAAGAATGCTAATCAGGTGATGCACAACACGGCACAACCATTAGTTTCGAACAATCTCGGATTTTCATGGTTCCAAATTATTTCATTTCACCTGTATTCCCTTTCTGGAAGAACGTAAAACGAAGTGAAAGTGACAGAGAATGCTCCTCAGGTGATGCACAACACGGCACAACCATTAGTTTCGAACAATCTCGGATTTTCATGGTTCCAAATTATCTCATTTTACCTGCATTTCCTGTTCGGAAGAACGTAAAACAGAGTGAAAGTGTGACAGAATGCTCTCTAGGTGATGCACAACACGGCACAATCATTAGTTTCGAACAATCTCGGATTTTCATGGTTCCAAATTATTTCATTTTACCTGTATTTCCTTTCCGGAGAAACGTGAAACGAACTGAAAGTAGTAGAGAATGCTAATCAGGTGATGCACAACACGGCACAACCATTAGTTTCGAACAATCTCGGATGTTCATGGTTCCAAATTATCTCATTTCACCTGTATTTCCTTTTTGGAAGAACGTAAAACGAAGTGAAAGTAGTAGAGAATGCTAATCAGGTGATGCACAACACGGCACAACCATTAGTTTCGAACAATCTCGGATTTTCATGGTTCCAAATTATCTCATTTCACCTGTATTCCCTTTTTGGAAGAACGTAAAACGAAGTGAAAGTGACAGAAAATGCTCTCCAGGTGATGCACAACACGGCGCAATCATTAGTTTCGAACAATCTCGGATTTTCATGGTTCCAAATTATCTCATTTTACCTGCATTTTCTGTTCGGAGGAACGTGAAACGAAGTAAGAGTAGTAAAGAATGCTAATCAGGTGATGCACAACACGGCACAACCATTAGTTTCGAACAATCTCGGATTTTCATGGTTCCAAATTATTTCATTTCACCTGTATTCCCTTTCTGGAAGAACGTAAAACGAAGTGAAAGTGACAGAGAATGCTCCTCAGGTGATGCACAACACGGCACAACCATTAGTTTCGAACAATCTCGGATTTTCATGGTTCCAAATTATCTCATTTTACCTGCATTTCCTGTTCGGAAGAACGTAAAACAGAGTGAAAGTGTGAGAAAATGCTCTCCAGGTGATGCACAACACGGCAAAATCATTAGTTTCGAACAATCTCGGATTTTCATGGTTCTAAATTATTTCATTTTACCTGTATTTCCTTTCCGGAGAAACGTGAAACGAACTGAAAGTAGTAGAGAATGCTAATCAGGTGATGCACAACACGGCACAACCATTAGTTTCGAACAATCTCGGATTTTCATGGTTCCAAATTATCTAATTCCACCTGTATTTTCTTTTTGGAAGAACGTAAAACGAAGTGAAAGTAGTAGAGAATGCTAATCAGGTGATGCACAACACGGCACAACCATTAGTTTCGAACAATCTCGGATTTTCATGGTTCCAAATTATCTCATTTCACCTGTTTTTCCTTTTTGGAAGAACGTAAAACGAAGTAAAAGTGACACAGAATGCTCCTCAGGTGATGCACAACACGGCACAACCATTAGTTTCGAACAATCTCGGATTTTCATGGTTCCAAATTATCTCATTTTACCTGTATTTCCTTTTTGGAAGAACGTAAAACGAAGTGAAAGTGACGGAGAATGCTCTCAGGTGATGCACAACGCGGCACAACCATTAGTTTCGAACAATCTCGGATTTTCATGGTTCCAAATTATCTCATTTCACCTGTATTTCCTTTTTGGAAGAACGTAAAACAAAGTGAAAGTGACAGAGAATGCTCTTCAGGTGATGCACAACACGGCACAACCATTAGTTTCGAACAATCTCGGATTTTCATGGTTCCAAATTATCTCATTTTACCTGTATTTCCTTTCCGGAGAAACGTGAAACGAAGTAAGAGTAGTAGAGAATGCTAATCAGGTGATGCACAACACGGCACAACCATTAGTTTCGAACAATCTCGGATATTCATGGTTCCAAATTATCTAATTTTACCTGTATTTCCTTTCCGGAGAAACGTGAAACGAAGTCAAAGTAGTGGAGAATGCTAATCAGGTGATGCACAACACGGCACAACCATTAGTTTCGAACAATCTCGGATTTTCATGGTTCCAAATTATCTCATTTTATCTGTATTTCCTTTTTGGAAGAACGTAAAACGAAGTGGAAGTGACAAAGAATGCTCTTCAGGTGATGCACAACACGGCACAACCATTAGTTTCGAACAATCTCGGATTTTCATGGTTCCAAATTATCTCATTTTACCTGTATTTTCTTCTTGGAAGAACGTAAAACGAAGTGAAAGTGACAGAGAATGCTCTTCAGGCGATGCACAACACGGCACAACCATTAGTTTCGAACAATCTCGGATTTTCATGGTTCCAAATTATCTCATTTCACCTGTATTCCCTTTTTGGAAGAACGTAAAACGAAGTGAAAGTGACAGAGAATGCTCTTTAGGTGATGCACAACACGGCACAACCATTAGTTTCGAACAATCTCGGATTTTCATGGTTCCAGATTATTTCATTTCACCTGTATTCCCTTTCTGGAAGAACGTAAAACGAAGTGAAAGTGACAGAGAATGCTCCTCAGGTGATGCACAACACGGCACAACCATTAGTTTCGAACAATCTCGGATTTTCATGGTTCCAAATTATCTCATTCTACCTGCATTTCCTGTTCGGAAGAACGTAAAACAGAGTGAAAGTGTGAGAGAATGCTCTCCAGGTGATGCACAACACGGCAAAATCATTAGTTTCGAACAATCTCGGATTTTCATGGTTCCAAATTATTTCATTTTACCTGTATTTCTTTTCCGGAGAAACGTGAAACGAACTGAAAGTAGTAAAGAATGCTAATCAGGTGATGCACAACACGGCACAACCATTAGTTTCGAACAATCTCGGATTTTCATGGTTCCAAATTATCTAATTCCACCTGTATTTTCTGTTTGGAAGAACGTAAAACGAAGTGAAAGTAGTAGAGAATGCTAATCAGGTGATGCACAACACGGCACAACCATTAGTTTCGAACAATCTCGGATTTTCATGGTTCCAAATTATCTCATTTCACCTGTTTTTCCTTTTTGGAAGAACGTAAAACGAAGTAAAAGTGACAGAGAATGCTCCTCAGGTGATGCACAACACGGCACAACCATTAGTTTCGAACAATCTCGGATTTTCATGGTTCCAAATTATCTCATTTTACCTGTATTTCCTTTTTGGAAGAACGTAAAACGAAGTGAAAGTGACGGAGAATGCTCTCAGGTGATGCACAACGCGGCACAACCATTAGTTTCGAACAATCTCGGATTTTCATGGTTCCAAATTATCTCATTTCACCTGTATTTCCTTTTTGGAAGAACGTAAAACGAAGTGAAAGTGACAGAGAATGCTCTTCAGGTGATGCACAACACGGCACAACCATTAGTTTCGAACAATCTCGGATTTTCATGGTTCCAAATTATCTCATTTTACCTGTATTTCCTTTTCGGAGAAACGTGAAACGAAGTAAGAGTAGTAGAGAATGCTAATCAGGTGATGCACAACACGGCACAACCATTAGTTTCGAACAATCTCGGATTTTCATGGTTCCAAATTATCTAATTTTACCTGTATTTCCTTTCCGGAGAAACGTGAAACGAAGTCAAAGTAGTGGAGAATGCTAATCAGGTGATGCACAACACGGCACAACCATTAGTTTCGAACAATCTCGGATTTTCATGGTTCCAAATTATCTCATTTCACCTGTATTCCCTTTTTGGAAGAACGTAAAACGAAGTGAAAGTGACAGAGAATGCTCTCCAGGTGATGCACAACACGGCACAACCATTAGTTTCGAACAATCTCGGATATTCATGGTTCCAAATTATCTAATTTTACCTGTATTTCCTTTCCGGAGAAACGTGAAACGAAGTCAAAGTAGTGGAGAATGCTAATCAGGTGATGCACAACACGGCACAACCATTAGTTTCGAACAATCTCGGATTTTCATGGTTCCAAATTATCTCATTTTATCTGTATTTCCTTTTTGGAAGAACGTAAAACGAAGTGGAAGTGACAAAGAATGCTCTTCAGGTGATGCACAACACGGCACAACCATTAGTTTCGAACAATCTCGGATTTTCATGGTTCCAAATTATCTCATTTTACCTGTATTTTCTTCTTGGAAGAACGTAAAACGAAGTGAAAGTGACAGAGAATGCTCTTCAGGCGATGCACAACACGGCACAACCATTAGTTTCGAACAATCTCGGATTTTCATGGTTCCAAATTATCTCATTTCACCTGTATTCCCTTTTTGGAAGAACGTAAAACGAAGTGAAAGTGACAGAGAATGCTCTTTAGGTGATGCACAACACGGCACAACCATTAGTTTCGAACAATCTCGGATTTTCATGGTTCCAAATTATTTCATTTCACCTGTATTCCCTTTCTGGAAGAACGTAAAACGAAGTGAAAGTGACAGAGAATGCTCCTCAGGTGATGCACAACACGGCACAACCATTAGTTTCGAACAATCTCGGATTTTCATGGTTCCAAATTATCTCATTTTACCTGTATTTTCTTTTTGGAAGAACGTAAAACGAAGTGAAAGTGACAGAGAATGCTCCTCAGGTGATGCACAACACGGCACAACCATTAGTTTCGAACAATCTCGGATATTCATGGTTCCAAATTATCTAATTTCACCTGTATTTTCTTTTTGGAAGAACGTAAAACGGAGAGAAAGTAGTAGAGAATGCTCATCAGGTGATGCACAACACGGCACAACCATTAGTTTCGAACAATCTCGGATTTTCATGGTTCCAAATTATCTAATGTCACCTGTATTTTCTTTTTGGAAGAACGTAGAACGAAGTGGAAGTGACAGAGAATGCTCTTCAGGTGATGCACAACACGGCACAACCATTAGTTTCGAACAATCTCGGATTTTCATGGTTCCAAATTATCTCATTTCACCTGTATTTCCTTTTTGGAAGAACGTAAAACAAAGTGAAAGTGAAAGAGAATGCTTTACAGGTGATGCACAACACGGCACAACCATTAATTTCGAACAATCTCGGATTTTCATGGTTCCAAATTATCTCATTTCACCCGTATTTCCTTTTTGGAAAAACGTAAAACGAAGTGAAAGTGACAGAGAATGCTCCTCAGGTGATGCACAACACGGCACAACCATTAGTTTCGAACAATCTCGGATTTTCATGGTTCCAAATTATCTCATTTTACCTGCATTTCCTGTTCGGAAGAACGTAAAACAAAGTGAAAGTGTGAGAAAATGCTCTCCAGGTGATGCACAACACGGCGCAATCATTAGTTTCGAACAATCTCGGATTTTCATGGTTCCAAATTATCTCATTTTACCTGCATTTTCTGTTCGGAGGAACGTGAAACGAAGTAAGAGTAGTAAAGAATGCTAATCAGGTGATGCACAACACGGCACAACCATTAGTTTCGAACAATCTCGGATTTTCATGGTTCCAAATTATTTCATTTCACCTGTATTCCCTTTCTGGAAGAACGTAAAACGAAGTGAAAGTGACAGAGAATGCTCCTCAGGTGATGCACAACACGGCACAACCATTAGTTTCGAACAATCTCGGATTTTCATGGTTCCAAATTATCTCATTTTACCTGTATTTCCTTTCCGGAGAAACGTGAAACGGAGTAAAAGTAGTAGAGAATGCTAATCAGGTGATGCACAACACGGCACAACCATTAGTTTCGAACAATCTCGGATTTTCATGGTTCCAAATTATCTCATTTCACCTGTATTTCCTTTTTGGAAGAACGTAAAACGAAGTGAAAGTGACAGAGAATGCTAATTAGGTGATGCACAACACGGCACAACCATTAGTTTCGAACAATCTCGGATTTTCATGGTTCCAAATTATCTCATTTCACCTGTATTTCCTTTTTGGAAGAACGTAAAACAAAGTGAAAGTGAAAGAGAATGCTTTACAGGTGATGCACAACACGGCACAACCATTAATTTCGAACAATCTCGGATTTTCATGGTTCCAAATTATCTCATTTCACCCGTATTTCCTTTTTGGAAAAACGTAAAACGAAGTGAAAGTGACAGAGAATGCTCCTCAGGTGATGCACAACACGGCACAACCATTAGTTTCGAACAATCTCGGATTTTCATGGTTCCAAATTATCTCATTTTACCTGCATTTCCTGTTCGGAAGAACGTAAAACAAAGTGAAAGTGTGAGAAAATGCTCTCCAGGTGATGCACAACACGGCGCAATCATTAGTTTCGAACAATCTCGGATTTTCATGGTTCCAAATTATCTCATTTTACCTGCATTTTCTGTTCGGAGGAACGTGGAACGAAGTAAGAGTAGTAAAGAATGCTAATCAGGTGATGCACAACACGGCACAACCATTAGTTTCGAACAATCTCGGATTTTCATGGTTCCAAATTATTTCATTTCACCTGTATTCCCTTTCTGGAAGAACGTAAAACGAAGTGAAAGTGACAGAGAATGCTCCTCAGGTGATGCACAACACGGCACAACCATTAGTTTCGAACAATCTCGGATTTTCATGGTTCCAAATTATCTCATTTTACCTGCATTTCCTGTTCGGAAGAACGTAAAACAGAGTGAAAGTGTGAGAGAATGCTCTCCAGGTGATGCACAACACGGCACAATCATTAGTTTCGAACAATCTCGGATTTTCATGGTTCCAAATTATTTCATTTTACCTGTATTTCCTTTCCGGAGAAACGTGAAACGAACTGAAAGTAGTAGAGAATGCTAATCAGGTGATGCACAACACGGCACAACCATTAGTTTCGAACAATCTCGGATGTTCATGGTTCCAAATTATCTCATTTCACCTGTATTTCCTTTTTGGAAGAACGTAAAACGAAGTAAAAGTAGTAGAGAATGCTAATCAGGTGATGCACAACACGGCACAACCATTAGTTTCGAACAATCTCGGATTTTCATGGTTCCAAATTATCTCATTTCACCTGTATTCCCTTTTTGGAAGAACGTAAAACGAAGTGAAAGTGACAGAGAATGCTCTCCAGGTGATGCACAACACGGCGCAATCATTAGTTTCGAACAATCTCGTATTTTCATGGTTCCAAATTATCTCATTTTGCCTGCATTTTCTGTTCGGAGGAACGTGAAACGAAGTAAGAGTAGTAAAGAATGCTAATCAGGTGATGCACAACACGGCACAACCATTAGTTTCGAACAATCTCGGATTTTCATGGTTCCAAATTATTTCATTTCACCTGTATTCCCTTTCTGGAAGAACGTAAAACGAAGTGAAAGTGACAGAGAATGCTCCTCAGGTGATGCACAACACGGCACAACCATTAGTTTCGAACAATCTCGGATTTTCATGGTTCCAAATTATCTCATTTTACCTGCATTTCCTGTTCGGAAGAACGTAAAACAGAGTGAAAGTGTGAGAGAATGCTCTCCAGGTGATGCACAACACGGCAAAATCATTAGTTTCGAACAATCTCGGATTTTCATGGTTCTAAATTATTTCATTTTACCTGTATTTCCTTTCCGGAGAAACGTGAAACGAACTGAAAGTAGTAGAGAATGCTAATCAGGTGATGCACAACACGGCACAACCATTAGTTTCGAACAATCTCGGATTTTCATGGTTCCAAATTATCTAATTCCACCTGTATTTTCTTTTTGGAAGAACGTAAAACGAAGTGAAAGTAGTAGAGAATGCTAATCAGGTGATGCACAACACGGCACAACCATTAGTTTCGAACAATCTCGGATTTTCATGGTTCCAAATTATCTCATTTCACCTGTTTTTCCTTTTTGGAAGAACGTAAAACGAAGTAAAAGTGACAGAGAATGCTCCTCAGGTGATGCACAACACGGCACAACCATTAGTTTCGAACAATCTCGGATTTTCATGGTTCCAAATTATCTCATTTTACCTGTATTTCCTTTTTGGAAGAACGTAAAACGAAGTGAAAGTGACGGAGAATGCTCTCAGGTGATGCACAACGCGGCACAACCATTAGTTTCGAACAATCTCGGATTTTCATGGTTCCAAATCATCTCATTTCACCTGTATTTCCTTTTTGGAAGAACGTAAAACAAAGTGAAAGTGACAGAGAATGCTCTTCAGGTGATGCACAACACGGCACAACCATTAGTTTCGAACAATCTCGGATTTTCATGGTTCTAAATTATCTCATTTTACCTGTATTTCCTTTCCGGAGAAACGTGAAACGAAGTAAGAGTAGTAGAGAATGCTAATCAGGTGATGCACAACACGGCACAACCATTAGTTTCGAACAATCTCGGATATTCATGGTTCCAAATTATCTAATTTTACCTGTATTTCCTTTCCGGAGAAACGTGAAACGAAGTCAAAGTAGTGGAGAATGCTAATCAGGTGATGCACAACACGGCACAACCATTAGTTTCGAACAATCTCGGATTTTCATGGTTCCAAATTATCTCATTTTATCTGTATTTCCTTTTTGGAAGAACGAAAAACGAAGTGGAAGTGACAGAGAATGCTCTTCAGGTGATGCACAACACGGCACAACCATTAGTTTCGAACAATCTCGGATTTTCATGGTTCCAAATTATCTCATTTTACCTGTATTTTCTTCTTGGAAGAACGTAAGACGAAGTGAAAGTGACAGAGAATGCTCTTTCGGTGATGCACAACACGGCACAACCATTAGTTTCGAACAATCTCGGATTTTCATGGTTCCAAATTATCTCATTTCACCTGTATTCCCTTTTTGGAAGAACGTAAAACGAAGTGAAAGTGACAGAGAATGCTCTTTCGGTGATGCACAACACGGCACAACCATTAGTTTCGAACAATCTCGGATTTTCATGGTTCCAAATTATTTCATTTCACCTGTATTCCCTTTCTGGAAGAACGTAAAACGAAGTGAAAGTGACAGAGAATGCTCCTCAGGTGATGCACAACACGGCACAACCATTAGTTTCGAACAATCTCGGATTTTCATGGTTCCAAATTATCTCATTTTACCTGCATTTCCTGTTCGGAAGAACGTTAAACAGAGTGAAAGTGTGAGAGAATGCTCTCCAGGTGATGCACAACACGGCAAAATCATTAGTTTCGAACAATCTCGGATTTTCATGGTTCCAAATTATTTCATTTTACCTGTATTTCTTTTCCGGAGAAACGTGAAACGAACTGAAAGTAGGAGAGAATGCTAATCAGGTGATGCACAACACGGCACAACCATTAGTTTCGAACAATCTCGGATTTTCATGGTTCCAAATTATCTAATTCCACCTGTATTTTCTTTTTGGAAGAACGTAAAACGAAGTGAAAGTAGTAGAGAATGCTAATCAGGTGATGCACAACACGGCACAACCATTAGTTTCGAACAATCTCGGATTTTCATGGTTCCAAATTATCTCATTTCACCCGTTTTTCCTTTTTGGAAGAACGTAAAACGAAGTAAAAGTGACAGAGAATGCTCCTCAGGTGATGCACAACACGGCACAACCATTAGTTTCGAACAATCTCGGATTTTCATGGTTCCAAATTATCTCATTTTACCTGTATTTCCTTTTTGGAAGAACGTAAAACGAAGTGAAAGTGACGGAGAATGCTCTCAGGTGATGCACAACGCGGCACAACCATTAGTTTCGAACAATCTCGGATTTTCATGGTTCCAAATTATCTCATTTCACCTGTATTTCCTTTTTGGAAGAACGTAAAACAAAGTGAAAGTGACAGAGGATGCTCTTCAGGTGATGCACAACACGGCACAACCATTAGTTTCAAACAATCTGGGATTTCCATGATTCTAAATTATTTCATTTTACCTGTATTTCCTTTCCGGAGAAACGTGAAACGAAGTCAAAGTAGTAGAGAATGCTAATCAGGTGATGCACAACACGGCACAACCATTAGTTTCGAACAATCTCGGATTTTCATGGTTCCAAATTATCTCATTTTACCCTCATTTCCTGTTCGGAAGAACGTAAAACAAAGTGAAAGTGTGAGAGAATGCTCTCCAGGTGATGCACAACACGGCACAACCATTAGTTTCAAACAATCTCGGATTTTCATGATTCTAAATTATTTCATTTTACCTGTATTTCCTTTCCGGAGAAACGTGAAACGAAGTAAAAGTAGTAGAGAATGCTAATCAGGTGATGCACAACACGGCACAACCATTAGTTTCGAACAATCTCGGATTTTCATGGTTCCAAATTATCTCATTTCACCTGTATTCCCTTTTTGGAGGAACGTAAAACGAAGTGAAAGTGACAGAGAATGCTCTCCAGGTGATGCACAACACGGCACAACCATTAGTTTCAAACAATCTCGGATTTTCATGGTTCCAAATTATCTCATTTTACCTCCATTTCCTGTTCGGAAGAACGTAAAACAAAGTGAAAGTGTGAGAGAATGCTCTCCAGGTGATGCACAACACGGCACAACCATTAGTTTCAAACAATCTCGGATTTTCATGATTCTAAATTATTTCATTTTACCTGTATTTCCTTTCCGGAGAAACGTGAAACGAAGTAAAAGTAGTAGAGAATGCTAATCAGGTGATGCACAACACGGCACAACCATTAGTTTCGAACAATCTCGGATTTTCATGGTTCCAAATTATCTCATTTCACCTGTATTCCCTTTTTGGAGGAACGTAAAACGAAGTGAAAGTGACAGAGAATGCTAATCAGGTGATGCACAACACGGCACAACCATTAGTTTCGAACAATCTCGGATTTTCATGGTTCCAAATTATCTCATTTCACCTGTATTTCCTTTTTGGAAGAACGTAAAACGAAGTGAAAGTGACAGAGAATGCTAATTAGGTGATGCACAACACGGCACAACCATTAGTTTCGAACAATTTCGGATTTTCATGGTTCCAAATTATCTCATTTCACCTGTATTTCCTTTTTGGAAGAACGTAGAACAAAGTGAAAGTGAAAGAGAATGCTTTACAGGTGATGCACAACACGGCACAACCATTAATTTCGAACAATCTCGGATTTTCATGGTTCCAAATTATCTCATTTCACCCGTATTTCCTTTTTGGAAAAACGTAAAACGAAGTGAAAGTGACAGAGAATGCTCCTCAGGTGATGCACAACACGGCACAACCATTAGTTTCGAACAATCTCGGATTTTCATGGTTCCAAATTATCTCATTTTACCTGCATTTCCTGTTCGGAAGAACGTAAAACAAAGTGAAAGTGTGAGAAAATGCTCTCCAGGTGATGCACAACACGGCGCAATCATTAGTTTCGAACAATCTCGGATTTTCATGGTTCCAAATTATCTCATTTTACCTGCATTTTCTGTTCGGAGGAACGTGAAACGAAGTAAGAGTAGTAAAGAATGCTAATCAGGTGATGCACAACACGGCACAACCATTAGTTTCGAACAATCTCGGATTTTCATGGTTCCAAATTATTTCATTTCACCTGTATTCCCTTTCTGGAAGAACGTAAAACGAAGTGAAAGTGACAGAGAATGCTCCTCAGGTGATGCACAACACGGCACAACCATTAGTTTCGAACAATCTCGGATTTTCATGGTTCCAAATTATCTCATTTTACCTGCATTTCCTGTTCGGAAGAACGTAAAACAGAGTGAAAGTGTGAGAGAATGCTCTCCAGGTGATGCACAACACGGCACAATCATTAGTTTCGAACAATCTCGGATTTTCATGGTTCCAAATTATTTCATTTTACCTGTATTTCCTTTCCGGAGAAACGTGAAACGAACTGAAAGTAGTAGAGAATGCTAATCAGGTGATGCACAACACGGCACAACCATTAGTTTCGAACAATCTCGGATGTTCATGGTTCCAAATTATCTCATTTCACCTGTATTTCCTTTTTGGAAGAACGTAAAACGAAGTGAAAGTAGTAGAGAATGCTAATCAGGTGATGCACAACACGGCACAACCATTAGTTTCGAACAATCTCGGATTTTCATGGTTCCAAATTGTCTCATTTCACCTGTATTCCCTTTTTGGAAGAACGTAAAACGAAGTGAAAGTGACAGAGAATGCTCTCCAGGTGATGCACAACACGGCGCAATCATTAGTTTCGAACAATCTCGTATTTTCATGGTTCCAAATTATCTCATTTTACCTGCATTTTCTGTTCGGAGGAACGTGAAACGAAGTAAGAGTAGTAAAGAATGCTAATCAGGTGATGCACAACACGGCACAACCATTAGTTTCGAACAATCTCGGATTTTCATGGTTCCAAATTATTTCATTTCACCTGTATTCCCTTTCTGGAAGAACGTAAAACGAGGTGAAAGTGACAGAGAATGCTCCTCAGGTGATGCACAACACGGCACAACCATTAGTTTCGAACAATCTCGGATTTTCATGGTTCCAAATTATCTCATTTTACCTGCATTTCCTGTTCGGAAGAACGTAAAACAGAGTGAAAGTGTGAGAGAATGCTCTCCAGGTGATGCACAACACGGCAAAATCATTAGTTTCGAACAATCTCGGATTTTCATGGTTCTAAATTATTTCATTTTACCTGTATTTCCTTTCCGGAGAAACGTGAAACGAACTGAAAGTAGTAGAGAATGCTAATCAGGTGATGCACAACACGGCACAACCATTAGTTTCGAACAATCTCGGATTTTCATGGTTCCAAATTATCTAATTCCACCTGTATTTTCTTTTTGGAAGAACGTAAAACGAAGTGAAAGTAGTAGAGAATGCTAATCAGGTGATGCACAACACGGCACAACCATTAGTTTCGAACAATCTCGGATTTTCATGGTTCCAAATTATCTCATTTCACCTGTTTTTCCTTTTTGGAAGAACGTAAAACGAAGTAAAAGTGACAGAGAATGCTCCTCAGGTGATGCACAACACGGCACAACCATTAGTTTCGAACAATCTCGGATTTTCATGGTTCCAAATTATCTCATTTTACCTGTATTTCCTTTTTGGAAGAACGTAAAACGAAGTGAAAGTGACGGAGAATGCTCTCAGGTGATGCACAACGCGGCACAACCATTAGTTTCGAACAATCTCGGATTTTCATGGTTCCAAATTATCTCATTTCACCTGTATTTCCTTTTTGGAAGAACGTAAAACAAAGTGAAAGTGACAGAGAATGCTCTTCAGGTGATGCACAACACGGCACAACCATTAGTTTCGAACAATCTCGGATTTTCATGGTTCCAAATTATCTCATTTTACCTGTATTTCCTTTCCGGAGAAACGTGAAACGAAGTAAGAGTAGTAGAGAATGCTAATCAGGTGATGCACAACACGGCACAACCATTAGTTTCGAACAATCTCGGATATTCATGGTTCCAAATTATCTAATTTTACCTGTATTTCCTTTCCGGAGAAACGTGAAACGAAGTCAAAGTAGTGGAGAATGCTAATCAGGTGATGCACAACACGGCACAACCATTAGTTTCGAACAATCTCGGATTTTCATGGTTCCAAATTATCTCATTTTATCTGTATTTCCTTTTTGGAAGAACGTAAAACGAAGTGGAAGTGACAGAGAATGCTCTTCAGGTGATGCACAACACGGCACAACCATTAGTTTCGAACAATCTCGGATTTTCATGGTTCCAAATTATCTCATTTTACCTGTATTTTCTTCTTGGAAGAACGTAAGACGAAGTGAAAGTGACAGAGAATGCTCTTCAGGCGATGCACAACACGGCACAACCATTAGTTTCGAACAATCTCGGATTTTCATGGTTCCAAATTATCTCATTTCACCTGTATTCCCTTTTTGGAAGAACGTAAAACGAAGTGAAAGTGACAGAGAATGCTCTTTAGGTGATGCACAACACGGCACAACCATTAGTTTCGAACAATCTCGGATTTTCATGGTTCCAAATTATTTCATTTCACCTGTATTCCCTTTCTGGAAGAACGTAAAACGAAGTGAAAGTGACAGAGAATGCTCCTCAGGTGATGCACAACACGGCACAACCATTAGTTTCGAACAATCTCGGATTTTCATGGTTCCAAATTATCTCATTTTACCTGCATTTCCTGTTCGGAAGAACGTTAAACAGAGTGAAAGTGTGAGAGAATGCTCTCCAGGTGATGCACAACACGGCAAAATCATTAGTTTCGAACAATCTCGGATTTTCATGGTTCCAAATTATTTCATTTTACCTGTATTTCTTTTCCGGAGAAACGTGAAACGAACTGAAAGTAGTAGAGAATGCTAATCAGGTGATGCACAACACGGCACAACCATTAGTTTCGAACAATCTCGGATTTTCATGGTTCCAAATTATCTAATTCCACCTGTATTTTCTTTTTGGAAGAACGTAAAACGAAGTGAAAGTAGTAGAGAATGCTAATCAGGTGATGCACAACACGGCACAACCATTAGTTTCGAACAATCTCGGATTTTCATGGTTCCAAATTATCTCATTTCACCTGTTTTTCCTTTTTGGAAGAACGTAAAACGAAGTAAAAGTGACAGAGAATGCTCCTCAGGTGATGCACAACACGGCACAACCATTAGTTTCGAACAATCTCGGATTTTCATGGTTCCAAATTATCTCATTTTACCTGTATTCCCTTTTTGGAAGAACGTAAAACGAAGTGAAAGTGACGGAGAATGCTCTCAGGTGATGCACAACGCGGCACAACCATTAGTTTCGAACAATCTCGGATTTTCATGGTTCCAAATTATCTCATTTCACCTGTATTTCCTTTTTGGAAGAACGTAAAACGAAGTGAAAGTGACAGAGAATGCTCTTCAGGTGATGCACAACACGGCACAACCATTAGTTTCGAACAATCTCGGATTTTCATGGTTCCAAATTATCTCATTTTACCTGTATTTCCTTTCCGGAGAAACGTGAAACGAAGTAAGAGTAGTAGAGAATGCTAATCAGGTGATGCACAACACGGCACAACCATTAGTTTCGAACAATCTCGGATTTTCATGGTTCCAAATTATCTCATTTCACCTGTATTTCCTTTTTGGAAGAACGTAAAACGAAGTGAAAGTGACAGAGGATGCTCTTCAGGTGATGCACAACACGGCACAACCATTAGTTTCAAACAATCTGGGATTTCCATGATTCTAAATTATTTCATTTTACCTGTATTTCCTTTCCGGAGAAACGTGAAACGAAGTCAAAGTAGTAGAGAATGCTAATCAGGTGATGCACAACACGGCACAACCATTAGTTTCGAACAATCTCGGATTTTCATGGTTCCAAATTATCTCATTTCACCTGTATTCCCTTTTTGGAGGAACGTAAAACGAAGTGAAAGTGACAGAGAATGCTCTCCAGGTGATGCACAACACGGCACAACCATTAGTTTCAAACAATCTCGGATTTTCATGATTCTAAATTATTTCATTTTACCTGTATTTCCTTTCCGGAGAAACGTGAAACGAAGTCAAAGTAGTAGAGAATGCTAATCAGGTGATGCACAACACGGCACAACCATTAGTTTCGAACAATCTCGGATTTTCATGGTTCCAAATTATCTCATTTTACCTCCATTTCCTGTTCGGAAGAACGTAAAACAAAGTGAAAGTGACAGAGAATGCTCTTCAGGTGATGCACAACACGGCACAACCATTAGTTTCGAACAATCTCGGATTTTCATGGTTCCAAATTATCTCATTTCACCTGTATTTCCTTTCCGGAGAAACGTGAAACGAAGTAAAAGTAGTAGAGAATGCTAATCAGGTGATGCACAACACGGCACAACCATTAGTTTCGAACAATCTCGGATTTTCATGTTTTCAAATTATCTCATTTCACCTGTATTTCCTTTTTGGAAGAACGTGAAACGAAGTAAAAGTAGTGAAGAATGCTAATCAGGTAATGCACAACACGGCACAACCATTAGTTTCGAACAATCTCGGATTTTTATGGTTCCAAATTATCTCATTTTACCTGCATTTCCTGTTCGGAAGAACGTAAAACAAAGTGAAAGTGTGAGAGAATGCTCTCCAGGTGATGCACAACACGGCACAATCATTAGTTTCGAACAATCTCGGATTTTCATGGTTCCAAATTATTTCATTTTACCTGTATTTCCTTTCCGGAGAAACGTGAAACGAAGTGAAAGTGACAGAGAATGCTCTTCAGGTGATGCACAACACGGCACAACCATTAGTTTCGAACAATTTCGGATTTTCATGGTTCCAAATTATCTCATTTCACCCGTATTTCCTTTTTGGAAGAACGTAAAACGAAGTGAAAGTGACAGAGAATGCTTTCCAGGTGATGCACAACACGGCACAATCATTAGTTTCGAACAATCTCGGATTTTCATGGTTCCAAATTATTTCATTTCATCTGTATTTCCTTTTTGGAAGAACGTGAAACGAAGTGAAAGTAGTAGAGAATGCTAATCAGGTGATGCACAACACGGCACAACCATTAGTTTCGAACAATCTCGGATTTTCATGGTTCCAAATTATCTCATTTCACCTGTATTCCCTTTTTGGAAGAACGTAAAACGAAGTGAAAGTGACAGAGAATGTTTTTCAGGTGATGCACAACACGGCACAACCATTAGTTTCGAACAATCTCGGATTTTCATGGTTCCAAATTATCTCATTTCACCTGTATTTCCTCTTTGGAAGAACGTAAAACGAAGTGAAAGTAACAGAGAATGCTCCTCAGGTGATGCACAACACGGCACAACCATTAGTTTCAAACAATCTCGGATTTTCATGGTTCCAAATTATTTCATTTGACCTGTATTTCCTTTCCGGAGAAACGTGAAACGTAGTAAAAGTAGTAGAGAATGCTAATCAGGTGATGCACAACACGGCACAACCATTAGTTTCGAACAATCTCGGATTTTCATGGTTCCAAATTATCTCATTTCACCTGTATTCCCTTTTTGGAAGAACGTAAAACGAAGTGAAAGTGACGGAGAATGCTCTTCAGGTGATGCACAACACGGCACAACCATTAGTTCCGAACAATCTCGGATTTTCATGGTTCCAAATTATCTCATTTCACCTGTATTTCCTTTCTGGAAAAACGTAAAACAAAGTGAAAGTGAAAGAGAATGCTTTCCAGGTGATGCACAACACGGCACAACCATTAGTTTCGAACAATCTCGAATTTTCATGGTTCCAAATTATCCCATTTTACCTGTATTTCCTTTCCGGAGAAACGTGAAACGAAGTAAAAGTAGTAGAGAATGCTAATCAGGTGATGCACAACACGGCACAACCATTAGTTTCGAACAATCTCGGATTTTCATGGTTCCAAATTATCTCATTTCACCTGTATTCCCTTTTTGGAGGAACGTAAAACGAAGTGAAAGTGACAGAGAATGCTCTTCAGGTGATGCACAACACGGCACAACCATTAGTTTCGAACAATCTCGGATTTTCATAGTTCCAAATTATCTCATTTCACCTGTATTTCCTTTTTGGAAGAACGTAAAACGAAGTGAAAGTGACAGAGAATGCTCTTCAGGTGATGCACAACACGGCACAACCATTAGTTTCAAACAATCTCGGATTTTCATGATTCTAAATTATTTCATTTTACCTGTATTTCCTTTCCGGAGAAACGTGAAACGAAGTAAAAGTAGTAGAGAATGCTAATCAGGTGATGCACAACACGGCACAACCATTAGTTTCGAACAATCTCGGATTTTCATGGTTCCAAATTATCTCATTTTACCTGTATTTCCTCTTTGGAAGAACGTAAAACGAAGTGAAAGTGACAGAGAATGCTCCTCAGGTGATGCACAACACGGCACGACCATTAGTTTCAAACAATCTCGGATTTTCATGGTTCCAAATTATCTCATTTTACCTGTATTTCCTCTTTGGAAGAACGTAAAACGAAGTGAAAGTGACAGAGAATGCTCCTCAGGTGATGCACAACACGGCACGACCATTAGTTTCAAACAATCTCGGATTTTCATGGTTCCAAATTATTTCATTTGACCTGTATTTCCTTTCCGGAGAAACGTGAAACGTAGTAAAAGTAGTAGAGAATGCTAATCAGGTGATGCACAACACGGCACAACCATGAGTTTCGAACAATCTCGGATTTTCATGGTTCCAAATTATCTCATTTCACCTGTATTCCCTTTTTGGAAGAACGTAAAACGAAGTGAAAGTAACAGAGAATGCTCCTCAGGTGATGCACAACACGGCACAACCATTAGTTTCAAACAATCTCGGATTTTCATGGTTCCAAATTATCTCATTTTACCTGCATTTTCTGTTCGGAGGAACGTGAAACGAAGTAAGGGTAGTAAAGAATGCTAATCAGCTGATGCACAACACGGCACAACCATTAGTTTCGAACAATCTCGGATTTTCATGGTTCCAAATTATTTCATTTCACCTGTATTCCCTTTCTGGAAGAACGTAAAACGAAGTGAAAGTGACAGAGAATGTTTTTCAGGTGATGCACAACACGGCACAACCATTAGTTTCGAACAATCTCGGATTTTCATGGTTCCAAATTATCTCATTTCACCTGTATTTCCTCTTTGGAAGAACGTAAAACGAAGTGAAAGTAACAGAGAATGCTCCTCAGGTGATGCACAACACGGCACAACCATTAGTTTCAAACAATCTCGGATTTTCATGGTTCCAAATTATTTCATTTGACCTGTATTTCCTTTCCGGAGAAACGTGAAACGTAGTAAAAGTAGTAGAGAATGCTAATCAGGTGATGCACAACACGGCACAACCATTAGTTTCGAACAATCTCGGATTTTCATGGTTCCAAATTATCTCATTTCACCTGTATTCCCTTTTCCGAAGAACGTAAAACGAAGTGAAAGTGACGGAGAATGCTCTTCAGGTGATGCACAACACGGCACAACCATTAGTTCCGAACAATCTCGGATTTTCATGGTTCCAAATTATCTCATTTCACCTGTATTTCCTTTCTGGAAAAACGTAAAACAAAGTGAAAGTGAAAGAGAATGCTTTCCAGGTGATGCACAACACGGCACAACCATTAGTTTCGAACAATCTCGAATTTTCATGGTTCCAAATTATCCCATTTTACCTGTATTTCCTTTCCGGAGAAACGTGAAACGAAGTAAAAGTAGTAGAGAATGCTAATCAGGTGATGCACAACACGGCACAACCATTAGTTTCGAACAATCTCGGATTTTCATGGTTCCAAATTATCTCATTTCACCTGTATTCCCTTTTTGGAGGAACGTAAAACGAAGTGAAAGTGACAGAGAATGCTCTTCAGGTGATGCACAACACGGCACAACCATTAGTTTCGAACAATCTCGGATTTTCATAGTTCCAAATTATCTCATTTCACCTGTATTTCCTTTTTGGAAGAACGTAAAACGAAGTGAAAGTGACAGAGAATGCTCTTCAGGTGATGCACAACACGGCACAACCATTAGTTTCAAACAATCTCGGATTTTCATGATTCTAAATTATTTCATTTTACCTGTATTTCCTTTCCGGAGAAACGTGAAACGAAGTAAAAGTGACAGAGAATGCTCCTCAGGTGATGCACAACACGGCACAACCATTAGTTTCGAACAATCTCGGATTTTCATGGTTTCAAATTATTTCATTTCACCTGTATTCCCTTTCTGGAAGAACGTAAAACGAAGTGAAAGTGACAGAGAATGCTAATCAGCTGATGCACAACACGGCACAACCATTAGTTTCGAACAATCTCGGATTTTCATGGTTCCAAATTATTTCATTTCACCTGTATTCCCTTTCTGGAAGAACGTAAAACGAAGTGAAAGTGACAGAGAATGCTCCTCAGGTGATGCACAACACGGCACAACCATTAGTTTCGAACAATCTCGGATTTTCATGGTTCCAAATTATCTCATTTTACCTGCATTTCCTGTTCGGAAGAACGTAAAACAGAGTGAAAGTGTGAGAGAATGCTCTCCAGGTGATGCACAACACGGCAAAATCATTAGTTTCGAACAATCTCGGATTTTCATGGTTCTAAATTATTTCATTTTACCTGTATTTCCTTTCCGGAGAAACGTGAAACGAACTGAAAGTAGTAGAGAATGCTAATCAGGTGATGCACAACACGGCACAACCATTAGTTTCGAACAATCTCGGATTTTCATGGTTCCAAATTATCTAATTTTACCTGTATTTCCTTTCCGGAGAAACGTGAAACGAAGTCAAAGTAGTGGAGAATGCTAATCAGGTGATGCACAACACGGCACAACCATTAGTTTCGAACAATCTCGGATTTTCATGGTTCCAAATTATCTCATTTTATCTGTATTTCCTTTTTGGAAGAACGTAAAACGGAGTAAAAGTGACGGAGAATGCTCTTCAGGTGATGCACAACACGGCACAACCATTAGTTTCGAACAATCTCGGATATTCATGGTTCCAAATTATCTAATTTTACCTGTATTTCCTTTCCGGAGAAACGTGAAACGAAGTCAAAGTAGTGGAGAATGCTAATCAGGTGATGCACAACACGGCACAACCATTAGTTTCGAACAATCTCGGATTTTCATGGTTCCAAATTATCTCATTTTATCTGTATTTCCTTTTTGGAAGAACGTAAAACGAAGTGGAAGTGACAGAGAATGCTCTTCAGGTGATGCACAACACGGCACAACCATTAGTTTCGAACAATCTCGGATTTTCATGGTTCCAAATTATCTCATTTTACCTGTATTTTCTTCTTGGAAGAACGTAAAACGAAGTGAAAGTGACAGAGAATGCTCTTCAGGCGATGCACAACACGGCACGACCATTAGTTTCGAACAATCTCGGATTTTCATGGTTCCAAATTATCTCATTTCACCTGTATTCCCTTTTTGGAAGAACGTAAAACGAAGTGAAAGTGACAGAGAATGCTCTTTAGGTGATGCACAACACGGCACAACCATTAGTTTCGAACAATCTCGGGTTTTCATGGTTCCAAATTATTTCATTTCACCTGTATTCCCTTTCTGGAAGAACGTAAAACGAAGTGAAAGTGACAGAGAATGCTCCTCAGGTGATGCACAACACGGCACAACCATTAGTTTCGAACAATCTCGGATTTTCATGGTTCCAAATTATCTCATTTTACCTGCATTTCCTGTTCGGAAGAACGTAAAACAGAGTGAAAGTGTGAGAGAATGCTCTCCAGGTGATGCACAACACGGCAAAATCATTAGTTTCGAACAATCTCGGATTTTCATGGTTCCAAATTATTTCATTTTACCTGTATTTCCTTTCCGGAGAAACGTGAAACGAACTGAAAGTAGTAGAGAATGCTAATCAGGTGATGCACAACACGGCACAACCATTAGTTTTGAACAATCTCGGATTTTCATGGTTCCAAATTATCTAATTCCACCTGTATTTTCTCTTTGGAAGAACGTAAAACGAAGTGAAAGTGACGGAGAATGCTCTCAGGTGATGCACAACGCGGCACAACCATTAGTTTCGAACAATCTCGGATTTTCATGGTTCCAAATTATTTCATTTCACCTGTATTCCCTTTCTGGAAGAACGTAAAACGAAGTGAAAGTGACAGAGAATGTTTTTCAGGTGATGCACAACACGGCACAACCATTAGTTTCGAACAATCTCGGATTTTCATGGTTCCAAATTATCTCATTTCACCTGTATTTCCTCTTTGGAAGAACGTAAAACGAAGTGAAAGTAACAGAGAATGCTCCTCAGGTGATGCACAACACGGCACAACCATTAGTTTCAAACAATCTCGGATTTTCATGGTTCCAAATTATTTCATTTGACCTGTATTTCCTTTCCGGAGAAACGTGAAACGTAGTAAAAGTAGTAGAGAATGCTAATCAGGTGATGCACAACACGGCACAACCATTAGTTTCGAACAATCTCGGATTTTCATGGTTCCAAATTATCTCATTTCACCTGTATTCCCTTTTCCGAAGAACGTAAAACAAAGTGAAAGTGAAAGAGAATGCTTTCCAGGTGATGCACAACACGGCACAACCATTAGTTTCGAACAATCTCGAATTTTCATGGTTCCAAATTATCTTATTTTACCTGTATTTCCTTTCCGGAGAAACGTGAAACGAAGTAAAAGTAGTAGAGAATGCTAATCAGGTGATGCACAACACGGCACAACCATTAGTTTCGAACAATCTCGGATTTTCATGGTTCCAAATTATCTCATTTCACCTGTATTCCCTTTTTGGAGGAACGTAAAACGAAGTGAAAGTGACAGAGAATGCTCTTCAGGTGATGCACAACACGGCACAACCATTAGTTTCGAACAATCTCGGATTTTCATGGTTCCAAATTATCTCATTTCACCTGTATTTCCTTTTTGGAAGAACGTAAAACGAAGTGAAAGTGACAGAGGATGCTTTTCAGGTGATGCACAACACGGCACAACCATTAGTTTCAAACAATCTCGGATTTTCATGATTCTAAATTATTTCATTTTACCTGTATTTCCTTTCCGGAGAAACGTGAAACGAAGTCAAAGTAGTAGAGAATGCTAATCAGGTGATGCACAACACGGCACAACCATTAGTTTCGAACAATCTCGGATTTTCATGGTTCCAAATTATCTCATTTTACCTCCATTTCCTGTTCGGAAGAACGTAAAACAAAGTGAAAGTGTGAGAGAATGCTCTCCAGGTGATGCACAACACGGCACAACCATTAGTTTCAAACAATCTCGGATTTTCATGATTCTAAATTATTTCATTTTACCTGTATTTCCTTTCCGGAGAAACGTGAAACGAAGTAAAAGTAGTAGAGAATGCTAATCAGGTGATGCACAACACGGCACAACTATTAGTTTCGAACAATCTCGGATTTTCATGGTTCCAAATTATCTCATTTCACCTGTATTTCCTTTCTGGAAAAACGTAAAACAAAGTGAAAGTGAAAGAGAATGCTTTCCAGGTGATGCACAACACGGCACAACCATTAGTTTCGAACAATCTCGAATTTTCATGGTTCCAAATTATCTCATTTTACCTGTATTTCCTTTCCGGAGAAACGTGAAACGAAGTAAAAGTAGTAGAGAATGCTAATCAGGTGATGCACAACACGGCACAACCATTAGTTTCGAACAATCTCGGATTTTCATGGTTCCAAATTATCTCATTTCACCTGTATTCCCTTTTTGGAGGAACGTAAAACGAAGTGAAAGTGACAGAGAATGCTCTTCAGGTGATGCACAACACGGCACAACCATTAGTTTCGAACAATCTCGGATTTTCATGGTTCCAAATTATCTCATTTCACCTGTATTTCCTTTTTGGAAGAACGTAAAACGAAGTGAAAGTGACAGAGGATGCTCTTCAGGTGATGCACAACACGGCACAACCATTAGTTTCAAACAATCTCGGATTTTCATGATTCTAAATTATTTCATTTTACCTGTATTTCCTTTCCGGAGAAACGTGAAACGAAGTCAAAGTAGTAGAGAATGCTAATCAGGTGATGCACAACACGGCACAACCATTAGTTTCGAACAATCTCGGATTTTCATGGTTCCAAATTATCTCATTTTACCTCCATTTCCTGTTCGGAAGAACGTAAAACAAAGTGAAAGTGTGAGAGAATGCTCTCCAGGTGATGCACAACACGGCACAACCATTAGTTTCAAACAATCTCGGATTTTCATGATTCTAAATTATTTCATTTTACCTGTATTTCCTTTCCGGAGAAACGTGAAACGAAGTAAAAGTAGTAGAGAATGCTAATCAGGTGATGCACAACACGGCACAACCATTAGTTTCGAACAATCTCGGATTTTCATGGTTCCAAATTATCTCATTTCACCTGTATTCCCTTTTTGGAGGAACGTAAAACGAAGTGAAAGTGACAGAGAATGCTCTCCAGGTAATGCACAACACGGCACAACCATTAGTTTCAAACAATCTCGGATTTTCATGATTCTAAATTATTTCATTTTACCTGTATTTCCTTTCCGGAGAAACGTGAAACGAAGTAAAAGTAGTAGAGAATGCTAATCAGGTGATGCACAACACGGCACAACCATTAGTTTCGAACAATCTCGGATTTTCATGGTTCCAAATTATCTCATTTCACCTGTATTCCCTTTTTGGAGGAACGTAAAACGAAGTGAAAGTGACAGAGAATGCTCTCCAGGTGATGCACAACACGGCACAACCATTAGTTTCAAACAATCTCGGATTTTCATGATTCTAAATTATTTCATTTTACCTGTATTTCCTTTCCGGAGAAACGTGAAACGAAGTAAAAGTAGTAGAGAATGCTAATCAGGTGATGCACAACACGGCACAACCATTAGTTTCGAACAATCTCGGATTTTCATGGTTCCAAATTATCTCATTTTACCTCCATTTCCTGTTCGGAAGAACGTAAAACAAAGTGAAAGTGACAGAGAATGCTCTTCAGGTGATGCACAACACGGCACAACCATTAGTTTCGAACAATCTCGGATTTTCATGGTTCCAAATTATCTCATTTCACCTGTATTTCCTTTCCGGAGAAACGTGAAACGAAGTAAAAGTAGTAGAGAATGCTAATCAGGTGATGCACAACACGGCACAACCATTAGTTTCAAACAATCTCGGATTTTCATGATTCTAAATTATTTCATTTTACCTGTATTTCCTTTCCGGAGAAACGTGAAACGAAGTAAAAGTAGTAGAGAATGCTAATCAGGTGATGCACAACACGGCACAACCATTAGTTTCGAACAATCTCGGATTTTCATGGTTCCAAATTATCTCATTTTACCTCCATTTCCTGTTCGGAAGAACGTAAAACAAAGTGAAAGTGTGAGAGAATGCTCTCCAGGTGATGCACAACACGGCACAATCATTAGTTTCGAACAATCTCGGATTTTCATGGTTCCAAATTATTTCATTTTACCTGTATTTCCTTTCCGGAGAAACGTGAAACGAAGTGAAAGTGACAGAGAATGCTCTTCAGGTGATGCACAACACGGCACAACCATCAGTTTCGAACAATCTCGGATTTTCATAGTTCCAAATTATCTCATTTCACCTGTATTTCCTTTCCGGAGAAACGTGAAACGAAGTAAAAGTAGTAGAGAATGCTAATCAGGTGATGCACAACACGGCACAACCATTAGTTTCGAACAATCTCGGATTTTCATGGTTCCAAATTATTTTATTTCATCTGTATTTCCTTTTTGAAAGAACGTGAAACGAAGTGAAAGTAGTAGAGAATGCTAATCAGGTGATGCACAACACGGCACAACCATTAGTTTCGAACAATCTCGGATTTTCATGGTTCCAAATTATCTCATTTCACCTGTATTTCCTCTTTGGAAGAACGTAAAACGAAGTGAAAGTGACAGAGAATGCTCCTCAGGTGATGCACAACACGGCACAACCATTAGTTTCAAACAATCTCGGATTTTCATGGTTCCAAATTATTTCATTTGACCTGTATTTCCTTTCCGGAGAAACGTGAAACGTAGTAAAAGTAGTAGAGAATGCTAATCAGGTGATGCACAACACGGCACAACCATTAGTTTCGAACAATCTCGGATTTTCATGGTTCCAAATTATCTCATTTCACCTGTATTCCCTTTTTGGAAGAACGTAAAACGAAGTGAAAGTGACGGAGAATGCTCTTCAGGTGATGCACAACACGGCACAACCATTAGTTTCGAACAATCTCGGATTTTCATGGTTCCAAATTATCTCATTTCACCTGTATTTCCTTTCTGGAAAAACGTAAAACAAAGTGAAAGTGAAAGAGAATGCTTTCCAGGTGATGCACAACACGGCACAACCATTAGTTTCGAACAATCTCGAATTTTCATGGTTCCAAATTATCTCATTTTACCTGTATTTCCTTTCCGGAGAAACGTGAAACGAAGTAAAAGTAGTAGAGAATGCTAATCAGGTGATGCACAACACGGCACAACCATTAGTTTCGAACAATCTCGGATTTTCATGGTTCCAAATTATCTCATTTCACCTGTATTCTCTTTTTGGAGGAACGTAAAACGAAGTGAAAGTGACAGAGAATGCTCTTCAGGTGATGCACAACACGGCACAACCATTAGTTTCGAACAATCTCGGATTTTCATGGTTCCAAATTATCTCATTTCACCTGTATTTCCTTTTCGGAAGAACGTAAAACGAAGTGAAAGAGACAGAGAATGCTCTTCAGGTGATGCACAACACGGCACAACCATTAGTTTCAAACAATCTCGGATTTTCATGATTCTAAATTATTTCATTTTACCTGTATTTCCTTTTCGGAGAAACGTGAAACGAAGTAAAAGTAGTAGAGAATGCTAATCAGGTGATGCACAACACGGCACAACCATTAGTTTCGAACAATCTCGGATTTTCATGGTTCCAAATTATCTCATTTTACCTGTATTTCCTTTCCGGAGAAACGTGAAACGAAGTAAAAGTAGTAAAGAATGCTAATCAGGTGATGCACAACACGGCACAACCATTAGTTTCGAACAATCTCGGATTTTCATGGTTCCAAATTATCTCATTTTACCTCCATTTCCTGTTCGGTAGATCGTAAAACAAAGTGAAAGTGTGAGAGAATGCTCTCCAGGTGATGCACAACACGGCACAATCATTAGTTTCGAACAATCTCGGATTTTCATGGTTTCAAATTATTTCATTTTACCTGTATTTCCTTTCCGGAGAAACGTGAAACGAAGTGAAAGTGACAGAGAATGCTCTTCAGGTGATGCACAACACGGCACAACCATTAGTTTCGAACAATCTCGGATTTTCATGGTTCCAAATTATCTCATTTCACCTGTATTTCCTTTCCGGAGAAACGTGAAACGAAGTAAAAGTAGTAGAGAATGCTAATCAGGTGATGCACAACACGGCACAACCATTAGTTTCGAACAATCTCGGATTTTCATGGTTCCAAATTATCTCATTTCACCTGTATTTCCTTTTTGGAAGAACGTTAAACGAAGTGAAAGTGACAGAGAATGCTCTTCAGGTGATGCACAACACGGCACAACCATTAGTTTCAAACAATCTCGGATTTTCATGATTCTAAATTATTTCATTTTACCTGTATTTCCTTTCCGGAGAAACGTGAAACGAAGTCAAAGTAGTAGAGAATGCTAATCAGGTGATGCACAACACAGCACAACCATTAGTTTCGAACAATCTCGGATTTTCATGGTTCCGAATTATCTCATTTTACCTCCATTTCCTGTTCGAAAGAACGTAAAACAAAGTGAAAGTGTGAGAGAATGCTCTCCAGGTGATGCACAACACGGCACAACCATTAGTTTCGAACAATCTCGTATTTTCATGGTTCCAAATTATCTCATTTTACCTCCATTTCCTGTTCGGAAGAACGTAAAACAAAGTGAAAGTGTGAGAGAATGCTCTCCAGGTGATGCACAACACGGCACAATCATTAGTTTCGAACAATCTCGGATTTTCATGGTTCCAAATTATTTCATTTTACCTGTATTTCCTTTCCGGAGAAACGTGAAACGAAGTGAAAGCAACAGAGAATGCTCTTCAGGTGATGCACAACACGGCACAACCATTAGTTTCGAACAATCTCGGATTTTCATGGTTCCAAATTATCTCATTTCACCTGTATTTCCTTTCCGGAGAAACGTGAAACGAAGTAAAAGTAGTAGAGAATGCTAATCAGGTGATGCACAACACGGCACAACCATTAGTTTCGAACAATCTCGGATTTTCATGGTTTCAAATTATCTCATTTCACCTGTATTTCCTTTTTGGAAGAACGTAAAACGAAGTGAAAGTGACAGAGAATGCTCTTCAGGTGATGCACAACACGGCACAACCATTAGTTTCAAACAATCTCGGATTTTCATGGTTCCAAATTATTTCATTTTACCTGTATTTCCTTTCCGGAGAAACGTGAAACGTAGTAAAAGTAGTAGAGAATGCTAATCAGGTGATGCACAACACGGCACAACCATTAGTTTCGAACAATCTCGGATTTTCATGGTTCCAAATTATCTCATTTCACCTGTATTTCCTTTTTAGAAGAACGTAAAACCAAGTGAAAGTGACAGAGAATGCTCCTCAGGTGATGCACAACACGGCACAACCATTAGTGTCGAACAATCTCGGATTTTCATGGTTCCAAATTATCTCATTTTACCTGTATTTCCTTTTTGGAAGAACGTGAAACGAAGTGAGAGTGACAGAGAATGCTAATCAGGTGATGCACAACACCGCACAACCATGAGTTTCGAACAATCTCGGATTTTCATGGTCCCAAATTATCTTATTTTGCCTGTATTTCCTTGTCGAGAAATCGTGAAACAAAGTGAAAGTGAAAGAGAATGCTCTTCAGGTGATGCACAACACGGCACAACCATTAGTTTCGAACAATCTCGGATTTTCATGGTTCCAAATTATCTCATTTTACCTGTATTTCCTTTTTGGAAGAACGTGAAACGAAGTGAAAGTGACAGAGAATGCTAATCAGGTGATGCACAACACGGCACAACCATGAGTTTCGAACAGGCTCGGATTTTCATGGTCCCAAATTATCTTATTTTGCCTGTATTTCCTTCTCGAGAAATCGTGAAACAAAGTGAAAGTGAAAGAGAATGCTTTCCAGGTGATGCACAACACGGCACAACTATTAGTTTCGAACAATCTCGGATTTTCATGGTTCCAAATTATCTCATTTTACCTGCATTTCCTTTTTGGAAGAACGTGAAACGAAGTGAAAGTGACAGAGAATGCTCTTCAGGTGATACACAACACGGCACAACCATTAGTTTCGAACAATCTCGGATTTTCATGGTTCCAAATTATCTCATTTCACCTGTATTTCCTTTCTGGAAAAACGTAAAACAAAGTGGAAGTGAAAGAGAATGCTTTCCAGGTGATGCACAACACGGCACAACCATTAGTTTCGAACAATCTCGAATTTTCATGGTTCCAAATTATCTCATTTTACCTGTATTTTCTTTCCGGAGAAACGTGAAACGAAGTAAAAGTAGTAGAGAATGCTAATCAGGTGATGCACAACACGGCACAACCATTAGTTTCGAACAATCTCGGATTTTCATGGTTCCAAATTATCTCATTTTACCTCCATTTCCTGTTCGGAAGAACGTAAAACAAAGTGAAAGTGACAGAGAATGCTCTTCAGGTGATGCACAACACGGCACAACCATTAGTTTCGAACAATCTCGGATTTTCATGGTTCCAAATTATCTCATTTCACCTGTATTTCCTTTCCGGAGAAACGTGAAACGAAGTAAAAGTAGTAGAGAATGCTAATCAGGTGATGCACAACACGGCACAACCATTAGTTCGAACAATCTCGGATTTTCATGTTTTCAAATTATCTCATTTCACCTGTATTTCCTTTTTGGAAGAACGTGAAACGAAGTAAAAGTAGTAAAGAATGCTAATCAGGTAATGCACAACACGGCACAACCATTAGTTTCGAACAATCTCGGATTTTCATGGTTCCAAATTATCTCATTTTACCTGCATTTCCTGTTCGGAAGAACGTGAAACAAAGTGAAAGTGTGAGAGAATGCTCTCCAGGTGATGCACAACACGGCACAATCATTAGTTTCGAACAATCTCGGATTTTCATGGTTCCAAATTATTTCATTTTACCTGTATTTCCTTTCCGGAGAAACGTGAAACGAAGTGAAAGTGACAGAGAATGCTCTTCAGGTGATGCACAACACGGCACAACCATTAGTTTCGAACAATTTCGGATTTTCATGGTTCCAAATTATCTCATTTCACCCGTATTTCCTTTTTGGAAGAACGTAAAACGAAGTGAAAGTGACAGAGAATGCTCTCCAGGTGATGCACAATACGGCACAATCATTAGTTTCGAACAATCTCGGATTTTCATGGTTCCAAATTATTTCATTTCATCTGTATTTCCTTTTTGGAAGAACGTGAAACAAAGTGAAAGTAGTAGAGAATGCTAATCAGGTGATGCACAACACGGCACAACCATTAGTTTCGAACAATCTCGGATTTTCATGGTTCCAAATTATCTCATTTCACCTGTATTCCCTTTTTGGAAGAACGTAAAACGAAGTGAAAGTGACAGAGAATGCTCTTCAGGTGATGCACAACACGGCACAACCATTAGTTTCGAACAATCTCGGATTTTCATGGTTCCAAATTATCTCATTTCACCTGTATTTCCTCTTTGGAAGAACGTAAAACGAAGTGAAAGTGACAGAGAATGCTCCTCAGGTGATGCACAACACGGCACAACCATTAGTTTCAAACAATCTCGGATTTTCATGGTTCCAAATTATTTCATTTGACCTGTATTTCCTTTCCGGAGAAACGTGAAACGTAGTAAAAGTAGTAGAGAATGCTAATCAGGTGATGCACAACACGGCACAACCATTGGTTCCGAACAATCTCGGATTTTCATGGTTCCAAATTATCTCATTTCACCTGTATTCCCTTTTTGGAAGAACGTAAAACGAAGTAAAAGTGACGGAGAATGCTCTTCAGGTGATGCACAACACGGCACAACCATTAGTTTCGAACAATCTCGGATTTTCATGGTTCCAAATTATCTCATTTCACCTGTATTTCCTTTCTGGAAAAACGTAAAACAAAGTGAAAGTGAAAGAGAATGCTTTCCAGGTGATGCACAACACGGCACAACCATTAGTTTCGAACAATCTCGAATTTTCATGGTTCCAAATTATCTCATTTTACCTGTATTTCCTTTCCGGAGAAACGTGAAACGAAGTAAAAGTAGTAGAGAATGCTAATCAGGTGATGCACAACACGGCACAACCATTAGTTTCGAACAATCTCGGATTTTCATGGTTCCAAATTATCTCATTTCACCTGTATTCCTTTTTTGGAGGAACGTAAAACGAAGTGAAAGTGACAGAGAATGCTCTTCAGGTGATGCACAACACGGCACAACCATTAGTTTCGAACAATCTCGGATTTTCATGATTCCAAATTATCTCATTTTACCTGTATTTCCTTTCCGGAGAAACGTGAAACGAAGTAAAAGTAGTAGAGAATGCTAATCAGGTGATGCACAACACGGCACAACCATTAGTTCCGAACAATCTCGGATTTTCATGTTTTCAAATTATCTCATTTCACCTGTATTTCCTTTTTGGAAGAACGTAAAATGAAGTGAAAGTGACAGAGAATGCTCTTCAGGTGATGCACAACACGGCACAACCATTAGTTCCGAACAATCTCGGATTTTCATGGTTCCAAATTATCTCATTTCACCTGTATTTCCTTTTTGGAAGAACGTAAAACGAAGTGAAAGTGACAGAGAATGCTCTTCAGGTGATGCACAACACGGCACAACCATTAGTTTCGAACAATCTCGGATTTTCATGGTTCCAAATTATCTCATTTCACCTGTATTTCCTTTTTGGAAGGACGTAAAACGAAGTGAAAGTGACAGAGAATGCTCTTCAGGTGATGCACAACACGGCACAACCATTAGTTTCGAACAATCTCGGATTTTCATGGTTCCAAATTATCTCATTTCACCTGTATTTCCTTTTTGGAAGAACGTAAAACGAAGTGAAAGTGACAGAGAATGCTCTTCAGGTGATGCACAACACGGCACAACCATTAGTTTCGAACAATCTCAGATTTGCATGGTTCCAAATTATCTTATTTCACTTGTATTTCCTTTTTGGAAGAACGTAAAACGAAGTGAAAGTGACAGAGAATGCTCCTCAGGTGATGCACAACACGGCACAACCATAAGTTTCGAACAATCTCGGATTTTCATGGTTCCAAATTATCTCATTTCACCTGTATTTCCTTTTTGGAAGAACGTAAAACGAAGTGAAAGTGACAGAGAATGCTCTTCAGGTGATGCACAACACGGCACAACCATTAGTTTCGAACAATCTCGGATTTTCATGGTTCCAAATTATCTCATTTCACCTGTATTTCCTTTTTGGAAGGACGTAAAACGAAGTGAAAGTGACAGAGAATGCTCTTCAGGTGATGCACAACACGGCACAACCATTAGTTTCGAACAATCTCGGATTTTCATGGTTCCAAATTATCTCATTTCACCTGTATTTCCTTTTTGGAAGAACGTAAAACGAAGTGAAAGTGACAGAGAATGCTCTTCAGGTGATGCACAACACGGCACAACCATTAGTTTCGAACAATCTCAGATTTGCATGGTTCCAAATTATCTTATTTCACCTGTATTTCCTTTTTGGAAGAACGTAAAACGAAGTGAAAGTGACAGAGAATGCTCCTCAGGTGATGCACAACACGGCACAACCATAAGTTTCGAACAATTTCGGATTTTCATGGTTCCAAATTATCTCATTTCACCTGTATTTCCTTTTTGGAAGAACGTAAAACGAAGTGAAAGTGACAGAGAATGCTCTTCAGGTGATGCACAACACGGCACAACCATTAGTTTCGAACAATCTCGGATTTTCATGGTTCCAAATTATCTCATTTCACCTGTATTTCCTTTTTGGAAGAACGTGAAACGAAGTGAGAGTGACAGAGAATGCTAATCAGGTGATGCACAACACGGCACAACCATGAGTTTCGAACAATCTCGGATTTTCATGGTCCCAAATTATCTTATTTTGCCTGTATTTCCTTGTCGAGAAATCGTGAAACAAAGTGAAAGTGAAAGAGAATGCTCTTCAGGTGATGCACAACACGGCACAACCATTAGTTTCGAACAATCTCGGATTTTCATCGTTCCAAATTATCTCATTTCACCTGTATTTCCTTTCTGGAAAAACGTAAAACAAAGTGAAAGTGAAAGAGAATGCTTGCCAGGTGATGCACAACACGGCACAACCATTAGTTTCGAACAATCTCGGATTTTCATGGTTCCAGATTATCTCATTTCACCTGTATTTTCTTTCCGGAGAGACGTGAAACGAAGTAAAAGTAGTAGAGAATGCTAATCAGGTGATGCACAACACGGCACAACCATTAGTTTCGAACAATCTCGGATTTTCATGTTTTCAAATTATCTCATTTCACCTGTATTTCCTTTTTGGAAGAACGTGAAACGAAGTAAAAGTAGTAAAGAATGCTAATCAGGTAATGCACAACACGGCACAACCATTAGTTTCGAACAATCTCGGATTTTCATGGTTCCAAATTATCTCATTTTACCTGCATTTTCTGTTCGGAAGAACGTAAAACAAAGTGAAAGTGTAAGAGAATGCTCTCCAGGTGATGCACAACACGGCACAATCATTAGTTTCGAACAATCTCGGATTTTCATGGTTCCAAATTATTTCATTTTACCTGTATTTCCTTTCCGGAGAAACGTGAAACGAAGTGAAAGTGACAGAGAATGCTCTTCAGGTGATGCACAACACGGCACAACCATTAGTTTCGAACAATTTCGGATTTTCATGGTTCCAAATTATCTCATTTCACCCGTATTTCCTTTCTGGAAGAACGTAAAACGAAGTGAAAGTGACAGAGAATGCTCTCCAGGTGATGCACAACACGGCACAATCATTAGTTTCGAACAATCTCGGATTTTCATGGTTCCAAATTATTTCATTTCATCTGTATTTCCTTTTTGGAAGAACGTGAAACGAAGTGAAAGTAGTAGAGAATGCTAATCAGGTGATGCACAACACGGCACAACCATTAGTTTCGAACAATCTCGGATTTTCATGGTTCCAAATTATCTCATTTCACCTGTATTCCCTTTTTGGAAGAACGTAAAACGAAGTGAAAGTGACGGAGAATGCTCTTCAGGTGATGCACAACACGGCACAACCATTAGTTTCGAACAATCTCGAATTTTCATGGTTCCAAATTATCTCATTTTACCTGTATTTCCTTTCCGGAGAAACGTGAAACGAAGTAAAAGTAGTAGAGAATGCTAATCAGGTGATGCACAACACGGCACAACCATTAGTTTCGAACAATCTCGGATTTTCATGGTTCCAAATTATCTCATTTCACCTGTATTCCCTTTTTGGAGGAACGTGAAACGAAGTGAAAGTGACAGAGAATGCTCTTCAGGTGATGCACAACACGGCACAACCATTAGTTTCGAACAATCTCGGATTTTCATGATTCCAAATTATCTCATTTTACCTGTATTTCCTTTCCGGAGGAACGTGAAACGAAGTAAAAGTAGTAGAGAATGCTAATCAGGTGATGCACAACACGGCACAACCATTAGTTCCGAACAATCTCGGATTTTCATGTTTTCAAATTATCTCATTTCACCTGTATTTCCTTTTTGGAAGAACGTAAAATGAAGTGAAAGTGACAGAGAATGCTCTTCAGGTGATGCACAACACGGCACAACCATTAGTTCCGAACAATCTCGGATTTTCATGGTTCCAAATTATCTCATTTCACCTGTATTTCCTTTTTGGAAGAACGTAAAACGAAGTGAAAGTGACAGAGAATGCTCTTCAGGTGATGCACAACACGGCACAACCATTAGTTTCGAACAATCTCGGATTTTCATGGTTCCAAATTATCTCATTTCACCTGTATTTCTTTTTTGGAAGAACGTAAAACGAAGTGAAAGTGACAGAGAATACTCTTCAGGTGATGCACAACACGGCACAACCATTAGTTTCGAACAATCTCAGATTTGCATGGTTCCAAATTATCTTATTTCACCTGTATTTCCTTTTTGGAAGAACGTAAAACGAAGTGAAAGTGACAGAGAATGCTCCTCAGGTGATGCACAACACGGCACAACCATAAGTTTCGAACAATCTCGGATTTTCATGGTTCCAAATTATCTCATTTCACCTGTATTTCCTTTTTGGAAGAACGTAAAACGAAGTGAAAGTGACAGAGAATGCTCTTCAGGTGATGCACAACACGGCACAACCATTAGTTTCGAACAATCTCGGATTTTCATGGTTCCAAATTATCTCATTTCACCTGTATTTCCTTTTTGGAAGGACGTAAAACGAAGTGAAAGTGACAGAGAATGCTCTTCAGGTGATGCACAACACGGCACAACCATTAGTTTCGAACAATCTCGGATTTTCATGGTTCCAAATTATCTCATTTCACCTGTATTTCCTTTTTGGAAGAACGTAAAACGAAGTGAAAGTGACAGAGAATGCTCTTCAGGTGATGCACAACACGGCACAACCATTAGTTTCGAACAATCTCAGATTTGCATGGTTCCAAATTATCTTATTTCACCTGTATTTCCTTTTTGGAAGAACGTAAAACGAAGTGAAAGTGACAGAGAATGCTCCTCAGGTGATGCACAACACGGCACAACCATAAGTTTCGAACAATTTCGGATTTTCATGGTTCCAAATTATCTCATTTCACCTGTATTTCCTTTTTGGAAGAACGTAAAACGAAGTGAAAGTGACAGAGAATGCTCTTCAGGTGATGCACAACACGGCACAACCATTAGTTTCGAACAATCTCGGATTTTCATGGTTCCAAATTATCTCATTTCACCTGTATTTCCTTTTTGGAAGAACGTGAAACGAAGTGGGAGTGACAGAGAATGCTAATCAGGTGATGCACAACACGGCACAACCATGAGTTTCGAACAATCTCGGATTTTCATGGTCCCAAATTATCTTATTTTGCCTGTATTTCCTTGTCGAGAAATCGTGAAACAAAGTGAAAGTGAAAGAGAATGCTCTTCAGGTGATGCACAACACGGCACAACCATTAGTTTCGAACAATCTCGGATTTTCATGGTTCCAAATTATCTCATTTCACCTGTATTTCCTTTCTGGAAAAACGTAAAACAAAGTGAAAGTGAAAGAGAATGCTTTCCAGGTGATGCACAACACGGCACAACCATTAGTTTCGAACAATCTCGAATTTTCATGGTTCCAAATTATCTCATTTTACCTGTATTTCCTTTCCGGAGAAACGTGAAACGAAGTAAAAGTAGTAGAGAATGCTAATCAGGTGATGCACAACACGGCACAACCATTAGTTTCGAACAATCTCGGATTTTCATGGTTCCAAATTATCTCATTTCACCTGTATTCCCTTTTTGGAGGAACGTAAAACGAAGTGAAAGTGACAGAGAATGCTCTTCAGGTGATGCACAACACGGCACAACCATTAGTTTCGAACAATCTCGGATTTTCATGGTTCCAAATTATCTCATTTCACCTGTATTTCCTTTTTGGAAGAACGTAAAACGAAGTGAAAGTGACAGAGAATGCTCCTCAGGTGATGCACAACACGGCACAACCATTAGTGTCGAACAATCTCGGATTTTCATGGTTCCAAATTATCTCATTTTACCTGTATTTCCTTTTTGGAAGAACGTGAAACGAAGTGAGAGTGACAGAGAATGCTAATCAGGTGATGCACAACACGGCACAACCATGAGTTTCGAACAATCTCGGATTTTCATGGTCCCAAATTATCTTATTTTGCCTGTATTTCCTTGTCGAGAAATCGTGAAACAAAGTGAAAGTGAAAGAGAATGCTCTTCAGGTGATGCACAACACGGCACAACCATTAGTTTCGAACAATCTCGGATTTTCATGGTTCCGAATTATCTCATTTTACCTCCATTTCCTGTTCGGAAGAACGTAAAACAAAGTGAAAGTGTGAGAGAATGCTCTCCAGGTGATGCACAACACGGCACAACCATTAGTTTCAAACAATCTCGGATTTTCATGATTCCAAATTATTTCATTTTACCTGTATTTCCTTTCCGGAGAAACGTGAAACGAAGTAAAAGTAGTAGAGAATGCTAATCAGGTGATGCACAACACGGCACAACCATTAGTTTCGAACAATCTCGGATTTTCATGGTTCCAGATTATCTCATTTCACCTGTATTTTCTTTCCGGAGAGACGTGAAACGAAGTAAAAGTAGTAGAGAATGCTAATCAGGTGATGCACAACACGGCACAACCATTAGTTTCGAACAATCTCGGATTTTCATGTTTTCAAATTATCTCATTTCACCTGTATTTCCTTTTTGGAAGAACGTGAAACGAAGTAAAAGTAGTAAAGAATGCTAATCAGGTAATGCACAACACGGCACAACCATTAGTTTCGAACAATCTCGGATTTTCATGGTTCCAAATTATCTCATTTTACCTGCATTTTCTGTTCGGAAGAACGTAAAACAAAGTGAAAGTGTAAGAGAATGCTCTCCAGGTGATGCACAACACGGCACAATCATTAGTTTCGAACAATCTCGGATTTTCATGGTTCCAAATTATTTCATTTTACCTGTATTTCCTTTCCGGAGAAACGTGAAACGAAGTGAAAGTGACAGAGAATGCTCTTCAGGTGATGCACAACACGGCACAACCATTAGTTTCGAACAATTTCGGATTTTCATGGTTCCAAATTATCTCATTTCACCCGTATTTCCTTTCTGGAAGAACGTAAAACGAAGTGAAAGTGACAGAGAATGCTCTCCAGGTGATGCACAACACGGCACAATCATTAGTTTCGAACAATCTCGGATTTTCATGGTTCCAAATTATTTCATTTCATCTGTATTTCCTTTTTGGAAGAACGTGAAACGAAGTGAAAGTAGTAGAGAATGCTAATCAGGTGATGCACAACACGGCACAACCATTAGTTTCGAACAATCTCGGATTTTCATGGTTCCAAATTATCTCATTTCACCTGTATTCCCTTTTTGGAAGAACGTAAAACGAAGTGAAAGTGACGGAGAATGCTCTTCAGGTGATGCACAACACGGCACAACCATTAGTTTCGAACAATCTCGGATTTTCATGGTTCTAAATTATCTCATTTCACCTGTATTTCCTTACTGGAAAAACGTAAAACAAAGTGAAAGTGAAAGAGAATGCTTTCCAGGTGATGCACAACACGGCACAACCATTAGTTTCGAACAATCTCGAATTTTCATGGTTCCAAATTATCTCATTTTACCTGTATTTCCTTTCCGGAGAAACGTGAAACGAAGTAAAAGTAGTAGAGAATGCTAATCAGGTGATGCACAACACGGCACAACCATTAGTTTCGAACAATCTCGGATTTTCATGGTTCCAAATTATCTCATTTCACCTGTATTCCCTTTTTGGAGGAACGTGAAACGAAGTGAAAGTGACAGAGAATGCTCTTCAGGTGATGCACAACACGGCACAACCATTAGTTTCGAACAATCTCGGATTTTCATGGTTCCAAATTATCTCATTTTACCTGTATTTCCTTTCCGGAGAAACGTGAAACGAAGTAAAAGTAGTAGAGAATGCTAATCAGGTGATGCACAACACGGCACAACCATTAGTTTCGAACAATCTCGGATTTTCATGGTTCCAAATTATCTCATTTCACCTGTATTCCCTTTTTGGAAGAACGTAAAACGAAGTGAAAGTGACGGAGAATGCTCTTCAGGTGATGCACAACACGGCACAACCATTAGTTTCGAACAATCTCGGATTTTCATGGTTCCAAATTATCTTATTTCACCTGTATTTCCTTTCTGGAAAAACGTAAAACAAAGTGAAAGTGAAAGAGAATGCTTTCCAGGTGATGCACAACACGGCACAACCATTAGTTTCGAACAATCTCGAATTTTCATGGTTCCAAATTATCTCATTTTACCTGTATTTCCTTTCCGGAGAAACGTGAAACGAAGTAAAAGTAGTAGAGAATGCTCTTCAGGTGATGCACAACACGGCACAACCATTAGTTTCGAACAATCTCGGATTTTCATGGTTCTAAATTATCTCATTTCACCTGTATTTCCTTACTGGAAAAACGTAAAACAAAGTGAAAGTGAAAGAGAATGCTTTCCAGGTGATGCACAACACGGCACAACCATTAGTTTCGAACAATCTCGAATTTTCATGGTTCCAAATTATCTCATTTTACCTGTATTTCCTTTCCGGAGAAACGTGAAACGAAGTAAAAGTAGTAGAGAATGCTAATCAGGTGATGCACAACACGGCACAACCATTAGTTTCGAACAATCTCGGATTTTCATGGTTCCAAATTATCTCATTTCACCTGTATTCCCTTTTTGGAGGAACGTGAAACGAAGTGAAAGTGACAGAGAATGCTCTTCAGGTGATGCACAACACGGCACAACCATTAGTTTCGAACAATCTCGGATTTTCATGGTTCCAAATTATCTCATTTTACCTGTATTTCCTTTCCGGAGAAACGTGAAACGAAGTAAAAGTAGTAGAGAATGCTAATCAGGTGATGCACAACACGGCACAACCATTAGTTTCGAACAATCTCGGATTTTCATGGTTCCAAATTATCTCATTTCACCTGTATTCCCTTTTTGGAAGAACGTAAAACGAAGTGAAAGTGACGGAGAATGCTCTTCAGGTGATGCACAACACGGCACAACCATTAGTTTCGAACAATCTCGGATTTTCATGGTTCCAAATTATCTCATTTCACCTGTATTTCCTTTCTGGAAAAACGTAAAACAAAGTGAAAGTGAAAGAGAATGCTTTCCAGGTGATGCACAACACGGCACAACCATTAGTTTCGAACAATCTCGAATTTTCATGGTTCCAAATTATCTCATTTTACCTGTATTTCCTTTCCGGAGAAACGTGAAACGAAGTAAAAGTAGTAGAGAATGCTAATCAGGTGATGCACAACACGGCACAACCATGAGTGTCGAACAATCTCGGATTTTCATGGTTCCAAATTATCTCATTTCACCTGTATTTCCTTTTTGGAAGAACGTGAAACGAAGTGAAAGTGACAGGGAATGCTCTTCAGGTGATGCACAACACGGCACAACCATTAGTTTCGAACAATCTCGGATTTTCATGTTTTCAAATTATCTCATTTCACCTGTATTTCCTTTCCGGAGAAACGTGAAACGAAGTAAAAGTAGTAGAGAATGCTAATCAGGTGATGCACAACACGGCACAACCATTAGTTTCGAACAATCTCGGATTTTCATGTTTTCAAATTATCTCATTTCACCTGTATTTCCTTTTTGGAAGAACGTAAAACGGAGTGAAAGTGACAGAGAATGCTCTTCAGGTGATGCACAACACGGCACAACCATTAGTTCCGAACAATCTCGGATTTTCATGGTTCCAAATTATCTCATTTCACCTGTATTTCCTTTTTGGAAGAACGTAAAACGTTGTGAAAGTGACAGAGAATGCTCTTCAGGTGATGCACAACACGGCACAACCATTAGTTCCAAACAATCTCGGATTTTCATGGTTCCAAATTATCTCATTTCCTGTTCGGAAGAACGTGAAACAAAGTGGGAGTGTGAGAGAATGCTAATCAGGTGATGCACAACACGGCACAACCATGAGTTTCGAACAATCTCGGATTTTCATGGTTCCAAATTATCTTATTTTGCCTGTATTTCCTTCTCGAGAAATCGTGAAACAAAGTGAAAGTGAAAGAGAATGCTTTCCAGGTGATGCACAACACGGCACAACTATTAGTTTCGAACAATCTCGGATCTTCATGGTTTCGAATTATCTCATTTTACCTGCATTTCCTGTTCGGAAGAACGTGAAACAATGTCAAAGTGTGAGAGAATGCTCTTCAGGTGATGCACAACACGGCACAACTATTAGTTTCAAACAATCTCGGATTTTCATGGTTCCAAATTATTTCATTTTACCTGTATTTCCTTTCCGGAGAAACGTGAAACGAAGTAAAAGTAGTAGATAATGCTAATCAGGTGATGCACAACACGGCACAACCATTAGTTTCGAACAACTTCGGATTTCCATGGTTCCAAATTATCTCATTTCACCTGTATTTCCTTTTTGGAAGAACGTAAAACGAAGTGAAAGTGACAGAGAATGCTCTTCAGGTGATGCACAACACGGCACAACCATCAGTTTCGATCAATCTCGGATATTCATGGTTCCAAATTATCTCATTTCACCTGTATTTCCTTCTTGGAAGAACGTAAAACAAAGTGAAAGTAGTAGAGAATGCTAATCAGGTGATGCACAACACGGCACAACCATTAGTTTCGAACAATCTCGGATTTTCATGGTTCCAAATTATCTCATTTCACCTGTATTTTCTTTTTGGAAGAACGTAAAACGAAGTGAAAGTGACAGAGAATGCTCTTCAGGGGATGCACAACACGGCACAACCATTGGTTTCGAACAATCTCGGATTTTCATGGTTCCAAATTATCTCATTTCACCTGTATTTCCTTTTTGGAAGAACGTCAAACGAAGTGAAAGTGACAGAGAATGCTCTTCAGGTGATGCACAACACGGCACAACCATTAGTTTCGAACAATCTCGGATTTTCATGGTTCCAAATTATCTCATTTTACCCGCATTCCCTGTTCGGAAGAACGTGAAACAAAGTAAAAGTGTGAGAAAATGCTCTCCAGGTGATGCACAACATGGCACAACTATTAGTTTCGAACAATCTCGGATTTTCATGTTTTCAAATTATCTCATTTCACCTGTATTTCCTTTTTGAAAGAACGTAAAACGAAGTGAAAGTGACAGAGAATGCTCCTCAGGTGATGCACAACACGGCACAACCATGAGTGTCGAACAATCTCGGATTTTCATGGTTCCAAATTATCTCATTTCACCTGTATTTCCTTTTTGGAAAAACGTGAAACGAAGTGAAAGTGACAGGGAATGCTCTTCAGGTGATGCACAACACGGCACATTCATTAGTTTCGTACAATCTCGGATTTTCATGTTTTCAAATTATCTCATTTTACCTGTATTTCCTTTTTGGAAGAACGTAGAACGAAGTGGAAGTGACAGAGAATGCTCTTCAGGTGATGCACAACACGGCACAACCATTAGTTTCGAACAATCTCGGATATTCATGGTTCCAAATTATCTCATTTCACCTGTATTTCCTTCTTGGAAGAACGTAAAACGAAGTGAAAGTAGTAGAGAATGCTAATCAGGTGATGCACAACACGGCACAACCATTAGTTTCGAACAATCTCGGATTTTCATGGTTCCAAATTATCTCATTTTACCTGCATTTCCTGTTCGGAAGAACGTGAAACAAAGTGAAAGTGTGAGAGAATGCTCTCCAGGTGATGCACAACACGGCACAACCATTAGTTTCAAACAATCTCGGATTTTCATGGTTCCAAATTATTTCATTCTACCTGTATTTCCTCTCCGGAGAAACGTGAAACGTGGTAAAAGTAGTAGAGAATGCTAATCAGGTGATGCACAACACGGCACAACCATTAGTTCCGAACAATCTCGGATTTTCATGGTTTCAAATTATCTCATTTTACCTGCATTTCCTGTTCGGAAGAACGTGAAACAAAGTGAAAGTGTGAGAGAATGCTCTCCAGGTGATGCACAACACGGCACAACCATTAGTTTCGAACAATCTCGGATTTTTATGGTTCCAAATTATCTCATTTCACCTGTATTTCCTTTTTGGAAGAACGTAAAACGAAGTGAAAGTGACAGAGAATGCTCTTCAGGTGATGCACAACACGGCACAACCATTAGTTTCGAACAATCTCGGATTTTCATGGTTCCAAATTATCTCATTTTACCTGTATTTCCTTTCCGGAGAAACGTGAAACGAAGTAAAAGTAGTAGAGAATGCTAATCAGGTGATACACAACACGGCACAACCATTAGTTTCGAACAATCTCGGATTTTCATGGTTCCAAATTATCTTATTTTGCCTGTATTTCCTTCTCGAGAAATCGTGAAACAAAGTGAAAGTGAAAGAGAATGCTTTTCAGGTGATGCACAACACGGCACAACCATGAGTGTCAAACAATCTCGGATTTTCATGGTTCCAAATAATCTCATTTCCCCTGTAATCCCTTTCCGAAAGAACGTAGAACGAAGTCAAAGTAGAAGAGAATGCTTTTCAGGTGATGCACAACACGGCACAACCATTAGTTCCGAACAATCTCGGATTTTCATGGTTCCAAATTATCTTATTTTGCCTGTATTTCCTTCTCGAGAAATCGTAAAACAAAGTGAAAGTGAAAGAGAATGCTTTCCAGGTGATGCACAACACGGCACAACTATTAGTTTCGAACAATCTCGGATTTTCATGGTTTTAAATTATCTCATTTTACCTGCATTTCCTGTTCGGAAGAACGTAAAACGAAGTGAAAGTGACAGAGAATGCTCTTCAGGTGATGCACAACACGGCACAACCATTAGTTCCGAACAATCTCGGATTTTCATGGTTCCAAATTATCTCATTTCACCTGTATTCCCTTTTTGGAAGAACGTAAAACGAAGTGAAAGTGAAAGAGAATGCTTTCCAGGTGATGCACAACACGGCACAACCATTAGTTTCGAACAATCTCGGATTTTCATGTTTTCAAATTATCTCATTTCACCTGTATTTCCTTTTTGGAAGAACGTAAAACGGAGTGAAAGTGACAGAGAATGCTCTTCAGGTGATGCACAACACGGCACAACCATTAGTTCCGAACAATCTCGGATTTTCATGGTTCCAAATTATCTCATTTCACCTGTATTTCCTTTTTGGAAGAACGTAAAACGTTGTGAAAGTGACAGAGAATGCTCTTCAGGTGATGCACAACACGGCACAACCATTAGTTTCAAACAATCTCGAATTTTCATGGTTCCAAATTATCTCATTTCCTGTTCGGAAGAACGTGAAACAAAGTGAAAGTGTGAGAGAATGCTAATCAGGTGATGCACAACACGGCACAACCATGAGTTTCGAACAATCTCGGATTTTCATGGTCCCAAATTATCTTATTTCGCCTGTATTTCCTTCTCGAGAAATCGTGAAACAAAGTGAAAGTGAAAGAGAATGCTTTCCAGGTGATGCACAACACGGCACAACTATTAGTTTCGAACAATCTCGGATTTTCATGGTTTCAAATTATCTCATTTTACCTGCATTTTCTGTTCGGAAGAACGTGAAACAAAGTAAAAGTGTGAGAGAATGCTCTCCAGGTGATGCACAACACGGCACAACTATTAGTTTCAAACAATCTCGGATTTTCATGGTTCCAAATTATTTCATTTTACCTGTATTTCCTTTCCGGAGAAACGTGAAACGAAGTAAAAGTAGTAGATAATGCTAATCAGGTGATGCACAACACGGCACAACCATGAGTTTCGAACAATCTCGGATTTTCATGGTTCCAAATTATCTTATTTTGCCTGTATTTCCTTCTCGAGAAATCGTGAAACAAAGTGAAAGTGAAAGAGAATGCTTTCCAGGTGATGCACAACACGGCACAACTATTAGTTTCGAACAATCTCGGATTTTCATGGTTTCAAATTATCTCATTTTACCTACATTTCCTGTTCGGAAGAACGTAAAACGAAGTGAAAGTGACAGAGAATGCTCTTCAGGTGATGCACAACACGGCACAACCATTAGTTCCGAACAATCTCGGATTTTCATGGTTCCAAATTATCTCATTTCACCTGTATTCCCTTTTTGGAAGAACGTAAAACAAAGTGAAAGTGAAAGAGAATGCTTTCCAGGTGATGCACAACACGGCACAACCATTAGTTTCGAACAATCTCGGATTTTCATGGTTCCAAATTATCTCATTTCACCTGTATTTCCTTTTTGGGAAAACGTGAAACGAAGTAAAAGTGTGAGAGAATGCTAATCAGGTGATGCACAACACGGCACAACTATTAGTTTCGAACAATCTCGGATTTTCATGATTCTAAATTATTTCATTTTACCTGTATTTCCTTTCCGGAGAAACGTGAAACGAAGTAAAAGTAGTAGAGAATGCTAATCAGGTGATGCACAACACGGCACAACCATTAGTTTCGAACAATCTCGGATTTTCATGGTTCCAAATTATCTCATTTTACCTGCATTTCCTGTTCGGAAGAACGTGAAACAAAGTGAAAGTGTGAGAGAATGCTCTCCAGGTGATGCACAACACGGCACAACCATTAGTTTCAAACAATCTCGGATTTTCATGGTTCCAAATTATTTCATTTTACCTGTATTTCCTCTCCGGAGAAACGTGAAACGTGGTAAAAGTAGTAGAGAATGCTAATCAGGTGATGCACAACACGGCACAACCATTAGTTCCGAACAATCTCGGATTTTCATGGTTTCAAATTATCTCATTTTACCTGTATTTCCTTTCCGGAGAAACGTGAAACGAAGTAAAAGTAGTAGAGAATGCTAATCAGGTGATGCACAACACGGCACAACCATTAGTTTCGAACAATCTCGGATTTTCATGGTTCCAAATTATCTCATTTTACCTGCATTTCCTGTTCGGAAGAACGTGAAACAAAGTGAAAGTGTGAGAGAATGCTCTCCAGGTGATGCACAACACGGCACAACCATTAGTTCCGAACAATCTCGGATTTGCATGGTTCTAAATTATCTTATTTCACCTGTATTTCCTTTTTGGAAGAACGTGAAACGAAGTTAAAGTGACAGAGAATGCTGATCAGGTGATGCACAACACGGCACAACCATGAGTTTCGAACAATCTCGGATTTTCATGGTTCCAAATTATCTTATTTTGCCTGTATTTCCTTCTCGAGAAATCGTGAAACAAAGTGAAAGTGAAAGAGAATGCTTTCCAGGTGATGCACAACACGGCACAACTATTAGTTTCGAACAATCTCGGATTTTCATGGTTCCAAATTATCTCATTTTACCTGCATTTCCTGTTCGGAAGAACGTAAAACGAAGTGAAAGTGACAGAGAATGCTCTTCAGGTGATGCACAACACGGCACAACCATTGGTTCCGAACAATCTCGGATTTTCATGGTTCCAAATTATCTCATTTCACCTGTATTCCCTTTTTGGAAGAACGTAAAACGAAGTGAAAGTGAAAGAGAATGCTTTCCAGGTGATGCACAACACGGCACAACCATTAGTTTCGAACAATCTCGGATTTTCATGGTTCCAAATTATCTCATTTTACCTGTATTTCCTTTCCGGAGAAACGTGAAACGAAGTAAAAGTAGTAGAGAATGCTAATCAGGTGATGCACAACACGGCACAACCATTAGTTTCGAACAATCTCGGATTTTCATGGTTCCAAATTATCTCATTTCACCTGTATTTCCTTTTTGGAAGAACGTAAAACGAAGTGAAAGTGACAGAGAATGCTCTTCAGGTGATGCACAACACGGCACAACCATTAGTTTCAAACAATCTCGGATTTTCATGGTTCCAAATTATTTCATTTTACCTGTATTTCCTCTCCGGAGAAACGTGAAACGAAGTAAAAGTAGTAGAGAATGCTTTCCAGGTGATGCACAACACGGCACAACCATTAGTTTCGAACAATCTCGGATTTTCATGTTTTCAAATTATCTCATTTCACCTGTATTTCCTTTTTGGAAGAACGTAAAACGGAGTGAAAGTGACAGAGAATGCTCTTCAGGTGATGCACAACACGGCACAACCATTAGTTCCGAACAATCTCGGATTTTCATGGTTCCAAATTATCTCATTTCACCTGTATTTCCTTTTTGGAAGAACGTAAAACGTTGTGAAAGTGACAGAGAATGCTCTCCAGGTGATGCACAACACGGCACAACCATTAGTTTCAAACAATCTCGAATTTTCATGGTTCCAAATTATCTCATTTCCTGTTCGGAAAAACGTGAAACAAAGTGAAAGTGTGAGAGAATGCTAATCAGGTGATGCACAACACGGCACAACCATGAGTTTCGAACAATCTCGGATTTTCATAGTCCCAAATTATCTTATTTCGCCTGTATTTCCTTCTCGAGAAATCGTGAAACAAAGTGAAAGTGGAAGAGAATGCTTTCCAGGTGATGCACAACACGGCACAACTATTAGTTTCGAACAATCTCGGATTTTCATGGTTCCAAATTATCTCATTTCACCTGTATTCCCTTTTTGGAAGAACGTAAAACGAAGTGAAAGTGAAAGAGAATGCTTTCCAGGTGATGCACAACACGGCACAACCATGAGTTTCGAACAATCTCGGATTTTCATGGTTCCAAATTATCTCATTTTACCTGTATTTCCTTTCCGGAGAAACGTGAAACGAAGTAAGAGTAGTAGAGAATGCTAATCAGGTGATGCACAACACGGCACAACCATTAGTTTCGAACAATCTCGGATATTCATGGTTCCAAATTATCTAATTTTACCTGTATTTCCTTTCCGGAGAAACGTGAAACGAAGTAAAAGTAGTGGAGAATGCTAATCAGGTGATGCACAACACGGCACAACCATTAGTTTCGAACAATCTCGGATTTTCATGGTTCCAAATTATCTCATTTTATCTGTATTTCCTTTTTGGAAGAACGTAAAACAAAGTGGAAGTGACAGAGAATGCTCTTCAGGTGATGCACAACACGGCACAACCATTAGTTTCGAACAATCTCGGATTTTCATGGTTCCAAATTATCTCATTTTACCTGTATTTTCTTCTTGGAAGAACGTAAAACGAAGTGAAAGTGACAGAGAACGCTCTTCAGGCGATGCACAACACGGCACAACCATTAGTTTCGAACAATCTCGGATTTTCATGGTTCCAAATTATCTCATTTCACCTGTATTCCCTTTTTGGAAGAACGTAAAACGAAGTGAAAGTGACAGAGAATGCTCTTTAGGTGATGCACAACACGGCACAACCATTAGTTTCGAACAATCTCGGATTTTCATGGTTCCAAATTATCTCATTTTACCTGCATTTCCTGTTCGGAAGAACGTAAAACAGAGTGAAAGTGTGAGAGAATGCTCTCCAGGTGATGCACAACACGGCACAATCATTAGTTTCGAACAATCTCGGATTTTCATGGTTCCAAATTATTTCATTTTACCTGTATTTCCTTTCCGGAGAAACGTGAAACGAACTGAAAGTAGTAGAGAATGCTAATCAGGTGATGCAAAACACGGCACAACCATTAGTTTCGAACAATCTCGGATATTCATGGTTCCAAATTATCTCATTTCACCTGTATTTCCTTTTTGGAAGAACGTAAAACGAAGTGAAAGTGACAGAGAATGCTCCTCAGGTGATGCACAACACGGCACAACCATTAGTTTCGAACAATCTCGGATATTCATGGTTCCAAATTATCTAATTTCACCTGTATTTTCTTTTTGGAAGAACGTAAAACGAAGTGGAAGTGACAGAAAATGCTAATCAGGTGATGCACAACACGGTACAACCATTAGTTTCGAACAATCTCGGATATTCATGGTTCCAAATTATCAAATTTCACCTGTATTTTCTTTTTGGAAGAACGTAAAACGAAGTGAAAGTGACAGAGAATGCTCCTCAGGTGATGCACAACACGGCACAACCATTAGTTTCGAACAATCTCGGATATTCATGGTTCCAAATTATCTAATTTCACCTGTATTTTCTTTTTGGAAGAACGTAAAACGGAGTGAAAGTAGTAGAGAATGCTTATCAGGTGATGCACAACACGGCACAACCATTAGTTTCGAACAATCTCGGATTTTCATGGTTTTAAATTATCTAATTTCACCTGTATTTTCTTTTTGGAAGAACGTAGAACGAAGTGGAAGTGACAGAGAATGCTCTTCAGGTGATGTACAACACGGCACAACCATTAGTTTCGAACAATCTCGGATTTTCATGGTTCCAAATTATCTCATTTTACCTGTATTTCCTTTTTGGAAGAACGTAAAACGAAGTGAAAGTGACAGAGAATGCTCTTCAGGTGATGCACAACACGGCACAACCATTAGTTTCGAACAATCTCGGATTTTCATGGTTCCAAATTATCTCATTTTACCTGTATTTCCTTTCCGGAGGAACGTGAAACGAAGTAAAAGTAGTAGAGAATGCTAATCAGGTGATGCACAACACGGCACAACCATTAGTTTCGAACAATCTCGGATTTTCATGGTTCCAAATTATTTCATCTTACCTGTATTTCCTTTCCGGAGAAACGTGAAACGAAGTGAAAGTGACAGAGAATGCTCTTCAGGTGATGCACAACACGGCACAACCATTAGTTTCGAACAATCTCGGATTTTCATGGTTCCAAATTATCTCATTTCACCTGTATTCCCTTTTTGGAAGAACGTAAAACGAAGTGAAAGTGACAGAGAATGCTCTCGAGGTGATGCACAACACGGCACAATCATTAGTTTCGAACAATCTCGGATTTTCATGGTTCCAAATTATCTCATTTCACCTGTATTTCCTTTTTGGAAGAACGTAAAACGAAGTGAAAGTGACAGAGAATGCTAATCGAGTGATGCACAACACGGCACAACCATTAGTTTCGAACAATCTCGGATTTGCATGGTTCCAAATTATCTTATTTCACCTGTATTTCCTTTTTGGGAGAACGTGAAACGAAGTTGAAGTGACAGAGAATGCTAATCAGGTGATGCACAACACGGCACAACCATGAGTTTCGAACAATCTCGGATTTTCATGGTTCCAAATTATCTTATTTTGCCTGTATTTCCTTCTCGAGAAATCGTGAAACAAAGTGAAAGTGAAAGAGAATGCTTTCCAGGTGATGCACAACACGGCACAACTATTAGTTTCGAACAATCTCGGATTTTCATGGTTTCAAATTATCTCATTTTACCTGCATTTCCTGTTCGGAAGAACGTAAAACGAAGTGAAAGTGACAGAGAATGCTCTTCAGGTGATGCACAACACGGCACAACCATTAGTTCCGAACAATCTCGGATTTTCATGGTTCCAAATTATCTCATTTCACCTGTATTCCCTTTTTGGAAGAACGTAAAACAAAGTGAAAGTGAAAGAGAATGCTTTCCAGGTGATGCACAACACGGCACAACCATTAGTTTCGAACAATCTCGGATTTTCATGGTTCCAAATTATCTCATTTCACCTGTATTTCCTTTTTGGGAAAACGTGAAACGAAGTAAAAGTGTGAGAGAATGCTAATCAGGTGATGCACAACACGGCACAACCATTAGTTTCGAACAATCTCGGATTTTCATGGTTCCAAATTATCTCATTTTACCTGCATTTCCTGTTCGGAAGAACGTGAAACAAAGTGAAAGTGTGAGAGAATGCTCTCCAGGTGATGCACAACACGGCACAACCATTAGTTTCGAACAATCTCGGATTTTCATGATTCTAAATTATTTCATTTTACCTGTATTTCCTTTCCGGAGAAACGTGAAACGAAGTAAAAGTAGTAGAGAATGCTGATCAGGTGATGCACAACACGGCACAACCATTAGTTTCGAACAATCTCGGATTTTCATGGTTCCAAATTATCTCATTTTACCTGCATTTCCTGTTCGGAAGAACGTGAAACAAAGTGAAAGTGTGAGAGAATGCTCTCCAGGTGATGCACAACACGGCACAACCATTAGTTTCAAACAATCTCGGATTTTCATGGTTCCAAATTATTTCATTTTACCTGTATTTCCTTTCCGGAGAAACGTGAAACGAAGTAAAAGTAGTAGAGAATGCTAATCAGGTGATGCACAACACGGCACAACCATTAGTTTCGAACAATCTCGGATTTTCATGGTTCCAAATTATCTCATTTCACCTGCATTTTCTGTTCGGAAGAACGTGAAACGAAGTAAAAGTAGTAGAGAATGCTAATCAGGTGATGCACAACACGGCACAACCATTAGTTTCGAACAATCTCGGATTTGCATGGTTCCAAATTATCTTATTTCACCTGTATTTCCTTTTTGGAAGAACGTAAAACGAAGTGAAAGTGACAGAGAATGCTCCTCAGGTGATGCACAACACGGCACAACCATTAGTTTCGAACAATCTCGGATTTTCATGGTTCCAAATTATCTCATTTTACCTGCATTTCCTGTTCGGAAGAACGTGAAACAAAGTGAAAGTGTGAGAGAATGCTCTCCAGGTGATGCACAACACGGCACGACCATTAGTTTCGAACAATCTCGGATTTTCATGTTTTCAAATTATCTCATTTCACCTGTATTTCCTTTTTGGAAGAACGCAAAACGAAGTGAAAGTGACAGAGAATGCTAATCAGGTGATGCACAACACGGCACAACCATGAGTTTCGAACAATCTCGGATTTTCATGGTTCCAAATTATCTTATTTTGCCTGTATTTCCTTCTCGAGAAATCGTGAAACAAAGTGGAAGTGAAAGAGAATGCTTTCCAGGTGATGCACAACACGGCACAACTATTAGTTTCGAACAATCTCGGATTTTCATGGTTCCAAATTATCTCATTTCACCTGTATTCCCTTTTTGGAAGAACGTAGAACGGAGTGGAAGTGAAAGAGAATGCTTTCCAGGTGAAGCACAACACGGCACAACCATGAGTTCCGAACAATCTCGGATTTTCATGGTTCCAAATTATCTCATTTCACCTGTATTCCCTTTTTGGAAGAACGTAAAACGAAGTGAAAGTGACAGAGAATGCTCTCGAGGTGATGCACAACACGGCACAATCATTAGTTTCGAACAATCTCGGATTTTCATGGTTCCAAATTATCTCATTTCACCTGTATTTCCTTTTTGGAAGAACGTAAAACGAAGTGAAAGTGACAGAGAATGCTAATCGAGTGATGCACAACACGGCACAACCATTAGTTTCGAACAATCTCGGATTTGCATGGTTCCAAATTATCTTATTTCACCTGTATTTCCTTTTTGGGAGAACGTGAAACGAAGTTGAAGTGACAGAGAATGCTAATCAGGTGATGCACAACACGGCACAACCATGAGTTTCGAACAATCTCGGATTTTCATGGTTCCAAATTATCTTATTTTGCCTGTATTTCCTTCTCGAGAAATCGTGAAACAAAGTGAAAGTGAAAGAGAATGCTTTCCAGGTGATGCACAACACGGCACAACTATTAGTTTCGAACAATCTCGGATTTTCATGGTTTCAAATTATCTCATTTTACCTGCATTTCCTGTTCGGAAGAACGTAAAACGAAGTGAAAGTGACAGAGAATGCTCTTCAGGTGATGCACAACACGGCACAACCATTAGTTCCGAACAATCTCGGATTTTCATGGTTCCAAATTATCTCATTTCACCTGTATTCCCTTTTTGGAAGAACGTAAAACAAAGTGAAAGTGAAAGAGAATGCTTTCCAGGTGATGCACAACACGGCACAACCATTAGTTTCGAACAATCTCGAATTTTCATGGTTCCAAATTATCTCATTTTACCTGTATTTCCTTTCCGGAGAAACGTGAAACGAAGTAAAAGTAGTAGAGAATGCTAATCAGGTGATGCACAACACGGCACAACCATTAGTTTCAAACAATCTCGGATTTTCATGATTCTAAATTATTTCATTTTACCTGTATTTCCTTTACGGAGAAACGTGAAACGAAGTAAAAGTAGTAGAGAATGCTAATCAGGTGATGCACAACACGGCACAACCATTAGTTTCGAACAATCTCGGATTTTCATGGTTCCAAATTATCTCATTTTACCTCCATTTCCTGTTCGGAAGAACGTAAAACAAAGTGGAAGTGACAGAGAATGCTCTTCAGGTGATGCACAACACGGCACAACCATTAGTTTCGAACAATCTCGGATTTTCATGGTTCCAAATTATCTCATTTCACCTGTATTTCCTTTCCGGAGAAACGTGAAACGAAGTAAAAGTAGTAAAGAATGCTAATCAGGTGATGCACAACACGGCACAACCATTAGTTTCGAACAATCTCGGATTTTCATGTTTTCAAATTATCTCATTTCACCTGTATTTCCTTTTTGGAAGAACGTGAAACGAAGTAAAAGTAGTAAAGAATGCTAATCAGGTAATGCACAACACGGCACAACCATTAGTTTCGAACAATCTCGGATTTTCATGGTTCCAAATTATCTCATTTTACCTGCATTTCCTGTTCGGAAGAACGTAAAACAAAGTGAAAGTGTGAGAGAATGCTCTCCAGGTGATGCACAACACGGCACAATCATTAGTTTCGAACAATCTCGGATTTTCATGGTTCCAAATTATTTCATTTTACCTGTATTTCCTTTCCGGAGAAACGTGAAACGAAGTAAAAGTAGTAGAGAATGCTAATCAGGTGATGCACAACACGGCACAACCATTAGTTTCGAACAATCTCGGATTTTCATGTTTTCAAATTATCTCATTTCACCTGTATTTCCTTTTTGGAAGAACGTGAAACGAAGTAAAAGTAGTAGAGAATGCTAATCAGGTGATGCACAACACGGCACAACCATTAGTTTCGAACAATCTCGGATTTTCATGGTTCCAAATTATCTCATTTCACCTGTATTTCCTTTTTGGAAGAACGTAAAACCAAGTGAAAGTGACAGAGAATGCTCCTCAGGTGATGCACAACACGGCACAACCATTAGTGTCGAACAATCTCGGATTTTCATGGTTCCAAATTATCTCATTTTACCTGTATTTCCTTTTTGGAAGGACGTGAAACGAAGTGAGAGTGACAGAGAATGCTAATCAGGTGATGCACAACACCGCACAACCATGAGTTTCGAACAATCTCGGATTTTCATGGTCCCAAATTATCTTATTTTGCCTGTATTTCCTTGTCGAGAAATCGTGAAACAAAGTGAAAGTGAAAGAGAATGCTCTTCAGGTGATGCACAACACGGCACAACCATTAGTTTCGAACAATCTCGGATTTTCATGGTTCCAAATTATCTCATTTCACCTGTATTTCCTTTTTGGAAGAACGTAAAACGAAGTGAAAGTGACAGAGAATGCTCTTCAGGTGATGCACAACACGGCACAACCATTAGTTTCAAACAATCTCGGATTTTCATGATTCTAAATTATTTCATTTCACCTGTATTTCCTTTCCGGAGAAACGTGAAACGAAGTAAAAGTAGTAGAGAATGCTAATCAGGTGATGCACAACACGGCACAACCATTAGTGTCGAACAATCTCGGATTTTCATGGTTCCAAATTATCTCATTTTACCTGTATTTCCTTTTTGGAAGAACGTAAAACGAAGTGAAAGTGACAGAGAATGCTAATCAGGTGATGCACAACACGGCACAACCATGAGTTTCGAACAGGCTCGGATTTTCATGGTCCCAAATTATCTTATTTTGCCTGTATTTCCTTCTCGAGAAATCGTGAAACAAAGTGGAAGTGAAAGAGAATGCTTTCCAGGTGATGCACAACACGGCACAACTATTAGTTTCGAACAATCTCGGATTTTCATGGTTCCAAATTATCTCATTTTACCTGCATTTCCTTTTTGGAAGAACGTGAAACGAAGTGAAAGTGACAGAGAATGCTCTTCAGGTGATACACAACACGGCACAACCATTAGTTTCGAACAATCTCGGATTTTCATGGTTCCAAATTATCTCATTTCACCTGTATTTCCTTTCTGGAAAAACGTAAAACAAAGTGAAAGTGAAAGAGAATGCTTTCCAGGTGATGCACAACACGGCACAACCATTAGTTTCGAACAATCTCGAATTTTCATGGTTCTAAATTATCTCATTTTACCTGTATTTCCTTTCCGGAGAAACGTGAAACGAAGTAAAAGTAGTAGAGAATGCTAATCAGGTGATGCACAACACGGCACAACCATTAGTTTCGAACAATCTCGGATTTTCATGGTTCCAAATTATCTCATTTCACCTGTATTCCCTTTTTGGAGGAACGTAAAACGAAGTGAAAGTGACAGAGAATGCTCTTCAGGTGATGCACAACACGGCACAACCATTAGTTTCGAACAATCTCGGATTTTCATGGTTCCAAATTATCTCATTTCACCTGTATTTCCTTTTTGGAAGGACGTAAAACGAAGTGAAAGTGACAGAGAATGCTCTTCAGGTGATGCACAACACGGCACAACCATTAGTTTCGAACAATCTCGGATTTTCATGGTTCCGAATTATCTCATTTTACCTCCATTTCCTGTTCGGAAAAACGTAAAACAAAGTGAAAGTGTGAGAGAATGCTCTCCAGGTGATGCACAACACGGCACAACCATTAGTTTCAAACAATCTCGGATTTTCATGATTCTAAATTATTTCATTTTACCTGTATTTCCTTTACGGAGAAACGTGAAACGAAGTAAAAGTAGTAGAGAATGCTAATCAGGTGATGCACAACACGGCACAACCATTAGTTTCGAACAATCTCGGATTTTCATGGTTCCAAATTATCTCATTTTACCTCCATTTCCTGTCCGGAAGAACGTAAAACAAAGTGAAAGTGACAGAGAATGCTCTTCAGGTGATGCACAACACGGCACAACCATTAGTTTCGAACAATCTCGAATTTTCATGGTTCTAAATTATCTCATTTTACCTGTATTTCCTTTCCGGAGAAACGTGAAACGAAGTAAAAGTAGTAGAGAATGCTAATCAGGTGATGCACAACACGGCACAACCATTAGTTTCGAACAATCTCGGATTTTCATGGTTCCAAATTATCTCATTTCACCTGTATTCCCTTTTTGGAGGAACGTAAAACGAAGTGAAAGTGACAGAGAATGCTCTTCAGGTGATGCACAACACGGCACAACCATTAGTTTCGAACAATCTCGGATTTTCATGGTTCCAAATTATCTCATTTCACCTGTATTTCCTTTTTGGAAGGACGTAAAACGAAGTGAAAGTGACAGAGAATGCTCTTCAGGTGATGCACAACACGGCACAACCATTAGTTTCAAACAATCTCGGATTTTCATGATTCTAAATTATTTCATTTTACCTGTATTTCCTTTCCGGAGAAACGTGAAACGAAGTCAAAGTAGTAGAGAATGCTAATCAGGTGATGCACAACACGGCACAACCATTAGTTTCGAACAATCTCGGATTTTCATGGTTCCGAATTATCTCATTTTACCTCCATTTCCTGTTCGGAAAAACGTAAAACAAAGTGAAAGTGTGAGAGAATGCTCTCCAGGTGATGCACAACACGGCACAACCATTAGTTTCAAACAATCTCGGATTTTCATGATTCTAAATTATTTCATTTTACCTGTATTTCCTTTACGGAGAAACGTGAAACGAAGTAAAAGTAGTAGAGAATGCTAATCAGGTGATGCACAACACGGCACAACCATTAGTTTCGAACAATCTCGGATTTTCATGGTTCCAAATTATCTCATTTTACCTCCATTTCCTGTTCGGAAGAACGTAAAACAAAGTGGAAGTGACAGAGAATGCTCTTCAGGTGATGCACAACACGGCACAACCATTAGTTTCGAACAATCTCGGATTTTCATGGTTCCAAATTATCTCATTTCACCTGTATTTCCTTTCCGGAGAAACGTGAAACGAAGTAAAAGTAGTAAAGAATGCTAATCAGGTGATGCACAACACGGCACAACCATTAGTTTCGAACAATCTCGGATTTTCATGTTTTCAAATTATCTCATTTCACCTGTATTTCCTTTTTGGAAGAACGTGAAACGAAGTAAAAGTAGTAAAGAATGCTAATCAGGTAATGCACAACACGGCACAACCATTAGTTTCGAACAATCTCGGATTTTCATGGTTCCAAATTATCTCATTTTACCTGCATTTCCTGTTCGGAAGAACGTAAAACAAAGTGAAAGTGTGAGAGAATGCTCTCCAGGTGATGCACAACACGGCACAATCATTAGTTTCGAACAATCTCGGATTTTCATGGTTCCAAATTATTTCATTTTACCTGTATTTCCTTTCCGGAGAAACGTGAAACGAAGTAAAAGTAGTAGAGAATGCTAATCAGGTGATGCACAACACGGCACAACCATTAGTTTCGAACAATCTCGGATTTTCATGTTTTCAAATTATCTCATTTCACCTGTATTTCCTTTTTGGAAGAACGTGAAACGAAGTAAAAGTAGTAAAGAATGCTAATCAGGTAATGCACAACACGGCACAACCATTAGTTTCGAACAATCTCGGATTTTCATGGTTCCAAATTATCTCATTTTACCTGCATTTCCTGTTCGGAAGAACGTAAAACAAAGTGAAAGTGTGAGAGAATGCTCTCCAGGTGATGCACAACACGGCACAATCATTAGTTTCGAACAATCTCGGATTTTCATGGTTCCAAATTATCTCATTTCACCTGTATTTCCTTTTTGAAAGGACGTAAAACGAAGTGAAAGTGACAGAGAATGCTCTCCAGGTGATGCACAACACGGCACAACCATTAGTTTCGAACAATCTCGGATTTTCATGTTTCCAAATCATCTCATTTTACCTGCATTTCCTGTTCGGAAGAACGTAAAACAACGTGAAAGTGTAAGAGAATGCTCTCCAGGTGATGCACAACACGGCACAATCATTAGTTTCGAACAATCTCGGATTTTCATGGTTCCAAATTATTTCATTTTACCTGTATTTCCTTTTCGGAGAAACGTGAAACGAAGTGAAAGTGACAGAGAATGCTCTTCAGGTGATGCACAACACGGCACAACCATTAGTTTCGAACAATCTCGGATTTGCATGGTTCCAAATTATCTCATTTTACCTGCATTTCCTGTTCGGAAGAACGTAAAACAAAGTGAAAGTGTGAGAGAATGCTCTCCAGGTGATGCACAACACGGCACAATCATTAGTTTCGAACAATCTCGGATTTTCATGGTTCCAAATTATTTCATTTTACCTGTATTTCCTTTCCGGAGAAACGTGAAACGAAGTGAAAGTGACAGAGAATGCTCTTCAGGTGATGCACAACACGGCACAACCATTAGTTTCGAACAATCTCGGATTTTCATGGTTCCAAATTATCTCATTTTACCTCCATTTCCTGTTCGGAAGAACGTAAAACAAAGTGAAAGTGACAGAGAATGCTCTTCAGGTGATGCACAACACGGCACAACCATTAGTTTCGAACAATCTCGGATTTTCATGGTTCCAGATTATCTCATTTCACCTGTATTTCCTTTCCGGAGAGACGTGAAACGAAGTAAAAGTAGTAGAGAATGCTAATCAGGTGATGCACAACACGGCACAACCATTAGTTTCGAACAATCTCGGATTTTCATGTTTTCAAATTATCTCATTTCACCTGTATTTCCTTTTTGGAAGAACGTGAAACGAAGTAAAAGTAGTAAAGAATGCTAATCAGGTAATGCACAACACGGCACAACCATTAGTTTCGAACAATCTCGGATTTTCATGGTTCCAAATTATCTCATTTTACCTGCATTTCCTGTTCGGAAGAACGTAAAACAAAGTGAAAGTGTGAGAGAATGCTCTCCAGGTGATGCACAACACGGCACAATCATTAGTTTCGAACAATCTCGGATTTTCATGGTTCCAAATTATCTCATTTCACCTGTATTTCCTTTTTGGAAGGACGTAAAACGAAGTGAAAGTGACAGAGAATGCTCTCCAGGTGATGCACAACACGGCACAACCATTAGTTTCGAACAACCTCGGATTTTCATGGTTCCAAATTATCTCATTTCACCTGTATTTCCTTTTTGGAAGAACGTAAAACGAAGTGAAAGTGACAGAGAATGCTCTTCAGGTGATGCACAACACGGCACAACCATTAGTTTCGAACAATCTCGGATTTTCATGGTTCCAAATTATCTCATTTCACCTGTATTTCCTTTTCGGAAGAACGTAAAACGAAGTGAAAGTGACAGAGAATGCTCTTCAGGTGATGCACAACACGGCACAACCATTAGTTTCGAACAATCTCAGATTTGCATGGTTCCAAATTATCTCATTTTACCTGCATTTCCTGTTCGGAAGAACGTAAAACGAAGTAAAAGTGACAGAGAATGCTCCTCAGGTGATGCACAACACGGCACAACCATTAGTGTCGAACAATCTCGGATTTTCATGGTTCCAAATTATCTTATTTTGCCTGTATTTCCTTCTCGAGAAATCGTGAAACAAAGTGAAAGTGAAAGAGAATGCTTTCCAGGTGATGCACAACACGGCACAACCATTAGTGTCAAACAATCTCGGATTTTCATGGTTCCAAATTATCTCATTTTACCTGTATTTCCTTTTTGGAAGAACGTGAAACGAAGTGAAAGTGACAGAGAATGCTAATCAGGTGATGCACAACACGGCACAACCATGAGTTTCGAACAATCTCGGATTTTCATGGTCCCAAATTATCTTATTTTGCCTGTATTTCCTTCTCGAGAAATCGTGAAACAAAGTGAAAGTGAAAGAGAATGCTTTCCAGGTGATGCACAACACGGCACAACCATTAGTGTCAAACAATCTCGGATTTCCATGGTTCCAAATAATCTCATTTCCCCTGTAATCCCTTGCCGAAAGAACGTAGAACAAAGTCAAAGTAGAAAAGAATGCTTTCCAGGTGATGCACAACACGGCACAACTATTAGTTTCGAACGATCTCGGATTTTCATGGTTTCAAATTATCTCATTTTACCTGCATTTCCTGTTCGAAAGAACGTAAAACGAAGTGAAAGTGACAGAGAATGCTCTTCGGGTGATGCACAACACGGCACAACCATTAGTTCCGGAAAATCTCGGATTTTCATGGTTCCAAATTATCTCATTTCCCCTGTATTCCCTTATTGGAAGAACGTAAAACGAAGTGAAAGTGACAGAGAATGCTCTTCAGGTGATGCACAACACGGCACAACCATTAGTTTCGAACAATCTCGGATTTCCATGGTTCCAAATGATCTCATTTCACCTGTATTTCCTTTTTGGAAAAACGTAAAACAAAGTGAAAGTGACAGAGAATGCTCTTCAGGTGATGCACAACACGGCACAACCATTAGTTTCGAACAATCTCGGATTTTCATGGTTCCAAATTATCTCATTTCACCTGTATCTCCTTTTTGGAAGAACGTAAAACAAAGTGAAAGTGAAAGAGAATGCTTTCCAGGTGATGCACAACACGGCACAACCATTAGTTTCGAACAATCTCGGATTTTCATGGTTCCAAATCATCTCATTTCACCTGTATTTCCTTTTTGGAAGAACGTGAAACGAAGTGAAAGTGACAGAGAATGCTAATCAGGTGATGCACAACACGGCACAACCATGAGTTTCGAACAATCTCGGATTTTCATGGTTCCAAATTATCTTATTTTGCCTGTATTTCCTTCTCGAGAAATCGTGAAACAAAGTGAAAGTGAAAGAGAATGCTTTCCAGGTGATGCACAACACGGCACAATTATTAGTGTCAAACAATTTCGGATTTTCATGGTTCCAAATAATCTCATTTCCCCTGTAATCCCTTTCCGAAAGAACGTAGAACGAAGTCAAAGTAGAAGAGAATGCGTTCCAGGTGATGCACAACACGGCACAACTATTAGTTTCGAACAATCTCGGATTTTCATAGTCTCAAATTATCTCATTTTACCTGCATTTCCTGTTCGGAAGAACGTAAAACGAAGTGAAAGTGACAGAGAATGCTCTTCGGGTGATGCACAACACGGCACAACCATGAGTGTCGAACAATCTCGGATTTTCATGGTTCCAAATTATCTCATTTCACCTGTATTTCCTTTTTGGAAGAACGTGAAACGAAGTGAAAGTGACAGGGAATGCTCTTCAGGTGATGCACAACACGGCACAACCATTAGTTTCGAACAATCTCGGATTTTCATGTTTTCAAATTATCTCATTTCACCTGTATTTCCTTTCCGGAGAAACGTGAAACGAAGTAAAAGTAGTAGAGAATGCTAATCAGGTGATGCACAACACGGCACAACCATTAGTTTCGAACAATCTCGGATTTTCATGTTTTCAAATTATCTCATTTCACCTGTATTTCCTTTTTGGAAGAACGTAAAACGGAGTGAAAGTGACAGAGAATGCTCTTCAGGTGATGCACAACACGGCACAACCATTAGTTCCGAACAATCTCGGATTTTCATGGTTCCAAATTATCTCATTTCACCTGTATTTCCTTTTTGGAAGAACGTAAAACGTTGTGAAAGTGACAGAGAATGCTCTTCAGGTGATGCACAACACGGCACAACCATTAGTTTCAAACAATCTCGGATTTTCATGGTTCCAAATTATCTCATTTCCTGTTCGGAAGAACGTGAAACAAAGTGGGAGTGTGAGAGAATGCTAATCAGGTGATGCACAACACGGCACGACCATTAGTTTCGAACAATCTCGGATATTCATGGTTCCAAATTATCTCATTTCACCTGTATTTCCTTCTTGGAAGAACGTAAAACAAAGTGAAAGTAGTAGAGAATGCTAATCAGGTGATGCACAACACGGCACAACCATTAGTTTCGAACAATCTCGGATTTTCATGGTTCCAAATTATCTCATTTCACCTGTATTTTCTTTTTGGAAGAACGTAGAACGAAGCGAAAGTGACAGAGAATGCTCTTCAGGGGATGCACAACACGGCACAACCATTGGTTTCGAACAATCTCGGATTTTCATGGTTCCAAATTATCTCATTTTACCTGTATTTCCTTTTTGGAAGAACGTCAAACGAAGTGAAAGTGACAGAGAATGCTCTTCAGGTGATGCACAACACGGCACAACCATTAGTTTCGAACAATCTCGGATTTTCATGGTTCCAAATTATCTCATTTTACCCGCATTTCCTGTTCGGAAGAACGTGAAACAAAGTAAAAGTGTGAGAAAATGCTCTCCAGGTGATGCACAACATGGCACAACTATTAGTTTCGAACAATCTCGGATTTTCATGTTTTCAAATTATCTCATTTTACCCGCATTTCCTGTTCGGAAGAACGTGAAACAAAGTAAAAGTGTGAGAAAATGCTCTCCAGGTGATGCACAACATGGCACAACTATTAGTTTCGAACAATCTCGGATTTTCATGGTTCCAAATTATCTCATTTTACCTGTATTTCCTTTTTGGAAGTACGTGAAACGAAGTGAAAGTGACAGAGAATGCTCTTCGGGTGATGCACAACACGGCACAACCATGAGTGTCGAACAATCTCGGATTTTCATGGTTCCAAATTATCTTATTTTGCCCGTATTTCCTTCTCGAGAAATCGTGAAACAAAGTGAAAGTGAAAGAGAATGCTTTCCAGGTGATGCACAACACGGCACAACCATAAGTGTCAAACAATCTCGGATTTCCATGGTTCCAAATAATCTCATTTCCCCTGTAATCCCTTGCCGAAAGAACGTAGAACGAAGTCAAAGTAGAAAAGAATGCTTTCCAGGTGATGCACAACACGGCACAACTATTAGTTTCGAACGATCTCGGATTTTCATGGTTTCAAATTATCTCATTTTACCTGCATTTCCTGTTCGAAAGAACGTAAAACGAAGTGAAAGTGACAGAGAATGCTCTTCGGGTGATGCACAACACGGCACAACCATTAGTTCCGGAAAATCTCGGATTTTCATGGTTCCAAATTATCTCATTTCCCCTGTTCCCTTTTTGGAAGAACGTAAAACGAAGTGAAAGTGACAGAGAATGCTCTTCAGGTGATGCACAACACGGCACAACCATTAGTTTCGAACAATCTCGGATTTCCATGGTTCCAAATTATCTCATTTCACCTGTATTTCCTTTTTGGAAAAACGTAAAACAAAGTGAAAGTGACAGAGAATGCTCTTCAGGTGATGCACAACACGGCACAACCATTAGTTTCGAACAATCTCGGATTTTCATGGTTCCAAATTATCTCATTTCACCTGTATCTCCTTTTTGGAAGAACGTAAAACAAAGTGAAAGTGGAAGAGAATGCTTCCCAGGTGATGCACAACACGGCACAACCATTAGTTTCGAACAATCTCGGATTTTCATGGTTCCAAATCATCTCATTTCACCTGTATTTCCTTTTTGGAAGAACGTGAAACGAAGTGAAAGTGACAGAGAATGCTAATCAGGTGATGCACAACACGGCACAACCATGAGTTTCGAACAATCTCGGATTTTCATGGTTCCAAATTATCTTATTTTGCCTGTATTTCCTTCTCGAGAAATCGTGAAACAAAGTGAAAGTGAAAGAGAATGCTTTCCAGGTGATGCACAACACGGCACAATTATTAGTGTCAAACAATTTCGGATTTTCATGGTTCCAAATAATCTCATTTCCCCTGTAATCCCTTTCCGAAAGAACGTAGAACGAAGTCAAAGTAGAAGAGAATGCGTTCCAGGTGATGCACAACACGGCACAACTATTAGTTTCGAACAATCTCGGATTTTCATAGTTTCAAATTATCTCATTTTACCTGCATTTCCTGTTCGGAAGAACGTAAAACGAAGTGAAAGTGACAGAGAATGCTCTTCGGGTGATGCGCAACACGGCACAACCATGAGTGTCGAACAATCTCGGATTTTCATGGTTCCAAATTATCTCATTTCACCTGTATTTCCTTTTTGGAAGAACGTGAAACGAAGTGAAAGTGACAGGGAATGCTCTTCAGGTGATGCACAACACGGCACAACCATTAGTTCCGAACAATCTCGGATTTTCATGTTTTCAAATTATCTCATTTCACCTGTATTTCCTTTCCGGAGAAACGTGAAACGAAGTAAAAGTAGTAGAGAATGCTAATCAGGTGATGCACAACACGGCACAACCATTAGTTTCGAACAATCTCGGATTTTCATGTTTTCAAATTATCTCATTTCACCTGTATTTCCTTCTTGGAAGAACGTAAAACGGAGTGAAAGTGACAGAGAATGCTCTTCAGGTGATGCACAACACGGCACAACCATTAGTTCCGAACAATCTCGGATTTTCATGGTTCCAAATTATCTCATTTCACCTGTATTTCCTTTTTGGAAGAACGTAAAACGTTGTGAAAGTGACAGAGAATGCTCTTCAGGTGATGCACAACACGGCACATCCATTAGTTTCAAACAATCTCGGATTTTCATGGTTCCAAATTATCTCATTTCCTGTTCGGAAGAACGTGAAACAAAGTGGGAGTGTGAGAGAATGCTAATCAGGTGATGCACAACACGGCACAACCATTAGTTTCGAACAATCTCGGATATTCATGGTTCCAAATTATCTCATTTCACCTGTATTTTCTTTTTGGAAGAACGTAAAACGAAGTGAAAGTGACAGAGAATGCTCTTCAGGGGATGCACAACACGGCACAACCATTGGTTTCGAACAATCTCGGATTTTCATGGTTCCAAATTATCTCATTTCACCTGTATTTCCTTTTTGGAAGAACGTCAAACGAAGTGAAAGTGACAGAGAATGCTCTTCAGGTGATGCACAACACGGCACAACCATTAGTTTCGAACAATCTCGGATTTTCATGGTTCCAAATTATCTCATTTTACCCGCATTTCCTGTTCGGAAGAACGTGAAACAAAGTAAAAGTGTGAGAAAATGCTCTCCAGGTGATGCACAACATGGCACAACTATTAGTTTCGAACAATCTCGGATTTTCATGTTTTCAAATTATCTCATTTCACCTGTATTTCCTTTTTGGAAGAACGTGAAACGAAGTGAAAGTGACAGAGAATGCTCCTCAGGTGATGCACAACACGGCACAACCATGAGTGTCGAACAATCTCGGATTTTCATGGTTCCAAATTATCTCATTTCACCTGTATTTCCTTTTTGGAAAAACGTGAAACGAAGTGAAAGTGACAGGGAATGCTCTTCAGGTGATGCACAACACGGCACAACCATTAGTTTCGTACAATCTCGGATTTTCATGTTTTCAAATTATCTCATTTCACCTGTATTTCCTTTTTGGAAGAACGTAGAACGAAGTGGAAGTGACAGAGAATGCTCTTCAGGTGATGCACAACACGGCACAACCATTAGTTTCGAACAATCTCGGATATTCATGGTTCCAAATTATCTCATTTCACCTGTATTTTCTTCTTGGAAGAACGTAAAACGAAGTGAAAGTAGTAGAGAATGCTAATCAGGTGATGCACAACACGGCACAACCATTAGTTTCGAACAATCTCGGATTTTCATGGTTCCAAATTATCTCATTTTACCTGCATTTCCTGTTCGGAAGAACGTGAAACAAAGTGAAAGTGTGAGAGAATGCTCTCCAGGTGAAGCACAACACGGCACAACCATTAGTTTCAAACAATCTCGGATTTTCATGGTTCCAAATTATTTCATTTTACCTGTATTTCCTCTCCGGAGAAACGTGAAACGTAGTAAAAGTAGTAGAGAATGCTAATCAGGTGATGCACAACACGGCACAACCATTAGTTCCGAACAATCTCGGATTTTCATGGTTTCAAATTATCTCATTTTACCTGCATTTCCTGTTCGGAAGAACGTGAAACAAAGTGAAAGTGTGAGAGAATGCTCTCCAGGTGATGCACAACACGGCACAACCATTAGTTTCGAACAATCTCGGATTTTCATGGTTCCAAATTATCTCATTTCACCTGTATTTCCTTTTTGGAAGAACGTAAAACGAAGTGAAAGTGACAGAGAATGCTCTTCAGGTGATGCACAACACGGCACAACCATTAGTTTCGAACAATCTCGGATTTTCATGGTTCCAAATTATCTCATTTCACCTGTATTTCCTTTCCGGAGAAACGTGAAACGAAGTGAAAGTAGTAGAGAATGCTAATCAGGTGATACACAACACGGCACAACCATTAGTTCCGAACAATCTCGGATTTTCATGGTTCCAAATTATCTTATTTTGCCTGTATTTCCTTCTCGAGAAATCGTGAAACAAAGTGAAAGTGAAAGAGAATGCTTTCCAGGTGATGCACAACACGGCACAACTATTAGTTTCGAACAATTTCGGATTTTCATGGTTTCAAATTATCTCATTTTACCTGCATTTCCTGTTCGGAAGAACGTGAAACGAAGTGAAAGTGACAGAGAATGCTCTTCAGGTGATGCACAACACGGCACAACCATTAGTTCCGAACAATCTCGGATTTTCATGGTTCCAAATTATCTCATTTCACCTGTATTCCCTTTTTGGAAGAACGTAAAACGAAGTGAAAGTGAAAGAGAATGCTTTCCAGGTGATGCACAACACGGCACAACCATTAGTTTCGAACAATCTCGGATTTTCATGTTTTCAAATTATCTCATTTCACCTGTATTTCCTTTTTGGAAGAACGTAAAACGGAGTGAAAGTGACAGAGAATGCTCTTCAGGTGATGCACAACACGGCACAACCATTAGTTCCGAACAATCTCGGATTTTCATGGTTCCAAATTATCTCATTTCACCTGTATTTCCTTTTTGGAAGAACGTAAAACGTTGTGAAAGTGACAGAGAATGCTCTTCAGGTGATGCACAACACGGCACAACCATTAGTTTCAAACAATCTCGAATTTTCATGGTTCCAAATTATCTCATTTCCTGTTCGGAAGAACGTGAAACAAAGTGAAAGTGTGAGAGAATGCTAATCAGGTGATGCACAACACGGCACAACCATGAGTTTCGAACAATCTCGGATTTTCATGGTCCCAAATTATCTTATTTTGCCTGTATTTCCTTCTCGAGAAATCGTGAAACAAAGTGAAAGTGAAAGAGAATGCTTTCCAGGTGATGCACAACACGGCACAACTATTAGTTTCGAACAATCTCGGATTTTCATGGTTTCAAATTATCTCATTTTACCTGCATTTCCTGTTCGGAAGAACGTGAAACAAAGTAAAAGTGTGAGAGAATGCTCTCCAGGTGATGCACAACACGGCACAACTATTAGTTTCAAACAATCTCGGATTTTCATGATTCCAAATTATTTCATTTTACCTGTATTTCCTTACCGGAGAAACGTGAAACGAAGTAAAAGTAGTAGATAATGCTAATCAGGTGATGCACAACACGGCACAACCATGAGTTTCGAACAATCTCGGATTTTCATGGTTCCAAATTATCTTATTTTGCCTGTATTTCCTTCTCGAGAAATCGTGAAACAAAGTGGAAGTGAAAGAGAATGCTCTCCAGGTGATGCACAACACGGCACAACTATTAGTTTCAAACAATCTCGGATTTTCATGATTCCAAATTATTTCATTTTACCTGTATTTCCTTTCCGGAGAAACGTGAAACGAAGTAAAAGTGACAGAAAATGCTCGTCAGGTGATGCACAACACGGCACAACCATTAGTTTCGAACAATCTCGGATATTCATGGTTCCAAATTATCTCATTTCACCTGTATTTCCTTCTTGGAAGAACGTAAAACAAAGTGAAAGTAGTAGAGAATGCTAATCAGGTGATGCACAACACGGCACAACCATTAGTTTCGAACAATCTCGGATTTTCATGGTTCCAAATTATCTCATTTCACCTGTATTTTCTTTTTGGAAGAACGTAAAACGAAGTGAAAGTGACAGAGAACGCTCTTCAGGGGATGCACAACACGGCACAACCATTGGTTTCGAACAATCTCGGATTTTCATGGTTCCAAATTATCTCATTTCACCTGTATTTCCTTTTTGGAAGAACGTCAAACGAAGTGAAAGTGACAGAGAATGCTCTTCAGGTGATGCACAACACGGCACAACCATTAGTTTCGAACAATCTCGGATTTTCATGGTTCCAAATTATCTCATTTTACCCGCATTTCCTGTTCGGAAGAACGTGAAACAAAGTAAAAGTGTGAGAAAAAGCTCTTCAGGTGATGCACAACATGGCACAACTATTAGTTTCGAACAATCTCGGATTTTCATGTTTTCAAATTATCTCATTTCACCTGTATTTCCTTTTTGGAAGAACGTAAAACGGAGTGAAAGTGACAGAGAATGCTCTTCAGGTGATGCACAACACGGCACAACCATTAGTTCCGAACAATCTCGGATTTTCATGGTTCCAAATTATCTCATTTCACCTGTATTTCCTTTTTGGAAGAACGTAAAACGTTGTGAAAGTGACAGAGAATGCTCTTCAGGTGATGCACAACACGGCACAACCATTAGTTTCAAACAATCTCGAATTTTCATGGTTCCAAATTATCTCATTTCCTGTTCGGAAGAACGTGAAACAAAGTGAAAGTGTGAGAGAATGCTAATCAGGTGATGCACAACACGGCACAACCATGAGTTTCGAACAATCTCGGATTTTCATGGTCCCAAATTATCTTATTTTGCCTGTATTTCCTTCTCGAGAAATCGTGAAACAAAGTGAAAGTGAAAGAGAATGCTTTCCAGGTGATGCACAACACGGCACAACTATTAGTTTCGAACAATCTCGGATTTTCATGGTTTCAAATTATCTCATTTTACCTGCATTTCCTGTTCGGAAGAACGTGAAACAAAGTAAAAGTGTGAGAGAATGCTCTCCAGGTGATGCACAACACGGCACAACTATTAGTTTCAAACAATCTCGGATTTTCATGGTTCCAAATTATTTCATTTTACCTGTATTTCCTTTCCGGAGAAACGTGAAACGAAGTAAAAGTAGTAGATAATGCTAATCAGGTGATGCACAACACGGCACAACCATGAGTTTCGAACAATCTCGGATTTTCATGGTTCCAAATTATCTTATTTTGCCTGTATTTCCTTCTCGAGAAATCGTGGAACAAAGTGGAAGTGAAAGAGAATGCTTTCCAGGTGATGCACAACACGGCACAACTATTAGTTTCGAACAATCTCGGATTTTCATGGTTCCAAATTATCTCATTTCACCTGTATTCCCTTTTTGGAAGAACGTAAAACGAAGTGAAAGTGACAGAGAATGCTCTCCAGGTGATGCACAACACGGCACAATCATTAGTTTCGAACAATCTCGGATTTTCATGGTTCCAAATTATCTCATTTCACCTGTATTTCCTTTTTGGAAGAACGTAAAACGAAGTAAAAGTGACAGAGAATGCTAATCGAGTGATGCACAACACGGCACAACCATTAGTTTCGAACAATCTCGGATTTGCATGGTTCCAAATTATCTTATTTCACCTGTATTTCCTTTTTGGGAGAACGTGAAACGAAGTTAAAGTGACAGAGAATGCTAATCAGGTGATGCACAACACGGCACAACCATGAGTTTCGCACAATCTCGGATTTTCATGGTTCCAAATTATCTTATTTTGCCTGTATTTCCTTCTCGAGAAATCGTGAAACAAAGTGAAAGTGAAAGAGAATGCTTTCCAGGTGATGCACAACACGGCACAACTATTAGTTTCGAACAATCTCGGATTTTCATGGTTTCAAATTATCTCATTTTACCTGCATTTCCTGTTCGGAAGAACGTAAAACGAAGTGAAAGTGACAGAGAATGCTCTTCAGGTGATGCACAACACGGCACAACCATTAGTTCCGAACAATCTCGGATTTTCATGGTTCCAAATTATCTCATTTTACCTGCATTTCCTGTTCGGAAGAACGTGAAACAAAGTGAAAGTGTGAGAGAATGCTCTCCAGGTGATGCACAACACGGCACAACCATTAGTTTCAAACAATCTCGGATTTTCATGGTTCCAAATTATCTCATTTTACCTGCATTTCCTGTTCGGAAGAACGTGAAACAAAGTGAAAGTGTGAGAGAATGCTCTCCAGGTGATGCACACCACGGCACAACCATTAGTTTCAAACAATCTCGGATTTTCATGGTTCCAAATTATTTCATTTTACCTGTATTTCCTTTCCGGAGAAACGTGAAACGAAGTAAAAGTAGTAGAGAATGCTCTTCAGGTGATGCACAACACGGCACAACCATTAGTTTCGAACAATCTCGGATTTTCATGGTTCCAAATTATCTCATTTTACCTGCATTTCCTGTTCGGAAGAACGTGAAACAAAGTGAAAGTGTGAGAGAATGCTCTCCAGGTGATGCACAACACGGCACGACCATTAGTTTCGAACAATCTCGGATTTTCATGTTTTCAAATTATCTCATTTCACCTGTATTTCCTTTTTGGAAGAACGCAAAACGAAGTGAAAGTGACAGAGAATGCTCTTCAGGTGATGCACAACACGGCACAACCATTAGTTCCGAACAATCTCGGATTTGCATGGTTCTAAATTATCTTATTTCACCTGTATTTCCTTTTTGGAAGAACGTGAAACGTAGTTAAAGTGACAGAGAATGCTGATCAGGTGATGCACAACACGGCACAACCATGAGTTTCGAACAATCTCGGATTTTCATGGTTCCAAATTATCTTATTTTGCCTGTATTTCCTTCTCGAAAAATCGTGAAACAAAGTGAAAGTGAAAGAGAATGCTTTCCAGGTGATGCACAACACGGCACAACTATTAGTTTCGAACAATCTCGGATTTTCATGGTTTCAAATTATCTCATTTTACCTGCATTTCCTGTTCGGAAGAACGTAAAACGAAGTGAAAGTGACAGAGAATGCTCTTCAGGTGATGCACAACACGGCACAACCATTAGTTCCGAACAATCTCGGATTTTCATGGTTCCAAATTATCTCATTTCACCTGTATTCCCTTTTTGGAAGAACGTAAAACGAAGTGAAAGTGAAAGAGAATGCTTTCCAGGTGATGCACAACACGGCACAACCATTAGTTTCGAACAATCTCGGATTTTCATGGTTCCAAATTATCTCATTTTACCTGTATTTCCTTTCCGGAGAAACGTGAAACGAAGTAAAAGTAGTAGAGAATGCTAATCAGGTGATGCACAACACGGCACAACCATTAGTTTCGAACAATCTCGGATTTTCATGGTTCCAAATTATCTCATTTCACCTGTATTTCCTTTTTGGAAGAACGTAAAACGAAGTGAAAGTGACAGAGAATGCTCTTCAGGTGATGCACAACACGGCACAACCATTAGTTTCAAACAATCCCGGATTTTCATGGTTCCAAATTATTTCATTTTACCTGTATTTCCTCTCCGGAGAAACGTGAAACGGAGTAAAAGTAGTAGAGAATGCTTTCCAGGTGATGCACAACACGGCACAACCATTAGTTTCGAACAATCTCGGATTTTCATGTTTTCAAATTATCTCATTTCACCTGTATTTCCTTTTTGGAAGAACGTAAAACGGAGTGAAAGTGACAGAGAATGCTCTTCAGGTGATGCACAACACGGCACAACCATTAGTTCCGAACAATCTCGGATTTTCATGGTTCCAAATTATCTCATTTCACCTGTATTTCCTTTTCGGAAGAACGTAAAACGTTGTGAAAGTGACAGAGAATGCTCTTCAGGTGATGCACAACACGGCACAACCATTAGTTTCAAACAATCTCGAATTTTCATGGTTCCAAATTATCTCATTTCCTGTTCGGAAGAACGTGAAACAAAGTGAAAGTGTGAGAGAATGCTAATCAGGTGATGCACAACACGGCACAACTATTAGTTTCGAACAATCTCGGATTTTCATGGTTCCAAATTATCTCATTTCACCTGTATTCCCTTTTTGGAAGAACGTAAAACGAAGTGAAAGTGAAAGAGAATGCTTTCCAGGTGATGCACAACACGGCACAACCATTAGTTTCGAACAATCTCGGATTTTCATGGTTCCAAATTATCTCATTTCACCTGTATTCCCTTTTTGGAAGAACGTAAAACGAAGTGAAAGTGAAAGAGAATGCTCTTCAGGTGATGCACAACACGGCACAACCATTAGTTCCGAACAATCTCGGATTTTCATGGTTCCAAATTATCTCATTTCACCTGTATTCCCTTTTTGGAAGAACGTAAAACAAAGTGAAAGTGAAAGAGAATGCTTTCCAGGTGATGCACAACACGGCACAACCATTAGTTTCGAACAATCTCGGATTTTCATGGTTCCAAATTATCTCATTTCACCTGTATTTCCTTTTTGGGATAACGTGAAACGGAATAAAAGTGTGAGAGAATGCTAATCAGGTGATGCACAACACGGCACAACCATTAGTTTCGAACAATCTCGGATTTTCATGATTCCAAATTATTTCATTTTACCTGTATTTCCTTTTTGGAAGAACGTAAAACGAAGTGAAAGTGACAGAGAATGCTCTTCAGGTGATGCACAACACGGCACAACCATTAGTTTCAAACAATCTCGGATTTTCATGGTTCCAAATTATCTCATTTCACCTGTATTTCCTTTTTGGGAAAACGTGAAACGAAGTAAAAGTGTGAGAGAATGCTAATCAGGTGATGCACAACACGGCACAACCATGAGTTCCGAACAATCTCGGATTTGCATGGTTCCAAATTATCTTATTTCACCTGTATTTCCTTTTTGGAAGAACGTGAAACGAAGTTAAAGCGACAGAGAATGCTAATCAGGTGATGCACAACACGGCACAACCATGAGTTTCGAACAATCTCGGATTTTCATGGTTCCAAATTATCTTATTTTGCCTGTATTTCCTTCTCGAGAAATCGTGAAACAAAGTGAAAGTGAAAAAGAATGCTTTCCAGGTGATGCACAACACGGCACAACTATTAGTTTCGAACAATCTCGGATTTTCATGGTTTCAAATTATCTCATTTTACCTGCATTTCCTGTTCGGAAGAACGTAAAACGAAGTGAAAGTGACAGAGAATGCTCTTCAGGTGATGCACAACACGGCACAACCATTAGTTCCGAACAATCTCGGATTTTCATGGTTCCAAATTATCTCATTTCACCTGTATTCCCTTTTTGGAAGAACGTAAAACGAAGTGAAAGTGAAAGAGAATGCTTTCCATGTGATGCACAACACGGCACAACTATTAGTTTCGAACAATCTCGGATTTTCATGGTTTCAAATTATCTCATTTTACCTGCATTTCCTGTTCGGAAGAACGTAAAACGAAGTGAAAGTGACAGAGAATGCTCTTCAGGTGATGCACAACACGGCACAACCATTAGTTCCGAACAATCTCGGATTTTCATGGTTCCAAATTATCTCATTTCACCTGTATTCCCTTTTTGGAAGAACGTAAAACGAAGTGAAAGTGAAAGAGAATGCTTTCCAGGTGATGCACAACACGGCACAACCATTAGTTTCGAACAATCTCGGATTTTCATGGTTCCAAATTATCTCATTTTACCTGTATTTCCTTTCCGGAGAAACGTGAAACGAAGTAAAAGTAGTAGAGAATGCTAATCAGGTGATGCACAACACGGCACAACCATTAGTTTCGAACAATCTCGGATTTTCATGGTTCCAAATTATCTCATTTCACCTGTATTTCCTTTTTGGAAGAACGTAAAACGAAGTGAAAGTGACAGAGAATGCTCTTCAGGTGATGCACAACACGGCACAACCATTAGTTTCAAACAATCTCGGATTTTCATGGTTCCAAATTATCTCATTTCACCTGTATTTCCTTTTTGGAAGAACGTAAAACGAAGTGAAAGTGACAGAGAATGCTCTTCAGGTGATGCACAACACGGCACGACCATTAGTTTCGAACAATCTCGGATTTTCATGTTTTCGAATTATCTCATTTCACCTGTATTTCCTTTTTGGAAGAACGTAAAACGAAGTGGAAGTGACAGAGAATGCTCTTCAGGTGATGCACAACACGGCACAACCATTAGTTTCGAACAATCTCGGATATTCATGGTTCCAAATTATCTCATTTCACCTGTATTTCCTTCTTGGAAGAACGTAAAACGAAGTGAAAGTAGTAGAGAATGCTAATCAGGTGATGCACAACACGGCACAACCATTAGTTTCAAACAATCTCGGATTTTCATGGTTCCAAATTATCTCATTTTACCTGCATTTCCTGTTCGGAAGAACGTGAAACAAAGTGAAAGTGTGAGAGAATGCTCTCCAGGTGATGCACAACACGGCAAAACCATTAGTTTCCAACAATCTCGGATTTTCATGGTTCCAAATTATTTCATTTTACCTGTATTTTCTCTCCGGAGAAACGTGAAACGTAGTAAAAGTAGTAGAGAATGCTAATCAGGTAATGCACAACACGGCACAACCATGAGTTCCGAACAATCTCGGATTTTCATGGTTTCAAATTATCTCATTTTACCTGCATTTCCTGTTCGGAAAAACGTGAAACAAAGTGAAAGTGTGAGAGAATGCTCTCCAGGTGATGCACAACACGGCACAACCATTAGTTTCAAACAATCTCGGATTTTCATGGTTCCAAATTATCTCATTTTACCTGTATTTCCTTTCCGGAGAAACGTGAAACGAAGTAAAAGTAGTAGAGAATGCTAATCAGGTGATACACAACACGGCACAACCATTAGTTTCGAACAATCTCGGATTTTCATGGTTCCAAATTATCTTATTTTGCCTGTATTTCCTTCTCGAGAAATCGTGAAACAAAGTGAAAGTGAAAGAAAATGCTTTCCAGGTGATGCACAACACGGCACAACCATGAGTGTCAAACAATCTCGGATTTTCATGGTTCCAAATAATCTCATTTCCCCTGTAATCCCTTTCCGAAAGAACGTAGAACGAAGTCAAAGTAGAAGAGAATGCTTTTCAGGTGATGCACAACACGGCACAACCATTAGTTCCGAACAATCTCGGATTTTCATGGTTCCAAATTATCTCATTTTACCTGCATTTCCTGTTCGGAAGAACGTAAAACGAAGTGAAAGTGACAGAGAATGCTCTTCAGGTGATGCACAACACGGCACAACCATTAGTTCCGAACAATCTCGGATTTTCATGGTTCCAAATTATCTCATTTCACCTGTATTCCCTTTTTGGAAGAACGTAAAACGAAGTGAAAGAGAAAGAGAATGCTTTCCAGGTGATGCACAACACGGCACAACCATTAGTTTCGAACAATCTCGGATTTTCATGGTTCCAAATTATCTCATTTCACCTGTATTTCCTTTTTGGGAGAACGTAAAACGAAGTAAAAGTGACAGAGAATGCTCTCCAGGTGATGCACAACACGGCACAATCATTAGTTTTGAACAATCTCGGATTTTCATGGTTCCAAATTATCTCATTTCACCTGTATTTCCTTCCCGGAGAAACGTGAAACGAAGTAAAAGTAGTAGAGAATGCTTTCCAGGTGATGCACAACACGGCACAACTATTAGTTTCGAACAATCTCGGATTTTCATGGTTTCAAATTATCTCATTTTACCTGCATTTCCTGTTCGGAAGAACGTAAAACGAAGTGAAAGTGACAGAGAATGCTCTTCAGGTGATGCACAACACGGCACAACCATTAGTTCCGAACAATCTCGGATTTTCATGGTTCCAAATTATCTCATTTCACCTGTATTCCCTTTTTGGAAGAACGTAAAACGAAGTGAAAGTGAAAGAGAATGCTTTCCAGGTGATGCACAACACGGCACAACCATTAGTTTCGAACAATCTCGGATTTTCATGGTTCCAAATTATCTCATTTCACCTGTATTTCCTTTTTGGGAGAACGTAAAACGAAGTAAAAGTGACAGAGAATGCTTTCCAGGTGATGCACAACACGGCACAATCATTAGTTTCGAACAATCTCGGATTTTCATGGTTCCAAATTATCTCATTTCACCTGTATTTCCTTTTTGGAAGAACGTAAAACGAAGTGAAAGTGACAGAGAATGCTAATCGAGTGATGCACAACACGGCACAACCATTAGTTTCGAACAATCTCGGATTTGCATGGTTCCAAATTATCTTATTTCACCTGTATTTCCTTTTTGGGAGAACGTGAAACGAAGTTAAAGTGACAGAGAATGCTAATCAGGTGATGCACAACACGGCACAACCATGAGTTTCGAACAATCTCGGATTTTCATGATTCTAAATTATTTCATTTTACCTGTATTTCCTTTCCGGAGAAACGTGAAACGAAGTCAAAGTAGTAGAGAATGCTAATCAGGTGATGCACAACACGGCACAACCATTAGTTTCGAACAATCTCGGATTTGCATGGTTCCAAATTATCTTATTTCACCTGTATTTCCTTTTTGGAAGAACGTAAAACGAAGTGAAAGTGACAGAGAATGCTCCTCAGGTGATGCACAACACGGCACAACCATTAGTTTCGAACAATCTCGGATTTTCATGGTTCCAAATTATCTCATTTTACCTGCATTTCCTGTTCGGAAGAACGTGAAACGAAGTAAAAGTAGTGAAGAATGCTAATCAGGTGATGCACAACACGGCACAACCATTAGTTTCGAACAATCTCGGATTTGCATGGTTCCAAATTATCTTATTTCACCTGTATTTCCTTTTTGGAAGAACGTAAAACGAAGTGAAAGTGACAGAGAATGCTCCTCAGGTGATGCACAACACGGCACAACCATTAGTTTCGAACAATCTCGGATTTTCATGGTTTCAAATTATCTTATTTTACCTGCATTTCCTGTTCGGAAGAACGTGAAACAAAGTGAAAGTGTGAGAGAATGCTCTCCAGGTGATGCACAACACGGCACAACCATTAGTTTCAAACAATCTCGGATTTTCATGGTTCCAAATTATCTCATTTCACCTGTATTCCCTTTTTGGAAGAACGTAAAACAAAGTGAAAGTGAAAGAGAATGCTTTCCAGGTGATGCACAACACGGCACAACCATTAGTTTCGAACAATCTCGGATTTTCATGGTTCCAAATTATCTCATTTCACCTGTATTTCCTTTTTGGGAAAACGTGAAACGAAGTAAAAGTGTGAGAGAATGCTAATCAGGTGATGCACAACACGGCACAACCATTAGTTTCGAACAATCTCGGATTTTCATAGTCTCAAATTATCTCATTTTACCTGCATTTCCTGTTCGGAAGAACGTAAAACGAAGTGAAAGTGACAGAGAATGCTCTTCGGGTGATGCACAACACGGCACAACCATGAGTGTCGAACAATCTCGGATTTTCATGGTTCCAAATTATCTCATTTCACCTGTATTTCCTTTTTGGAAGAACGTGAAACGAAGTGAAAGTGACAGGGAATGCTCTTCAGGTGATGCACAACACGGCACAACCATTAGTTTCGAACAATCTCGGATTTTCATGTTTTCAAATTATCTCATTTCACCTGTATTTCCTTTCCGGAAAAACGTGAAACGAAGTAAAAGTAGTAGAGAATGCTAATCAGGTGATGCACAACACGGCACAACCATTAGTTTCGAACAATCTCGGATTTTCATGTTTTCAAATTATCTCATTTCACCTGTATTTCCTTTTTGGAAGAACGTAAAACGGAGTGAAAGTGACAGAGAATGCTCTTCAGGTGATGCACAACACGGCACAACCATTAGTTCCGAACAATCTCGGATTTTCATGGTTCCAAATTATCTCATTTCACCTGTATTTCCTTTTTGGAAGAACGTAAAACGTTGTGAAAGTGACAGAGAATGCTCTTCAGGTGATGCACAACACGGCACAACCATTAGTTTCAAACAATCTCGGATTTTCATGGTTCCAAATTATCTCATTTCCTGTTCGGAAGAACGTGAAACAAAGTGGGAGTGTGAGAGAATGCTAATCAGGTGATGCACAACACGGCACGACCATTAGTTTCGAACAATCTCGGATATTCATGGTTCCAAATTATCTCATTTCACCTGTATTTCCTTCTTGGAAGAACGTAAAACAAAGTGAAAGTAGTAGAGAATGCTAATCAGGTGATGCACAACACGGCACAACCATTAGTTTCGAACAATCTCGGATTTTCATGGTTCCAAATTATCTCATTTCACCTGTATTTTCTTTTTGGAAGAACGTAGAACGAAGCGAAAGTGACAGAGAATGCTCTTCAGGGGATGCACAACACGGCACAACCATTGGTTTCGAACAATCTCGGATTTTCATGGTTCCAAATTATCTCATTTTACCTGTATTTCCTTTTTGGAAGAACGTCAAACGAAGTGAAAGTGACAGAGAATGCTCTTCAGGTGATGCACAACACGGCACAACCATTAGTTTCGAACAATCTCGGATTTTCATGGTTCCAAATTATCTCATTTTACCCGCATTTCCTGTTCGGAAGAACGTGAAACAAAGTAAAAGTGTGAGAAAATGCTCTCCAGGTGATGCACAACATGGCACAACTATTAGTTTCGAACAATCTCGGATTTTCATGTTTTCAAATTATCTCATTTTACCCGCATTTCCTGTTCGGAAGAACGTGAAACAAAGTAAAAGTGTGAGAAAATGCTCTCCAGGTCATGCACAACATGGCACAACTATTAGTTTCGAACAATCTCGGATTTTCATGGTTCCAAATTATCTCATTTTACCTGTATTTCCTTTTTGGAAGAACGTGAAACGAAGTGAAAGTGACAGAGAATGCTCTTCGGGTGATGCACAACACGGCACAACCATGAGTGTCGAACAATCTCGGATTTTCATGGTTCCAAATTATCTTATTTTGCCCGTATTTCCTTCTCGAGAAATCGTGAAACAAAGTGAAAGTGAAAGAGAATGCTTTTCAGGTGATGCACAACACGGCACAACCATAAGTGTCAAACAATCTCGGATTTCCATGGTTCCAAATAATCTCATTTCCCCTGTAATCCCTTGCCGAAAGAACGTAGAACGAAGTCAAAGTAGAAAAGAATGCTTTCCAGGTGATGCACAACACGGCACAACTATTAGTTTCGAACGATCTCGGATTTTCATGGTTTCAAATTATCTCATTTTACCTGCATTTCCTGTTCGAAAGAACGTAAAACGAAGTGAAAGTGACAGAGAATGCTCTTCGGGTGATGCACAACACGGCACAACCATTAGTTCCGGAAAATCTCGGATTTTCATGGTTCCAAATTATCTCATTTCCCCTGTTCCCTTTTTGGAAGAACGTAAAACGAAGTGAAAGTGACAGAGAATGCTCTTCAGGTGATGCACAACACGGCACAACCATTAGTTTCGAACAATCTCGGATTTCCATGGTTCCAAATTATCTCATTTCACCTGTATTTCCTTTTTGGAAAAACGTAAAACAAAGTGAAAGTGACAGAGAATGCTCTTCAGGTGATGCACAACACGGCACAACCATTAGTTTCGAACAATCTCGGATTTTCATGGTTCCAAATTATCTCATTTCACCTGTATCTCCTTTTTGGAAGAACGTAAAACAAAGTGAAAGTGAAAGAGAATGCTTCCCAGGTGATGCACAACACGGCACAACCATTAGTTTCGAACAATCTCGGATTTTCATGGTTCCAAATCATCTCATTTCACCTGTATTTCCTTTTTGGAAGAACGTGAAACGAAGTGAAAGTGACAGAGAATGCTAATCAGGTGATGCACAACACGGCACAACCATGAGTTTCGAACAATCTCGGATTTTCATGGTTCCAAATTATCTTATTTTGCCTGTATTTCCTTCTCGAGAAATCGTGAAACAAAGTGAAAGTGAAAGAGAATGCTTTCCAGGTGATGCACAACACGGCACAATTATTAGTGTCAAACAATTTCGGATTTTCATGGTTCCAAATAATCTCATTTCCCCTGTAATCCCTTTCCGAAAGAACGTAGAACGAAGTCAAAGTAGAAGAGAATGCGTTCCAGGTGATGCACAACACGGCACAACTATTAGTTTCGAACAATCTCGGATTTTCATAGTTTCAAATTATCTCATTTTACCTGCATTTCCTGTTCGGAAGAACGTAAAACGAAGTGAAAGTGACAGAGAATGCTCTTCGGGTGATGCGCAACACGGCACAACCATGAGTGTCGAACAATCTCGGATTTTCATGGTTCCAAATTATCTCATTTCACCTGTATTTCCTTTTTGGAAGAACGTGAAACGAAGTGAAAGTGACAGGGAATGCTCTTCAGGTGATGCACAACACGGCACAACCATTAGTTCCGAACAATCTCGGATTTTCATGTTTTCAAATTATCTCATTTCACCTGTATTTCCTTTCCGGAGAAACGTGAAACGAAGTAAAAGTAGTAGAGAATGCTAATCAGGTGATGCACAACACGGCACAACCATTAGTTTCGAACAATCTCGGATTTTCATGTTTTCAAATTATCTCATTTCACCTGTATTTCCTTCTTGGAAGAACGTAAAACGGAGTGAAAGTGACAGAGAATGCTCTTCAGGTGATGCACAACACGGCACAACCATTAGTTCCGAACAATCTCGGATTTTCATGGTTCCAAATTATCTCATTTCACCTGTATTTCCTTTTTGGAAGAACGTAAAACGTTGTGAAAGTGACAGAGAATGCTCTTCAGGTGATGCACAACACGGCACATCCATTAGTTTCAAACAATCTCGGATTTTCATGGTTCCAAATTATCTCATTTCCTGTTCGGAAGAACGTGAAACAAAGTGGGAGTGTGAGAGAATGCTAATCAGGTGATGCACAACACGGCACAACCATTAGTTTCGAACAATCTCGGATATTCATGGTTCCAAATTATCTCATTTCACCTGTATTTTCTTTTTGGAAGAACGTAAAACGAAGTGAAAGTGACAGAGAATGCTCTTCAGGGGATGCACAACACGGCACAACCATTGGTTTCGAACAATCTCGGATTTTCATGGTTCCAAATTATCTCATTTCACCTGTATTTCCTTTTTGGAAGAACGTCAAACGAAGTGAAAGTGACAGAGAATGCTCTTCAGGTGATGCACAACACGGCACAACCATTAGTTTCGAACAATCTCGGATTTTCATGGTTCCAAATTATCTCATTTTACCCGCATTTCCTGTTCGGAAGAACGTGAAACAAAGTAAAAGTGTGAGAAAATGCTCTCCAGGTGATGCACAACATGGCACAACTATTAGTTTCGAACAATCTCGGATTTTCATGTTTTCAAATCATCTCATTTCACCTGTATTTCCTTTTTGGAAGAACGTGAAACGAAGTGAAAGTGACAGAGAATGCTCCTCAGGTGATGCACAACACGGCACAACCATGAGTGTCGAACAATCTCGGATTTTCATGGTTCCAAATTATCTCATTTCACCTGTATTTCCTTTTTGGAAAAACGTGAAACGAAGTGAAAGTGACAGGGAATGCTCTTCAGGTGATGCACAACACGGCACAACCATTAGTTTCGTACAATCTCGGATTTTCATGTTTTCAAATTATCTCATTTCACCTGTATTTCCTTTTTGGAAGAACGTAGAACGAAGTGGAAGTGACAGAGAATGCTCTTCAGGTGATGCACAACACGGCACAACCATTAGTTTCGAACAATCTCGGATATTCATGGTTCCAAATTATCTCATTTCACCTGTATTTTCTTCTTGGAAGAACGTAAAACGAAGTGAAAGTAGTAGAGAATGCTAATCAGGTGATGCACAACACGGCACAACCATTAGTTTCGAACAATCTCGGATTTTCATGGTTCCAAATTATCTCATTTTACCTGCATTTCCTGTTCGGAAGAACGTGAAACAAAGTGAAAGTGTGAGAGAATGCTCTCCAGGTGAAGCACAACACGGCACAACCATTAGTTTCAAACAATCTCGGATTTTCATGGTTCCAAATTATTTCATTTTACCTGTATTTCCTCTCCGGAGAAACGTGAAACGTAGTAAAAGTAGTAGAGAATGCTAATCAGGTGATGCACAACACGGCACAACCATTAGTTCCGAACAATCTCGGATTTTCATGGTTTCAAATTATCTCATTTTACCTGCATTTCCTGTTCGGAAGAACGTGAAACAAAGTGAAAGTGTGAGAGAATGCTCTCCAGGTGATGCACAACACGGCACAACCATTAGTTTCGAACAATCTCGGATTTTCATGGTTCCAAATTATCTCATTTCACCTGTATTTCCTTTTTGGAAGAACGTAAAACGAAGTGAAAGTGACAGAGAATGCTCTTCAGGTGATGCACAACACGGCACAACCATTAGTTTCGAACAATCTCGGATTTTCATGGTTCCAAATTATCTCATTTCACCTGTATTTCCTTTCCGGAGAAACGTGAAACGAAGTGAAAGTAGTAGAGAATGCTAATCAGGTGATACACAACACGGCACAACCATTAGTTCCGAACAATCTCGGATTTTCATGGTTCCAAATTATCTTATTTTGCCTGTATTTCCTTCTCGAGAAATCGTGAAACAAAGTGAAAGTGAAAGAGAATGCTTTCCAGGTGATGCACAACACGGCACAACTATTAGTTTCGAACAATTTCGGATTTTCATGGTTTCAAATTATCTCATTTTACCTGCATTTCCTGTTCGGAAGAACGTGAAACGAAGTGGAAGTGACAGAGAATGCTCTTCAGGTGATGCACAACACGGCACAACCATTAGTTCCGAACAATCTCGGATTTTCATGGTTCCAAATTATCTCATTTCACCTGTATTCCCTTTTTGGAAGAACGTAAAACGAAGTGAAAGTGAAAGAGAATGCTTTCCAGGTGATGCACAACACGGCACAACCATTAGTTTCGAACAATCTCGGATTTTCATGTTTTCAAATTATCTCATTTCACCTGTATTTCCTTTTTGGAAGAACGTAAAACGGAGTGAAAGTGACAGAGAATGCTCTTCAGGTGATGCACAACACGGCACAACCATTAGTTCCGAACAATCTCGGATTTTCATGGTTCCAAATTATCTCATTTCACCTGTATTTCCTTTTTGGAAGAACGTAAAACGTTGTGAAAGTGACAGAGAATGCTCTTCAGGTGATGCACAACACGGCACAACCATTAGTTTCAAACAATCTCGAATTTTCATGGTTCCAAATTATCTCATTTCCTGTTCGGAAGAACGTGAAACAAAGTGAAAGTGTGAGAGAATGCTAATCAGGTGATGCACAACACGGCACAACCATGAGTTTCGAACAATCTCGGATTTTCATGGTCCCAAATTATCTTATTTTGCCTGTATTTCCTTCTCGAGAAATCGTGAAACAAAGTGAAAGTGAAAGAGAATGCTTTCCAGGTGATGCACAACACGGCACAACTATTAGTTTCGAACAATCTCGGATTTTCATGGTTTCAAATTATCTCATTTTACCTGCATTTCCTGTTCGGAAGAACGTGAAACAAAGTAAAAGTGTGAGAGAATGCTCTCCAGGTGATGCACAACACGGCACAACTATTAGTTTCAAACAATCTCGGATTTTCATGATTCCAAATTATTTCATTTTACCTGTATTTCCTTACCGGAGAAACGTGAAACGAAGTAAAAGTAGTAGATAATGCTAATCAGGTGATGCACAACACGGCACAACCATGAGTTTCGAACAATCTCGGATTTTCATGGTTCCAAATTATCTTATTTTGCCTGTATTTCCTTCTCGAGAAATCGTGAAACAAAGTGGAAGTGAAAGAGAATGCTCTCCAGGTGATGCACAACACGGCACAACTATTAGTTTCAAACAATCTCGGATTTTCATGATTCCAAATTATTTCATTTTACCTGTATTTCCTTTCCGGAGAAACGTGAAACGAAGTAAAAGTGACAGAAAATGCTCGTCAGGTGATGCACAACACGGCACAACCATTAGTTTCGAACAATCTCGGATATTCATGGTTCCAAATTATCTCATTTCACCTGTATTTCCTTCTTGGAAGAACGTAAAACAAAGTGAAAGTAGTAGAGAATGCTAATCAGGTGATGCACAACACGGCACAACCATTAGTTTCGAACAATCTCGGATTTTCATGGTTCCAAATTATCTCATTTCACCTGTATTTTCTTTTTGGAAGAACGTAAAACGAAGTGAAAGTGACAGAGAACGCTCTTCAGGGGATGCACAACACGGCACAACCATTGGTTTCGAACAATCTCGGATTTTCATGGTTCCAAATTATCTCATTTCACCTGTATTTCCTTTTTGGAAGAACGTCAAACGAAGTGAAAGTGACAGAGAATGCTCTTCAGGTGATGCACAACACGGCACAACCATTAGTTTCGAACAATCTCGGATTTTCATGGTTCCAAATTATCTCATTTTACCCGCATTTCCTGTTCGGAAGAACGTGAAACAAAGTAAAAGTGTGAGAAAAAGCTCTCCAGGTGATGCACAACATGGCACAACTATTAGTTTCGAACAATCTCGGATTTTCATGTTTTCAAATTATCTCATTTCACCTGTATTTCCTTTTTGGAAGAACGTAAAACGGAGTGAAAGTGACAGAGAATGCTCTTCAGGTGATGCACAACACGGCACAACCATTAGTTCCGAACAATCTCGGATTTTCATGGTTCCAAATTATCTCATTTCACCTGTATTTCCTTTTTGGAAGAACGTAAAACGTTGTGAAAGTGACAGAGAATGCTCTTCAGGTGATGCACAACACGGCACAACCATTAGTTTCAAACAATCTCGAATTTTCATGGTTCCAAATTATCTCATTTCCTGTTCGGAAGAACGTGAAACAAAGTGAAAGTGTGAGAGAATGCTAATCAGGTGATGCACAACACGGCACAACCATGAGTTTCGAACAATCTCGGATTTTCATGGTCCCAAATTATCTTATTTTGCCTGTATTTCCTTCTCGAGAAATCGTGAAACAAAGTGAAAGTGAAAGAGAATGCTTTCCAGGTGATGCACAACACGGCACAACTATTAGTTTCGAACAATCTCGGATTTTCATGGTTTCAAATTATCTCATTTTACCTGCATTTCCTGTTCGGAAGAACGTGAAACAAAGTAAAAGTGTGAGAGAATGCTCTCCAGGTGATGCACAACACGGCACAACTATTAGTTTCAAACAATCTCGGATTTTCATGGTTCCAAATTATTTCATTTTACCTGTATTTCCTTTCCGGAGAAACGTGAAACGAAGTAAAAGTAGTAGATAATGCTAATCAGGTGATGCACAACACGGCACAACCATGAGTTTCGAACAATCTCGGATTTTCATGGTTCCAAATTATCTTATTTTGCCTGTATTTCCTTCTCGAGAAATCGTGAAACAAAGTGGAAGTGAAAGAGAATGCTTTCCAGGTGATGCACAACACGGCACAACTATTAGTTTCGAACAATCTCGGATTTTCATGGTTCCAAATTATCTCATTTCACCTGTATTCCCTTTTTGGAAGAACGTAAAACGAAGTGAAAGTGACAGAGAATGCTCTCCAGGTGATGCACAACACGGCACAATCATTAGTTTCGAACAATCTCGGATTTTCATGGTTCCAAATTATCTCATTTCACCTGTATTTCCTTTTTGGAAGAACGTAAAACGAAGTAAAAGTGACAGAGAATGCTAATCGAGTGATGCACAACACGGCACAACCATTAGTTTCGAACAATCTCGGATTTGCATGGTTCCAAATTATCTTATTTCACCTGTATTTCCTTTTTGGGAGAACGTGAAACGAAGTTAAAGTGACAGAGAATGCTAATCAGGTGATGCACAACACGGCACAACCATGAGTTTCGCACAATCTCGGATTTTCATGGTTCCAAATTATCTTATTTTGCCTGTATTTCCTTCTCGAGAAATCGTGAAACAAAGTGAAAGTGAAAGAGAATGCTTTCCAGGTGATGCACAACACGGCACAACTATTAGTTTCGAACAATCTCGGATTTTCATGGTTTCAAATTATCTCATTTTACCTGCATTTCCTGTTCGGAAGAACGTAAAACGAAGTGAAAGTGACAGAGAATGCTCTTCAGGTGATGCACAACACGGCACAACCATTAGTTCCGAACAATCTCGGATTTTCATCGTTCCAAATTATCTCATTTTACCTGCATTTCCTGTTCGGAAGAACGTGAAACAAAGTGAAAGTGTGAGAGAATGCTCTCCAGGTGATGCACAACACGGCACAACCATTAGTTTCAAACAATCTCGGATTTTCATGGTTCCAAATTATCTCATTTTACCTGCATTTCCTGTTCGGAAGAACGTGAAACAAAGTGAAAGTGTGAGAGAATGCTCTCCAGGTGATGCACACCACGGCACAACCATTAGTTTCAAACAATCTCGGATTTTCATGGTTCCAAATTATTTCATTTTACCTGTATTTCCTTTCCGGAGAAACGTGAAACGAAGTAAAAGTAGTAGAGAATGCTCTTCAGGTGATGCACAACACGGCACAACCATTAGTTTCGAACAATCTCGGATTTTCATGGTTCCAAATTATCTCACTTTACCTGCATTTCCTGTTCGGAAGAACGTGAAACAAAGTGAAAGTGTGAGAGAATGCTCTCCAGGTGATGCACAACACGGCACGACCATTAGTTTCGAACAATCTCGGATTTTCATGTTTTCAAATTATCTCATTTCACCTGTATTTCCTTTTTGGAAGAACGCAAAACGAAGTGAAAGTGACAGAGAATGCTCTTCAGGTGATGCACAACACGGCACAACCATTAGTTCCGAACAATCTCGGATTTGCATGGTTCTAAATTATCTTATTTCACCTGTATTTCCTTTTTGGAAGAACGTGAAACGTAGTTAAAGTGACAGAGAATGCTGATCAGGTGATGCACAACACGGCACAACCATGAGTTTCGAACAATCTCGGATTTTCATGGTTCCAAATTATCTTATTTTGCCTGTATTTCCTTCTCGAAAAATCGTGAAACAAAGTGAAAGTGAAAGAGAATGCTTTCCAGGTGATGCACAACACGGCACAACTATTAGTTTCGAACAATCTCGGATTTTCATGGTTTCAAATTATCTCATTTTACCTGCATTTCCTGTTCGGAAGAACGTAAAACGAAGTGAAAGTGACAGAGAATGCTCTTCAGGTGATGCACAACACGGCACAACCATTAGTTCCGAACAATCTCGGATTTTCATGGTTCCAAATTATCTCATTTCACCTGTATTCCCTTTTTGGAAGAACGTAAAACGAAGTGAAAGTGAAAGAGAATGCTTTCCAGGTGATGCACAACACGGCACAACCATTAGTTTCGAACAATCTCGGATTTTCATGGTTCCAAATTATCTCATTTTACCTGTATTTCCTTTCCGGAGAAACGTGAAACGAAGTAAAAGTAGTAGAGAATGCTAATCAGGTGATGCACAACACGGCACAACCATTAGTTTCGAACAATCTCGGATTTTCATGGTTCCAAATTATCTCATTTCACCTGTATTTCCTTTTTGGAAGAACGTAAAACGAAGTGAAAGTGACAGAGAATGCTCTTCAGGTGATGCACAACACGGCACAACCATTAGTTTCAAACAATCCCGGATTTTCATGGTTCCAAATTATTTCATTCTACCTGTATTTCCTCTCCGGAGAAACGTGAAACGAAGTAAAAGTAGTAGAGAATGCTTTCCAGGTGATGCACAACACGGCACAACCATTAGTTTCGAACAATCTCGGATTTTCATGTTTTCAAATTATCTCATTTCACCTGTATTTCCTTTTTGGAAGAACGTAAAACGGAGTGAAAGTGACAGAGAATGCTCTTCAGGTGATGCACAACACGGCACAACCATTAGTTCCGAACAATCTCGGATTTTCATGGTTCCAAATTATCTCATTTCACCTGTATTTCCTTTTTGGAAGAACGTAAAACGTTGTGAAAGTGACAGAGAATGCTCTTCAGGTGATGCACAACACGGCACAACCATTAGTTTCAAACAATCTCGAATTTTCATGGTTCCAAATTATCTCATTTCCTGTTCGGAAGAACGTGAAACAAAGTGAAAGTGTGAGAGAATGCTAATCAGGTGATGCACAACACGGCACAACTATTAGTTTCGAACAATCTCGGATTTTCATGGTTCCAAATTATCTCATTTCACCTGTATTCCCTTTTTGGAAGAACGTAAAACGAAGTGAAAGTGAAAGAGAATGCTTTCCAGGTGATGCACAACACGGCACAACCATTAGTTTCGAACAATCTCGGATTTTCATGGTTCCAAATTATCTCATTTCACCTGTATTCCCTTTTTGGAAGAACGTAAAACGAAGTGAAAGTGAAAGAGAATGCTCTTCAGGTGATGCACAACACGGCACAACCATTAGTTCCGAACAATCTCGGATTTTCATGGTTCCGAATTATCTCATTTCACCTGTATTCCCTTTTTGGAAGAACGTAAAACAAAGTGAAAGTGAAAGAGAATGCTTTCCAGGTGATGCACAACACGGCACAACCATTAGTTTCGAACAATCTCGGATTTTCATGGTTCCAAATTATCTCATTTCACCTGTATTTCCTTTTTGGGAAAACGTGAAACGAAGTAAAAGTGTGAGAGAATGCTAATCAGGTGATGCACAACACGGCACAACCATTAGTTTCGAACAATCTCGGATTTTCATGATTCCAAATTATTTCATTTTACCTGTATTTCCTTTTTGGAAGAACGTAAAACGAAGTGAAAGTGACAGAGAATGCTCTTCAGGTGATGCACAACACGGCACAACCATTAGTTTCAAACAATCTCGGATTTTCATGGTTCCAAATTATCTCATTTCACCTGTATTTCCTTTTTGGGAAAACGTGAAACGAAGTAAAAGTGTGAGAGAATGCTAATCAGGTGATGCACAACACGGCACAACCATGAGTTCCGAACAATCTCGGATTTGCATGGTTCCAAATTATCTTATTTCACCTGTATTTCCTTTTTGGAAGAACGTGAAACGAAGTTAAAGCGACAGAGAATGCTAATCAGGTGATGCACAACACGGCACAACCATGAGTTTCGAACAATCTCGGATTTTCATGGTTCCAAATTATCTTATTTTGCCTGTATTTCCTTCTCGAGAAATCGTGAAACAAAGTGAAAGTGAAAAAGAATGCTTTCCAGGTGATGCACAACACGGCACAACTATTAGTTTCGAACAATCTCGGATTTTCATGGTTTCAAATTATCTCATTTTACCTGCATTTCCTGTTCGGAAGAACGTAAAACGAAGTGAAAGTGACAGAGAATGCTCTTCAGGTGATGCACAACACGGCACAACCATTAGTTCCGAACAATCTCGGATTTTCATGGTTCCAAATTATCTCATTTCACCTGTATTCCCTTTTTGGAAGAACGTAAAACGAAGTGAAAGTGAAAGAGAATGCTTTCCATGTGATGCACAACACGGCACAACTATTAGTTTCGAACAATCTCGGATTTTCATGGTTTCAAATTATCTCATTTTACCTGCATTTCCTGTTCGGAAGAACGTAAAACGAAGTGAAAGTGACAGAGAATGCTCTTCAGGTGATGCACAACACGGCACAACCATTAGTTCCGAACAATCTCGGATTTTCATGGTTCCAAATTATCTCATTTCACCTGTATTCCCTTTTTGGAAGAACGTAAAACGAAGTGAAAGTGAAAGAGAATGCTTTCCAGGTGATGCACAACACGGCACAACCATTAGTTTCGAACAATCTCGGATTTTCATGGTTCCAAATTATCTCATTTTACCTGTATTTCCTTTCCGGAGAAACGTGAAACGAAGTAAAAGTAGTAGAGAATGCTAATCAGGTGATGCACAACACGGCACAACCATTAGTTTCGAACAATCTCGGATTTTCATGGTTCCAAATTATCTCATTTCACCTGTATTTCCTTTTTGGAAGAACGTAAAACGAAGTGAAAGTGACAGAGAATGCTCTTCAGGTGATGCACAACACGGCACAACCATTAGTTTCAAACAATCTCGGATTTTCATGGTTCCAAATTATCTCATTTCACCTGTATTTCCTTTTTGGAAGAACGTAAAACGAAGTGAAAGTGACAGAGAATGCTCTTCAGGTGATGCACAACACGGCACGACCATTAGTTTCGAACAATCTCGGATTTTCATGTTTTCGAATTATCTCATTTCACCTGTATTTCCTTTTTGGAAGAACGTAAAACGAAGTGGAAGTGACAGAGAATGCTCTTCAGGTGATGCACAACACGGCACAACCATTAGTTTCGAACAATCTCGGATATTCATGGTTCCAAATTATCTCATTTCACCTGTATTTCCTTCTTGGAAGAACGTAAAACGAAGTGAAAGTAGTAGAGAATGCTAATCAGGTGATGCACAACACGGCACAACCATTAGTTTCAAACAATCTCGGATTTTCATGGTTCCAAATTATCTCATTTTACCTGCATTTCCTGTTCGGAAGAACGTGAAACAAAGTGAAAGTGTGAGAGAATGCTCTCCAGGTGATGCACAACACGGCACAACCATTAGTTTCAAACAATCTCGGATTTTCATGGTTCCAAATTATTTCATTTTACCTGTATTTCCTCTCCGGAGAAACGTGAAACGTAGTAAAAGTAGTAGAGAATGCTAATCAGGTAATGCACAACACGGCACAACCATGAGTTCCGAACAATCTCGGATTTTCATGGTTTCAAATTATCTCATTTTACCTGCATTTCCTGTTCGGAAAAACGTGAAACAAAGTGAAAGTGTGAGAGAATGCTCTCCAGGTGATGCACAACACGGCACAACCATTAGTTTCAAACAATCTCGGATTTTCATGGTTCCAAATTATCTCATTTTACCTGTATTTCCTTTCCGGAGAAACGTGAAACGAAGTAAAAGTAGTAGAGAATGCTAATCAGGTGATACACAACACGGCACAACCATTAGTTTCGAACAATCTCGGATTTTCATGGTTCCAAATTATCTTATTTTGCCTGTATTTCCTTCTCGAGAAATCGTGAAACAAAGTGAAAGTGAAAGAGAATGCTTTCCAGGTGATGCACAACACGGCACAACCATGAGTGTCAAACAATCTCGGATTTTCATGGTTCCAAATAATCTCATTTCCCCTGTAATCCCTTTCCGAAAGAACGTAGAACGAAGTCAAAGTAGAAGAGAATGCTTTTCAGGTGATGCACAACACGGCACAACCATTAGTTCCGAACAATCTCGGATTTTCATGGTTCCAAATTATCTCATTTTACCTGCATTTCCTGTTCGGAAGAACGTAAAACGAAGTGAAAGTGACAGAGAATGCTCTTCAGGTGATGCACAACACGGCACAACCATTAGTTCCGAACAATCTCGGATTTTCATGGTTCCAAATTATCTCATTTCACCTGTATTCCCTTTTTGGAAGAACGTAAAACGAAGTGAAAGAGAAAGAGAATGCTTTCCAGGTGATGCACAACACGGCACAACCATTAGTTTCGAACAATCTCGGATTTTCATGGTTCCAAATTATCTCATTTCACCTGTATTTCCTTTTTGGGAGAACGTAAAACGAAGTAAAAGTGACAGAGAATGCTCTCCAGGTGATGCACAACACGGCACAATCATTAGTTTTGAACAATCTCGGATTTTCATGGTTCCAAATTATCTCATTTCACCTGTATTTCCTTCCCGGAGAAACGTGAAACGAAGTAAAAGTAGTAGAGAATGCTTTCCAGGTGATGCACAACACGGCACAACTATTAGTTTCGAACAATCTCGGATTTTCATGGTTTCAAATTATCTCATTTTACCTGCATTTCCTGTTCGGAAGAACGTAAAACGAAGTGAAAGTGACAGAGAATGCTCTTCAGGTGATGCACAACACGGCACAACCATTAGTTCCGAACAATCTCGGATTTTCATGGTTCCAAATTATCTCATTTCACCTGTATTCCCTTTTTGGAAGAACGTAAAACGAAGTGAAAGTGAAAGAGAATGCTTTCCAGGTGATGCACAACACGGCACAACCATTAGTTTCGAACAATCTCGGATTTTCATGGTTCCAAATTATCTCATTTCACCTGTATTTCCTTTTTGGGAGAACGTAAAACGAAGTAAAAGTGACAGAGAATGCTCTCCAGGTGATGCACAACACGGCACAATCATTAGTTTCGAACAATCTCGGATTTTCATGGTTCCAAATTATCTCATTTCACCTGTATTTCCTTTTTGGAAGAACGTAAAACGAAGTGAAAGTGACAGAGAATGCTAATCGAGTGATGCACAACACGGCACAACCATTAGTTTCGAACAATCTCGGATTTGCATGGTTCCAAATTATCTTATTTCACCTGTATTTCCTTTTTGGGAGAACGTGAAACGAAGTTAAAGTGACAGAGAATGCTAATCAGGTGATGCACAACACGGCACAACCATGAGTTTCGAACAATCTCGGATTTTCATGATTCTAAATTATTTCATTTTACCTGTATTTCCTTTCCGGAGAAACGTGAAACGAAGTCAAAGTAGTAGAGAATGCTAATCAGGTGATGCACAACACGGCACAACCATTAGTTTCGAACAATCTCGGATTTGCATGGTTCCAAATTATCTTATTTCACCTGTATTTCCTTTTTGGAAGAACGTAAAACGAAGTGAAAGTGACAGAGAATGCTCCTCAGGTGATGCACAACACGGCACAACCATTAGTTTCGAACAATCTCGGATTTTCATGGTTCCAAATTATCTCATTTTACCTGCATTTCCTGTTCGGAAGAACGTGAAACGAAGTAAAAGTAGTGAAGAATGCTAATCAGGTGATGCACAACACGGCACAACCATTAGTTTCGAACAATCTCGGATTTGCATGGTTCCAAATTATCTTATTTCACCTGTATTTCCTTTTTGGAAGAACGTAAAACGAAGTGAAAGTGACAGAGAATGCTCCTCAGGTGATGCACAACACGGCACAACCATTAGTTTCGAACAATCTCGGATTTTCATGGTTTCAAATTATCTTATTTTACCTGCATTTCCTGTTCGGAAGAACGTGAAACAAAGTGAAAGTGTGAGAGAATGCTCTCCAGGTGATGCACAACACGGCACAACCATTAGTTTCAAACAATCTCGGATTTTCATGGTTCCAAATTATCTCATTTCACCTGTATTCCCTTTTTGGAAGAACGTAAAACAAAGTGAAAGTGAAAGAGAATGCTTTCCAGGTGATGCACAACACGGCACAACCATTAGTTTCGAACAATCTCGGATTTTCATGGTTCCAAATTATCTCATTTCACCTGTATTTCCTTTTTGGGAAAACGTGAAACGAAGTAAAAGTGTGAGAGAATGCTAATCAGGTGATGCACAACACGGCACAACCATTAGTTTCGAACAATCTCGGATTTTCATGGTTCCAAATTATCTCATTTCACCTGTATTTCCTTTTTGGAAGAACGTAAAACGAAGTGAAAGTGACAGAGAATGCTCTTCGGGGGATGCACAACACGGCACAACCATTGGTTTCGAACAATCTCGGATTTTCATGGTTCCAAATTATCTCATTTCACCTGTATTTCCTTTTTGGAAGAACGTAAAACGAAGTGGAAGTGACAGAGAATGCTCTTTAGGTGATGCACAACACGGCACAACCATTAGTTTCGAACAATCTCGGATATTCATGGTTCCAAATTATCTCATTTCACCTGTATTTCCTTCTTGGAAGAACGTAAAACGAAGTGAAAGTAGTAGAAAATGCTAATCAGGTGATGCACAACACGGCACAACCATTAGTTTCGAACAATCTCGGATTTTCATGGTTCCAAATTATCTCATTTTACCTGCATTTCCTGTTCGGAAGAACGTGAAACAAAGTGAAAGTGTGAGAGAATGCTCTCCAGGTGATGCACAACACGGCACAACCATTAGTTTCAAACAATCTCGGATTTTCATGGTTCCAAATTATTTCATTTTACCTGTATTTCCTCTCCGGAGAAACGTGAAACGTAGTAAAAGTAGTAGAGAATGCTAATCAGGTGATGCACAACACGGCACAACCATTAGTTTCGAACAATCTCGGATTTTCATGGTTCCAAATTATCTCATTTTACCTGCATTTCCTGTTCGGAAGAACGTGAAACAAAGTGAAAGTGTGAGAGAATGCTCTCCAGGTGATGCACAACACGGCACAACCATGAGTTCCGAACAATCTCGGATTTTCATGGTTTCAAATTATCTCATTTTACCTGCATTTCCTGTTCGGAAGAACGTGAAACAAAGTGAAAGTGTGAGAGAATGCTCTCCAGGTGATGCACAACACGGCACAACCATTAGTTTCAAACAATCTCGGATATTCATGGTTCCAAATTATCTCATTTCACCTGTATTTCCTTCTTGGAAGAACGTAAAACGAAGTGAAAGTAGTAGAGAATGCTAATCAGGTGATGCACAACACGGCACAACCATTAGTTTCGAACAATCTCGGATTTTCATGGTTCCAAATTATCTCATTTTACCTGCATTTCCTGTTCGGAAGAACGTGAAACAAAGTGGAAGTGTGAGAGAATGCTCTCCAGGTGATGCACAACACGGCACAACCATGAGTTCCGAACAATCTCGGATTTTCATGGTTTCAAATTATCTCATTTTACCTGCATTTCCTGTTCGGAAAAACGTGAAACAAAGTGAAAGTGTGAGAGAATGCTCTCCAGGTGATGCACAACAGGGCACAACCATTAGTTTCGAACAATCTCGGATTTTCATGGTTCCAAATTATCTCATTTCACCTGTATTTCCTTTTTGGAAGAACGTAAAACGAAGTGAAAGTGACAGAGAATGCTCTTCAGGTGATGCACAACACGGCACAACCATTAGTTTCGAACAAACTCGGATTTTCATGGTTCCAAATTATCTCATTTTACCTGCATTTCCTGTTCGGAAGAACGTAAAACGAAGTGAAAGTGACAGAGAATGCTCTCCAGGTGATGCACAACACGGCACAACCATTAGTTTCAAACAATCTCGGATTTTCATGGTTCCAAATTATCTCATTTTACCTGTATTTCCTTTCCGGAGAAACGTGAAACGAAGTAAAAGTAGTAGAGAATGCTAATCAGGTGATACACAACACGGCACAACCATTAGTTTCGAACAATCTCGGATTTTCATGGTTCCAAATTATCTTATTTTGCCTGTATTTCCTTCTCGAGAAATCGTGAAACAAAGTGAAAGTGAAAGAGAATGCTTTCCAGGTGATGCACAACACGGCACAACCATGAGTGTCAAACAATCTCGGATTTTCATGGTTCCAAATAATCTCATTTCCCCTGTAATCCCTTTCCGAAAGAACGTAGAACGAAGTCAAAGTAGAAGAGAATGCTTTTCAGGTGATGCACAACACGGCACAACCATTAGTTCCGAACAATCTCGGATTTTCATGGTTCCAAATTATCTCATTTTACCTGCATTTCCTGTTCGGAAGAACGTAAAACGAAGTGAAAGTGACAGAGAATGCTCTTCAGGTGATGCACAACACGGCACAACCATTAGTTCCGAACAATCTCGGATTTTCATGGTTCCAAATTATCTCATTTCACCTGTATTCCCTTTTTGGAAGAACGTAAAACGAAGTGAAAGTGAAAGAGAATGCTTTCCAGGTGATGCACAACACGGCACAACCATTAGTTTCGAACAATCTCGGATTTTCATGGTTCCAAATTATCTCATTTCACCTGTATTTCCTTTTTGGGAGAACGTAAAACGAAGTAAAAGTGACAGAGAATGCTCTCCAGGTGATGCACAACACGGCACAATCATTAGTTTTGAACAATCTCGGATTTTCATGGTTCCAAATTATCTCATTTCACCTGTATTTCCTTCCCGGAGAAACGTGAAACGAAGTAAAAGTAGTAGAGAATGCTTTCCAGGTGATGCACAACACGGCACAACTATTAGTTTCGAACAATCTCGGATTTTCATGGTTTCAAATTATCTCATTTTACCTGCATTTCCTGTTCGGAAGAACGTGAAACGAAGTGAAAGTGACAGAGAATGCTCTTCAGGTGATGCACAACACGGCACAACCATTAGTTCCGAACAATCTCGGATTTTCATGGTTCCAAATTATCTCATTTCACCTGTATTCCCTTTTTGGAAGAACGCAAAACGAAGTGAAAGTGAAAGAGAATGCTTTCCAGGTGATGCACAACACGGCACAACCATTAGTTTCGAACAATCTCGGATTTTCATGGTTCCAAATTATCTCATTTTACCTGCATTTCCTGTTCGGAAGAACGTGAAACGAAGTAAAAGTAGTAGAGAATGCTAATCAGGTGATGCACAACACGGCACAACCATTAGTTTCAAACAATCTCGGATTTTCATGGTTCCAAATTATCTCATTTTACCTGCATTTCCTGTTCGGAAGAACGTGAAACAAAGTGAAAGTGTGAGAGAATGCTCTCCAGGTGATGCACAACACGGCACAACCATTAGTTTCAAACAATCTCGGATTTTCATGGTTCCAAATTATTTCATTTTACCTGTATTTCCTCTCCGGAGAAACGTGAAACGTAGTAAAAGTAGTAGAGAATGCTAATCAGGTAATGCACAACACGGCACAACCATGAGTTCCGAACAATCTCGGATTTTCATGGTTCCAAATTATCTTATTTTGCCTGTATTTCCTTCTCGAGAAATCGTGAAACAAAGTGAAAGTGAAAGAGAATGCTTTCCAGGTGATGCACAACACGGCACAACCATGAGTGTCAAACAATCTCGGATTTTCATGGTTCCAAATAATCTCATTTCCCCTGTAATCCCTTTCCGAAAGAACGTAGAACGAAGTCAAAGTAGAAGAGAATGCTTTTCAGGTGATGCACAACACGGCACAACCATTAGTTCCGAACAATCTCGAATTTTCATGGTTCCAAATTATCTCATTTTACCTGCATTTCCTGTTCGGAAGAACGTAAAACGAAGTGAAAGTGACAGAGAATGCTCTTCAGGTGATGCACAACACGGCACAACCATTAGTTCCGAACAATCTCGGATTTTCATGGTTCCAAATTATCTCATTTCACCTGTATTCCCTTTTTGGAAGAACGTAAAACGAAGTGAAAGTGAAAGAGAATGCTTTCCAGGTGATGCACAACACGGCACAACCATTAGTTTCGAACAATCTCGGATTTTCATGGTTCCAAATTATCTCATTTTACCTGTATTTCCTTTTTGGGAGAACGTAAAACGAAGTAAAAGTGACAGAGAATGCTCTCCAGGTGATGCACAACACGGCACAATCATTAGTTTTGAACAATCTCGGATTTTCATGGTTCCAAATTATCTCATTTCACCTGTATTTCCTTCCCGGAGAAACGTGAAACGAAGTAAAAGTAGTAGAGAATGCTTTCCAGGTGATGCACAACACGGCACAACTATTAGTTTCGAACAATCTCGGATTTTCATGGTTTCAAATTATCTCATTTTACCTGCATTTCCTGTTCGGAAGAACGTAAAACGAAGTGAAAGTGACAGAGAATGCTCTTCAGGTGATGCACAACACGGCACAACCATTAGTTCCGAACAATCTCGGATTTTCATGGTTCCAAATTATCTCATTTCACCTGTATTTCCTTTTTGGGAGAACGTGAAACGAAGTTAAAGTGACAGAGAATGCTAATCAGGTGATGCACAACACGGCACAACCATGAGTTTCGAACAATCTCGGATTTTCATGATTCTAAATTATTTCATTTTACCTGTATTTCCTTTCCGGAGAAACGTGAAACGAAGTCAAAGTAGTAGAGAATGCTAATCAGGTGATGCACAACACGGCACAACCATTAGTTTCGAACAATCTCGGATTTGCATGGTTCCAAATTATCTTATTTCACCTGTATTTCCTTTTTGGAAGAACGTAAAACGAAGTGAAAGTGACAGAGAATGCTCCTCAGGTGATGCACAACACGGCACAACCATTAGTTTCGAACAATCTCGGATTTTCATGGTTCCAAATTATCTCATTTTACCTGCATTTCCTGTTCGGAAGAACGTGAAACGAAGTAAAAGTAGTGAAGAATGCTAATCAGGTGATGCACAACACGGCACAACCATTAGTTTCGAACAATCTCGGATTTGCATGGTTCCAAATTATCTCATTTCACCTGTATTTCCTTTTTGGAAGAACGTAAAACGAAGTGAAAGTGACAGAGAATGCTCTTCGGGGGATGCACAACACGGCACAACCATTGGTTTCGAACAATCTCGGATTTTCATGGTTCCAAATTATCTCATTTCACCTGTATTTCCTTTTTGGAAGAACGTCAAACGAAGTGAAAGTGACAGAGAATGCTCTTCAGGTGATGCACAACACGGCACAACTATTAGTTTCGAACAATCTCGGATTTTCATGGTTCCAAATTATCTCATTTTACCTGCATTTCCTGTTCGGAAGAACGTGAAAAAAAGTAAAAGTGTGAGAAAATGCTCTCCAGGTGATGCACAACATGGCACAACTATTAGTTTCGAACAATCTCGGATTTTCATGTTTTCAAATTATCTCTTTTCACCTGTATTTCCTGTTCGGAAGAACGTGAAACAAAGTGAAAGTGTGAGAGAATGCTCTCCAGGTGATGCACAACACGGCACAACCATTAGTTTCAAACAATCTCGGATTTTCATGGTTCCAAATTATTTCATTTTACCTGTATTTCCTCTCCGGAGAAACGTGAAACGTAGTAAAAGTAGTAGAGAATGCTAATCAGGTAATGCACAACACGGCACAACCATGAGTTCCGAACAATCTCGGATTTTCATGGTTTCAAATTATCTCATTTTACCTGCATTTCCTGTTCGGAAAAACGTGAAACAAAGTGAAAGTGTGAGAGAATGCTCTCCAGGTGATGCACAACAGGGCACAACCATTAGTTTCGAACAATCTCGGATTTTCATGGTTCCAAATTATCTCATTTCACCTGTATTTCCTTTTTGGAAGAACGTAAAACGAAGTGAAAGTGACAGAGAATGCTCTTCAGGTGATGCACAACACGGCACAACTATTAGTTTCGAACAATCTCGGATTTTCATGGTTCCAAATTATCTCATTTTACCTGCATTTCCTGTTCGGAAGAACGTGAAAAAAAGTAAAAGTGTGAGAAAATGCTCTCCAGGTGATGCACAACATGGCACAACTATTAGTTTCGAACAATCTCGGATTTTCATGTTTTCAAATTATCTCTTTTCACCTGTATTTCCTGTTCGGAAGAACGTGAAACAAAGTGAAAGTGTGAGAGAATGCTAATCAGGTGATGCACAACACGGCACAACCATGAGTTTCGAACAATCTCGGATTTTCATGATTCTAAATTATTTCATTTTACCTGTATTTCCTTCCCGGAGAAACGTGAAACGAAGTCAAAGTAGTAGAGAATGCTAATCAGGTGATGCACAACACGGCACAACCATTAGTTTCGAACAATCTCGGATTTGCATGGTTCCAAATTATCTTATTTCACCTGTATTTCCTTTTTGGAAGAACGTAAAACGAAGTGAAAGTGACAGAGAATGCTCCTCAGGTGATGCACAACACGGCACAACCATTAGTTTCGAACAATCTCGGATTTTCATGGTTCCAAATTATCTCATTTTACCTGCATTTCCTGTTCGGAAGAACGTGAAACGAAGTAAAAGTAGTGAAGAATGCTAATCAGGTGATGCACAACACGGCACAACCATTAGTTCCGAACAATCTCGGATTTTCATGGTTCCAAATTATCTCATTTCACCTGTATTTCCTTTTTGGAAGAACGTAAAACGAAGTGAAAGTGACAGAGAATGCTCTTCGGGGGATGCACAACACGGCACAACCATTGGTTTCGAACAATCTCGGATTTTCATGGTTCCAAATTATCTCATTTCACCTGTATTTCCTTTTTGGAAGAACGTCAAACGAAGTGAAAGTGACAGAGAATGCTCTTCAGGTGATGCACAACACGGCACAACTATTAGTTTCGAACAATCTCGGATTTTCATGGTTCCAAATTATCTCATTTTACCTGCATTTCCTGTTCGGAAGAACGTGAAAAAAAGTAAAAGTGTGAGAAAATGCTCTCCAGGTGATGCACAACATGGCACAACTATTAGTTTCGAACAATCTCGGATTTTCATGTTTTCAAATTATCTCTTTTCACCTGTATTTCCTGTTCGGAAGAACGTGAAACAAAGTGAAAGTGTGAGAGAATGCTCTCCAGGTGATGCACAACACGGCACAACCATTAGTTTCAAACAATCTCGGATTTTCATGGTTCCAAATTATTTCATTTTACCTGTATTTCCTCTCCGGAGAAACGTGAAACGTAGTAAAAGTAGTAGAGAATGCTAATCAGGTAATGCACAACACGGCACAACCATGAGTTCCGAACAATCTCGGATTTTCATGGTTTCAAATTATCTCATTTTACCTGCATTTCCTGTTCGGAAAAACGTGAAACAAAGTGAAAGTGTGAGAGAATGCTCTCCAGGTGATGCACAACAGGGCACAACCATTAGTTTCGAACAATCTCGGATTTTCATGGTTCCAAATTATCTCATTTCACCTGTATTTCCTTTTTGGAAGAACGTAAAACGAAGTGAAAGTGACAGAGAATGCTCTTCAGGTGATGCACAACACGGCACAACCATTAGTTTCGAACAAACTCGGATTTTCATGGTTCCAAATTATCTCATTTTACCTGCATTTCCTGTTCGGAAGAACGTAAAACGAAGTGAAAGTGACAGAGAATGCTCTCCAGGTGATGCACAACACGGCACAACCATTAGTTTCAAACAATCTCGGATTTTCATGGTTCCAAATTATCTCATTTTACCTGTATTTCCTTTCCGGAGAAACGTGAAACGAAGTAAAAGTAGTAGAGAATGCTAATCAGGTGATACACAACACGGCACAACCATTAGTTTCGAACAATCTCGGATTTTCATGGTTCCAAATTATCTTATTTTGCCTGTATTTCCTTCTCGAGAAATCGTGAAACAAAGTGAAAGTGAAAGAAAATGCTTTCCAGGTGATGCACAACACGGCACAACCATGAGTGTCAAACAATCTCGGATTTTCATGGTTCCAAATAATCTCATTTCCCCTGTAATCCCTTTCCGAAAGAACGTAGAACGAAGTCAAAGTAGAAGAGAATGCTTTTCAGGTGATGCACAACACGGCACAACCATTAGTTCCGAACAATCTCGGATTTTCATGGTTCCAAATTATCTCATTTTACCTGCATGTCCTGTTCGGAAGAACGTAAAACGAAGTGAAAGTGACAGAGAATGCTCTTCAGGTGATGCACAACACGGCACAACCATTAGTTCCGAACAATCTCGGATTTTCATGGTTCCAAATTATCTCATTTCACCTGTATTCCCTTTTTGGAAGAACGTAAAACGAAGTGAAAGTGAAAGAGAATGCTTTCCAGGTGATGCACAACACGGCACAACCATTAGTTTCGAACAATCTCGGATTTTCATGGTTCCAAATTATCTCATTTCACCTGTATTTCCTTTTTGGGAGAACGTAAAACGAAGTAAAAGTGACAGAGAATGCTCTCCAGGTGATGCACAACACGGCACAATCATTAGTTTTGAACAATCTCGGATTTTCATGGTTCCAAATTATCTCATTTCACCTGTATTTCCTTCCCGGAGAAACGTGAAACGAAGTAAAAGTAGTAGAGAATGCTTTCCAGGTGATGCACAACACGGCACAACTATTAGTTTCGAACAATCTCGGATTTCCATGGTTCCAAATTATCTCATTTCACCTGTATTCCCTTTTTGGAAGAACGTAAAACGAAGTGAAAGTGAAAGAGAATGCTTTCCAGGTGATGCACAACACGGCACAACCATTAGTTCCGCACAATTTCGGATTTTTATGGTTCCAAATTATCTCATTTCACCTGTATTCCCTTTTTGGAAGAACGTAAAACGAAGTGAAAGTGACAGAGAATGCTCTCCAGGTGATGCACAACACGGCACAATCATTAGTTTCGAACAATCTCGGATTTTCATGGTTCCAAATTATCTCATTTCACCTGTATTTCCTTTTTGGAAGAACGTAAAACGAAGTGAAAGTGACAGAGAATGCTAATCGAGTGATGCACAACACGGCACAACCATTAGTTTCGAACAATCTCGGATTTTCATGGTTCCAAATTATCTCATTTCACCTGTATTTCCTTTTTGGGAGAACGTAAAACGAAGTAAAAGTGACAGAGAATGCTTTCCAGGTGATGCACAACACGGCACAACTATTAGTTTCGAACAATCTCAGATTTTCATGGTTTCAAATTATCTCATTTTACCTGCATTTCCTGTTCGGAAGAACGTAAAACGAAGTGAAAGTGACAGAGAATGCTCTTCAGGTGATGCACAACACGGCACAACCATTAGTTCCGAACAATCTCGGATTTTCATGGTTCCAAATTATCTCATTTCACCTGTATTCCCTTTTTGGAAGAACGTAAAACGAAGTGAAAGTGAAAGAGAATGCTTTCCAGGTGATGCACAACACGGCACAACCATTAGTTTCGAACAATCTCGGATTTTCATGGTTCCAAATTATCTCATTTCACCTGTATTTCCTTTTTGGGAGAACGTAAAACGAAGTAAAAGTGACAGAGAATGCTCTCCAGGTGATGCACAACACGGCACAATCATTAGTTTTGAACAATCTCGGATTTTCATGGTTCCAAATTATCTCATTTCACCTGTATTTCCTTCCCGGAGAAACGTGAAACGAAGTAAAAGTAGTAGAGAATGCTAATCAGGTGATGCACAACACGTCACAACTATTAGTTTCAAACAATCTCGGATTTTCATGGTTCCAAATTATCTCATTTTACCTGCATTTCCTGTTCGGAAGAACGTGAAACAAAGTAAAAGTGTGAGAGAATGCTCTTCAGGTGATGCACAACACGGCACAACTATTAGTTTTTAACAATCTCGGATTTTCATGGTTCCAAATTACCTCATTCCACCTGTATTTCCTTTTTGGAAGAACGTAAAACGAAGTGAAAGTGACAGAGAATGCTCCTCAGGTGATGCACAACACGGCACAACCATTAGTGTCGAACAATCTCGGATTTTCATGGTTCCAAATTATCTCATTTTACCTGTATTTCCTTTTTGGAAGAACGTGAAACGAAGTTAAAGTGACAGAGAATGCTAATCAGGTGATGCACAACACGGCACAACCATGAGTTTCGAACAATCTCGGATTTTCATGGTTCCAAATTATCTTATTTTGCCTGTATTTCCTTCTCGAGAAATCGTGAAACAAAGTGAAAGTGAAAGAGAATGCTTTCCAGGTGATGCACAACACGGCACAACTATCAGTTTCGAACAATCTCGAATTTTCATGGTTCCAAATTATATCATTTCACCTGTATTCCCTTTTTGGAAGAACGTAAAACGAAGTGAAAGTGAAAGAGAATGCTTTCCAGGTGATGCACAACACGGCACAACCATTAGTTCCGAACAATCTCGGATTTTCATAGTTCCAAATTATCTCATTTCACCTGTATTCCCTTTTTGGAAGAACGTAAAACGAAGTGAAAGTGACAGAGAATGCTCTCCAGGTGATGCACAACACGGCACAACTATTAGTTTCGAAAAATCTCGGATTTTCATGGTTTCAAATTATCTCATTTTACCTGCATTTCCTGTTCGGAAGAACGTGAAACAAAGTGAAAGTGTGAGAGAATGCTCTCCAGGTGATGCACAACACGGCACAACCATTAGTTTCGAACAATCTCGGATTTTCATGATTCTAAATTATTTCATTTTACCTGTATTTCCTTTCCGGAGAAACGTGAAACGAAGTAAAAGTAGTAGAGAATGCTAATCAGGTGATGCACAACACGGCACAACCATTAGTTTCGAACAATCTCGGATTTTCATGGTTCCAAATTATCTCATTTTACCTGCATTTCCTGATCGGAAGAACGTGAAACAAAGTGAAAGTGTGAGAGAATGCTCTCCAGGTGATGCACAACACGGCACAACCATTAGTTTCAAACAATCTCGGATTTTCATGGTTCCAAATTATTTCATTTTACCTGTATTTCCTTTCCGGAGAAACGTGAAACGAAGTTAAAGTAGTAGAGAATGCTAATCAGGTGATGCACAACACGGCACAACCATTAGTTTCGAACAATCTCGGATTTTCATGGTTCCAAATTATCTCATTTTACCTGCATTTCCTGTTCGGAAGAACGTGAAACGAAGTAAAAGTAGTAGAGAATGCTAATCAGGTGATGCACAACACGGCACAACCATTAGTTTCGAACAATCTCGGATTTTCATGGTTCCAAATTATCTCATTTCACCTGTATTTCCTTTTTGGAAGAACGTAAAACGAAGTGAAAGTGACAGAGAATGCTCTTCAGGTGATGCACAACACGGCACAACTATTAGTTTTTAACAATCTCGGATTTTCATGGTTCCAAATTATCTCATTTCACCTGTATTTCCTTTTTGGAAGAACGTAAAACGAAGTGAAAGTGACAGAGAATGCTCCTCAGGTGATGCACAACACGGCACAACCATTAGTGTCGAACAATCTCGGATTTTCATGGTTCCAAATTATCTCATTTTACCTGTATTTCCTTTTTGGAAGAACGTAAAACGAAGTGAAAGTGACAGAGAATGCTCTTCAGGTGATGCACAACACGGCACAACCATTAGTTCCGAACAATCTCGGATTTTCATGGTTCCAAATTATCTCATTTCACCTGTATTTCCTTTTTGGGAAAACGTGAAACGAAGTAAAAGTGTGAGAGAATGCTAATCAGGTGATGCACAACACGGCACAACCATTAGTTTCGAACAATCTCGGATTTTCATGATTCTAAATTATTTCATTTTACCTGTATTTCCTTTCCGGAGAAACGTGAAACGAAGTAAAAGTAGTAGAGAATGCTAATCAGGTGATGCACAACACGGCACAACCATTAGTTTCGAACAATCTCGGATTTTCATGGTTCCAAATTATTTCATTTTACCTGTATTTCCTTTCCGGAGAAACGTGAAACGAAGTAAAAGTAGTAGAGAATGCTAATCAGGTGATACACAACACGGCACAACCATTAGTTTCGAACAATCTCGGATTTTCATGGTTCCAAATTATCTTATTTTGCCTGTATTTCCTTCTCGAGAAATCGTGAAACAAAGTGAAAGTGAAAGAGAATGCTTTCCAGGTGATGCACAACACGGCACAACCATGAGTGTCAAACAATCTCGGATTTTCATGGTTCCAAATAATCTCATTTCCCCTGTAATCCCTTTCCGAAAGAACGTAGAACGAAGTCAAAGTAGAAGAGAATGCTTTTCAGGTGATGCACAACACGGCACAACCATTAGTTCCGAACAATCTCGGATTTTCATGGTTCCAAATTATCTCATTTTACCTGCATTTCCTGTTCGGAAGAACGTAAAACGAAGTGAAAGTGACAGAGAATGCTCTTCAGGTGATGCACAACACGGCACAACCATTAGTTCCGAACAATCTCGGATTTTCATGGTTCCAAATTATCTCATTTCACCTGTATTCCCTTTTTGGAAGAACGTAAAACGAAGTGAAAGTGAAAGAGAATGCTTTCCAGGTGATGCACAACACGGCACAACCATTAGTTTCGAACAATCTCGGATTTTCATGGTTCCAAATTATCTCATTTCACCTGTATTTCCTTTTTGGGAGAACGTAAAACGAAGTAAAAGTGACAGAGAATGCTCTCCAGGTGATGCACAACACGGCACAATCATTAGTTTTGAACAATCTCGGATTTTCATGGTTCCAAATTATCTCATTTCACCTGTATTTCCTTCCCGGAGAAACGTGAAACGAAGTAAAAGTAGTAGAGAATGCTTTCCAGGTGATGCACAACACGGCACAACTATTAGTTTCGAACAATCTCGGATTTTCATGGTTTCAAATTATCTCATTTTACCTGCATTTCCTGTTCGGAAGAACGTAAAACGAAGTGAAAGTGACAGAGAATGCTCTTCAGGTGATGCACAACACGGCACAACCATTAGTTCCGAACAATCTCGGATTTTCATGGTTCCAAATTATCTCATTTCACCTGTATTTCCTTTTTGGAAGAACGTAAAACGAAGTGAAAGTGACAGAGAATGCTAATCGAGTGATGCACAACACGGCACAACCATTAGTTTCGAACAATCTCGGATTTGCATGGTTCCAAATTATCTTATTTCACCTGTATTTCCTTTTTGGGAGAACGTGAAACGAAGTTAAAGTGACAGAGAATGCTAATCAGGTGATGCACAACACGGCACAACCATGAGTTTCGAACAATCTCGGATTTTCATGATTCTAAATTATTTCATTTTACCTGTATTTCCTTTCCGGAGAAACGTGAAACGAAGTCAAAGTAGTAGAGAATGCTAATCAGGTGATGCACAACACGGCACAACCATTAGTTTCGAACAATCTCGGATTTTCATGGTTCCAAATTATCTCATTTTACCTGCATTTCCTGTTCGGAAGAACGTGAAACGAAGTAAAAGTAGTAAAGAATGCTAATCAGGTGATGCACAACACGGCACAACCATTAGTTTCGAACAATCTCGGATTTGCATGGTTCCAAATTATCTTATTTCACCTGTATTTCCTTTTTGGAAGAACGTAAAACAAAGTGAAAGTGACAGAGAATGCTAATCAGGTGATGCACAACACGGCACAACCATTAGTTTCGAACAATCTCGGATTTTCATGATTCTAAATTATTTCATTTTACCTGTATTTCCTTTCCGGAGAAACGTGAAACGAAGTAAAAGTAGTAGAGAATGCTAATCAGGTGATGCACAACATGGCACAACTATTAGTTTCGAACAATCTCGGATTTTCATGTTTTCAAATTATCTCTTTTCACCTGTATTTCCTTTTTGGAAGAACGTGAAACGAAGTGAAAGTGACAGAGAATGCTCCCCAGGTGATGCACAACACGGCACAACCATGAGTGTCGAACAATCTCGGATTTTCATGTTTTCGAATTATCTCATTTCACCTGTATTTCCTTTTTGGAAGAACGTAAAACGAAGTGGAAGTGACAGAGAATGCTCTTCAGGTGATGCACAACACGGCACAACCATTAGTTTCGAACAATCTCGGATATTCATGGTTCCAAATTATCTCATTTCACCTGTATTTCCTTCTTGGAAGAACGTGAAACGAAGTGAAAGTAGTAGAGAATGCTAATCAGGTGATGCACAACACGGCACAACCATTAGTTTCGAACAATCTCGGATTTTCATGGTTCCAAATTATCTCATTTTACCTGCATTTCCTGTTCGGAAGAACGTGAAACAAAGTGAAAGTGTGAGAGAATGCTCTCCAGGTGATGCACAACACGGCACAACCATTAGTTTCAAACAATCTCGGATTTTCATGGTTCCAAATTATTTCATTTTACCTGTATTTCCTCTCCGGAGAAACGTGAAACGTAGTAAAAGTAGTAGAGAATGCTAATCAGGTAATGCACAACACGGCACAACCACGAGTTCCGAACAATCTCGGATTTTCATGGTTTCAAATTATCTCATTTCACCTGTATTTCCTTTTTGGGAGAACGTAAAACGAAGTAAAAGTGACAGAGAATGCTCTCCAGGTGATGCACAACACGGCACAATCATTAGTTTTGAACAATCTCGGATTTTCATGGTTCCAAATTATTTCATTTTACCTGTATTTCCTCTCCGGAGAAACGTGAAACGTAGTAAAAGTAGTAGAGAATGCTAATCAGGTAATGCACAACACGGCACAACCATGAGTTCCGAACAATCTCGGATTTTCATGGTTTCAAATTATCTCATTTTACCTGCATTTCCTGTTCGGAAAAACGTGAAACAAAGTGAAAGTGTGAGAGAATGCTCGCCAGGTGATGCACAACAGGGCACAACCATTAGTTTCGAACAATCTCGGATTTTCATGGTTTCAAATTATCTCATTTTACCTGCATTTCCTGTTCGGAAAAACGTGAAACAAAGTGAAAGTGTGAGAGAATGCTCTCCAGGTGATGCACAACAGGGCACAACCATTAGTTTCGAACAATCTCGGATTTTCATGGTTCCAAATTATCTCATTTCACCTGTATTTCCTTTTTGGAAGAACGTAAAACGAAGTGAAAGTGACAGAGAATGCTCTTCAGGTGATGCACAACACGGCACAACCATTAGTTTCGAACAAACTCGGATTTTCATGGTTCCAAATTATCTCATTTTACCTGCATTTCCTGTTCGGAAGAACGTAAAACGGAGTGAAAGTGACAGAGAATGCTCTCCAGGTGATGCACAACACGGCACAACCATTAGTTTCAAACAATCTCGGATTTTCATGGTTCCAAATTATCTCATTTTACCTGTATTTCCTTTCCGGAGAAACGTGAAACGAAGTAAAAGTAGTAGAGAATGCTAATCAGGTGATACACAACACGGCACAACCATTAGTTTCGAACAATCTCGGATTTTCATGGTTCCAAATTATCTTATTTTGCCTGTATTTCCTTCTCGAGAAATCGTGAAACAAAGTGAAAGTGAAAGAGAATGCTTTCCAGGTGATGCACAACACGGCACAACCATGAGTGTCAACCAATCTCGGATTTTCATGGTTCCAAATAATCTCATTTCCCCTGTAATCCCTTTCCGAAAGAACGTAGAACGAAGTCAAAGTAGAAGAGAATGCTTTTCAGGTGATGCACAACACGGCACAACCATTAGTTCCGAACAATCTCGGATTTTCATGGTTCCAAATTATCTCATTTTACCTGCATTTCCTGTTCGGAAGAACGTAAAACGAAGTGAAAGTGACAGAGAATGCTCTTCAGGTGATGCACAACACGGCACAACCATTAGTTCCGAACAATCTCGGATTTTCATGGTTCCAAATTATCTCATTTCACCTGTATTCCCTTTTTGGAAGAACGTAAAACGAAGTGAAAGTGAAAGAGAATGCTTTCCAGGTGATGCACAACACGGCACAACCATTAGTTTCGAACAATCTCGGATTTTCATGGTTCCAAATTATCTCATTTCACCTGTATTTCCTTTTTGGGAGAACGTAAAACGAAGTAAAAGTGACAGAGAATGCTCTCCAGGTGATGCACAACACGGCACAATCATTAGTTTTGAACAATCTCGGATTTTCATGGTTCCAAATTATCTCATTTCACCTGTATTTCCTTCCCGGAGAAACGTGAAACGAAGTAAAAGTAGTAGAGAATGCTTTCCAGGTGATGCACAACACGGCACAACTATTAGTTTCGAACAATCTCGGATTTCCATGGTTCCAAATTATCTCATTTCACCTGTATTCCCTTTTTGGAAGAACGTAAAACGAAGTGAAAGTGAAAGAGAATGCTTTCCAGGTGATGCACAACACGGCACAACCATTAGTTCCGCACAATTTCGGATTTTCATGGTTCCAAATTATCTCATTTCACCTGTATTCCCTTTTTGGAAGAACGTAAAACGAAGTGAAAGTGACAGAGAATGCTCTCCAGGTGATGCACAACACGGCACAATCATTAGTTTCGAACAATCTCGGATTTTCATGGTTCCAAATTATCTCATTTCACCTGTATTTCCTTTTTGGAAGAACGTAAAACGAAGTGAAAGTGACAGAGAATGCTAATCGAGTGATGCACAACACGGCACAACCATTAGTTTCGAACAATCTCGGATTTGCATGGTTCCAAATTATCTTATTTCACCTGTATTTCCTTTTTGGGAGAACGTGAAACGAAGTTAAAGTGACAGAGAATGCTAATCAGGTGATGCACAACACGGCACAACCATGAGTTTCGAACAATCTCGGATTTTCATGGTTCCAAATTATCTTATTTTGCCTGTATTTCCTTCTCGAGAAATCGTGAAACAAAGTGAAAGTGAAAGAGAATGCTTTCCAGGTGATGCACAACACGGCACAACTATTAGTTTCGAACAATCTCGGATTTTCATGGTTTCAAATTATCTCATTTTACCTGCATTTCCTGTTCGGAAGAACGTAAAACGAAGTGAAAGTGACAGAGAATGCTCTTCAGGTGATGCACAACACGGCACAACCATTAGTTCCGAACAATCTCGGATTTTCATGGTTCCAAATTATCTCATTTCACCTGTATTCCCTTTTTGGAAGAACGTAAAACGAAGTGAAAGTGAAAGAGAATGCTTTCCAGGTGATGCACAACACGGCACAACCATTAGTTTCGAACAATCTCGGATTTTCATGGTTCCAAATTATCCCATTTCACCTGTATTTCCTTTTTGGGAGAACGTAAAACGAAGTAAAAGTGACAGAGAATGCTCTCCAGGTGATGCACAACACGGCACAATCATTAGTTTTGAACAATCTCGGATTTTCATGGTTCCAAATTATCTCATTTCACCTGTATTTCCTTCCCGGAGAAACGTGAAACGAAGTAAAAGTAGTAGAGAATGCTTTCCAGGTGATGCACAACACGGCACAACTATTAGTTTCGAACAATCTCGGATTTCCATGGTTCCAAATTATCTCATTTCACCTGTATTCCCTTTTTGGAAGAACGTAAAACGAAGTGAAAGTGAAAGAGAATGCTTTCCAGGTGATGCACAACACGGCACAACCATTAGTTCCGCACAATTTCGGATTTCCATGGTTCCAAATTATCTCATTTCACCTGTATTCCCTTTTTGGAAGAACGTAAAACGAAGTGAAAGTGACAGAGAATGCTCTCCAGGTGATGCACAACACGGCACAATCATTAGTTTCGAACAATCTCGGATTTTCATGGTTCCAAATTATCTCATTTCACCTGTATTTCCTTTTTGGAAGAACGTAAAACGAAGTGAAAGTGACAGAGAATGCTAATCGAGTGATGCACAACACGGCACAACCATTAGTTTCGAACAATCTCGGATTTGCATGGTTCCAAATTATCTTATTTCACCTGTATTTCCTTTTTGGGAGAACGTGAAACGAAGTTAAAGTGACAGAGAATGCTAATCAGGTGATGCACAACACGGCACAACCATGAGTTTCGAACAATCTCGGATTTTCATGGTTCCAAATTATCTTATTTTGCCTGTATTTCCTTCTCGAGAAATCGTGAAACAAAGTGAAAGTGAAAGAGAATGCTTTCCAGGTGATGCACAACACGGCACAACTATTAGTTTCGAACAATCTCGGATTTTCATGGTTTCAAATTATCTCATTTTACCTGCATTTCCTGTTCGGAAGAACGTAAAACGAAGTGAAAGTGACAGAGAATGCTCTTCAGGTGATGCACAACACGGCACAACCATTAGTTCCGAACAATCTCGGATTTTCATGGTTCCAAATTATCTCATTTCACCTGTATTCCCTTTTTGGAAGAACGTAAAACAAAGTGAAAGTGAAAGAGAATGCTTTCCAGGTGATGCACAACACGGCACAACCATTAGTTTCGAACAATCTCGGATTTTCATGGTTCCAAATTATCTCATTTCACCTGTATTTCCTTTTTGGGAAAACGTGAAACGAAGTAAAAGTGTGAGAGAATGCTAATCAGGTGATGCGCAACACGGCACAACCATTAGTTTCGAACAATCTCGGATTTTCATGATTCTAAATTATTTCATTTTACCTGTATTTCCTTTCCGGAGAAACGTGAAACGAAGTAAAAGTAGTAGAGAATGCTAATCAGGTGATGCACAACACGGCACAACCATTAGTTTCGAACAATCTCGGATTTTCATGGTTCCAAATTATCTCATTTTACCTGCATTTCCTGTTCGGAAGAACGTGAAACAAAGTGAAAGTGTGAGAGAATGCTCTCCAGGTAATGCACATCACGGCACAACCATTAGTTTCAAACAATCTCGGATTTTCATGGTTCCAAATTATTTCATTTTACCTGTATTTCCTTTCCGGAGAAACGTGAAACGAAGTAAAAGTAGTAGAGAATGCTAATCAGGTGATGCACAACACGGCACAACCATTAGTTTCGAACAATCTCGGATTTTCATGATTCTAAATTATTTCATTTTACCTGTATTTCCTTTCCGGAGAAACGTGAAACGAAGTAAAAGTAGTAGAGAATGCTAATCAGGTGATGCACAACACGGCACAACCATTAGTTTCGAACAATCTCGGATTTTCATGGTTCCAAATTATCTTATTTTGCCTGTATTTCCTTCTCGAGAAATCGTGAAACAAAGTGAAAGTGAAAGAGAAGGCTTTCCAGGTGATGCACAACACGGCACAACCATGAGTGTCAAACAATCTCGGATTTTCATGGTTCCAAATAATCTCATTTCCCCTGTAATCCCTTTCCGAAAGAACGTAGAACGAAGTCAAAGTAGAAGAGAATGCTTTTCAGGTGATGCACAACACGGCACAACCATTAGTTCCGAACAATCTCGGATTTTCATGGTTCCAAATTATCTCATTTTACCTGCATTTCCTGTTCGGAAGAACGTAAAACGAAGTGAAAGTGACAGAGAATGCTCTTCAGGTGATGCACAACACGGCACAACCATTAGTTCCGAACAATCTCGGATTTTCATGGTTCCAAATTATCTCATTTCACCTGTATTCCCTTTTTGGAAGAACGTAAAACGAAGTGAAAGTGAAAGAGAATGCTTTCCAGGTGATGCACAACACGGCACAACCATTAGTTTCGAACAATCTCGGATTTTCATGGTTCCAAATTATCTCATTTCACCTGTATTTCCTTTTTGGGAGAACGTAAAACGAAGTAAAAGTGACAGAGAATGCTTTCCAGGTGATGCACAACACGGCACAACTATTAGTTTCGAACAATCTCAGATTTTCATGGTTTCAAATTATCTCATTTTACCTGCATTTCCTGTTCGGAAGAACGTAAAACGAAGTGAAAGTGACAGAGAATGCTCTTCAGGTGATGCACAACACGGCACAACCATTAGTTCCGAACAATCTCGGATTTTCATGGTTCCAAATTATCTCATTTCACCTGTATTCCCTTTTTGGAAGAACGTAAAACGAAGTGAAAGTGAAAGAGAATGCTTTCCAGGTGATGCACAACACGGCACAACCATTAGTTTCGAACAATCTCGGATTTTCATGGTTCCAAATTATCTCATTTCACCTGTATTTCCTTTTTGGGAGAACGTAAAACGAAGTAAAAGTGACAGAGAATGCTCTCCAGGTGATGCACAACACGGCACAATCATTAGTTTTGAACAATCTCGGATTTTCATGGTTCCAAATTATCTCATTTCACCTGTATTTCCTTCCCGGAGAAACGTGAAACGAAGTAAAAGTAGTAGAGAATGCTAATCAGGTGATGCACAACACGTCACAACTATTAGTTTCAAACAATCTCGGATTTTCATGGTTCCAAATTATCTCATTTTACCTGCATTTCCTGTTCGGAAGAACGTGAAACAAAGTAAAAGTGTGAGAGAATGCTCTTCAGGTGATGCACAACACGGCACAACTATTAGTTTTTAACAATCTCGGATTTTCATGGTTCCAAATTACCTCATTCCACCTGTATTTCCTTTTTGGAAGAACGTAAAACGAAGTGAAAGTGACAGAGAATGCTCCTCAGGTGATGCACAACACGCCACAACCATTAGTGTCGAACAATCTCGGATTTTCATGGTTCCAAATTATCTCATTTTACCTGTATTTCCTTTTTGGAAGAACGTGAAACGAAGTTAAAGTGACAGAGAATGCTAATCAGGTGATGCACAACACGGCACAACCATGAGTTTCGAACAATCTCGGATTTTCATGGTTCCAAATTATCTTATTTTGCCTGTATTTCCTTCTCGAGAAATCGTGAAACAAAGTGAAAGTGAAAGAGAATGCTTTCCAGGTGATGCACAACACGGCACAACTATCAGTTTCGAACAATCTCGAATTTTCATGGTTCCAAATTATATCATTTCACCTGTATTCCCTTTTTGGAAGAACGTAAAACGAAGTGAAAGTGAAAGAGAATGCTTTCCAGGTGATGCACAACACGGCACAACCATTAGTTCCGAACAATCTCGGATTTTCATAGTTCCAAATTATCTCATTTCACCTGTATTCCCTTTTTGGAAGAACGTAAAACGAAGTGAAAGTGACAGAGAATGCTCTCCAGGTGATGCACAACACGGCACAATCATTAGTTTCGAACAATCTCGGATTTTCATGGTTCCAAATTATCTCATTTCACCTGTATTTCCTTTCCGGAGAAACGTGAAACGAAGTAAAAGTAGTAGAGAATGCTAATCGAGTGATGCACAACACGGCACAACCATTAGTTTCGAACAATCTCGGATTTTCATGGTCCCAAATTATCTTATTTTGCCTGTATTTCCTTCTCGAGAAATCGTGAAACAAAGTGAAAGTGAAAGAGAATGCTTTCCAGGTGATGCACAACACGGCACAACTATTAGTTTCGAAAAATCTCGGATTTTCATGGTTTCAAATTATCTCATTTTACCTGCATTTCCTGTTCGGAAGAACGTGAAACAAAGTGAAAGTGTGAGAGAATGCTCTCCAGGTGATGCACAACACGGCACAACCATTAGTTTCGAACAATCTCGGATTTTCATGATTCTAAATTATTTCATTTTACCTGTATTTCCTTTCCGGAGAAACGTGAAACGAAGTAAAAGTAGTAGAGAATGCTAATCAGGTGATGCACAACACGGCACAACCATTAGTTTCGAACAATCTCGGATTTTCATGGTTCCAAATTATCTCATTTTACCTGCATTTCCTGATCGGAAGAACGTGAAACAAAGTGAAAGTGTGAGAGAATGCTCTCCAGGTGATGCACAACACGGCACAATCATTAGTTTTGAACAATCTCGGATTTTCATGGTTCCAAATTATCTCATTTCACCTGTATTTCCTTTTTGGGAGAACGTAAAACGAAGTAAAAGTGACAGAGAATGCTCTCCAGGTGATGCACAACACGGCACAATCATTAGTTTTGAACAATCTCGGATTTTTATGGTTCCAAATTATCTCATTTCACCTGTATTCCCTTTTTGGAAGAACGTAAAACGAAGTGAAAGTGACAGAGAATGCTCTCCAGGTGATGCACAACACGGCACAATCATTAGTTCCGAACAATCTCGGATTTTCATGGTTCCAAATTATCTCATTTCACCTGTATTTCCTTTTTGGAAGAACGTAAAACGAAGTGAAAGTGACAGAGAATGCTAATCGAGTGATGCACAACACGGCACAACCATTAGTTTCGAACAATCTCGGATTTGCATGGTTCCAAATTATCTTATTTCACCTGTATTTCCTTTTTGGGAGAACGTGAAACGAAGTTAAAGTGACAGAGAATGCTAATCAGGTGATGCACAACACGGCACAACCATGAGTTTCGAACAATCTCGGATTTTCATGGTTCCAAATTATCTTATTTTGCCTGTATTTCCTTCTCGAGAAATCGTGAAACAAAGTGAAAGTGAAAGAGAATGCTTTCCAGGTGATGCACAACACGGCACAACTATTAGTTTCGAACAATCTCGGATTTTCATGGTTTCAAATTATCTCATTTTACCTGCATTTCCTGTTCGGAAGAACGTAAAACGAAGTGAAAGTGACAGAGAATGCTCTTCAGGTGATGCACAACACGGCACAACCATTAGTTCCGAACAATCTCGGATTTTCATGGTTCCAAATTATCTCATTTCACCTGTATTCCCTTTTTGGAAGAACGTAAAACAAAGTGAAAGTGAAAGAGAATGCTTTCCAGGTGATGCACAACACGGCACAACCATTAGTTTCGAACAATCTCGGATTTTCATGGTTCCAAATTATCTCATTTCACCTGTATTTCCTTTTTGGGAAAACGTGAAACGAAGTAAAAGTGTGAGACAATGCTAATCAGGTGATGCGCAACACGGCACAACCATTAGTTTCGAACAATCTCGGATTTTCATGATTCTAAATTATTTCATTTTACCTGTATTTCCTTTCCGGAGAAACGTGAAACGAGGTAAAAGTAGTAGAGAATGCTAATCAGGTGATGCACAACACGGCACAACCATTAGTTTCGAACAATCTCGGATTTTCATGGTCCCAAATTATCTTATTTTGCCTGTATTTCCTTCTCGAGAAATCGTGAAACAAAGTGAAAGTGAAAGAGAATGCTTTCCAGGTGATGCACAACACGGCACAACTATTAGTTTCGAAAAATCTCGGATTTTCATGGTTTCAAATTATCTCATTTTACCTGCATTTCCTGTTCGGAAGAACGTGAAACAAAGTGAAAGTGTGAGAGAATGCTCTCCAGGTGATGCACAACACGGCACAACCATTAGTTTCGAACAATCTCGGATTTTCATGATTCTAAATTATTTCATTTTACCTGTATTTCCTTTCCGGAGAAACGTGAAACGAAGTAAAAGTAGTAGAGAATGCTAATCAGGTGATGCACAACACGGCACAACCATTAGTTTCGAACAATCTCGGATTTTCATGGTTCCAAATTATCTCATTTTACCTGCATTTCCTGATCGGAAGAACGTGAAACAAAGTGAAAGTGTGAGAGAATGCTCTCCAGGTGATGCACAACACGGCACAATCATTAGTTTTGAACAATCTCGGATTTTCATGGTTCCAAATTATCTCATTTCACCTGTATTTCCTTTTTGGGAGAACGTAAAACGAAGTAAAAGTGACAGAGAATGCTCTCCAGGTGATGCACAACACGGCACAATCATTAGTTTTGAACAATCTCGGATTTTTATGGTTCCAAATTATCTCATTTCACCTGTATTCCCTTTTTGGAAGAACGTAAAACGAAGTGAAAGTGACAGAGAATGCTCTCCAGGTGATGCACAACACGGCACAATCATTAGTTCCGAACAATCTCGGATTTTCATGGTTCCAAATTATCTCATTTCACCTGTATTTCCTTTTTGGAAGAACGTAAAACGAAGTGAAAGTGACAGAGAATGCTAATCGAGTGATGCACAACACGGCACAACCATTAGTTTCGAACAATCTCGGATTTGCATGGTTCCAAATTATCTTATTTCACCTGTATTTCCTTTTTGGGAGAACGTGAAACGAAGTTAAAGTGACAGAGAATGCTAATCAGGTGATGCACAACACGGCACAACCATGAGTTTCGAACAATCTCGGATTTTCATGGTTCCAAATTATCTTATTTTGCCTGTATTTCCTTCTCGAGAAATCGTGAAACAAAGTGAAAGTGAAAGAGAATGCTTTCCAGGTGATGCACAACACGGCACAACTATTAGTTTCGAACAATCTCGGATTTTCATGGTTTCAAATTATCTCATTTTACCTGCATTTCCTGTTCGGAAGAACGTAAAACGAAGTGAAAGTGACAGAGAATGCTCTTCAGGTGATGCACAACACGGCACAACCATTAGTTCCGAACAATCTCGGATTTTCATGGTTCCAAATTATCTCATTTCACCTGTATTCCCTTTTTGGAAGAACGTAAAACAAAGTGAAAGTGAAAGAGAATGCTTTCCAGGTGATGCACAACACGGCACAACCATTAGTTTCGAACAATCTCGGATTTTCATGGTTCCAAATTATCTCATTTCACCTGTATTTCCTTTTTGGGAAAACGTGAAACGAAGTAAAAGTGTGAGACAATGCTAATCAGGTGATGCGCAACACGGCACAACCATTAGTTTCGAACAATCTCGGATTTTCATGATTCTAAATTATTTCATTTTACCTGTATTTCCTTTCCGGAGAAACGTGAAACGAGGTAAAAGTAGTAGAGAATGCTAATCAGGTGATGCACAACACGGCACAACCATTAGTTTCGAACAATCTCGGATTTTCATGGTTCCAAATTATCTCATTTTACCTGCATTTCCTGTTCGGAAGAACGTGAAACAAAGTGAAAGTGTGAAAGAATGCTCTCCAGGTAATGCACAACACGGCACAACCATTAGTTTCAAACAATCTCGGATTTTCATGGTTCCAAATTATTTCATTTTACCTGTATTTCCTTTCCGGAGAAACGTGAAACGAAGTAAAAGTAGTAGAGAATGCTAATCAGGTGATGCACAACACGGCACAACCATTAGTTTCGAACAATCTCGGATTTTCATGATTCTAAATTATTTCATTTTACCTGTATTTCCTTTCCGGAGAAACGTGAAACGAAGTAAAAGTAGTAGAGAATGCTAATCAGGTGATGCACAACACGGCACAACCATTAGTTTCGAACAATCTCGGATTTTCATGGTTCCAAATTATCTTATTTTGCCTGTATTTCCTTCTCGAGAAATCGTGATACAAAGTGAAAGTGAAAGAGAAGGCTTTCCAGGTGATGCACAACACGGCACAACCATGAGTGTCAAACAATCTCGGATTTTCATGGTTCCAAATAATCTCATTTCCCCTGTAATCCCTTTCCGAAAGAACGTAGAACGAAGTCAAAGTAGAAGAGAATGCTTTTCAGGTGATGCACAACACGGCACAACCATTAGTTCCGAACAATCTCGGATTTTCATGGTTCCAAATTATCTCATTTTACCTGCATTTCCTGTTCGGAAGAACGTAAAACGAAGTGAAAGTGACAGAGAATGCTCTTCAGGTGATGCACAACACGGCACAACCATTAGTTCCGAACAATCTCGGATTTTCATGGTTCCAAATTATCTCATTTCACCTGTATTCCCTTTTTGGAAGAACGTAAAACGAAGTGAAAGTGAAAGAGAATGCTTTCCAGGTGATGCACAACACGGCACAACCATTAGTTTCGAACAATCTCGGATTTTCATGGTTCCAAATTATCTCATTTCACCTGTATTTCCTTTTTGGGAGAACGTAAAACGAAGTAAAAGTGACAGAGAATGCTTTCCAGGTGATGCACAACACGGCACAACTATTAGTTTCGAACAATCTCAGATTTTCATGGTTTCAAATTATCTCATTTTACCTGCATTTCCTGTTCGGAAGAACGTAAAACGAAGTGAAAGTGACAGAGAATGCTCTTCAGGTGATGCACAACACGGCACAACCATTAGTTCCGAACAATCTCGGATTTTCATGGTTCCAAATTATCTCATTTCACCTGTATTCCCTTTTTGGAAGAACGTAAAACGAAGTGAAAGTGAAAGAGAATGCTTTCCAGGTGATGCACAACACGGCACAACCATTAGTTTCGAACAATCTCGGATTTTCATGGTTCCAAATTATCTCATTTCACCTGTATTTCCTTTTTGGGAGAACGTAAAACGAAGTAAAAGTGACAGAGAATGCTCTTCAGGTGATGCACAACACGGCACAATCATTAGTTTTGAACAATCTCGGATTTTCATGGTTCCAAATTATCTCATTTCACCTGTATTTCCTTCCCGGAGAAACGTGAAACGAAGTAAAAGTAGTAGAGAATGCTAATCAGGTGATGCACAACACGTCACAACTATTAGTTTCAAACAATCTCGGATTTTCATGGTTCCAAATTATCTCATTTTACCTGCATTTCCTGTTCGGAAGAACGTGAAACAAAGTAAAAGTGTGAGAGAATGCTCTTCAGGTGATGCACAACACGGCACAACTATTAGTTTTTAACAATCTCGGATTTTCATGGTTCCAAATTACCTCATTCCACCTGTATTTCCTTTTTGGAAGAACGTAAAACGAAGTGAAAGTGACAGAGAATGCTCCTCAGGTGATGCACAACACGGCACAACCATTAGTGTCGAACAATCTCGGATTTTCATGGTTCCAAATTATCTCATTTTACCTGTATTTCCTTTTTGGAAGAACGTGAAACGAAGTTAAAGTGACAGAGAATGCTAATCAGGTGATGCACAACACGGCACAACCATGAGTTTCGAACAATCTCGGATTTTCATGGTTCCAAATTATCTTATTTTGCCTGTATTTCCTCCTCGAGAAATCGTGAAACAAAGTGAAAGTGAAAGAGAATGCTTTCCAGGTGATGCACAACACGGCACAACTATCAGTTTCGAACAATCTCGAATTTTCATGGTTCCAAATTATATCATTTCACCTGTATTCCCTTTTTGGAAGAACGTAAAACGAAGTGAAAGTGAAAGAGAATGCTTTCCAGGTGATGCACAACACGGCACAACCATTAGTTCCGAACAATCTCGGATTTTCATAGTTCCAAATTATCTCATTTCACCTGTATTCCCTTTTTGGAAGAACGTAAAACGAAGTGAAAGTGACAGAGAATGCTCTCCAGGTGATGCACAACACGGCACAATCATTAGTTTCGAACAATCTCGGATTTTCATGGTTCCAAATTATCTCATTTCACCTGTATTTCCTGTCCGGAGAAACGTGAAACAAGGTAAAAGTAGTAGAGAATGCTAATCGAGTGATGCACAACACGGCACAACCATTAGTTTCGAACAATCTCGGATTTTCATGGTCCCAAATTATCTTATTTTGCCTGTATTTCCTTCTCGAGAAATCGTGAAACAAAGTGAAAGTGAAAGAGAATGCTTTCCAGGTGATGCACAACACGGCACAACTATTAGTTTCGAAAAATCTCGGATTTTCATGGTTTCAAATTATCTCATTTTACCTGCATTTCCTGTTCGGAAGAACGTGAAACAAAGTGAAAGTGTGAGAGAATGCTCTCCAGGTGATGCACAACACGGCACAACCATTAGTTTCGAACAATCTCGGATTTTCATGATTCTAAATTATTTCATTTTACCTGTATTTCCTTTCCGGAGAAACGTGAAACGAAGTAAAAGTAGTAGAGAATGCTAATCAGGTGATGCACAACACGGCACAACCATTAGTTTCGAACAATCTCGGATTTTCATGGTTCCAAATTATCTCATTTTACCTGCATTTCCTGATCGGAAGAACGTGAAACAAAGTGAAAGTGTGAGAGAATGCTCTCCAGGTGATGCACAACACGGCACAACCATTAGTTTCAAACAATCTCGGATTTTCATGGTTCCAAATTATTTCATTTTACCTGTATTTCCTTTCCGGAGAAACGTGAAACGAAGTTAAAGTAGTAGAGAATGCTAATCAGGTGATGCACAACACGGCACAACCATTAGTTTCGAACAATCTCGGATTTTCATGGTTCCAAATTATCTCATTTTACCTGCATTTCCTGTTCGGAAGAACGTGAAACGAAGTAAAAGTAGTAGAGAATGCTAATCAGGTGATGCACAACACGGCACAACCATTAGTTTCGAACAATCTCGGATTTTCATGGTTCCAAATTATCTCATTTCACCTGTATTTCCTTTTTGGAAGAACGTAAAACGAAGTGAAAGTGACAGAGAATGCTCTTCAGGTGATGCACAACACGGCACAACTATTAGTTTTTAACAATCTCGGATTTTCATGGTTCCAAATTATCTCATTTCACCTGTATTTCCTTTTTGGAAGAACGTAAAACGAAGTGAAAGTGACAGAGAATGCTCCTCAGGTGATGCACAACACGGCACAACCATTAGTGTCGAACAATCTCGGATTTTCATGGTTCCAAATTATCTCATTTTACCTGTATTTCCTTTTTGGAAGAACGTAAAACGAAGTGAAAGTGACAGAGAATGCTCTTCAGGTGATGCACAACACGGCACAACCATTAGTTCCGAACAATCTCGGATTTTCATGGTTCCAAATTATCTCATTTCACCTGTATTTCCTTTTTGGGAAAACGTGAAACGAAGTAAAAGTGTGAGAGAATGCTAATCAGGTGATGCACAACACGGCACAACCATTAGTTTCGAACAATCTCGGATTTTCATGATTCTAAATTATTTCATTTTACCTGTATTTCCTTTCCGGAGAAACGTGAAACGAAGTAAAAGTAGTAGAGAATGCTAATCAGGTGATGCACAACACGGCACAACCATTAGTTTCGAACAATCTCGGATTTTCATGGTTCCAAATTATTTCATTTCACCTGTATTTCCTTTTTGGGAAAACGTGAAACGAAGTAAAAGTGTGAGACAATGCTAATCAGGTGATGCGCAACACGGCACAACCATTAGTTTCGAACAATCTCGGATTTTCATGATTCTAAATTATTTCATTTTACCTGTATTTCCTTTCCGGAGAAACGTGAAACGAAGTAAAAGTAGTAGAGAATGCTAATCAGGTGATGCACAACACGGCACAACCATTAGTTCCGAACAATCTCGGATTTTCATGGTTCCAAATTATCTCATTTTACCTGCATTTCCTGTTCGGAAGAACGTGAAACAAAGTGAAAGTGTGAGAGAATGCTCTTCAGGTAATGCACAACACGGCACAACCATTAGTTTCAAACAATCTCGGATTTTCATGGTTCCAAATTATTTCATTTTACCTGTATTTCCTTTCCGGAGAAACGTGAAACGAAGTAAAAGTAGTAGAGAATGCTAATCAGGTGATGCACAACACGGCACAACCATTAGTTTCGAACAATCTCGGATTTTCATGATTCTAAATTATTTCATTTTACCTGTATTTCCTTTCCGGAGAAACGTGAAACGAAGTAAAAGTAGTAGAGAATGCTAATCAGGTGATGCACAACACGGCACAACCATTAGTTTCGAACAATCTCGGATTTTCATGGTTCCAAATTATCTTATTTTGCCTGTATTTCCTTCTCGAGAAATCGTGATACAAAGTGAAAGTGAAAGAGAAGGCTTTCCAGGTGATGCACAACACGGCACAACCATGAGTGTCAAACAATCTCGGATTTTCATGGTTCCAAATAATCTCATTTCCCCTGTAATCCCTTTCCGAAAGAACGTAGAACGAAGTCAAAGTAGAAGAGAATGCTTTTCAGGTGATGCACAACACGGCACAACCATTAGTTCCGAACAATCTCGGATTTTCATGGTTCCAAATTATCTCATTTTACCTGCATTTCCTGTTCGGAAGAACGTAAAACGAAGTGAAAGTGACAGAGAATGCTCTTCAGGTGATGCACAACACGGCACAACCATTAGTTCCGAACAATCTCGGATTTTCATGGTTCCAAATTATCTCATTTCACCTGTATTCCCTTTTTGGAAGAACGTAAAACGAAGTGAAAGTGAAAGAGAATGCTTTCCAGGTGATGCACAACACGGCACAACCATTAGTTTCGAACAATCTCGGATTTTCATGGTTCCAAATTATCTCATTTCACCTGTATTTCCTTTTTGGGAGAACGTAAAACGAAGTAAAAGTGACAGAGAATGCTTTCCAGGTGATGCACAACACGGCACAACTATTAGTTTCGAACAATCTCAGATTTTCATGGTTTCAAATTATCTCATTTTACCTGCATTTCCTGTTCGGAAGAACGTAAAACGAAGTGAAAGTGACAGAGAATGCTCTTCAGGTGATGCACAACACGGCACAACCATTAGTTCCGAACAATCTCGGATTTTCATGGTTCCAAATTATCTCATTTCACCTGTATTCCCTTTTTGGAAGAACGTAAAACGAAGTGAAAGTGAAAGAGAATGCTTTCCAGGTGATGCACAACACGGCACAACCATTAGTTTCGAACAATCTCGGATTTTCATGGTTCCAAATTATCTCATTTCACCTGTATTTCCTTTTTGGGAGAACGTAAAACGAAGTAAAAGTGACAGAGAATGCTCTCCAGGTGATGCACAACACGGCACAATCATTAGTTTTGAACAATCTCGGATTTTCATGGTTCCAAATTATCTCATTTCACCTGTATTTCCTTCCCGGAGAAACGTGAAACGAAGTAAAAGTAGTAGAGAATGCTAATCAGGTGATGCACAACACGTCACAACTATTAGTTTCAAACAATCTCGGATTTTCATGGTTCCAAATTATCTCATTTTACCTGCATTTCCTGTTCGGAAGAACGTGAAACAAAGTAAAAGTGTGAGAGAATGCTCTTCAGGTGATGCACAACACGGCACAACTATTAGTTTTTAACAATCTCGGATTTTCATGGTTCCAAATTACCTCATTCCACCTGTATTTCCTTTTTGGAAGAACGTAAAACGAAGTGAAAGTGACAGAGAATGCTCCTCAGGTGATGCACAACACGGCACAACCATTAGTGTCGAACAATCTCGGATTTTCATGGTTCCAAATTATCTCATTTTACCTGTATTTCCTTTTTGGAAGAACGTGAAACGAAGTTAAAGTGACAGAGAATGCTAATCAGGTGATGCACAACACGGCACAACCATGAGTTTCGAACAATCTCGGATTTTCATGGTTCCAAATTATCTCATTTTACCTGCATTTCCTGATCGGAAGAACGTGAAACAAAGTGAAAGTGTGAGAGAATGCTCTCCAGGTGATGCACAACACGGCACAACCATTAGTTTCAAACAATCTCGGATTTTCATGGTTCCAAATTATTTCATTTTACCTGTATTTCCTTTCCGGAGAAACGTGAAACGAAGTTAAAGTAGTAGAGAATGCTAATCAGGTGATGCACAACACGGCACAACCATTAGTTTCGAACAATCTCGGATTTTCATGGTTCCAAATTATTTCATTTCACCTGTATTTCCTTTTTGGGAAAACGTGAAACGAAGTAAAAGTGTGAGACAATGCTAATCAGGTGATGCGCAACACGGCACAACCATTAGTTTCGAACAATCTCGGATTTTCATGATTCTAAATTATTTCATTTTACCTGTATTTCCTTTCCGGAGAAACGTGAAACGGAGTAAAAGTAGTAGAGAATGCTAATCAGGTGATGCACAACACGGCACAACCATTAGTTCCGAACAATCTCGGATTTTCATGGTTCCAAATTATCTCATTTTACCTGCATTTCCTGTTCGGAAGAACGTGAAACAAAGTGAAAGTGTGAGAGAATGCTCTTCAGGTAATGCACAACACGGCACAACCATTAGTTTCAAACAATCTCGGATTTTCATGGTTCCAAATTATTTCATTTTACCTGTATTTCCTTTCCGGAGAAACGTGAAACGAAGTAAAAGTAGTAGAGAATGCTAATCAGGTGATGCACAACACGGCACAACCATTAGTTTCGAACAATCTCGGATTTTCATGATTCTAAATTATTTCATTTTACCTGTATTTCCTTTCCGGAGAAACGTGAAACGAAGTAAAAGTAGTAGAGAATGCTAATCAGGTGATGCACAACACGGCACAACCATTAGTTTCGAACAATCTCGGATTTTCATGGTTCCAAATTATCTTATTTTGCCTGTATTTCCTTCTCGAGAAATCGTGATACAAAGTGAAAGTGAAAGAGAAGGCTTTCCAGGTGATGCACAACACGGCACAACCATGAGTGTCAAACAATCTCGGATTTTCATGGTTCCAAATAATCTCATTTCCCCTGTAATCCCTTTCCGAAAGAACGTAGAACGAAGTCAAAGTAGAAGAGAATGCTTTTCAGGTGATGCACAACACGGCACAACCATTAGTTCCGAACAATCTCGGATTTTCATGGTTCCAAATTATCTCATTTTACCTGCATTTCCTGTTCGGAAGAACGTAAAACGAAGTGAAAGTGACAGAGAATGCTCTTCAGGTGATGCACAACACGGCACAACCATTAGTTCCGAACAATCTCGGATTTTCATGGTTCCAAATTATCTCATTTCACCTGTATTCCCTTTTTGGAAGAACGTAAAACGAAGTGAAAGTGAAAGAGAATGCTTTCCAGGTGATGCACAACACGGCACAACCATTAGTTTCGAACAATCTCGGATTTTCATGGTTCCAAATTATCTCATTTCACCTGTATTTCCTTTTTGGGAGAACGTAAAACGAAGTAAAAGTGACAGAGAATGCTTTCCAGGTGATGCACAACACGGCACAACTATTAGTTTCGAACAATCTCAGATTTTCATGGTTTCAAATTATCTCATTTTACCTGCATTTCCTGTTCGGAAGAACGTAAAACGAAGTGAAAGTGACAGAGAATGCTCTTCAGGTGATGCACAACACGGCACAACCATTAGTTCCGAACAATCTCGGATTTTCATGGTTCCAAATTATCTCATTTCACCTGTATTCCCTTTTTGGAAGAACGTAAAACGAAGTGAAAGTGAAAGAGAATGCTTTCCAGGTGATGCACAACACGGCACAACCATTAGTTTCGAACAATCTCGGATTTTCATGGTTCCAAATTATCTCATTTCACCTGTATTTCCTTTTTGGGAGAACGTAAAACGAAGTAAAAGTGACAGAGAATGCTCTCCAGGTGATGCACAACACGGCACAATCATTAGTTTTGAACAATCTCGGATTTTCATGGTTCCAAATTATCTCATTTCACCTGTATTTCCTTCCCGGAGAAACGTGAAACGAAGTAAAAGTAGTAGAGAATGCTAATCAGGTGATGCACAACACGTCACAACTATTAGTTTCAAACAATCTCGGATTTTCATGGTTCCAAATTATCTCATTTTACCTGCATTTCCTGTTCGGAAGAACGTGAAACAAAGTAAAAGTGTGAGAGAATGCTCTTCAGGTGATGCACAACACGGCACAACTATTAGTTTTTAACAATCTCGGATTTTCATGGTTCCAAATTACCTCATTCCACCTGTATTTCCTTTTTGGAAGAACGTAAAACGAAGTGAAAGTGACAGAGAATGCTCCTCAGGTGATGCACAACACGGCACAACCATTAGTGTCGAACAATCTCGGATTTTCATGGTTCCAAATTATCTCATTTTACCTGTATTTCCTTTTTGGAAGAACGTGAAACGAAGTTAAAGTGACAGAGAATGCTAATCAGGTGATGCACAACACGGCACAACCATGAGTTTCGAACAATCTCGGATTTTCATGGTTCCAAATTATCTCATTTTACCTGCATTTCCTGATCGGAAGAACGTGAAACAAAGTGAAAGTGTGAGAGAATGCTCTCCAGGTGATGCACAACACGGCACAACCATTAGTTTCAAACAATCTCGGATTTTCATGGTTCCAAATTATTTCATTTTACCTGTATTTCCTTTCCGGAGAAACGTGAAACGAAGTTAAAGTAGTAGAGAATGCTAATCAGGTGATGCACAACACGGCACAACCATTAGTTTCGAACAATCTCGGATTTTCATGGTTCCAAATTATCTCATTTTACCTGCATTTCCTGTTCGGAAGAACGTGAAACGAAGTAAAAGTAGTAGAGAATGCTAATCAGGTGATGCACAACACGGCACAACCATTAGTTTCGAACAATCTCGGATTTTCATGGTTCCAAATTATCTCATTTCACCTGTATTTCCTTTTTGGAAGAACGTAAAACGAAGTGAAAGTGACAGAGAATGCTCTTCAGGTGATGCACAACACGGCACAACTATTAGTTTTTAACAATCTCGGATTTTCATGGTTCCAAATTATCTCATTTCACCTGTATTTCCTTTTTGGAAGAACGTAAAACGAAGTGAAAGTGACAGAGAATGCTCCTCAGGTGATGCACAACACGGCACAACCATTAGTGTCGAACAATCTCGGATTTTCATGGTTCCAAATTATCTCATTTTACCTGTATTTCCTTTTTGGAAGAACGTAAAACGAAGTGAAAGTGACAGAGAATGCTCTTCAGGTGATGCACAACACGGCACAACCATTAGTTCCGAACAATCTCGGATTTTCATGGTTCCAAATTATCTCATTTCACCTGTATTTCCTTTTTGGGAAAACGTGAAACGAAGTAAAAGTGTGAGAGAATGCTAATCAGGTGATGCACAACACGGCACAACCATTAGTTTCGAACAATCTCGGATTTTCATGATTCTAAATTATTTCATTTTACCTGTATTTCCTTTCCGGAGAAACGTGAAACGAAGTAAAAGTAGTAGAGAATGCTAATCAGGTGATGCACAACACGGCACAACCATTAGTTTCGAACAATCTCGGATTTTCATGGTTCCAAATTATTTCATTTTACCTGTATTTCCTTTCCGGAGAAACGTGAAACGAAGTAAAAGTAGTAGAGAATGCTAATCAGGTGATACACAACACGGCACAACCATTAGTTTCGAACAATCTCGGATTTTCATGGTTCCAAATTATCTTATTTTGCCTGTATTTTCTTCTCGAGAAATCGTGAAACAAAGTGAAAGTGAAAGAGAATGCTTTCCAGGTGATGCACAACACGGCACAACCATGAGTGTCAAACAATCTCGGATTTTCATGGTTCCAAATAATCTCATTTCCCCTGTAATCCCTTTCCGAAAGAACGTAGAACGAAGTCAAAGTAGAAGCGAATGCTTTTCAGGTGATGCACAACACGGCACAACCATTAGTTCCGAACAATCTCGGATTTTCATGGTTCCAAATTATCTCATTTTACCTGCATTTCCTGTTCGGAAGAACGTAAAACGAAGTGAAAGTGACAGAGAATGCTCTTCAGGTGATGCACAACACGGCACAACCATTAGTTCCGAACAATCTCGGATTTTCATGGTTCCAAATTATCTCATTTCACCTGTATTCCCTTTTTGGAAGAACGTAAAACGAAGTGAAAGTGAAAGAGAATGCTTTCCAGGTGATGCACAACACGGCACAACCATTAGTTTCGAACAATCTCGGATTTTCATGGTTCCAAATTATCTCATTTCACCTGTATTTCCTTTTTGGGAGAACGTAAAACGAAGTAAAAGTGACAGAGAATGCTCTCCAGGTGATGCACAACACGGCACAATCATTAGTTTTGAACAATCTCGGATTTTCATGGTTCCAAATTATCTCATTTCACCTGTATTTCCTTCCCGGAGAAACGTGAAACGAAGTAAAAGTAGTAGAGAATGCTTTCCAGGTGATGCACAACACGGCACAACTATTAGTTTCGAACAATCTCGGATTTTCATGGTTTCAAATTATCTCATTTTACCTGCATTTCCTGTTCGGAAGAACGTAAAACGAAGTGAAAGTGACAGAGAATGCTCTTCAGGTGATGCACAACACGGCACAACCATTAGTTCCGAACAATCTCGGATTTTCATGGTTCCAAATTATCTCATTTCACCTGTATTTCCTTTTTGGAAGAACGTAAAACGAAGTGAAAGTGACAGAGAATGCTAATCGAGTGATGCACAACACGGCACAACCATTAGTTTCGAACAATCTCGGATTTGCATGGTTCCAAATTATCTTATTTCACCTGTATTTCCTTTTTGGGAGAACGTGAAACGAAGTTAAAGTGACAGAGAATGCTAATCAGGTGATGCACAACACGGCACAACCATGAGTTTCGAACAATCTCGGATTTTCATGATTCTAAATTATTTCATTTTACCTGTATTTCCTTTCCGGAGAAACGTGAAACGAAGTCAAAGTAGTAGAGAATGCTAATCAGGTGATGCACAACACGGCACAACCATTAGTTTCGAACAATCTCGGATTTTCATGGTTCCAAATTATCTCATTTTACCTGCATTTCCTGTTCGGAAGAACGTGAAACGAAGTAAAAGTAGTAAAGAATGCTAATCAGGTGATGCACAACACGGCACAACCATTAGTTTCGAACAATCTCGGATTTGCATGGTTCCAAATTATCTTATTTCACCTGTATTTCCTTTTTGGAAGAACGTAAAACGAAGTGAAAGTGACAGAGAATGCTAATCAGGTGATGCACAACACGGCACAACCATTAGTTTCGAACAATCTCGGATTTTCATGATTCTAAATTATTTCATTTTACCTGTATTTCCTTTCCGGAGAAACGTGAAACGAAGTAAAAGTAGTAGAGAATGCTAATCAGGTGATGCACAACATGGCACAACTATTAGTTTCGAACAATCTCGGATTTTCATGTTTTCAAATTATCTCTTTTCACCTGTATTTCCTTTTTGGAAGAACGTGAAACAAAGTGAAAGTGACAGAGAATGCTCCCCAGGTGATGCACAACACGGCACAACCATGAGTGTCGAACAATCTCGGATTTTCATGTTTTCAAATTATCTCATTTCACCTGTATTTCCTTTTTGGAAGAACGTAAAACGAAGTGGAAGTGACAGAGAATGCTCTTCAGGTGATGCACAACACGGCACAACCATTAGTTTCGAACAATCTCGGATATTCATGGTTCCAAATTATCTCATTTCACCTGTATTTCCTTCTTGGAAGAACGTGAAACGAAGTGAAAGTAGTAGAGAATGCTAATCAGGTGATGCACAACACGGCACAACCATTAGTTTCGAACAATCTCGGATTTTCATGGTTCCAAATTATCTCATTTTACCTGCATTTCCTGTTCGGAAGAACGTGAAACAAAGTGAAAGTGTGAGAGAATGCTCTCCAGGTGATGCACAACACGGCACAACCATTAGTTTCAAACAATCTCGGATTTTCATGGTTCCAAATTATTTCATTTTACCTGTATTTCCTCTCCGGAGAAACGTGAAACGTAGTAAAAGTAGTAGAGAATGCTAATCAGGTAATGCACAACACGGCACAACCACGAGTTCCGAACAATCTCGGATTTTCATGGTTTCAAATTATCTCATTTCACCTGTATTTCCTTTTTGGGAGAACGTAAAACGAAGTAAAAGTGACAGAGAATGCTCTCCAGGTGATGCACAACACGGCACAATCATTAGTTTTGAACAATCTCGGATTTTCATGGTTCCAAATTATCTCATTTCACCTGTATTTCCTTCCCGGAGAAACGTGAAACGAAGTGTAAGTAGTAGAGAATGCTTTCCAGGTGATGCACAACACGGCACAACTATTAGTTTCGAACAATCTCGGATTTTCATGGTTTCAAATTATCTCATTTTACCTGCATTTCCTGTTCGGAAGAACGTAAAACGAAGTGAAAGTGACAGAGAATGCTCTTTAGGTGATGCACAACACGGCACAACCATTAGTTCCGAACAATCTCGGATTTTCATGGTTCCAAATTATCTCATTTCACCTGTATTTCCTTCCCGGAGAAACGTCAAACGAAGTGAAAGTGACAGAGAATGCTCTTCAGGTGATGCACAACACGGCACAACTATTAGTTTCGAACAATCTCGGATTTTCATGGTTCCAAATTATCTCATTTTACCTGCATCTCCTGTTCGGAAGAACGTGAAAAAAAGTAAAAGTGTGAGAAAATGCTCTCCAGGTGATGCACAACATGGCACAACTATTAGTTTCGAACAATCTCGGATTTTCATGTTTTCAAATTATCTCTTTTCACCTGTATTTCCTTTTTGGAAGAACGTGAAACGAAGTGAAAGTGACAGAGAATGCTCCTCAGGTGATGCACAACACGGTACAACCATGAGTGTCGAACAATCTCGGATTTTCATGTTTTCAAATTATCTCATTTCACCTGTATTTCCTTTTTGGAAGAACGTAAAACGAAGTGGAAGTGACAGAGAATGCTCTTCAGGTGATGCACAACACGGCACAACCATTAGTTTCGAACAATCTCGGATATTCTTGGTTCCAAATTATCTCATTTCACCTGTATTTCCTTCTTGGAAGAACGTGAAACGAAGTGAAAGTAGTAGAGAATGCTAATCAGGTGATGGACAACACGGCACAACCATTAGTTTCGAACAATCTCGGATTTTCATGGTTCCAAATTATCTCATTTTACCTGCATCTCCTGTTCGGAAGAACGTGAAACAAAGTGAAAGTGTGAGAGAATGCTCTCCAGGTGATGCACAACACGGCACAACCATTAGTTTCAAACAATCTCGGATTTTCATGGTTCCAAATTATTTCATTTTACCTGTATTTCCTCTCCGGAGAAACGTGAAACGTAGTAAAAGTAGTAGAGAATGCTAATCAGGTAATGCACAACACGGCACAACCATGAGTTCCGAACAATCTCGGATTTTCATGGTTTCAAATTATCTCATTTTACCTGCATTTCCTGTTCGGAAAAACGTGAAACAGAGTGAAAGTGTGAGAGAATGCTCTCCAGGTGATGCACAACAGGGCACAACCATTAGTTTCGAACAATCTCGGATTTTCATGGTTCCAAATTATCTCATTTCACCTGTATTTCCTTTTTGGAAGAACGTAAAACGAAGTGAAAGTGACAGAGAATGCTCTTCAGGTGATGCACAACACGGCACAACCATTAGTTTCGAACAAACTCGGATTTTCATGGTTCCAAATTATCTCATTTTACCTGCATTTCCTGTTCGGAAGAACGTAAAACGAAGTGAAAGTGACAGAGAATGCTCTCCAGGTGATGCACAACACGGCACAACCATTAGTTTCAAACAATCTCGGATTTTCATGGTTCCAAATTATCTCATTTTACCTGTATTTCCTTTCCGGAGAAACGTGAAACGAAGTAAAAGTAGTAGAGAATGCTAATCAGGTGATACACAACACGGCACAACCATTAGTTTCGAACAATCTCGGATTTTCATGGTTCCAAATTATCTTATTTTGCCTGTATTTCCTTCTCGAGAAATCGTGAAACAAAGTGAAAGTGAAAGAGAATGCTTTCCAGGTGATGCACAACACGGCAATCTCGGATTTTCATGGTTCCAAATAATCTCATTTCCCCTGTAATCCCTTTCCGAAAGAACGTAGAACGAAGTCAAAGTAGAAGAGAATGCTTTTCAGGTGATGCACAACACGGCACAACCATTAGTTCCGAACAATCTCGGATTTTCATGGTTCCAAATTATCTCATTTTACCTGCATTTCCTGTTCGGAAGAACGTACAACGAAGTGAAAGTGACAGAGAATGCTCTTCAGGTGATGCACAACACGGCACAACCATTAGTTCCGAACAATCTCGGATTTTCATGGTTCCAAATTATCTCATTTCACCTGTATTCCCTTTTTGGAAGAACGTAAAACGAAGTGAAAGTGAAATAGAATGCTTTCCAGGTGATGCACAACACGGCACAACCATTAGTTTCGAACAATCTCGGATTTTCCTGGTTCCAAATTATCTCATTTCACCTGTATTTCCTTTTTGGGAGAACGTAAAACGAAGTAAAAGTGACAGAGAATGCTCTCCAGGTGATGCACAACACGGCACAATCATTAGTTTTGAACAATCTCGGATTTTCATGGTTCCAAATTATCTCATTTCACCTGTATTCCCTTTTTGGAAGAACGTAAAACGAAGTGAAAGTGAAAGAGAATGCTCTTCAGGTGATGCACAACACGGCACAACCATTAGTTTCGAACAATCTCGGATATTCATGGTTCCAAATTATCTCATTTCACCTGTATTTCCTTCTTGGAAGAACGTGAAACGAAGTGAAAGTAGTAGAGAATGCTAATCAGGTGATGCACAACACGGCACAACCATTAGTTTCGAACAATCTCGGATTTTCATGGTTCCAAATTATCTCATTTTACCTGCATTTCCTGTTCGGAAGAACGTGAAACAAAGTGAAAGTGTGAGAGAATGCTCTCCAGGTGATGCACAACACGGCACAACCATTAGTTTCAAACAATCTCGGATTTTCATGGTTCCAAATTATTTCATTTTACCTGTATTTCCTCTCCGGAGAAACGTGAAACGTAGTAAAAGTAGTAGAGAATGCTAATCAGGTAATGCACAACACGGCACAACCACGAGTTCCGAACAATCTCGGATTTTCATGGTTTCAAATTATCTCATTTCACCTGTATTTCCTTTTTGGGAGAACGTAAAACGAAGTAAAAGTGACAGAGAATGCTCTCCAGGTGATGCACAACACGGCACAATCATTAGTTTTGAACAATCTCGGATTTTCATGGTTCCAAATTATCTCATTTCACCTGTATTTCCTTCCCGGAGAAACGTGAAACGAAGTGTAAGTAGTAGAGAATGCTTTCCAGGTGATGCACAACACGGCACAACTATTAGTTTCGAACAATCTCGGATTTTCATGGTTTCAAATTATCTCATTTTACCTGCATTTCCTGTTCGGAAGAACGTAAAACGAAGTGAAAGTGACAGAGAATGCTCTTTAGGTGATGCACAACACGGCACAACCATTAGTTTCGAACAATCTCGGATTTTCATGGTTCCAAATTATCTTATTTTGCCTGTATTTCCTTCTCGAGAAATCGTGAAACAAAGTGAAAGTGAAAGAGAATGCTTTCCAGGTGATGCACAACACGGCACAACTATTAGTTTCGAACAATCTCGGATTTTCATGGTTTCAAATTATCTCATTTTACCTGCATTTCCTGTTCGGAAGAACGTAAAACGAAGTGAAAGTGACAGAGAATGCTCTTCAGGTGATGCACAACACGGCACAACCATTAGTTCCGAACAATCTCGGATTTTCATGGTTCCAAATTATCTCATTTCACCTGTATTCCCTTTTTGGAAGAACGTAAAACAAAGTGAAAGTGAAAGAGAATGCTTTCCAGGTGATGCACAACACGGCACAACCATTAGTTTCGAACAATCTCGGATTTTCATGGTTCCAAATTATCTCATTTCACCTGTATTTCCTTTTTGGGAAAACGTGAAACGAAGTAAAAGTGTGAGAGAATGCTAATCAGGTGATGCACAACACGGCACAACCATTAGTTTCGAACAATCTCGGATTTTCATGATTCTAAATTATTTCATTTTACCTGTATTTCCTTTCCGGAGAAACGTGAAACGAAGTAAAAGTAGTAGAGAATGCTAATCAGGTGATGCACAACACGGCACAACCATTAGTTTCGAACAATCTCGGATTTTCATGGTTCCAAATTATCTCATTTTACCTGCATTTCCTGTTCGGAAGAACGTGAAACAAAGTGAAAGTGTGAGAGAATGCTCTCCAGGTGATGCACAACACGGCACAACCATTAGTTTCAAACAATCTCGGATTTTCATGGTTCCAAATTATTTCATTTTACCTGTATTTCCTTTCCGGAGAAACGTGAAACGAAGTAAAAGTAGTAGAGAATGCTAATCAGGTGATGCACAACACGGCACAACCATTAGTTTCGAACAATCTCGGATTTTCATGGTTCCAAATTATCTCATTTTACCTGCATTTCCTGTTCGGAAGAACGTGAAACGAAGTAAAAGTAGTAGAGAATGCTAATCAGGTGATGCACAACACGGCACAACCATTAGTTTCGAACAATCTCGGATTTGCATGGTTCCAAATTATCTCATTTTACCTGTATTTCCTTTCCGGAGAAACGTGAAACGAAGTAAAAATAGTAGAGAATGCTAATCAGGTGATGCACAACACGGCACAACCATTAGTTTCGAACAATCTCGGATTTTCATGGTTCCAAATTATCTCATTTCACCTGTATTTCCTTTTTGGAAGAACGTAAAACGAAGTGAAAGTGACAGAGAATGCTCTTCAGGTGATGCACAACACGGCACAACCATTAGTTTCAAACAATCTCGGATTTTCATGGTTCCAAATTATTTCATTTTACCTGTATTTCCTCTCCGGAGAAACGTGAAACGAAGTAAAAGTAGTAGAGAATGCTTTCCAGGTGATGCACAACACGGCACAACCATTAGTTTCGAACAATCTCGGATTTTCATGTTTTCAAATTATCTCATTTCACCTGTATTTCCTTTTTGGAAGAACGTAAAACGGAGTGAAAGTGACAGAGAATGCTCTTCAGGTGATGCACAACACGGCACAACCATTAGTTCCGAACAATCTCGGATTTTCATGGTTCCAAATTATCTCATTTCACCTGTATTTCCTTTTTGGAAGAACGTAAAACGTTGTGAAAGTGACAGAGAATGCTCTTCAGGTGATGCACAACACGGCACAACCATTAGTTTCAAACAATCTCGAATTTTCATGGTTCCAAATTATCTCATTTCCTGTTCGGAAGAACGTGAAACAAAGTGAAAGTGTGAGAGAATGCTAATCAGGTGATGCACAACACGGCACAACCATGAGTTTCGAACAATCTCGGATTTTCATGGTTTCAAATTATCTCATTTTACCTGCACTTCCTGTTCGGAAGAACGTAAAACGAAGTGAAAGTGACAGAGAATGCTCTTCAGGTGATGCACAACACGGCACAACCATTAGTTCCGAACAATCTCGGATTTTCATGGTTCCAAATTATCTCATTTCACCTGTATTCCCTTTTTGGAAGAACGTAAAACAAAGTGAAAGTGAAAGAGAATGCTTTCCAGGTGATGCACAACACGGCACAACCATTAGTTTCGAACAATCTCGGATTTTCATGGTTCCAAATTATCTCATTTCACCTGTATTTCTTTTTTGGGAAAACGTGAAACGAAGTAAAAGTGTGAGAGAATGCTAATCAGGTGATGCACAACACGGCACAACCATTAGTTTCGAACAATCTCGGATTTTCATGATTCTAAATTATTTCATTTTACCTGTATTTCCTTTCCGGAGAAACGTGAAACGAAGTAAAAGTAGTAGAGAATGCTAATCAGGTGATGCACAACACGGCACAACCATTAGTTTCAAACAATCTCGGATTTTCATGGTTCCAAATTATTTCATTTTACCTGTATTTCCTCTCCGGAGAAACGTGAAACGAAGTAAAAGTAGTAGAGAATGCTTTCCAGGTGATGCACAACACGGCACAACCATTAGTTTCGAACAATCTCGGATTTTCATGTTTTCAAATTATTTCATTTCACCTGTATTTCCTTTTTGGAAGAACGTAAAACGGAGTGAAAGTGACAGAGAATGCTCTTCAGGTGATGCACAACACGGCACAACCATTAGTTCCGAACAATCTCGGATTTTCATGGTTCCAAATTATCTCATTTCACCTGTATTTCCTTTTTGGAAGAACGTAAAACGTTGTGAAAGTGACAGAGAATGCTCTTCAGGTGATGCACAACACGGCACAACCATTAGTTTCAAACAATCTCGAATTTTCATGGTTCCAAATTATCTCATTTCCTGTTCGGAAGAACGTGAAACAAAGTGAAAGTGTGAGAGAATGCTAATCAGGTGATGCACAACACGGCACAACCATGAGTTTCGAACAATCTCGGATTTTCATGGTTTCAAATTATCTCATTTTACCTGCATTTCCTGTTCGGAAGAACGTAAAACGAAGTGAAAGTGACAGAGAATGCTCTTCAGGTGATGCACAACACGGCACAACCATTAGTTCCGAACAATCTCGGATTTTCATGGTTCCAAATTATCTCATTTCACCTGTATTCCCTTTTTGGAAGAACGTAAAACAAAGTGAAAGTAAAAGAGAATGCTTTCCAGGTGATGCACAACACGGCACAACCATTAGTTTCGAACAATCTCGGATTTTCATGGTTCCAAATTATCTCATTTCACCTGTATTTCCTTTTTGGGAAAACGTGAAACGAAGTAAAAGTGTGAGAGAATGCTAATCAGGTGATGCACAACACGGCACAACCATTAGTTTCGAACAATCTCGGATTTTCATGGTTCCAAATTATCTCATTTCACCTGTATTTCCTTCCCGGAGAAACGTGAAACGAAGTAAAAGTAGTAGAGAATGCTAATCAGGTGATGCACAACACGTCACAACTATTAGTTTCAAACAATCTCGGATTTTCATGGTTCCAAATTATCTCATTTTACCTGCATTTCCTGTTCGGAAGAACGTGAAACAAAGTAAAAGTGTGAGAGAATGCTCTTCAGGTGATGCACAACACGGCACAACTATTAGTTTTTAACAATCTCGGATTTTCATGGTTCCAAATTACCTCATTCCACCTGTATTTCCTTTTTGGAAGAACGTAAAACGAAGTGAAAGTGACAGAGAATGCTCCTCAGGTGATGCACAACACGGCACAACCATTAGTGTCGAACAATCTCGGATTTTCATGGTTCCAAATTATCTCATTTTACCTGTATTTCCTTTTTGGAAGAACGTGAAACGAAGTTAAAGTGACAGAGAATGCTAATCAGGTGATGCACAACACGGCACAACCATGAGTTTCGAACAATCTCGGATTTTCATGGTTCCAAATTATCTTATTTTGCCTGTATTTCCTTCTCGAGAAATCGTGAAACAAAGTGAAAGTGAAAGAGAATGCTTTCCAGGTGATGCACAACACGGCACAACTATCAGTTTCGAACAATCTCGAATTTTCATGGTTCCAAATTATATCATTTCACCTGTATTCCCTTTTTGGAAGAACGTAAAACGAAGTGAAAGTGAAAGAGAATGCTTTCCAGGTGATGCACAACACGGCACAACCATTAGTTCCGAACAATCTCGGATTTTCATAGTTCCAAATTATCTCATTTCACCTGTATTCCCTTTTTGGAAGAACGTAAAACGAAGTGAAAGTGACAGAGAATGCTCTCCAGGTGATGCACAACACGGCACAATCATTAGTTTCGAACAATCTCGGATTTTCATGGTTCCAAATTATCTCATTTCACCTGTATTTCCTTTCCGGAGAAACGTGAAACGAAGTAAAAGTAGTAGAGAATGCTAATCGAGTGATGCACAACACGGCACAACCATTAGTTTCGAACAATCTCGGATTTTCATGGTCCCAAATTATCTTATTTTGCCTGTATTTCCTTCTCGAGAAATCGTGAAACAAAGTGAAAGTGAAAGAGAATGCTTTCCAGGTGATGCACAACACGGCACAACTATTAGTTTCGAAAAATCTCGGATTTTCATGGTTTCAAATTATCTCATTTTACCTGCATTTCCTGTTCGGAAGAACGTGAAACAAAGTGAAAGTGTGAGAGAATGCTCTCCAGGTGATGCACAACACGGCACAACCATTAGTTTCGAACAATCTCGGATTTTCATGATTCTAAATTATTTCATTTTACCTGTATTTCCTTTCCGGAGAAACGTGAAACGAAGTAAAAGTAGTAGAGAATGCTAATCAGGTGATGCACAACACGGCACAACCATTAGTTTCGAACAATCTCGGATTTTCATGGTTCCAAATTATCTCATTTTACCTGCATTTCCTGATCGGAAGAACGTGAAACAAAGTGAAAGTGTGAGAGAATGCTCTCCAGGTGATGCACAACACGGCACAACCATTAGTTTCAAACAATCTCGGATTTTCATGGTTCCAAATTATTTCATTTTACCTGTATTTCCTTTCCGGAGAAACGTGAAACGAAGTTAAAGTAGTAGAGAATGCTAATCAGGTGATGCACAACACGGCACAACCATTAGTTTCGAACAATCTCGGATTTTCATGGTTCCAAATTATCTCATTTTACCTGCATTTCCTGTTCGGAAGAACGTGAAACGAAGTAAAAGTAGTAGAGAATGCTAATCAGGTGATGCACAACACGGCACAACCATTAGTTTCGAACAATCTCGGATTTTCATGGTTCCAAATTATCTCATTTCACCTGTATTTCCTTTTTGGAAGAACGTAAAACGAAGTGAAAGTGACAGAGAATGCTCTTCAGGTGATGCACAACACGGCACAACTATTAGTTTTTAACAATCTCGGATTTTCATGGTTCCAAATTATCTCATTTCACCTGTATTTCCTTTTTGGAAGAACGTAAAACGAAGTGAAAGTGACAGAGAATGCTCCTCAGGTGATGCACAACACGGCACAACCATTAGTGTCGAACAATCTCGGATTTTCATGGTTCCAAATTATCTCATTTTACCTGTATTTCCTTTTTGGAAGAACGTAAAACGAAGTGAAAGTGACAGAGAATGCTCTTCAGGTGATGCACAACACGGCACAACCATTAGTTCCGAACAATCTCGGATTTTCATGGTTCCAAATTATCTCATTTCACCTGTATTTCCTTTTTGGGAAAACGTGAAACGAAGTAAAAGTGTGAGAGAATGCTAATCAGGTGATGCACAACACGGCACAACCATTAGTTTCGAACAATCTCGGATTTTCATGATTCTAAATTATTTCATTTTACCTGTATTTCCTTTCCGGAGAAACGTGAAACGAAGTAAAAGTAGTAGAGAATGCTAATCAGGTGATGCACAACACGGCACAACCATTAGTTTCGAACAATCTCGGATTTTCATGGTTCCAAATTATTTCATTTTACCTGTATTTCCTTTCCGGAGAAACGTGAAACGAAGTAAAAGTAGTAGAGAATGCTAATCAGGTGATACACAACACGGCACAACCATTAGTTTCGAACAATCTCGGATTTTCATGGTTCCAAATTATCTTATTTTGCCTGTATTTCCTTCTCGAGAAATCGTGAAACAAAGTGAAAGTGAAAGAGAATGCTTTCCAGGTGATGCACAACACGGCACAACCATGAGTGTCAAACAATCTCGGATTTTCATGGTTCCAAATAATCTCATTTCCCCTGTAATCCCTTTCCGAAAGAACGTAGAACGAAGTCAAAGTAGAAGAGAATGCTTTTCAGGTGATGCACAACACGGCACAACCATTAGTTCCGAACAATCTCGGATTTTCATGGTTCCAAATTATCTCATTTTACCTGCATTTCCTGTTCGGAAGAACGTAAAACGAAGTGAAAGTGACAGAGAATGCTCTTCAGGTGATGCACAACACGGCACAACCATTAGTTCCGAACAATCTCGGATTTTCATGGTTCCAAATTATCTCATTTCACCTGTATTCCCTTTTTGGAAGAACGTAAAACGAAGTGAAAGTGAAAGAGAATGCTTTCCAGGTGATGCACAACACGGCACAACCATTAGTTTCGAACAATCTCGGATTTTCATGGTTCCAAATTATCTCATTTCACCTGTATTTCCTTTTTGGGAGAACGTAAAACGAAGTAAAAGTGACAGAGAATGCTCTCCAGGTGATGCACAACACGGCACAATCATTAGTTTTGAACAATCTCGGATTTTTATGGTTCCAAATTATCTCATTTCACCTGTATTTCCTTCCCGGAGAAACGTGAAACGAAGTAAAAGTAGTAGAGAATGCTTTCCAGGTGATGCACAACACGGCACAACTATTAGTTTCGAACAATCTCGGATTTTCATGGTTTCAAATTATCTCATTTTACCTGCATTTCCTGTTCGGAAGAACGTAAAACGAAGTGAAAGTGACAGAGAATGCTCTTCAGGTGATGCACAACACGGCACAACCATTAGTTCCGAACAATATCGGATTTTCATGGTTCCAAATTATCTCATTTCACCTGTATTTCCTTTTTGGAAGAACGTAAAACGAAGTGAAAGTGACAGAGAATGCTAATCGAGTGATGCACAACACGGCACAACCATTAGTTTCGAACAATCTCGGATTTGCATGGTTCCAAATTATCTTATTTCACCTGTATTTCCTTTTTGGGAGAACGTGAAACGAAGTTAAAGTGACAGAGAATGCTAATCAGGTGATGCACAACACGGCACAACCATGAGTTTCGAACAATCTCGGATTTTCATGATTCTAAATTATTTCATTTTACCTGTATTTCCTTTCCGGAGAAACGTGAAACGAAGTCAAAGTAGTAGAGAATGCTAATCAGGTGATGCACAACACGGCACAACCATTAGTTTCGAACAATCTCGGATTTTCATGGTTCCAAATTATCTCATTTTACCTGCATTTCCTGTTCGGAAGAACGTGAAACGAAGTAAAAGTAGTAAAGAATGCTAATCAGGTGATGCACAACACGGCACAACCATTAGTTTCGAACAATCTCGGATTTGCATGGTTCCAAATTATCTTATTTCACCTGTATTTCCTTTTTGGAAGAACGTAAAACGAAGTGAAAGTGACAGAGAATGCTAATCAGGTGATGCACAACACGGCACAACCATTAGTTTCGAACAATCTCGGATTTTCATGATTCTAAATTATTTCATTTTACCTGTATTTCCTTTCCGGAGAAACGTGAAACGAAGTAAAAGTAGTAGAGAATGCTAATCAGGTGATGCACAACATGGCACAACTATTAGTTTCGAACAATCTCGGATTTTCATGTTTTCAAATTATCTCTTTTCACCTGTATTTCCTTTTTGGAAGAACGTGAAACGAAGTGAAAGTGACAGAGAATGCTCCCCAGGTGATGCACAACACGGCACAACCATGAGTGTCGAACAATCTCGGATTTTCATGTTTTCAAATTATCTCATTTCACCTGTATTTCCTTTTTGGAAGAACGTAAAACGAAGTGGAAGTGACAGAGAATGCTCTTCAGGTGATGCACAACACGGCACAACCATTAGTTTCGAACAATCTCGGATATTCATGGTTCCAAATTATCTCATTTCACCTGTATTTCCTTCTTGGAAGAACGTGAAACGAAGTGAAAGTAGTAGAGAATGCTAATCAGGTGATGCACAACACGGCACAACCATTAGTTTCGAACAATCTCGGATTTTCATGGTTCCAAATTATCTCATTTTACCTGCATTTCCTGTTCGGAAGAACGTGAAACAAAGTGAAAGTGTGAGAGAATGCTCTCCAGGTGATGCACAACACGGCACAACCATTAGTTTCAAACAATCTCGGATTTTCATGGTTCCAAATTATTTCATTTTACCTGTATTTCCTCTCCGGAGAAACGTGAAACGTAGTAAAAGTAGTAGAGAATGCTAATCAGGTAATGCACAACACGGCACAACCACGAGTTCCGAACAATCTCGGATTTTCATGGTTTCAAATTATCTCATTTCACCTGTATTTCCTTTTTGGGAGAACGTAAAACGAAGTAAAAGTGACAGAGAATGCTCTCCAGGTGATGCACAACACGGCACAATCATTAGTTTTGAACAATCTCGGATTTTCATGGTTCCAAATTATCTCATTTCACCTGTATTTCCTTCCCGGAGAAACGTGAAACGAAGTAAAAGTAGTAGAGAATGCTTTCCAGGTGATGCACAACACGGCACAACTATTAGTTTCGAACAATCTCGGATTTTCATGGTTTCAAATTATCTCATTTTACCTGCATTTCCTGTTCGGAAGAACGTAAAACGAAGTGAAAGTGACAGAGAATGCTCTTCAGGTGATGCACAACACGGCACAACCATTAGTTCCGAACAATCTCGGATTTTCATGGTTCCAAATTATCTCATTTCACCTGTATTTCCTTCCCGGAGAAACGTCAAACGAAGTGAAAGTGACAGAGAATGCTCTTCAGGTGATGCACAACACGGCACAACTATTAGTTTCGAACAATCTCGGATTTTCATGGTTCCAAATTATCTCATTTTACCTGCATCTCCTGTTCGGAAGAACGTGAAAAAAAGTAAAAGTGTGAGAAAATGCTCTCCAGGTGATGCACAACATGGCACAACTATTAGTTTCGAACAATCTCGGATTTTCATGTTTTCAAATTATCTCTTTTCACCTGTATTTCCTTTTTGGAAGAACGTGAAACGAAGTAAAAGTGACAGAGAATGCTCCTCAGGTGATGCACAACACGGTACAACCATGAGTGTCGAACAATCTCGGATTTTCATGTTTTCAAATTATCTCATTTCACCTGTATTTCCTTTTTGGGAGAACGTAAAACGAAGTGGAAGTGACAGAGAATGCTCTTCAGGTGATGCACAACACGGCACAACCATTAGTTTCGAACAATCTCGGATATTCTTGGTTCCAAATTATCTCATTTCACCTGTATTTCCTTCTTGGAAGAACGTGAAACGAAGTGAAAGTAGTAGAGAATGCTAATCAGGTGATGGACAACACGGCACAACCATTAGTTTCGAACAATCTCGGATTTTCATGGTTCCAAATTATCTCATTTTACCTGCATTTCCTGTTCGGAAGAACGTGAAACAAAGTGAAAGTGTGAGAGAATGCTCTCCAGGTGATGCACAACACGGCACAACCATTAGTTTCAAACAATCTCGGATTTTCATGGTTCCAAATTATTTCATTTTACCTGTATTTCCTCTCCGGAGAAACGTGAAACGTAGTAAAAGTAGTAGAGAATGCTAATCAGGTAATGCACAACACGGCACAACCATGAGTTCCGAACAATCTCGGATTTTCATGGTTTCAAATTATCTCATTTTACCTGCATTTCCTGTTCGGAAAAACGTGAAACAAAGTGAAAGTGTAAGAGAATGCTCTCCAGGTGATGCACAACAGGGCACAACCATTAGTTTCGAACAATCTCGGATTTTCATGGTTCCAAATTATCTCATTTCACCTGTATTTCCTTTTTGGAAGAACGTAAAACGAAGTGAAAGTGACAGAGAATGCTCTTCAGGTGATGCACAACACGGCACAACCATTAGTTTCGAACAAACTCGGATTTTCATGGTTCCAAATTATCTCATTTTACCTGCATTTCCTGTTCGGAAGAACGTAAAACGAAGTGAAAGTGACAGAGAATGCTCTCCAGGTGATGCACAACACGGCACAACCATTAGTTTCAAACAATCTCGGATTTTCATGGTTCCAAATTATCTCATTTTACCTGTATTTCCTTTCCGGAGAAACGTGAAACGAAGTAAAAGTAGTAGAGAATGCTAATCAGGTGATACACAACACGGCACAACCATTAGTTTCGAACAATCTCGGATTTTCATGGTTCCAAATTATCTTATTTTGCCTGTATTTCCTTCTCGAGAAATCGTGAAACAAAGTGAAAGTGAAAGAGAATGCTTTCCAGGTGATGCACAACACGGCAATCTCGGATTTTCATGGTTCCAAATAATCTCATTTCCCCTGTAATCCCTTTCCGAAAGAACGTAGAACGAAGTCAAAGTAGAAGAGAATGCTTTTCAGGTGATGCACAACACGGCACAACCATTAGTTCCGAACAATCTCGGATTTTCATGGTTCCAAATTATCTCATTTTACCTGCATTTCCTGTTCGGAAGAACGTACAACGAAGTGAAAGTGACAGAGAATGCTCTTCAGGTGATGCACAACACGGCACAACCATTAGTTCCGAACAATCTCGGATTTTCATGGTTCCAAATTATCTCATTTCACCTGTATTCCCTTTTTGGAAGAACGTAAAACGAAGTGAAAGTGAAAGAGAATGCTTTCCAGGTGATGCACAACACGGCACAACCATTAGTTTCGAACAATCTCGGATTTTCCTGGTTCCAAATTATCTCATTTCACCTGTATTTCCTTTTTGGGAGAACGTAAAACGGAGTAAAAGTGACAGAGAATGCTCTCCAGGTGATGCACAACACGGCACAATCATTAGTTTTGAACAATCTCGGATTTTCATGGTTCCAAATTATCTCATTTCACCTGTATTCCCTTTTTGGAAGAACGTAAAACGAAGTGAAAGTGAAAGAGAATGCTTTCCAGGTGATGCACAACACGGCACAACCATGAGTTTCGAACAATCTCGGATTTTCATGGTTCCAAATTATCTTATTTTGCCTGTATTTCCTTCTCGAGAAATCGTGAAACAAAGTGAAAGTGAAAGAGAATGCTTTCCAGGTGATGCACAACACGGCACAACTATTAGTTTCGAACAATCTCGGATTTTCATGGTTTCAAATTATCTCATTTTACCTGCATTTCCTGTTCGGAAGAACGTAAAACGAAGTGAAAGTGACAGAGAATGCTCTTCAGGTGATGCACAACACGGCACAACTATTAGTTTCGAACAATCTCGGATTTTCATGGTTTCAAATTATCTCATTTTACCTGCATTTCCTGTTCGGAAGAACGTAAAACGAAGTGAAAGTGACAGAGAATGCTCTTCAGGTGATGCACAACACGGCACAACCATTAGTTCCGAACAATCTCGGATTTTCATGGTTCCAAATTATCTCATTTCACCTGTATTCCCTTTTTGGAAGAACGTAAATCAAAGTGAAAGTGAAAGAGAATGCTTTCCAGGTGATGCACAACACGGCACAACCATTAGTTTCGAACAATCTCGGATTTTCATGGTTCCAAATTATCTCATTTCACCTGTATTTCCTTTTTGGGAAAACGTGAAACGAAGTAAAAGTGTGAGAGAATGCTAATCAGGTGATGCACAACACGGCACAACCATTAGTTTCGAACAATCTCGGATTTTCATGATTCTAAATTATTTCATTTTACCTGTATTTCCTTTCCGGAGAAACGTGAAACGAAGTAAAAGTAGTAGAGAATGCTAATCAGGTGATGCACAACACGGCACAACCATTAGTTTCGAACAATCTCGGATTTTCATGGTTCCAAATTATCTCATTTTACCTGCATTTCCTGTTCGGAAGAACGTGAAACAAAGTGAAAGTGTGAGAGAATGCTCTCCAGGTGATGCACAACACGGCACAACCATTAGTTTCAAACAATCTCGGATTTTCATGGTTCCAAATTATTTCATTTTACCTGTATTTCCTTTCCGGAGAAACGTGAAACGAAGTAAAAGTAGTAGAGAATGCTAATCAGGTGATGCACAACACGGCACAACCATTAGTTTCGAACAATCTCGGATTTTCATGGTTCCAAATTATCTCATTTTACCTGCATTTCCTGTTCGGAAGAACGTGAAACGAAGTAAAAGTAGTAGAGAATGCTAATCAGGTGATGCACAACACGGCACAACCATTAGTTTCGAACAATCTCGGATTTGCATGGTTCCAAATTATCTCATTTTACCTGTATTTCCTTTCCGGAGAAACGTGAAACGAAGTAAAAGTAGTAGAGAATGCTAATCAGGTGATGCACAACACGGCACAACCATTAGTTTCGAACAATCTCGGATTTTCATGGTTCCAAATTATCTCATTTCACCTGTATTTCCTTTTTGGAAGAACGTAAAACGAAGTGAAAGTGACAGAGAATGCTCTTCAGGTGATGCACAACACGGCACAACCATTAGTTTCAAACAATCTCGGATTTTCATGGTTCCAAATTATTTCATTTTACCTGTATTTCCTCTCCGGAGAAACGTGAAACGAAGTAAAAGTAGTAGAGAATGCTTTCCAGGTGATGCACAACACGGCACAACCATTAGTTTCGAACAATCTCGGATTTTCATGTTTTCAAATTATCTCATTTCACCTGTATTTCCTTTTTGGAAGAACGTAAAACGGAGTGAAAGTGACAGAGAATGCTCTTCAGGTGATGCACAACACGGCACAACCATTAGTTCCGAACAATCTCGGATTTTCATGGTTCCAAATTATCTCATTTCACCTGTATTTCCTTTTTGGAAGAACGTAAAACGTTGTGAAAGTGACAGAGAATGCTCTTCAGGTGATGCACAACACGGCACAACCATTAGTTTCAAACAATCTCGAATTTTCATGGTTCCAAATTATCTCATTTCCTGTTCGGAAGAACGTGAAACAAAGTGAAAGTGTGAGAGAATGCTAATCAGGTGATGCACAACACGGCACAACCATGAGTTTCGAACAATCTCGGATTTTCATGGTTTCAAATTATCTCATTTTACCTGCATTTCCTGTTCGGAAGAACGTAAAACGAAGTGAAAGTGACAGAGAATGCTCTTCAGGTGATGCACAACACGGCACAACCATTAGTTCCGAACAATCTCGGATTTTCATGGTTCCAAATTATCTCATTTCACCTGTATTCCCTTTTTGGAAGAACGTAAAACAAAGTGAAAGTGAAAGAGAATGCTTTCCAGGTGATGCACAACACGGCACAACCATTAGTTTCGAACAATCTCGGATTTTCATGGTTCCAAATTATCTCATTTCACCTGTATTTCCTTTTTGGGAAAACGTGAAACGAAGTAAAAGTGTGAGAGAATGCTAATCAGGTGATGCACAACACGGCACAACCATTAGTTTCGAACAATCTCGGATTTTCATGATTCTAAATTATTTCATTTTACCTGTATTTCCTTTCCGGAGAAACGTGAAACGAAGTAAAAGTAGTAGAGAATGCTAATCAGGTGATGCACAACACGGCACAACCATTAGTTTCGAACAATCTCGGATTTTCATGGTTCCAAATTATCTCATTTTACCTGCATTTCCTGTTCGGAAGAACGTGAAACAAAGTGAAAGTGTGAGAGAATGCTCTCCAGGTAATGCACAACACGGCACAACCATTAGTTTCAAACAATCTCGGATTTTCATGGTTCCAAATTATTTCATTTTACCTGTATTTCCTTTCCGGAGAAACGTGAAACGAAGTAAAAGTAGTAGAGAATGCTAATCAGGTGATGCACAACACGGCACAACCATTAGTTTCGAACAATCTCGGATTTTCATGGTTCCAAATTATCTCATTTTACCTGCATTTCCTGTTCGGAAGAACGTGAAACGAAGTAAAAGTAGTAGAGAATGCTAATCAGGTGATGCACAACACGGCACAACCATTAGTTTCGAACAATCTCGGATTTGCATGGTTCCAAATTATTTTATTTCACCTGTATTTCCTTTTTGGAAGAACGTAAAACGAAGTGAAAGTGACAGAGAATGCTCCTCAGGTGATGCACAACACGGCACAACCATTAGTTTCGAACAATCTCGGATTTTCATGGTTCCAAATTATCTCATTTTACCTGCATTTCCTGTTCGGAAGAACGTGAAACAAAGTGAAAGTGTGAGAGAATGCTCTCCAGGTGATGCACAACACGGCACGACCATTAGTTTCGAACAATCTCGGATTTTCATGTTTTCAAATTATCTCATTTCACCTGTATTTCCTTTTTGGAAGAACGCAAAACGAAGTGAAAGTGACAGAGAATGCTCTTCAGGTGATGCACAACACGGCACAACCATTAGTTCCGAACAATCTCGGATTTGCATGGTTCTAAATTATCTTATTTCACCTGTATTTCCTTTTTGGAAGAACGTGAAACGAAGTTAAAGTGACAGAGAATGCTAATCAGGTGATGCACAACACGGCACAACCATGAGTTTCGAACAATCTCGGATTTTCATGGTTCCAAATTATCTTATTTTGCCTGTATTTCCTTCTCGAGAAATCGTGAAACAAAGTGAAAGTGAAAGAGAATGCTTTCCAGGTGATGCACAACACGGCACAACTATTAGTTTCGAACAATCTCGGATTTTCATGGTTTCAAATTATCTCATTTTACCTGCATTTCCTGTTCGGAAGAACGTAAAACGAAGTGAAAGTGACAGAGAATGCTCTTCAGGTGATGCACAACACGGCACAACCATTAGTTCCGAACAATCTCGGATTTTCATGGTTCCAAATTATCTCATTTCACCTGTATTCCCTTTTTGGAAGAACGTAAAACGAAGTGAAAGTGAAAGAGAATGCTTTCCAGGTGATGCACAACACGGCACAACCATTAGTTTCGAACAATCTCGGATTTTCATGGTTCCAAATTATCTCATTTCACCTGTATTTCCTTTTTGGGAAAACGTGAAACGAAGTAAAAGTGTGAGAGAATGCTAATCAGGTGATGCACAACACGGCACAACCATGAGTGTCGAACAATCTCGGATTTTCATGTTTTCAAATTATCTCATTTCACCTGTATTTCCTTTTTGGAAGAACGTAAAACGAAGTGGAAGTGACAGAGAATGCTCTTCAGGTGATGCACAACACGGCACAACCATTAGTTTCGAACAATCTCGGATATTCATGGTTCCAAATTATCTCATTTCACCTGTATTTCCTTCTTGGAAGAACGTAAAACGAAGTGAAAGTAGTAGAGAATGCTAATCAGGTGATGCACAACACGGCACAACCATTAGTTTCGAACAATCTCGGATTTTCATGGTTCCAAATTATCTCATTTTACCTGCATTTCCTGTTCGGAAGAACGTGAAACAAAGTGAAAGTGTGAGAGAATGCTCTCCAGGTGATGCACAACAGGGCACAACCATTAGTTTCGAACAATCTCGGATTTTCATGGTTCCAAATTATCTCATTTCACCTGTATTTCCTTTTTGGAAGAACGTAAAACGAAGTGAAAGTGACAGAGAATGCTCTTCAGGTGATGCACAACACGGCACAACCATTAGTTTCGAACAAACTCGGATTTTCATGGTTCCAAATTATCTCATTTTACCTGCATTTCCTGTTCGGAAGAACGTAAAACGAAGTGAAAGTGACAGAGAATGCTCTCCAGGTGATGCACAACACGGCACAACCATGAGTTTCAAACAATCTCGGATTTTCATGGTTCCAAATTATCTCATTTTACCTGTATTTCCTTTCCGGAGAAACGTGAAACGAAGTGAAAGTAGTAGAGAATGCTAATCAGGTGATACACAACACGGCACAACCATTAGTTTCGAACAATCTCGGATTTTCATGGTTCCAAATTATCTTATTTTGCCTGTATTTCCCTCTCGAGAAATCGTGAAACAAAGTGAAAGTGAAAGAGAATGCTTTCCAGGTGATGCACAACACGGCACAACCATGAGTGTCAAACAATCTCGGATTTTCATGGTTCCGAATAATCTCATTTCCCCTGTAATCCCTTTCCGAAAGAACGTAGAACGAAGTCAAAGTAGAAGAGAATGCTTTTCAGGTGATGCACAACACGGCACAACCATTAGTTCCGAACAATCTCGGATTTTCATGGTTCCAAATTATCTCATTTTACCTGCATTTCCTGTTCGGAAGAACGTAAAACGAAGTGAAAGTGACAGAGAATGCTCTTCAGGTGATGCACAACACGGCACAACCATTAGTTCCGAACAATCTCGGATTTTCATGGTTCCAAATTATCTCATTTCACCTGTATTCCCTTTTTGGAAGAACGTAAAATGAAGTGAAAGTGAAAGAGAATGCTTTCCAGGTGATGCACAACACGGCACAACCATGAGTTTCGAACAATCTCGGATTTTCATGGTTCCAAATTATCTCATTTCACCTGTATTTCCTTTTTGGGAGAACGTAAAACGAAGTAAAAGTGACAGAGAATGCTCTCCAGGTGATGCACAACACGGCACAATCATTAGTTTTGAACAATCTCGGATTTTCATGGTTCCAAATTATCTCATTTCACCTGCATTTCCTGTTCGGAAGAACGTGAAACGAAGTAAAAGTAGTAGAGAATGCTAATCAGGTGATGCACAACACGGCACAACCATTAGTTTCGAACAATCTCGGATTTTCATGGTTCCAAATTATCTCATTTCACCTGTATTTCCTTTTTGGAAGAACGTAAAACGAAGTGAAAGTGACAGAGAATGCTCTTCAGGTGATGCACAACACGGCACAACTATTAGTTTTTAACAATCTCGGATTTTCATGGTTCCAAATTATCTCATTTCACCTGTATTTCCTTTTTGGAAGAACGTAAAACGAAGTGAAAGTGACAGAGAATGCTCCTCAGGTGATGCACAACACGGCACAACCATTAGTGTCGAACAATCTCGGATTTTCATGGTTCCAAATTATCTCATTTTACCTGTATTTCCTTTTTGGAAGAACGTGAAACGAAGTTAAAGTGAAAGAGAATGCTTTCCAGGTGATGCACAACACGGCACAACCATTAGTTCCGAACAATCTCGGATTTTCATGGTTCCAAATTATCTCATTTCACCTGTATTCCCTTTTTGGAAGAACGTAAAACGAAGTGAAAGTGACAGAGAATGCTAATCGAGTGATGCACAACACGGCACAACCATTAGTTTCGAACAATCTCGGATTTGCATGGTTCCAAATTATCTTATTTCACCTGTATTTCCTTTTTGGGAGAACGTGAAACGAAGTTAAAGTGACAGAGAATGCTAATCAGGTGATGCACAACACGGCACAACCATGAGTTTCGAACAATCTCGGATTTTCATGGTTCCAAATTATCTTATTTTGCCTGTATTTCCTTCTCGAGAAATCGTGAAACAAAGTGAAAGTGAAAGAGAATGCTTTCCAGGTGATGCACAACACGGCACAACTATTAGTTTCGAACAATCTCGGATTTTCATGGTTTCAAATTATCTCATTTTACCTGCATTTCCTGTTCGGAAGAACGTAAAACGAAGTGAAAGTGACAGAGAATGCTCTTCAGGTGATGCACAACACGGCACAACCATTAGTTCCGAACAATCTCGGATTTTCATGGTTCCAAATTATCTCATTTCACCTGTATTCCCTTTTTGGAAGAACGTAAAACAAAGTGAAAGTGAAAGAGAATGCTTTTCAGGTGATGCACAACACGGCACAACCATTAGTTTCGAACAATCTCGGATTTTCATGGTTCCAAATTATCTCATTTCACCTGTATTTCCTTTCCGGAGAAACGTGAAACGAAGTAAAAGTAGTAGAGAATGCTAATCAGGTGATGCACAACACGGCACAACCATTAGTTTCGAACAATCTCGGATTTTCATGATTCTAAATTATTTCATTTTACCTGTATTTCCTTTCCGGAGAAACGTGAAACGAAGTAAAAGTAGTAGAGAATGCTAATCAGGTGATGCACAACACGGCACAACCATTAGTTTCGAACAATCTCGGATTTTCATGGTTCCAAATTATCTCATTTTACCTGCATTTCCTGTTCGGAAGAACGTGAAACAAAGTGAAAGTGTGAGAGAATGCTCTCCAGGTGATGCACAACACGGCACAACCATTAGTTTCAAACAATCTCGGATTTTCATGGTTCCAAATTATTTCATTTTACCTGTATTTCCTTTCCGGAGAAACGTGAAACGAAGTAGAAGTAGTAGAGAATGCTAATCAGGTGATGCACAACACGGCACAACCATTAGTTTCGAACAATCTCGGATTTTCATGGTTCCAAATTATCTCATTTTACCTGCATTTCCTGTTCGGAAGAACGTGAAACGAAGTAAAAGTAGTAGAGAATGCTAATCAGGTGATGCACAACACGGCACAACCATTAGTTTCGAACAATCTCTGATTTGCATGGTTCCAAATTATCTTATTTCACCTGTATTTCCTTTTTGGAAGAACGTAAAACGAAGTGAAAGTGACAGAGAATGCTCCTCAGGTGATGCACAACACGGCACAACCATTAGTTTCGAACAATCTCGGATTTTCATGGTTCCAAATTATCTCATTTTACCTGCATTTCCTGTTCGGAAGAACGTGAAACAAACTGGAAGTGTGAGAGAATGCTCTCCAGGTGATGCACAACACGGCACGAACATTAGTTTCGAACAATCTCGGATTTTCATGTTTTCAAATTATCTCATTTCACCTGTATTTCCTTTTTGGAAGAACGCAAAACGAAGCGAAAGTGACAGAGAATGCTCTTCAGGTGATGCACAACACGGCACAACCATTAGTTCCGAACAATCTCGGATTTGCATGGTTCTAAATTATCTTATTTCACCTGTATTTCCTTTTTGGAAGAACGTGAAACGAAGTTTAAGTCACAGAGAATGCTAATCAGGTGATGCACAACACGGCACAACCATGAGTTTCGAACAATCTCGGATTTTCATGGTTCCAAATTATCTTATTTTGCCTGTATTTCCTTCTTGAGAAATCGTGAAACAAAGTGAAAGTGAAAGAGAATGCTTTCCAGGTGATGCACAACACGGCACAACTATTAGTTTCGAACAATCTCGGATTTTCATGGTTTCAAATTATCTCATTTTACCTGCATTTCCTGTTCGGAAGAACGTAAAACGAAGTGAAAGTGACAGAGAATGCTCTTCAGGTGATGCACAACACGGCACAACCATTAGTTTCGAACAATCCCGGATTTTCATGGTTCCAAATTATCTCATTTTACCTGTATTTCCTTTCCGGAGAAACGTGAAACGAAGTAAAAGTAGTAGAGAATGCTAATCAGGTGATGCACAACACGGCACAACCATTAGTTTCGAACAATCTCGGATTTTCATGGTTTCAAATTATCTCATTTTACCTGCATTTCCTGTTCGGAAGAACGTAAAACAAAGTGAAAGTGACAGAGAATGCTCTTCAGGTGATGCACAACACGGCACAACCATTAGTTCCGAACAATCTCGGATTTTCATGGTTCCAAATTATCTCATTTCACCTGTATTCCCTTTTTGGAAGAACGTAAAACAAAGTGAAAGTGAAAGAGAATGCTTTTCAGGTGATGCACAACACGGCACAACCATTAGTTTCGAACAATCTCGGATTTTCATGGTTCCAAATTATCTCATTTCACCTGTATTTCCTTTCCGGAGAAACGTGAAACGAAGTAAAAGTAGTAGAGAATGCTAATCAGGTGATGCACAACACGGCACAACCATTAGTTTCGAACAATCTCGGATTTTCATGATTCTAAATTATTTCATTTTACCTGTATTTCCTTTCCGGAGAAACGTGAAACGAAGTAAAAGTAGTAGAGAATGCTAATCAGGTGATGCACAACACGGCACAACCATTAGTTTCGAACAATCTCGGATTTTCATGGTTCCAAATTATCTCATTTTACCTGCATTTCCTGTTCGGAAGAACGTGAAACAAAGTGAAAGTGTGAGAGAATGCTCTCCAGGTGATGCACAACACGGCACAACCATTAGTTTCAAACAATCTCGGATTTTCATGGTTCCAAATTATTTCATTTTACCTGTATTTCCTTTCCGGAGAAACGTGAAACGAAGTAGAAGTAGTAGAGAATGCTAATCAGGTGATGCACAACACGGCACAACCATTAGTTTCGAACAATCTCGGATTTTCATGGTTCCAAATTATCTCATTTTACCTGCATTTCCTGTTCGGAAGAACGTGAAACGAAGTAAAAGTAGTAGAGAATGCTAATCAGGTGATGCACAACACGGCACAACCATTAGTTTCGAACAATCTCGGATTTGCATGGTTCCAAATTATCTTATTTCACCTGTATTTCCTTTTTGGAAGAACGTAAAACGAAGTGAAAGTGACAGAGAATGCTCCTCAGGTGATGCACAACACGGCACAACCATTAGTTTCGAACAATCTCGGATTTTCATGGTTCCAAATTATCTCATTTTACCTGCATTTCCTGTTCGGAAGAACGTGAAACAAAGTGAAAGTGTGAGAGAATGCTCTCCAGGTGATGCACAACACGGCACGACCATTAGTTTCGAACAATCTCGGATTTTCATGTTTTCAAATTATCTCATTTCACCTGTATTTCCTTTTTGGAAGAACGCAAAACGAAGCGAAAGTGACAGAGAATGCTCTTCAGGTGATGCACAACACGGCACAACCATTAGTTCCGAACAATCTCGGATTTGCATGGTTCTAAATTATCTTATTTCACCTGTATTTCCTTTTTGGAAGAACGTGAAACGAAGTTAAAGTGACAGAGAATGCTAATCAGGTGATGCACAACACGGCACAACCATGAGTTTCGAACAATCTCGGATTTTCATGGTTCCAAATTATCTTATTTTGCCTGTATTTCCTTCTTGAGAAATCGTGAAACAAAGTGAAAGTGAAAGAGAATGCTTTCCAGGTGATGCACAACACGGCACAACTATTAGTTTCGAACAATCTCGGATTTTCATGGTTTCAAATTATCTCATTTTACCTGCATTTCCTGTTCGGAAGAACGTAAAACGAAGTGAAAGTGACAGAGAATGCTCTTCAGGTGATGCACAACACGGCACAACCATTAGTTTCGAACAATCCCGGATTTTCATGGTTCCAAATTATCTCATTTTACCTGTATTTCCTTTCCGGAGAAACGTGAAACGAAGTAAAAGTAGTAGAGAATGCTAATCAGGTGATGCACAACACGGCACAACCATTAGTTTCGAACAATCTCGGATTTTCATGGTTTCAAATTATCTCATTTTACCTGCATTTCCTGTTCGGAAGAACGTAAAACAAAGTGAAAGTGACAGAGAATGCTCTTCAGGTGATGCACAACACGGCACAACCATTAGTTCCGAACAATCTCGGATTTTCATGGTTCCAAATTATCTCATTTCACCTGTATTCCCTTTTTGGAAGAACGTAAAACAAAGTGAAAGTGAAAGAGAATGCTTTTCAGGTGATGCACAACACGGCACAACCATTAGTTTCGAACAATCTCGGATTTTCATGGTTCCAAATTATCTCATTTCACCTGTATTTCCTTTCCGGAGAAACGTGAAACGAAGTAAAAGTAGTAGAGAATGCTAATCAGGTGATGCACAACACGGCACAACCATTAGTTTCGAACAATCTCGGATTTTCATGATTCTAAATTATTTCATTTTACCTGTATTTCCTTTCCGGAGAAACGTGAAACGAAGTAAAAGTAGTAGAGAATGCTAATCAGGTGATGCACAACACGGCACAACCATTAGTTTCGAACAATCTCGGATTTTCATGGTTCCAAATTATCTCATTTTACCTGCATTTCCTGTTCGGAAGAACGTGAAACAAAGTGAAAGTGTGAGAGAATGCTCTCCAGGTGATGCACAACACGGCACAACCATTAGTTTCAAACAATCTCGGATTTTCATGGTTCCAAATTATTTCATTTTACCTGTATTTCCTTTCCGGAGAAACGTGAAACGAAGTAGAAGTAGTAGAGAATGCTAATCAGGTGATGCACAACACGGCACAACCATTAGTTTCGAACAATCTCGGATTTTCATGGTTCCAAATTATCTCATTTTACCTGCATTTCCTGTTCGGAAGAACGTGAAACGAAGTAAAAGTAGTAGAGAATGCTAATCAGGTGATGCACAACACGGCACAACCATTAGTTTCGAACAATCTCGGATTTTCATGGTTCCGAATTATCTCATTTCACCTGTATTTCCTTTTTGGAAGAACGTAAAACGAAGTGAAAGTGACAGAGAATGCTCTTCAGGTGATGCACAACACGGCACAACCATTAGTTTCAAACAATCTCGGATTTTCATGGTTCCAAATTATCTCATTTCACCTGTATTTCCTTTTTGGAAGAACGTAAAACGAAGTGAAAGTGACAGAGAATGCTCTTCAGGTGATGCACAACACGGCACGACCATTAGTTTCGAACAATCTCGGATTTTCATGTTTTCAAATTATCTCTTTTCACCTGTATTTCCTTTTTGGAAGAACGCAAAACGAAGTGAAAGTGACAGAGAATGCTCTTCAGGTGATGCACAACACGGCACAACCATTAGTTCCGAACAATCTCGGATTTGCATGGTTCCAAATTATCTTATTTCACCTGTATTTCCTTTTTGGAAGAACGTGAAACGAAGTTAAAGTGACAGAGAATGCTAATCAGGTGATGCACAACACGGCACAACCATTAGTTTCGAACAATCTCGGATTTTCATGATTCTAAATTATTTCATTTTACCTGTATTTCCTTTCCGGAGAAACGTGAAACGAAGTAAAAGTAGTAGAGAATGCTAATCAGGTGATGCACAACACGGCACAACCATTAGTTTCGAACAATCTCGGATTTTCATGATTCTAAATTATTTCATTTTACCTGTATTTCCTTTCCGGAGAAACGTGAAACGAAGTAAAAGTAGTAGAGAATGCTAATCAGGTGATGCACAACACGGCACAACCATTAGTTTCGAACAATCTCGGATTTTCATGGTTCCAAATTATTTCATTTCACCTGTATTTCCTTTCCGGAGAAACGTGAAACGAAGTAAAAGTAGTAGAGAATGCTAATCAGGTGATGCACAACACGGCACAACCATTAGTTTCGAACAATCTCGGATTTTCATGGTTCCAAATTATCTCATTTTACCTGCATTTCCTGTTCGGAAGAACGTGAAACGAAGTAAAAGTAGTGAAGAATGCTAATCAGGTGATGCACAACACGGCACAACCATTAGTTTCGAACAATCTCGGATTTGCATGGTTCCAAATTATCTTATTTCACCTGTATTTCCTTTTTGGAAGAACGTAAAACGAAGTGAAAGTGACAAAGAATGCTCCTCAGGTGATGCACAACACGGCACAACCATTAGTTTCGAACAATCTCGGATTTTCATGGTTCCAAATTATCTTATTTTACCTGCATTTCCTGTTCGGAAGAACGTGAAACAAAGTGAAAGTGTGAGAGAATGCTCTCCAGGTGATGCACAACACGGCACAACCATTAGTTTCAAACAATCTCGGATTTTCATGGTTCCAAATTATCTCATTTTACCTGTATTTCCTTTCCGGAGAAACGTGAAACGAAGTAAAAGTAGTAGAGAATGCTCATCAGGTGATGCACAACACGGCACAACCATGAGTTTCGAACAATCTCGGATTTTCATGGTTCCAAATTATCTTATTTTGCCTGTATTTCCTTCTCGAGAAATCGTGAAACAAAGTGAAAGTGAAAGAGAATGCTTTCCAGGTGATGCACAACACGGCACAACCATTAGTTTCGAACAATCTCGGATTTTCATGGTTCCAAATTATCTCATTTCACCTGTATTTCCTTTTTGGGAAAACGTGAAACGAAGTAAAAGTGTGAAAGAATGCTAATCAGGTGATGCACAACACGGCACAACCATTAGTTTCGAACAATCTCGGATTTTCATGATTCTAAATTATTTCATTTTACCTGTATTTCCTTTCCGGAGAAACGTGAAACGAAGTAAAAGTAGTAGAGAATGCTAATCAGGTGATGCACAACACGGCACAACCATTAGTTTCGAACAATCTCGGATTTTCATGGTTCCAAATTATCTCATTTTACCTGCATTTCCTGTTCGGAAGAACGTGAAACAAAGTGAAAGTGTGAGAGAATGCTCTCTAGGTGATGCACAACACGGCACAACCATTAGTTTCGAACAATCTCGGATTTTCATGGTTCCAAATTATCTCATTTTACCTGCATTTCCTGTTCGGAAGAACGTGAAACGAAGTAAAAGTAGTAGAGAATGCTAATCAGGTGATGCACAACACGGCACAACCATTAGTTTCGAACAATCTCGGATTTTCATGGTTCCAAATTATCTCATTTTACCTGCATTTCCTGTTCGGAAGAACGTGAAACAAAGTGAAAGTGTGAGAGAATGCTCTCCAGGTGATGCACAACACGGCACAACCATTAGTTCCGAACAATCTCGGATTTTCATGGTTCCAAATTATCTCATTTCACCTGTATTCCCTTTTTGGAAGAACGTAAAACAAAGTGAAAGTGAAAGAGAATGCTTTCCAGGTGATGCACAACACGGCACAACCATTAGTTTCGAACAATCTCGGATTTTCATGGTTCCAAATTATCTCATTTCACCTGTATTTCCTTTTTGGGAAAACGTGAAACGAAGTAAAAGTGTGAGAGAATGCTAATCAGGTGATGCACAACACGGCACAACCATTAGTTTCGAACAATCTCGGATTTTCATGGTTCCAAATTATCTCATTTCACCTGTATTTCCTTTTTGGGAAAACGTGAAACGAAGTAAAAGTGTGAGAGAATGCTAATCAGGTGATGCACAACACGGCACAACCATTAGTTTCGAACAATCTCGGATTTTCATGATTCTAAATTATTTCATTTTACCTGTATTTCCTTTCCGGAGAAACGTGAAACGAAGTAAAAGTAGTAGAGAATGCTAATCAGGTGATGCACAACACGGCACAACCATTAGTTTCGAACAATCTCGGATTTTCATGGTTCCAAATTATCTCATTTTACCTGCATTTCCTGTTCGGAAGAACGTGAAACAAAGTGAAAGTGTGAGAGAATGCTCTCCAGGTGATGCACAACACGGCACAACCATTAGTTTCGAACAATCTCGGATTTTCATGGTTCCAAATTATCTCATTTTACCTGCATTTCCTGTTCGGAAGAACGTGAAACGAAGTAAAAGTAGTAGAGAATGCTAATCAGGTGATGCACAACACGGCACAACCATTAGTTTCGAACAATCTCGGATTTGCATGGTTCCAAATTATCTTATTTCACCTGTATTTCCTTTTTGGAAGAACGTAAAACGAAGTGAAAGTGACAGAGAATGCTCCTCAGGTGATGCACAACACGGCACAACCATTAGTTTCGAACAATCTCGGATTTTCATGGTTCCAAATTATCTCATTTTACCTGCATTTCCTGTTCGGAAGAACGTGAAACAAAGTGAAAGTGTGAGAGAATGCTCTCCAGGTGATGCACAACACGGCACAACCATTAGTTTCAAACAATCTCGGATTTTCATGGTTCCAAATTATCTCATTTCACCTGTATTTCCTTTTTGAAAGAACGTAAAACGAAGTGAAAGTGACAAAGAATGCTCTTCAGGTGATGCACAACACGGCACGACCATTAGTTTTGAACAATCTCGGATTTTCATGTTTTCAAATTATCTCATTTCACCTGTATTTCCTTTTTGGAAGAACGCAAAACGAAGTGAAAGTGACAGAGAATGCTCTTCAGGTGATGCACAACACGGCACAACCATTAGTTCCGAACAATCTCGGATTTGCATGGTTCCAAATTATCTCATTTCACCTGCATTTCCTGTTCGGAAGAACGTGAAACAAAGTGAAAGTGTGAGAGAATGCTCTCCAGGTGATGCACAACACGGCACAACCATTAGTTTCAAACAATCTCGGTTTTTCATGGTTCCAAATTATTTCATTTTACCTGTATTTCCTTTCCGGAGAAACGTGAAACGAAGTGAAAGTAGTAGAGAATGCTAATCAGGTGATGCACAACACGGCACAACCATTAGTTTCGAACAATCTCGGATTTTCATGGTCCCAAATTATCTCATTTCACCTGTATTTCCTTTTTGGAAGAACGTAAAACGAAGTGAAAGTGACAGAGAATGCTCCTCAGGTGATGCACAACACGGCACAACCATTAGTGTCGAACAATCTCGGATTTTCATGGTTCCAAATTATCTCATTTTACCTGTATTTCCTTTTTGGAAGAACGTGAAACGAAGTTAAAGTGACAGAGAATGCTAATCAGGTGATGCACAACACGGCACAACTATTAGTTTTCAACAATCTCGGATTTTCATGGTTCCAAATTATCTCATTTTACCTGCATTTCCTGTTCGGAAGGACGTAAAACAAAGTGAAAGTGTGAGAGAATGCTCTCCAGGTGATGCACAACACGGCACAACCATTAGTTTCAAACAATCTCGGATTTTCATGGTTCCAAATTATTTCATTTTACCTGTATTTCCTTTCCGGAGAAACGTGAAACGAAGTAACAGTAGTAGAGAATGCTAATCAGGTGATGCACAACACGGCACAACCATTAGTTTCGAACAATCTCGGATTTTCATGGTTCCAAATTATCTCATTTCACCTGTATTTCCTTTTTGGAAGAACGTAAAACGAAGTGAAAGTGACAGAGAATGCTCTTCAGGTGATGCACAACACGGCACAACTATTAGTTTTTAACAATCTCGGATTTTCATGGTTCCAAATTATCTCATTTCACCTGTATTTCCTTTGTGGAAGAACGTAAAACGAAGTAAAAGTGACAGAGAATGCTCCTCAGGTGATGCACAACACGGCACAACCATTAGTGTCGAACAATCTCGGATTTTCATGGTTCCAAATTATCTTATTTTGCCTGTATTTCCTTCTCGAGAAATCGTGAAACAAAGTGAAAGTGAAAGAGAATGCTTTCCAGGTGATGCACAACACGGCACAACTATTAGTTTCGAACAATCTCGGATTTTCATGGTTCCAAATTATCTCATTTCACCTGTATTCCCTTTTTGGAAGAACGTAAAACAAAGTGAAAGTGACAGAGAATGCTCTCCAGGTGATGCACAACACGGCACAATCATTAGTTTCGAACAATCTCGGATTTTCATGGTTCCAAATTATCTCATTTCACCTGTATTTCCTTTCCGGAGAAACGTGAAACGAAGTAAAAGTAGTAGAGAATGCTAATCGAGTGATGCACAACACGGCACAACCATTAGTTTCGAACAATCTCGGATTTGCATGGTTCCAAATTATCTTATTTCACCTGTATTTCCTTTTTGGAAGAACGTAAAACGAAGTGAAAGTGTGAGAGAATGCTCCTCAGGTGATGCACAACACGGCACAACCATTAGTTTCGAACAATCTCGGATTTTCATGGTTCCAAATTATCTCATTTTACCTGCATTTCCTGTTCGGAAGAACGTGAAACAGAGTGAAAGTGTGAGAGAATGCTCCTCAGGTGATGCACAACACGGCACAACCATTAGTTTCGAACAATCTCGGATTTTCATGGTTCCAAATTATCTCATTTTACCTGCATTTCCTGTTCGGAAGAACGTGAAACAGAGTGAAAGTGTGAGAGAATGCTAATCAGGTGATGCACAACACGGCACAACCATTAGTTTCAAACAATCTCGGATTTTCATGGTTTCAAATTATCTAATTTTACCTGTATTTCCTTTCCGGAGAAACGTGAAACGAAGTAAAAGTAGTAGAGAATGCTCTTCAGGTGATGCACAACACGGCACAACCATTGGTTTCGAACAATCTCGGATTTTCATGGTTCCAAATTATCTCATTTTACCTGTATTTCCTTTCCGGAGAAACGTGAAACGAAGTAAAGGTAGTAGAGAATGCTCTTCAGGTGATGCACAACACGGCACAACTATTAGTTTTTAACAATCTCGGATTTTCATGGTTCCAAATTATCTCATTTCACCTGTATTTCCTTTTTGGAAGAACGTAAAACGAAGTGAAAGTGACAGAGAATGCTCCTCAGGTGATGCACAACACGGCACAACCATTAGTGTCGAACAATCTCGGATTTTTATGGTTCCAAATTATCTCATTTTACCTGTATTTCCTTTTTGGGAGAACGTGAAACGAAGTTAAAGTGACAGAGAATGCTAATCAGGTGATGCACAACACGGCACAACCATGAGTTTCGAACAATCTCGGATTTTCATGGTTCCAAATTATCTTATTTTGCCTGTATTTCCTTCTCGAGAAATCGTGAAACAAAGTGAAAGTGAAAGAGAATGCTTTCCAGGTGATGCACAACACGGCACAACTATTAGTTTCGAACAATCTCGGATTTTCATGGTTCCAAATTATCTCATTTCACCTGTATTTCCTTTCCGGAGAAACGTGAAACGAAGTAAAAGTAGTAGAGAATGCTAATCGAGTGATGCACAACACGGCACAACTATTAGTTTCGAACAATCTCGGATTTTCATGGTTCCAAATTATCTCATTTCACCTGTATTCCCTTCTTGGAAGAACGTAAAACGAAGTGAAAGTGAAAGAGAATGCTCTTCAGGTGATGCACAACACGGCACAACCATTAGTTCCGAACAATCTCGGATTTTCATGGTTCCAAATTATCTCATTTCACCTGTATTCCCTTTTTGGAAGAACGTAAAACGAAGTGAAAGTGAAAGAGAATGCTTTCCAGGTGATGCACAACACGGCACAACCATTAGTGTCGAACAATCTCGGATTTTCATGGTTCCAAATTATCTCATTTCACCTGTATTTCCTTTTTGGAACAACGTAAAACGAAGTGAAAGTGACAGAGAATGCTCTTCAGGTGATGCACAACACGTTACAACCATTAGTTTCGAACAATCTCGGATTTTCATGGTTCCAAATTATCTCATTTTACCTGCATTTCCTGTTCGGAAGAACGTGAAACAAAGTAAAAGTGTGAGAGAATGCTCTCCAGGTGATGCACAACACGGCACAACTATTAGTTTCAAACAATCTCGGATTTTCATGGTTCCAAATTATTTCATTTTACCTGTATTTCCTTTCCGGAGAAACGTGAAACGAAGTAAAAGTAGTAGAGAATGCTAATAAGGTGATGCACAACACGGCACAACCATTAGTTTCGAACAATCTCGGATATTCATGGTTCCAAATTATCTCATTTTACCTGTATTTCCTTTCCGGAGAAACGTGAAACGAAGTAAAAGTAGTAGAGAATGCTAATCAGGTGATGCACAACACGGCACAACCATTAGTTTCGAACAATCTCGGATTTTCATGGTTCCAAATTATCTCATTTTACCTGCATTTCCTGTTCGGAAGAACGTGAAACAAAGTAAAAGTGTGAGAGAATGCTAATCAGGTGATGCACAACACGGCACAACCATTAGTTTCGAACAATCTCGGATATTCATGGTTCCAAATTATCTAATTTCACCTGTATTTCCTTTTTGGAAGAACGTAAAACGAAGTGAAAGTAGTAGAGAATGCTCATCAAGTGATGCACAACACGGCACAACCATTAGTTTCGAACAATCTCGGATTTTCATGGTTCCAAATTATCTCATTTCACCTGTATTTCCTTTTTGGGAGAAAGTGAAACAAAGTGAAAGTGACAGAGAATGCTCTTCAGGTGATGCACAACACGGCACAAACATTAGTTTCGAACAATCTCGGATTTTCATGGTTCCAAATTATCTCATTTTACCTGTATTTCCTTTTTGGAAGAACGTAAAACGAAGTGAAAGTGACAGAGAATGCTCCTCAGGTGATGCACAACGCGCGCAACCATTAGTTTCAAACAATCTCGGATTTTCATGGTTCCAAATTATCTCATTTTACCTGTATTTCCTTTCCGGAGAAACGTGAAACGAAGTAAAAGTAGTAGAGAATGCTAATCAGGTGATGCACAACGCGGCACAACCATTAGTTTCGAACAATCTCGGATTTTCATGGTTCCAAATTATCTCATTTTACCTGCATTTCCTGTTCGGAAGAACGTGAAACAAAGTAAGAGTGTGAAAGAATGCTAATCAGGTGATGCACAACACGGCACAACCATTAGTTTCGAACAATCTCGGATATTCATGGTTCCAAATTATCTAATTTCACCTGTATTTCCTTTTTGGAAGAACGTAAAACGAAGTGAAAGTGACAGAGAATGCTCTTCACGTGATGCACAACACGGCACAACCATTAGTTTCGAACAATCTCGGATTTTCATGGTTCCAAATTATCTCATTTTACCTGTATTTCCTTTTTGGAAGAACGTAAAACGAGTTAAAAGTAGTGGAGAATGCTAATCAGGTGATGCGAAACACGGCACAACCATTAGTTTCAAACAATCTCGGATGTTCATGGTTCCAAATTATCTCATTTTACCTGTATTTTCTTTTTGGAAGAACGAAAAACGAAGTAAAAGTGACAGAGAATGCTCTTCAGGTGATGCACAACACGGCACAACCCTTAGTTTCGAACAATCTCGGATTTTCATGGTTCCAAATTATCTCATTTCACCTGTATTTTCTTCTTGGAAGAACGTAAAACGAAGTGAAAGTGACAGAGAATGCTAATCAGGTGATGCACAACACGGCACAACCATGAGTTTCGAACAATCTCGGATTTTCATGGTTCCAAATTATCTTATTTTGCCTGTATTTCCTTCTCGAGAAATCGTGAAACAAAGTGAAAGTGAAAGAGAATGCTTTCCAGGTGATGCACAACACGGCACAACTATTAGTTTCGAACAATCTCGGATTTTCATGGTTCCAAATTATTCAATTTTGCCCGTATTTCCTTCTCGAAAAATCGTGAAACAAAGTGAAAGTGGGAGAGAATGTGTCACGTCCCGGGTTGATTTTAGAAAATTAAAAGGGATTTTGATATCTGACCCGTCAGTGACCTTCGGATCCCTGAGTGGACTTATTAGGTCGCTAAACACTACGTGTTGGGATGTCAGGGATCTGACAAGAAATTAGGTAATTCGTTTAACAAAGGTTTTATATTCCACAAAATAACATTATACACAGGTTAGCTATGCGTGAATTTATGAACGGTAAGGGGCGTAGCGGGTTATTGGTAAGCCCGTGCTTGCGCAATTGGTATAGCCCGGGGACAAGGAGGAATAATATCTGTATCTGAGGTTTGGTAACCCTCGTCGTCCTGTGACTGATCTAAATATTCCTGTATATGATTGTATAACTCTGCGTCAATAGGTTGCCCGTGCTGATCTCTATATTCTGGAGTAGGCGCCCTAGGTAATTCTATTACCGGTGATGGGGACCTCGGTGATTCGACTGAAGGCGGCTGTGGACGTTTGGTTTCTCTTAAAGCCGTGCGAATAGCGGTCCTGACTGCGGCCTTAGCTCTTTTAGCTTTGAAGCGTCTACCTGCCCGGTGTCGTCTACGGGTTTCAGGCATCTACGAGGGAAAGAAAGAATGTTGGTTAGGCGTTTTCAGCTCTAGCGCCGCCCATACCAACAGGTGCGTAGGGATGTTGATTAAGCGTCTTTCAGCCCTAGCGCCGCTCAAATCAACAGGTTAGAGTCAATCAGGATCATTAACTCAAGGAAAAAGCGTTTTTCGGCTATTGCACCGCTTATCAAGGGATGTGTCGGCCTCTTTCAGCTCTGGCGTAGCCACACACGGATAACCAGGAGATTTTTGGAAGAAGGGAAATAGATGCGACTGGTTAATATTTACTTACGATGTTTGCTGCTGCTTGGTCCTGAGCTGGAGACTTCTTGTTCCGCGTTGCGGGTAAGTAGGGTTTTGGATAATTATGGTTGAATATAGTTTAACTTGGTTTATATTTTATAATAGAAAACTTGAATATAATATGAGGTTATAACACTTTTAACTGGTTATTAATATAAGAATAAATGGATTCGGCAATACTCCCAAGAGTATGAGATTTAGAAAATGACTCCTAAGAGTCGAACTGCTCGGTTTGAGCTCTGAACTAGTACTGATTAATTTACGCTACCAACCCTGCTCCTTATGCAGTATATAAAGAAATGATATGTGAGGTCGCGGGGCAAGGGGAAGCCGTGCCTACGTGACCGCGCTCTGCCGAAATGTGTTTATGTTTAGATACGGAGTGGCGTGGTCGCCTCAGCAATGTTTACAATTTGCATTCCTGGGACCCAAGTCCACGCTTCATAAATATAATTTCGAATGTCCAAAGTTTTTAGTTGAATAATATAGTTCAGAGTTCTGATTAAACAATATGCACTTATACTAGATAACAATTGTTCACTTAGTTCAGTATGCTATAGATAACACTTTAGTTGGGATAGTCTGATAGTTCACTTGGGGTGTACGCAACTAACACTTTTCTGTTTTCAGGTGAGGAGCTCCGACGTGCTCGCTTTGGTGACCAGAGGTAGTCTGAGGGTCCTCAGGTAAGTGAAGGGGCGCGTGGTCCGCGTCTGAGGGTTTTATGACCTTGTTTTCATGTTTTGTTTTATGGTCTTGTTTCGAGTTGGAGTTGCACCTGGCGATGAATCATGATCGTTGGGCACGCTGCTACCTTTGCGTCGCTACCTGGGCCAGTCCTGAGTTCGTCCTCGTACGGGACAGTCGCAAGGGTTGTATAGTGACAGTTTTCTATAACTTATACTTTGTATCATTCAAGTGACAGTGTTTCATAGTTTATACTTTGTATTATAATTATAATAAGGTGCATTTGTTTATATATGGTTATAATTAATAATGATATAAAATATAGAGAATATATATATATATATAGAGTAGTATTCATACGCAAACATGAAGTTAGTTAGTTTATCAAAGTGAAATAACGTGGAAGTGAAAAACGTCCGTACTGAGGTGAGGATGTTACAAATGCTCTTCAGGTGATGCACAACACGGCACAAACATTAGTTTCGAACAATCTCGGATGTTCATGGTTCCAAATTATCTCATTTTACCTGCATTTCCTTTTTGGAAGAACGTAAAACGAAGTGAAAGTAGTAGAGAATGCTAATCAGGTGATGCACAACACGGCACAACCATTAGTTTCGAACAATCTCGGATTTTCACGGTTCCAAATTATCTCATTTCACCTGTATTTCCTTTCCGGAGAAACGTGAAACGAAGTAAAAGTAGTAGAGAATGCTAATCAGGTGATGCACAACACGGCACAACCATTAGTTTCGAACAATCTCGGATTTTCATGGTTCCAAATTATCTCATTTTACCTGTATTTTCTTTTTGGAAGAACGTAAAACGAAGTAAAATTGACAGAGAATGCTCTTCAGGTGATGCACAACACGGCACAACCATTAGTTTCGAACAATCTCGGATTTTCATGGTTCCAAATTATCTCATTTTACCTGCATTTCCTGTTCGGAAGAACGTGAAACAAAGTAAAAGTGTGAAAGAATGCTCTCCAGGTGATGCACAACACGGCACAACTATTAGTTTCAAACAATCTCGGATTTTCATGGTTCCAAATTATCTCATTTTACCTGTATTTCCTTTTTGGAAGAACGTAAAACGAAGTGAAAGTGACAGAGAATGCTCCTCAGGTGATGCACAACGCGGCACAACCATTAGTTTCAAACAATCTCGGATTTTCATGGTTCCAAATTATCTCATTTTACCTGTATTTCCTTTCCGGAGAAACGTGAAACGAAGTAAAAGTAGTAGAGAATGCTAATCAGGTGATGCACAACGCGGCACAACCATTAGTTTCGAACAATCTCGGATTTTCATGGTTCCAAATTATCTCATTTTACCTGCATTTCCTGTTCAGAAGAACGTGAAACAAAGTAAGAGTGTGAAAGAATGCTAATCAGGTGATGCACAACACGGCACAACCATTAGTTTCGAACAATCTCGGATTTTCATGGTTCCAAATTATCTCATTTCACCTGTATTTCCTTTTTGGAAGAACGTAAAACGAAGTGAAAGTGACAGAAAATGCTCTTCAGGTGATGCACAACACGGCACAAACATTAGTTTCGAACAATCTCGGATTTTCATGGTTCCAAATTATCTCATTTTACCTGTATTTCCTTTCCGGAGAAACGTGAAACGAAGTAAAAGTAGTAGAGAATGCTAATCAGGTGATAAACAACACGGCACAACCATTAGTTGCGAACAATCTCGGATTTTAATGGTTCCAAATTATCTCATTTCACCTGTATTTCCTTTTTGGAACAACGTAAAACGAAGTGAAAGTGACAGAGAATGCTCTTCAGGTGATGCACAACACGTTACAACCATTAGTTTCGAACAATCTCGGATTTTCATGGTTCCAAATTATCTCATTTTACCTGCATTTCCTGTTCGGAAGAACGTGAAACAAAGTAAAAGTGTGAGAGAATGCTCTCCAGGTGATGCACAACACGGCACAACTATTAGTTTCAAACAATCTCGGATTTTCATGGTTCCAAATTATTTCATTTTACCTGTATTTCCTTTCCGGAGAAACGTGAAACGAAGTAAAAGTAGTAGAGAATGCTAATCAGGTGATGCACAACACGGCACAACCATTAGTTTCGAACAATCTCGGATATTCATGGTTCCAAATTATCTCATTTTACCTGTATTTCCTTTCCGGAGAAACGTGAAACGAAGTAAAAGTAGTAGAGAATGCTAATCAGGTGATGCACAACACGGCACAACCATTAGTTTCGAACAATCTCGGATTTTCATGGTTCCAAATTATCTCATTTTACCTGCATTTCCTGTTCGGAAGAACGTGAAACAAAGTAAAAGTGTGAGAGAATGCTAATCAGGTGATGCACAACACGGCACAACCATTAGTTTCGAACAATCTCGGATATTCATGGTTCCAAATTATCTAATTTCACCTGTATTTCCTTTTTGGAAGAACGTAAAACGAAGTGAAAGTAGTAGAGAATGCTCATCAAGTGATGCACAACACGGCACAACCATTAGTTTCGAACAATCTCGGATTTTCATGGTTCCAAATTATCTCATTTCACCTGTATTTCCTTTTTGGGAGAAAGTGAAACAAAGTGAAAGTGACAGAGAATGCTCTTCAGGTGATGCACAACACGGCACAAACATTAGTTTCGAACAATCTCGGATTTTCATGGTTCCAAATTATCTCATTTTACCTGTATTTCCTTTTTGGAAGAACGTAAAACGAAGTGAAAGTGACAGAGAATGCTCCTCAGGTGATGCACAACGCGCGCAACCATTAGTTTCAAACAATCTCGGATTTTCATGGTTCCAAATTATCTCATTTTACCTGCATTTCCTGTTCGGAAGAACGTGAAACAAAGTAAAAGTGTGAAAGAATGCTCTCCAGGTGATGCACAACACGGCACAACTATTAGTTTCAAACAATCTCGGATTTTCATGGTTCCAAATTATCTCATTTTACCTGTATTTCCTTTTTGGAAGAACGTAAAACGAAGTGAAAGTGACAGAGAATGCTCCTCAGGTGATGCACAACGCGGCACAACCATTAGTTTCAAACAATCTCGGATTTTCATGGTTCCAAATTATCTCATTTTACCTGTATTTCCTTTCCGGAGAAACGTGAAACGAAGTAAAAGTAGTAGAGAATGCTAATCAGGTGATGCACAACGCGGCACAACCATTAGTTTCGAACAATCTCGGATTTTCATGGTTCCAAATTATCTCATTTTACCTGCATTTCCTGTTCAGAAGAACGTGAAACAAAGTAAGAGTGTGAAAGAATGCTAATCAGGTGATGCACAACACGGCACAACCATTAGTTTCGAACAATCTCGGATTTTCATGGTTCCAAATTATCTCATTTCACCTGTATTTCCTTTTTGGAAGAACGTAAAACGAAGTGAAAGTGACAGAAAATGCTCTTCAGGTGATGCACAACGCGGCACAAACATTAGTTTCGAACAATCTCGGATTTTCATGGTTCCAAATTATCTCATTTTACCTGTATTTCCTTTCCGGAGAAACGTGAAACGAAGTAAAAGTAGTAGAGAATGCTAATCAGGTGATAAACAACACGGCACAACCATTAGTTGCGAACAATCTCGGATTTTCATGGTTCCAAATTATCTCATTTCACCTGTATTTCCTTTTTGGAACAACGTAAAACGAAGTGAAAGTGACAGAGAATGCTCTTCAGGTGATGCACAACACGTTACAACCATTAGTTTCGAACAATCTCGGATTTTCATGGTTCCAAATTATCTCATTTTACCTGCATTTCCTGTTCGGAAGAACGTGAAACAAAGTAAAAGTGTGAGAGAATGCTCTCCAGGTGATGCACAACACGGCACAACTATTAGTTTCAAACAATCTCGGATTTTCATGGTTCCAAATTATTTCATTTTACCTGTATTTCCTTTCCGGAGAAACGTGAAACGAAGTAAAAGTAGTAGAGAATGCTAATCAGGTAATGCACAACACGGCACAACCATTAGTTTCGAACAATCTCGGATATTCATGGTTCCAAATTATCTCATTTTACCTGTATTTCCTTTCCGGAGAAACGTGAAACGAAGTAAAAGTAGTAGAGAATGCTAATCAGGTGATGCACAACACGGCACAACCATTAGTTTCGAACAATCTCGGATTTTCATGGTTCCAAATTATCTCATTTTACCTGCATTTCCTGTTCGGAAGAACGTGAAACAAAGTAAAAGTGTGAGAGAATGCTAATCAGGTGATGCACAACACGGCACAACCATTAGTTTCGAACAATCTCGGATATTCATGGTTCCAAATTATCTAATTTCACCTGTATTTCCTTTTTGGAAGAACGTAAAACGAAGTGAAAGTAGTAGAGAATGCTCATCAAGTGATGCACAACACGGCACAACCATTAGTTTCGAACAATCTCGGATTTTCATGGTTCCAAATTATCTCATTTCACCTGTATTTCCTTTTTGGGAGAAAGTGAAACAAAGTGAAAGTGACAGAGAATGCTCTTCAGGTGATGCACAACACGGCACAAACATTAGTTTCGAACAATCTCGGATTTTCATGGTTCCAAATTATCTCATTTTACCTGTATTTCCTTTTTGGAAGAACGTAAAACGAAGTGAAAGTGACAGAGAATGCTCCTCAGGTGATGCACAACGCGCGCAACCATTAGTTTCAAACAATCTCGGATTTTCATGGTTCCAAATTATCTCATTTTACCTGTATTTCCTTTCCGGAGAAACGTGAAACGAAGTAAAAGTAGTAGAGAATGCTAATCAGGTGATGCACAACGCGGCACAACCATTAGTTTCGAACAATCTCGGATTTTCATGGTTCCAAATTATCTCATTTTACCTGCATTTCCTGTTCGGAAGAACGTGAAACAAAGTAAGAGTGTGAAAGAATGCTAATCAGGTGATGCACAACACGGCACAACCATTAGTTTCGAACAATCTCGGATATTCATGGTTCCAAATTATCTAATTTCACCTGTATCTCCTTTTTGGAAGAACGTAAAACGAAGTGAAAGTGACAGAGAATGCTCTTCACGTGATGCACAACACGGCACAACCATTAGTTTCGAACAATCTCGGATTTTCATGGTTCCAAATTATCTCATTTTACCTGTATTTCCTTTTTGGAAGAACGTAAAACGAGTTAAAAGTAGTGGAGAATGCTAATCAGGTGATGCGAAACACGGCACAACCATTAGTTTCAAACAATCTCGGATGTTCATGGTTCCAAATTATCTCATTTTACCTGTATTTTCTTTTTGGAAGAACGAAAAACGAAGTAAAAGTGACAGAGAATGCTCTTCAGGTGATGCACAACACGGCACAACCCTTAGTTTCGAACAATCTCGGATTTTCATGGTTCCAAATTATCTCATTTCACCTGTATTTTCTTTTCGGAAGAACGTAAAACGAAGTGAAAGTGACAGAGAATGCTAATCAGGTGATGCACAACACGGCACAACCATGAGTTTCGAACAATCTCGGATTTTCATGGTTCCAAATTATCTTATTTTGCCTGTATTTCCTTCTCGAGAAATCGTGAAACAAAGTGAAAGTGAAAGAGAATGCTTTCCAGGTGATGCACAACACGGCACAACTATTAGTTTCGAACAATCTCGGATTTTCATGGTTCCAAATTATCTCATTTTACCTGTATTTCCTTTTTGGAAGAACGTAAAACGAAGTGAAAGTGACAGAGAATGCTCCTCAGGTGATGCACAACGCGCGCAACCATTAGTTTCAAACAATCTCGGATTTTCATGGTTCCAAATTATCTCATTTTACCTGTATTTCCTTTCCGGAGAAACGTGAAACGAAGTAAAAGTAGTAGAGAATGCTAATCAGGTGATGCACAACGCGGCACAACCATTAGTTTCAAACAATCTCGGATTTTCATGGTTCCAAATTATCTCATTTTACCTGCATTTCCTGTTAGGAAGAACGTGAAACAAAGTAAGAGTGTGAAAGAATGCTAATCAGGTGATGCACAACACGGCACAACCATTAGTTTCGAACAATCTCGGATATTCATGGTTCCAAATTATCTAATTTCACCTGTATTTCCTTTTTGGAAGAACGTAAAACGAAGTGAAAGTGACAGAGAATGCTCTTCACGTGATGCACAACACGGCACAACCATTAGTTTCGAACAATCTCGGATTTTCATGGTTCCAAATTATCTCATTTTACCTGTATTTCCTTTTTGGAAGAACGTAAAACGAGTTAAAAGTAGTGGAGAATGCTAATCAGGTGATGCGAAACACGGCACAACCATTAGTTTCAAACAATCTCGGATGTTCATGGTTCCAAATTATCTCATTTTACCTGTATTTTCTTTTTGGAAGAACGAAAAACGAAGTAAAAGTGACAGAGAATGCTCTTCAGGTGATGCACAACACGGCACAACCCTTAGTTTCGAACAATCTCGGATTTTCATGGTTCCAAATTATCTCATTTCACCTGTATTTTCTTTTTGGAAGAACGTAAAACGAAGTGAAAGTGACAGAGAATGCTAATCAGGTGATGCACAACACGGCACAACCATGAGTTTCGAACAATCTCGGATTTTCATGGTTCCAAATTATCTTATTTTGCCTGTATTTCCTTCTCGAGAAATCGTGAAACAAAGTGAAAGTGAAAGAGAATGCTTTCCAGGTGATGCACAACACGGCACAACTATTAGTTTCGAACAATCTCGGATTTTCATGGTTCCAAATTATTCAATTTTGCCCGTATTTCCTTCTCGAAAAATCGTGAAACAAAGTGAAAGTGGGAGAGAATGTGTCACGTCCCGGGTTGATTTTAGAAAATTAAAAGGGATTTTGATATCTGACCCGTCAGTGACCTTCGGATCCCTGAGTGGACTTATTAGGTCGCTAAACACTACGTGTTGGGATGTCAGGGATCTGACAAGAAATTAGGTAATTCGTTTAACAAAGGTTTTATATTTCACAAAATAACATTATACACAGGTTAGCTATGCGTGAATTTATGAACGGTAAGGGGCGTAGCGGGTTATTGGTAAGCCCGTGCTTGCGCAATTGGTATAGCCCGGGGACAAGGGGGAATAATATCTGTATCTGAGGTTTGGTAACCCTCGTCGTCCTGTGACTGATCTAAATATTCCTGTATATGATTGTATAACTCTGCGTCAATAGGTTGCCCGTGCTGATCTCTATATTCTGGAGTAGGCGCCCTAGGTAATTCTATTACCGGTGATGGGGACCTCGGTGATTCGACTGGAGGCGGCTGTGGACGTTTGGTTTCTCTTAAAGCCGTGCGAATAGCGGTCCTGACTGCGGCCTTAGCTCTTTTAGCTTTGAAGCGTCTACCTGCCCGGTGTCGTCTACGGGTTTCAGGCATCTACGAGGGAAAGAAAGAATGTTGGTTAGGCGTTTTCAGCTCTAGCGCCGCCCATACCAACAGGTGCGTAGGGATGTTGATTAAGCGTCTTTCAGCCCTAGCGCCGCTCAAATCAACAGGTTAGAGTCAATCAGGATCATTAACTCAAGGAAAAAGCGTTTTTCGGCTATTGCACCGCTTATCAAGGGATGTGTCGGCCTCTTTCAGCTCTGGCGTAGCCACACACGGATAACCAGGAGATTTTTGGAAAAAGGGAAATAGATGCGACTGGTTAATATTTACTTACGATGTTTGCTGCTGCTTGGTCCTGAGCTGGAGACTTCTTGTTCCGCGTTGCGGGTAAGTAGGGTTTTGGATAATTATGGTTGAATATAGTTTAACTTGGTTTATATTTTATAATAGAAAACTTGAATATAATATGAGGTTATAACACTTTTAACTGGTTATTAATATAAGAATAAATGGATTCGGCAATACTCCCAAGAGTATGAGATTTAGAAAATGACTCCTAAGAGTCGAACTGCTCGGTTTGAGCTCTGAACTAGTACTGATTAATTTACGCTACCAACCCTGCTCCTTATGCAGTATATAAAGAAATGATATGTGAGGTCGCGGGGCAAGGGGAAGCCGTGCCTACGTGACCGCGCTCTGCCGAAATGTGTTTATGTTTAGATACGGAGTGGCGTGGTCGCCTCAGCAATGTTTACAATTTGCATTCCTGGGACCCAAGTCCACGCTTCATAAATATAATTTCGAATGTCCAAAGTTTTTAGTTGAATAATATAGTTCAGAGTTCTGATTAAACAATATGCACTTATACTAGATAACAATTGTTCACTTAGTTCAGTATGCTATAGATAACACTTTAGTTGGGATAGTCTGATAGTTCACTTGGGGTGTACGCAACTAACACTTTTCTGTTTTCAGGTGAGGAGCTCCGACGTGCTCGCTTTGGTGACCAGAGGTAGTCTGAGGGTCCTCAGGTAAGTGAAGGGGCGCGTGGTCCGCGTCTAAGGGTTTTATGACCTTGTTTTCATGTTTTGTTTTATGGTCTTGTTTCGAGTTGGAGTTGCACCTGGCGATGAATCATGATCGTTGGGCACGCTGCTACCTTTGCGTCGCTACCTGGGCCAGTCCTGAGTTCGTCCTCGTACGGGACAGTCGCAAGGGTTGTATAGTGACAGTTTTCTATAACTTATACTTTGTATCATTCAAGTGACAGTGTTTCATAGTTTATACTTTGTATTATAATTATAATAAGGTGCATTTGTTTATATATGGTTATAATTATTAATGATATAAAATATAGAGAATATATATATATATATAGAGTAGTATTCATACGCAAATATGAAGTTAGTTAGTTTATCAAAGTGAAATAACGTGGAAGTGAAAAACGTCCGTACTGAGGTGAGGATGTTACAAATGCTCTTCAGGTGATGCACAACACGGCACAAACATTAGTTTCGAACAATCTCGGATGTTCATGGTTCCAAATTATCTCATTTTACCTGCATTTCCTTTTTGGAAGAACGTAAAACGAAGTGAAAGTAGTAGAGAATGCTAATCAGGTGATGCACAACACGGCACAACCATTAGTTTCGAACAATCTCGGATTTTCACGGTTCCAAATTATCTCATTTTACCTGTATTTCCTTTCCGGAGAAACGTGAAACGAAGTAAAAGTAGTAGAGAATGCTAATCAGGTGATGCACAACACGGCACAACCATTAGTTTCGAACAATCTCGGATTTTCATGGTTCCAAATTATCTCATTTTACCTGTATTTTCTTTTTGGAAGAACGTAAAACGAAGTAAAATTGACAGAGAATGCTCTTCAGGTGATGCACAACACGGCACAACCATTAGTTTCGAACAATCTCGGATTTTCATGGTTCCAAATTATCTCATTTTACCTGCATTTCCTGTTCGGAAGAACGTGAAACAAAGTAAAAGTGTGAGAGAATGCTCTCCAGGTGATGCACAACACGGCACAACTATTAGTTTCAAACAATCTCGGATTTTCATGGTTCCAAATTATCTCATTTTACCTGTATTTCCTTTTTGGAAGAACGTAAAACGAAGTGAAAGTGACAGAGAATGCTCCTCAGGTGATGCACAACGCGGCACAACCATTAGTTTCAAACAATCTCGGATTTTCATGGTTCCAAATTATCTCATTTTACCTGTATTTCCTTTCCGGAGAAACGTGAAACGAAGTAAAAGTAGTAGAGAATGCTAATCAGGTGATGCACAACGCGGCACAACCATTAGTTTCGAACAATCTCGGATTTTCATGGTTCCAAATTATCTCATTTTACCTGCATTTCCTGTTCAGAAGAACGTGAAACAAAGTAAGAGTGTGAAAGAATGCTAATCAGGTGATGCACAACACGGCACAACCATTAGTTTCGAACAATCTCGGATATTCATGGTTCCAAATTATCTAATTTCACCTGTATTTCCTTTTTGGAAGAACGTGAAACGAAGTGAAAGTAGTAGAGAATGCTCATCAAGTGATGCACAACACGGCACAACCATTAGTTTCGAACAATCTCGGATTTTTATGGTTCTAAATTATCTCATTTCACCTGTATTTCCTTTTTGGAAGAACGTAAAACGGAGTGAAAGTGACAGAAAATGCTCTTCAGGTGATGCACAACACGGCACAAACATTAAATTCGAACAATCTCGGATTTTCATGGTTCCAAATTATCTCATTTCACCTGTATTTCCTTTTTGGAAAAACGTAAAACGAAGTGAAAGTGACAGAGAATGCTCTTCAGGTGATGCACAACACGGCACAACCATTAGTTTCGAACAATCTCGGATTTTCATGGTTCCAAATTATCTCATTTTACCTGTATTTCCTTTTTGGAAGAACGTAAAACGAGTTGAAAGTAGTGGAGAATGCTAATCAGGTGATGCGAAACACGGCACAACCATTAGTTTCAAACAATCTCGGATGTTCATGGTTCCAAATTATCTCATTTTACCTGTATTTTCTTTTTGGAAGAACGAAAAACGAAGTAAAAGTGACAGAGAATGCTCTTCAGGTGATGCACAACACGGCACAACCCTTAGTTTCGAACAATCTCGGATTTTCATGGTTCCAAATTATCTCATTTCACCTGTATTTTCTTTTTGGAAGAACGTAAAACGAAGTGAAAGTGACAGAGAATGCTAATCAGGTGATGCACAACACGGCACAACCATGAGTTTCGAACAATCTCGGATTTTCATGGTTCCAAATTATCTTATTTTGCCTGTATTTCCTTCTCGAGAAATCGTGAAACAAAGTGAAAGTGAAAGAGAATGCTTTCCAGGTGATGCACAACACGGCACAACTATTAGTTTCGAACAATCTCGGATTTTCATGGTTCCAAATTATTCAATTTTGCCCGTATTTCCTTCTCGAAAAATCGTGAAACAAAGTGAAAGTGGGAGAGAATGCTCTTCAGGTGATGCACAACACGGCACAAACATTAGTTTCGAACAATCTCGGATGTTCATGGTTCCAAATTATCTCATTTTACCTGCATTTCCTTTTTGGAAGAACGTAAAACGAAGTGAAAGTAGTAGAGAATGCTAATCAGGTGATGCACAACACGGCACAACCATTAGTTTCGAACAATCTCGGATTTTCACGGTTCCAAATTATCTCATTTTACCTGTATTTTCTTTCCGGAGAAACGTGAAACGAAGTAAAAGTAGTAGAGAATGCTAATCAGGTGATGCACAACACGGCACAACCATTAGTTTCGAACAATCTCGGATTTTCATGGTTCCAAATTATCTCATTTTACCTGTATTTTCTTTTTGGAAGAACGTAAAACGAAGTAAAATTGACAGAGAATGCTCTTCAGGTGATGCACAACACGGCACAACCATTAGTTTCGAACAATCTCGGATTTTCATGGTTCCAAATTATCTCATTTTACCTGCATTTCCTGTTCGGAAGAACGTGAAACAAAGTAAAAGTGTGAGAGAATGCTCTCCAGGTGATGCACAACACGGCACAACTATTAGTTTCAAACAATCTCGGATTTTCATGGATCCAAATTATTTCATTTTACCTGTATTTCCTTTCCGGAGAAACGTGAAACGAAGTGAAAGTAGTAGAGAATGCTAATCAGGTGATGCACAACACGGCACAACCATTAGTTTCGAACAATCTCGGATTTTCATGGTTCCAAATTATCTCATTTCACCTGTATTTCCTTTTTGGAAGAACGTAAAACGAAGTGAAAGTGACAGAGAATGCTCCTCAGGTGATGCACAAGACGGCACAACCATCAGTTTCGAACAATCTCGGATTTTCATGGTTCCAAATTATCTCATTTTACCTGCATTTCCTGTTCGGAAGAACGTGAAACGAAGTAAAAGTAGTAGAGAATGCTAATCAGGTGATGCACAACACGGCACAACCATTAGTTTCGAACAATCTCGGATTTTCATGGTTCCAAATTATCTCATTTTACCTGTATTTTCTTTTTGGAAGAACGTAAAACGAAGTAAAATTGACAGAGAATGCTCTTCAGGTGATGCACAACACGGCACAACCATTAGTTTCGAACAATCTCGGATTTTCATGGTTCCAAATTATCTCATTTTACCTGCATTTCCTGTTCGGAAGAACGTGAAACAGAGTAAAAGTGTGAGAGAATGCTCTCCAGGTGATGCACAACACGGCACAACTATTAGTTTCAAACAATCTCGGATTTTCATGGTTCCAAATTATTTCATTTTACCTGTATTTCCTTTCCGGAGAAACGTGAAACGAAGTAAAAGTAGTAGAGAATGCTACTCAGGTGATGCACAACACGGCACAACCATTAGTTTCGAACAATCTCGGATATTCATGGTTCCAAATTATCTAATTTCACCTGTATTTCCTTTTTGGAAGAACGTAAAACGAAGTGAAAGTGACAGAGAATGCTCTTCAGGTGATGCACAACACGGCACAACCATTAGTTTCGAACAATCTCGGATTTTCATGGTTCCAAATTATCTCATTTTACCTGTATTTCCTTTCCGGAGAAACGTGAAACGAAGTAAAAGTAGTAGAGAATGCTAATCAGGTGATGCACAACACGGCACAACCATTAGTTTCGAACAATCTCGGATTTTCATGGTTCCAAATTATCTCATTTTACCTGCATTTCCTGTTCGGAAGAACGTGAAACAAAGTAAAAGTGTGAGAGAATGCTAATCAGGTGATGCACAACACGGCACAACCATTAGTTTCGAACAATCTCGGATTTTCATGGTTCCAAATTATCTCATTTTACCTGCATTTCCTGTTCGGAAGAACGTGAAACAAAGTGAAAATGTGAGAGAATGCTCTCCAGGTGATGCACAACACGGCACAACCATTAGTTTCAAACAATCTCGGATTTTCATGGTTCCAAATTATTTCATTTTACCTGTATTTCCTTTCCGGAGAAACGTGAAACGAAGTAAAAGTGTGAGAGAATGCTAATCAGGTGATGCACAACACGGCACAACCATTAGTTTCGAACAATCTCGGATTTTCATGGTTCTAAATTATCTCATTTTACCTGCATTTCCTGTTCGGAAGAACGTGAAACAAAGTAAAAGTGTGAGAGAATGCTAATCAGGTGATGCACAACACGGCACAACCATTAGTTTCGAACAATCTCGAATATTCATGGTTCCAAATTATCTAATTTCACCTGTATTTCCTTTTTGGAAGAACGTAAAACGAAGTGAAAGTAGTAAAGAATGCTCATCAAGAAATGCACAACACGGCACAACCATTAGTTTCGAACAATCTCGGATTTTCATGGTTCCAAATTATCTAATTTCACCTGTATTTCCTTTTTGGGAGAAAGTCAAACGAAGTGAAAGTGACAGAGAATGCTCTTCAGGTGATGCACAACACGGCACAAACATTAGTTTCGAACAATCTCGGATTTTCATGGTTCCAAATTATCTCATTTTACCTGTATTTCCTTTTTGGAAGAACGTAAAACGAAGTGAAAGTGACACAGAATGCTCCTCAGGTGATGCACAACGCGGCACAACCATTAGTTTCAAACAATCTCGGATTTTCATGGTTCCAAATTATCTCATTTTACCTGTATTTCCTTTCCGGAGAAACGTGAAACGAAGTAAAAGTAGTAGAGAATGCTAATCAGGTGATGCACAACGCGGCACAACCATTAGTTTCGAACAATCTCGGATTTTCATGGTTCCAAATTATCTCATTTCACCTGTATTTTCTTTTTGGAAGAACGTAAAACGAAGTGAAAGTGACAGAGAATGCTAATCAGGTGATGCACAACACGGCACAACCATGAGTTTCGAACAATCTCGGATTTTCATGGTTCCAAATTATCTCATTTTGCCTGTATTTCCTTCTCGAGAAATCGTGAAACAAAGTGAAAGTGAAAGAGAATGCTTTCCAGGTGATGCACAACACGGCACAACTATTAGTTTCGAACAATCTCGGATTTTCATGGTTCCAAATTATTCAATTTTGCCCGTATTTCCTTCTCGAAAAATCGTGAAACAAAGTGAAAGTGGGAGAGAATGCTCTTCAGGTGATGCACAACACGGCACAAACATTAGTTTCGAACAATCTCGGATGTTCATGGTTCCAAATTATCTCATTTTACCTGCATTTCCTTTTTGGAAGAACGTAAAACGAAGTGAAAGTAGTAGAGAATGCTAATCAGGTGATGCACAACACGGCACAACCATTAGTTTCGAACAATCTCGGATTTTCACGGTTCCAAATTATCTCATTTTACCAGTATTTTCTTTCCGGAGAAACGTGAAACGAAGTAAAAGTAGTAGAGAATGCTAATCAGGTGATGCACAACACGGCACAACCATTAGTTTCGAACAATCTCGGATTTTCATGGTTCCAAATTATCTCATTTTACCTGTATTTTCTTTTTGGAAGAACGTAAAACGAAGTAAAATTGACAGAGAATGCTCTTCAGGTGATGCACAACACGGCACAACCATTAGTTTCGAACAATCTCGGATTTTCATGGTTCCAAATTATCTCATTTTACCTGCATTTCCTGTTCGGAAGAACGTGAAACAAAGTAAAAGTGTGAGAGAATGCTCTCCAGGTGATGCACAACACGGCACAACTATTAGTTTCAAACAATCTCGGATTTTCATGGATCCAAATTATTTCATTTTACCTGTATTTCCTTTCCGGAGAAACGTGAAACGAAGTGAAAGTAGTAGAGAATGCTAATCAGGTGATGCACAACACGGCACAACCATTAGTTTCGAACAATCTCGGATTTTCATGGTTCCAAATTATCTCATTTCACCTGTATTTCCTTTTTGGAAGAACGTAAAACGAAGTGAAAGTGACAAAGAATAGTCCTCAGGTGATGCACAAGACGGCACAACCATCAGTTTCGAACAATCTCGGATTTTCATGGTTCCAAATTATCTCATTTTACCTGCATTTCCTGTTCGGAAGAACGTGAAACGAAGTCAAAGTAGTAGAGAATGCTAATCAGGTGATGCACAACACGGCACAACCATTAGTTTCGAACAATCTCGGATTTTCATGGTTCCAAATTATCTCATTTTACCTGTATTTTCTTTTTGGAAGAACGTAAAACGAAGTAAAATTGACAGAGAATGCTCTTCAGGTGATGCACAACACGGCACAACCATTAGTTTCGAACAATCTCGGATTTTCATGGTTCCAAATTATCTCATTTTACCTGCATTTCCTGTTCGGAAGAACGTGAAACAGAGTAAAAGTGTGAGAGAATGCTCTCCAGGTGATGCACAACACGGCACAACTATTAGTTTCAAACAATCTCGGATTTTCATGGTTCCAAATTATTTCATTTTACCTGTATTTCCTTTCCGGAGAAACGTGAAACGAAGTAAAAGTAGTAGAGAATGCTAATCAGGTGATGCACAACACGGCACAACCATTAGTTTCGAACAATCTCGGATTTTCATGGTTCCAAATTATCTCATTTTACCTGCATTTCCTGTTCGGAAGAACGTGAAACAAAGTAAAAGTGTGAGAGAATGCTAATCAGGTGATGCACAACACGGCACAACCATTAGTTTCGAACAATCTCGGATTTTCATGGTTCCAAATTATCTCATTTTACCTGCATTTCCTGTTCGGAAGAACGTGAAACAAAGTGAAAATGTGAGAGAATGCTCTCCAGGTGATGCACAACACGGCACAACCATTAGTTTCAAACAATCTCGGATTTTCATGGTTCCAAATTATTTCATTTTACCTGTATTTCCTTTCCGGAGAAACGTGAAACGAAGTAAAAGTGTGAGAGAATGCTAATCAGGTGATGCACAACACGGCACAACCATTAGTTTCGAACAATCTCGGATTTTCATGGTTCCAAATTATCTCATTTTACCTGCATTTCCTGTTCGGAAGAACGTGAAACAAAGTAAAAGTGTGAGAGAATGCTAATCAGGTGATGCACAACACGGCACAACCATTAGTTTCGAACAATCTCGAATATTCATGGTTCCAAATTATCTAATTTCACCTGTATTTCCTTTTTGGAAGAACGTAAAACGAAGTGAAAGTAGTAAAGAATGCTCATCAAGAAATGCACAACACGGCACAACCATTAGTTTCGAACAATCTCGGATTTTCATGGTTCCAAATTATCTAATTTCACCTGTATTTCCTTTTTGGGAGAAAGTCAAACGAAGTGAAAGTGACAGAGAATGCTCTTCAGGTGATGCACAACACGGCACAAACATTAGTTTCGAACAATCTCGGATTTTCATGGTTCCAAATTATCTCATTTTACCTGTATTTCCTTTTTGGAAGAACGTAAAACGAAGTGAAAGTGACACAGAATGCTCCTCAGGTGATGCACAACGCGGCACAACCATTAGTTTCAAACAATCTCGGATTTTCATGGTTCCAAATTATCTCATTTTACCTGTATTTCCTTTCCGGAGAAACGTGAAACGAAGTAAAAGTAGTAGAGAATGCTAATCAGGTGATGCACAACGCGGCACAACCATTAGTTTCGAACAATCTCGGATTTTCATGGTTCCAAATTATCTCATTTCACCTGTATTTTCTTTTTGGAAGAACGTAAAACGAAGTGAAAGTGACAGAGAATGCTAATCAGGTGATGCACAACACGGCACAACCATGAGTTTCGAACAATCTCGGATTTTCATGGTTCCAAATTATCTCATTTTGCCTGTATTTCCTTCTCGAGAAATCGTGAAACAAAGTGAAAGTGAAAGAGAATGCTTTCCAGGTGATGCACAACACGGCACAACTATTAGTTTCGAACAATCTCGGATTTTCATGGTTCCAAATTATTCAATTTTGCCCGTATTTCCTTCTCGAAAAATCGTGAAACAAAGTGAAAGTGGGAGAGAATGCTCTTCAGGTGATGCACAACACGGCACAAACATTAGTTTCGAACAATCTCGGATGTTCATGGTTCCAAATTATCTCATTTTACCTGCATTTCCTTTTTGGAAGAACGTAAAACGAAGTGAAAGTAGTAGAGAATGCTAATCAGGTGATGCACAACACGGCACAACCATTAGTTTCGAACAATCTCGGATTTTCACGGTTCCAAATTATCTCATTTTACCAGTATTTTCTTTCCGGAGAAACGTGAAACGAAGTAAAAGTAGTAGAGAATGCTAATCAGGTGATGCACAACACGGCACAACCATTAGTTTCGAACAATCTCGGATTTTCATGGTTCCAAATTATCTCATTTTACCTGTATTTTCTTTTTGGAAGAACGTAAAACGAAGTAAAATTGACAGAGAATGCTCTTCAGGTGATGCACAACACGGCACAACCATTAGTTTCGAACAATCTCGGATTTTCATGGTTCCAAATTATCTCATTTTACCTGCATTTCCTGTTCGGAAGAACGTGAAACAAAGTAAAAGTGTGAGAGAATGCTCTCCAGGTGATGCACAACACGGCACAACTATTAGTTTCAAACAATCTCGGATTTTCATGGATCCAAATTATTTCATTTTACCTGTATTTCCTTTCCGGAGAAACGTGAAACGAAGTGAAAGTGAAAGAGAATGCTTTCCAGGTGATGCACAACACGGCACAACTATTAGTTTCGAACAATCTCGGATTTTCATGGTTCCAAATTATCTCATTTTACCTGTATTTCCTTTCCGGAGAAACGTGAAACGAAGTAAAAGTAGTAGAGAATGCTAATCAGGTGATGCACAACACGGCACAACCATTAGTTTCGAACAATCTCGGATTTTCATGGTTCCAAATTATCTCATTTTACCTGCATTTCCTGTTCGGAAGAACGTGAAACAAAGTAAAAGTGTGAGAGAATGCTAATCAGATGATGCACAACACGGCACAACTATTAGTTTCGAACAATCTCGGATTTTCATGGTTCCAAATTATCTTATTTTGCCTGTATTTCCTTCTCCAGAAATCGTGAAACAAAGTGAAAGTGAAAGAGAATGCTTTCCAGGTGATGCACAACACGGCACAACCATTAGTTTCGAACAATCTCGGATTTTCACGGTTCCAAATTATCTCATTTTACCAGTATTTTCTTTCCGGAGAAACGTGAAACGAAGTAAAAGTAGTAGAGAATGCTAATCAGGTGATGCACAACACGGCACAACCATTAGTTTCGAACAATCTCGGATTTTCATGGTTCCAAATTATCTCATTTTACCTGTATTTTCTTTTTGGAAGAACGTAAAACGAAGTAAAATTGACAGAGAATGCTCTTCAGGTGATGCACAACACGGCACAACCATTAGTTTCGAACAATCTCGGATTTTCATGGTTCCAAATTATCTCATTTTACCTGCATTTCCTGTTCGGAAGAACGTGAAACAAAGTAAAAGTGTGAGAGAATGCTCTCCAGGTGATGCACAACACGGCACAACTATTAGTTTCAAACAATCTCGGATTTTCATGGATCCAAATTATTTCATTTTACCTGTATTTCCTTTCCGGAGAAACGTGAAACGAAGTGAAAGTAGTAGAGAATGCTAATCAGGTGATGCACAACACGGCACAACCATTAGTTTCGAACAATCTCGGATTTTCATGGTTCCAAATTATCTCATTTCACCTGTATTTCCTTTTTGGAAGAACGTAAAACGAAGTGAAAGTGACAGAGAATGCTCCTCAGGTGATGCACAAGACGGCACAACCATCAGTTTCGAACAATCTCGGATTTTCATGGTTCCAAATTATCTCATTTTACCTGCATTTCCTGTTCGGAAGTACGTGAAACGAAGTCAAAGTAGTAGAGAATGCTAATCAGGTGATGCACAACACGGCACAACCATTAGTTTCGAACAATCTCGGATTTTCATGGTTCCAAATTATCTCATTTTACCTGTATTTTCTTTTTGGAAGAACGTAAAACGAAGTAAAATTGACAGAGAATGCTCTTCAGGTGATGCACAACACGGCACAACCATTAGTTTCGAACAATCTCGGATTTTCATGGTTCCAAATTATCTCATTTTACCTGCATTTCCTGTTCGGAAGAACGTGAAACAGAGTAAAAGTGTGAGAGAATGCTCTCCAGGTGATGCACAACACGGCACAACTATTAGTTTCAAACAATCTCGGATTTTCATGGTTCCAAATTATTTCATTTTACCTGTATTTCCTTTCCGGAGAAACGTGAAACGAAGTAAAAGTAGTAGAGAATGCTAATCAGGTGATGCACAACACGGCACAACCATTAGTTTCGAACAATCTCGGATATTCATGGTTCCAAATTATCTAATTTCACCTGTATTTCCTTTTTGGAAGAACGTAAAACGAAGTGAAAGTGACAGAGAATGCTCTTCAGGTGATGCACAACACGGCACAACCATTAGTTTCGAACAATCTCGGATTTTCATGGTTCCAAATTATCTCATTTTACCTGTATTTCCTTTCCGGAGAAACGTGAAACGAAGTAAAAGTAGTAGAGAATGCTAATCAGGTGATGCACAACACGGCACAACCATTAGTTTCGAACAATCTCGGATTTTCATGGTTCCAAATTATCTCATTTTACCTGCATTTCCTGTTCGGAAGAACGTGAAACAAAGTAAAAGTGTGAGAGAATGCTAATCAGGTGATGCACAACACGGCACAACCATTAGTTTCGAACAATCTCGGATTTTCATGGTTCCAAATTATCTCATTTTACCTGCATTTCCTGTTCGGAAGAACGTGAAACAAAGTGAAAATGTGAGAGAATGCTCTCCAGGTGATGCACAACACGGCACAACCATTAGTTTCAAACAATCTCGGATTTTCATGGTTCCAAATTATTTCATTTTACCTGTATTTCCTTTCCGGAGAAACGTGAAACGAAGTAAAAGTAGTAGAGAATGCTAATCAGGTGATGCACAACACGGCACAACCATTAGTTTCGAACAATCTCGGATTTTCATGGTTCCAAATTATCTCATTTTACCTGCATTTCCTGTTCGGAAGAACGTGAAACAAAGTAAAAGTGTGAGAGAATGCTAATCAGGTGATGCACAACACGGCACAACCATTAGTTTCGAACAATCTCGAATATTCATGGTTCCAAATTATCTAATTTCACCTGTATTTCCTTTTTGGAAGAACGTAAAACGAAGTGAAAGTAGTAAAGAATGCTAATCAGGTGATGCGAAACACGGCACAACCATTAGTTTCAAACAATCTCGGATGTTCATGGTTCCAAATTATCTCATTTTACCTGTATTTTCTTTTTGGAAGAACGTAAAACGAAGTAAAATTGACAGAGAATGCTCTTCAGGTGATGCACAACACGGCACAACCCTTAGTTTCGAACAATTTCGGATTTTCATGGTTCCAAATTATCTCATTTCACCTGTATTTCCTTTTTGGAAGAACGTAAAACGAAGTGAAAGTGACAGAGAATGCTAATCAGGTGATGCACAACACGGCACAACCATGAGTTTCGAACAATCTCGGATTTTCATGGTTCCAAATTATCTTATTTTGCCTGTATTTCCTTCTCCAGAAATCGTGAAACAAAGTGAAAGTGAAAGAGAATGCTTTCCAGGTGATGCACAACACGGCACAACTATTAGTTTCGAACAATCTCGGATTTTCATGGTTCCAAATTATCTCATTTTACCTGTATTTCCTTTCCGGAGAAACGTGAAACGAAGTAAAAGTAGTAGAGAATGCTAATCAGGTGATGCACAACACGGCACAACCATTAGTTTCGAACAATCTCGGATTTTCATGGTTCCAAATTATCTCATTTTACCTGCATTTCCTGTTCGGAAGAACGTGAAACAAAGTAAAAGTGTGAGAGAATGCTAATCAGATGATGCACAACACGGCACAACTATTAGTTTCGAACAATCTCGGATATTCATGGTTCCAAATTATCTAATTTCACCTGTATTTCCTTTTTGGAAGAACGTAAAACGAAGTGAAAGTAGTAGAGAATGCTCATCAAGTGATGCACAACACGGCACAACCATTAGTTTCAAACGATCTCGGATTTTCATGGTTCCAAATTATCTCATTTTACCTGTATTTCCTTTCCGGAAAAACGTGAAACGAAGTAAAAGTAGTAGAGAATGCTAATCAGGTGATGCACAACACGTTACAACCATTAGTTTCGAACAATCTCGGATTTTCATGGTTCCAAATTATCTCATTTTACCTGCATTTCCTGTTCGGAAGAACGTGAAACAAAGTAAAAGTGTGAGAGAATGCTAATCAGGTGATGCACAACACGGCACAACCATTAGTTCCGAACAATCTCGGATATTCATGGTTCCAAATTATCTAATTTCACCGATATTTCCTTTTTGGAAGAACGTAAAACGAAGTGAAAGTGACAAAGAATGCTCTTCAGGTGATGCACAACACGGCACAACCATTAGTTTCGAACAATCTCGGATTTTCATGGTTCCAAATTATCTCATTTCACCTGTATTTCCTTTTTGGAAGAACGTAAAACGAAGTGAAAGTGACAGAGAATGCTCTCCAGGTGATGCACAACACGGCACAAACATTAGTTTCGAACAATCTCGGATTTTCATGAAGTGAAAGTGACAGAGAATGCTCTTCAGGTGATGCACAACACGTTACAACCATTAGTTTCGGATTTTCATGGTTCCAAATTATTCAATTTTGCCCGTATTTCCTTCTCGAAAAATCGTGAAACAAAGTGAAAGTGGGAGAGAATGCTCTTCAGGTGATGCACAACACGGCACAAACATTAGTTTCGAACAATCTCGGATGTTCATGGTTCCGAATTATCTCATTTTACCTGCATTTCCTTTTTGGAAGAACGTAAAACGAAGTGAAAGAAGTAGAGAATGCTAATCAGGTGATGCACAACACGGCACAACCATTAGTTTCGAACAATCTCGGATTTTCACGGTTCCAAATTATCTCATTTTACCTGCATTTCCTGTTCGGAAGAACGTGAAACAAAGTAAAAGTGTGAGAGAATGCTAATCAGGTGATGCACAACACGGCACAACCATTAGTTTCGAACAATCTCGGATATTCATGGTTCCAAATTATCTAATTTCACCTGTATTTCCTTTTTGGAAGAACGTAAAACGAAGTGAAAGTAGTAGAGAATGCTCATCAAGTGATGCACAACACGGCACAACCATCAGTTTCGAACAATCTCGGATTTTCATGGTTCCAAATTATCTCATTTCACCTGTATTTCCTTTTTGGAAGAACGTAAAACGAGGTGAAAGTGACAGAGAATGCTCTTCAGGTGATGCACAACACGGCACAAACATTAGTTTCGAACAATTTCGGATTTTCATGGTTCCAAATTATCTCATTTTACCTGTATTTCCTTTTTGGAAGAACGTAAAACGAAGTGAAAGTGACAGAGAATGCTCCTCAGGTGATGCACAACACGGCACAACCATTAGTTTCGAACAATCTCGGATATTCATGGTTCCAAATTATCTAATTTCACCTGTATTTCTTTTTTGGAAGAACGTAAAACGAAGTGAAAGTAGTAGAGAATGCTCATCAAGTGATGCACAACACGGCACAACCATTAGTTTCGAACAATCTCGGATATTCATGGTTCCAAATTATCTAATTTCACCTGTATTTCCTTTTTGGAAGAACGTAAAACGAAGTGAAAGTAGTAGAGAATGCTCATCAAGTGATGCACAACACGGCACAACCATTAGTTTCGAACAATCTCGGATTTTCATGGTTCCAAATTATCTCATTTCACCTGTATTTCCTTTTTGGAAGAACGTAAAACGAAGTGAAAGTGACAGAGAATGCTCTTCAGGTGATGCACAACACGGCACAACCATTAGTTTCGAACAATCTCGGATTTTCATGGTTCCAAATTATCTCATTTCACCTGTATTTCCTTTTTGGAAGAACGTAAAACGAAGTGAAAGTGACAGAGAATGCTCTTTAGGTGATGCACAACACGTTACAACCATTAGTTTCGAACAATCTCGGATTTTCATGGTTCCAAATTATCTCATTTTACCTGCATTTCCTGTTCGGAAGAACGTGAAACAAAGTAAAAGTGTGAGAGAATGCTCTCCAGGTGATGCACAACACGGCACAACTATTAGTTTCAAACAATCTCGGATTTTCATGGTTCCAAATTATTTCATTTTACCTGTATTTCCTTTCCGGAGAAACGTGAAACGAAGTAAAAGTAGTAGAGAATGCTAATCAGGTGATGCACAACACGGCACAACCATTAGTTTCGAACAATCTCGGATTTTCATGGTTCCAAATTATCTCATTTCACCTGTATTTCCTTTTTGGAAGAACGTGAAACGAAGTGAAAGTGACAGAGAATGCTCCTCAGGTGATGCACAACACGGCACAACCATTAGTTTCGAACAATCTCGGATTTTCATGGTTCCAAATTATCTCATTTTACCTGCATTTCCTGTTCGGAAGAACGTGAAACAAAGTGAAAATGTGAGAGAATGCTAATCAGGTGATGCACAACACGGCACAACCATTAGTTTCGAACAATCTCGGATTTTCATGGTTCCAAATTATCTCATTTTACCTGTATTTCCTTTTTGGAAGACCGTAAAACGAAGTGAAAGTGACAGAGAATGCTCTTCAAGTGATGCACAACACGGCACAACCATTAGTTTCGAACAATCTCGGATTTTCATGGTTCCAAATTATCTCATTTTACCTGTATTTCCTTTCCGGAGAAACGTGAAACGAAGTAAAAGTAGTAGAGAATGCTAATCAGGTGATGCACAACACGGCACAACCCTTAGTTTCGAACAATCTCGGATTTTCATGGTTCCAAATTATCTCATTTCACCTGTATTTCCTTTTTGGAAGAACGTAAAACGAAGTGAAAGTGACAGAGAATGCTAATCAGGTGATGCACAACACGGCACAACCATGAGTTTCGAACAATCTCGGATTTTCATGGTTCCAAATTATCTTATTTTGCCTGTATTTCCTTCTCGAGAAATCGTGAAACAAAGTGAAAGTGAAAGAGAATGCTTTCCAGGTGATGCACAACACGGCACAACTATTAGTTTCGAACAATCTCGGATTTTCATGGTTCCAAATTATCTCATTTTACCTGTATTTCCTTTCCGGAGAAACGTGAAACGAAGTAAAAGTAGTAGAGAATGCTAATCAGGTGATGCACAACACGGCACAACCATTAGTTTCGAACAATCTCGGATATTCATGGTTCCAAATTATCTAATTTCACCTGTATTTCCTTTTTGGAAGAACGTAAAACGAAGTGAAAGTAGTAGAGAATGCTCATCAAGTGATGCACAACACGGCACAACCATTAGTTTCAAACAATCTCGGATTTTCATGGTTCTAAATTATTTCATTTTACCTGTATTTCCTTTCCGGAGAAACGTGAAACAAAGTAAAAGTAGTAGAGAATGCTGATCAGGTGATGCACAACACGGCACAACCATTAGTTTCGAACAATCTCGGATTTTCATGGTTCCAAATTATCTCATTTTACCTGCATTTCCTGTTCGGAAGAACGTAAAACAAAGTAAAAGTGTGAGAGAATGCTAATCAGGTGATGCACAACACGGCACAACCATTAGTTTCGAACAATCTCGGATATTCATGGTTCCAAATTATCTAATTTCACCTGTATTTCCTTTTTGGAAGAACGTAAAACGAAGTGAAAGTAGTAGAGAATGCTCATCAAGTGATGCACAACACGGCACAACCATTAGTTTCGAACAATCTCGGATTTTCATGGTTCCAAATTATCTCATTTCACCTGTATTTCCTTTTTGGAAGAACGTAAAACGAGGTGAAAGTGACAGAGAATGCTCTTCAGGTGATGCACAACACGGCACAAACATTAGTTTCGAACAATTTCGGATTTTCATGGTTCCAAATTATCTCATTTTACCTGTATTTCCTTTTTGGAAGAACGTAAAACGAAGTGAAAGTGACAGAGAATGCTCCTCAGGTGATGCACAACACGGCACAACCATTAGTTTCGAACAATCTCGGATATTCATGGTTCCAAATTATCTAATTTCACCTGTATTTCTTTTTTGGAAGAACGTAAAACGAAGTGAAAGTAGTAGAGAATGCTCATCAAGTGATGCACAACACGGCACAACCATTAGTTTCGAACAATCTCGGATATTCATGGTTCCAAATTATCTAATTTCACCTGTATTTCCTTTTTGGAAGAACGTAAAACAAAGTGAAAGTAGTAGAGAATGCTCATCAAGTGATGCACAACACGGCACAACCATTAGTTTCGAACAATCTCGGATTTTCATGGTTCCAAATTATCTCATTTCACCTGTATTTCCTTTTTGGAAGAACGTAAAACGAAGTGAAAGTGACAGAGAATGCTCTTCAGGTGATGCACAACACGGCACAACCATTAGTTTCGAACAATCTCGGATTTTCATGGTTCCAAATTATCTCATTTCACCTGTATTTCCTTTTTGGAAGAACGTAAAACGAAGTGAAAGTGACAGAGAATGCTCTTTAGGTGATGCACAACACGTTACAACCATTAGTTTCGAACAATCTCGGATTTTCATGGTTCCAAATTATCTCATTTTACCTGCATTTCCTGTTCGGAAGAACGTGAAACAAAGTAAAAGTGTGAGAGAATGCTCTCCAGGTGATGCACAACACGGCACAACTATTAGTTTCAAACAATCTCGGATTTTCATGGTTCCAAATTATTTCATTTTACCTGTATTTCCTTTCCGGAGAAACGTGAAACGAAGTAAAAGTAGTAGAGAATGCTAATCAGGTGATGCACAACACGGCACAACCATTAGTTTCGAATAATCTCGGATTTTCATGGTTCCAAATTATCTCATTTCACCTGTATTTCCTTTTTGGAAGAACGTGAAACGAAGTGAAAGTGACAGAGAATGCTCCTCAGGTGATGCACAACACGGCACAACCATTAGTTTCGAACAATCTCGGATTTTCATGGTTCCAAATTATCTCATTTTACCTGCATTTCCTGTTCGGAAGAACGTGAAACAAAGTGAAAATGTGAGAGAATGCTAATCAGGTGATGCACAACACGGCACAACCATTAGTTTCGAACAATCTCGGATTTTCATGGTTCCAAATTATCTCATTTTACCTGTATTTCCTTTTTGGAAGACCGTAAAACGAAGTGAAAGTGACAGAGAATGCTCTTCAGGTGATGCACAACACGGCACAACCATTAGTTTCGAACAATCTCGGATTTTCATGGTTCCAAATTATCTCATTTCACCTGTATTTCCTTTCCGGAGAAACGTGAAACGAAGTAAAAGTAGTAGAGAATGCTAATCAGGTGATGCACAACACGGCACAACCCTTAGTTTCGAACAATCTCGGATTTTCATGGTTCCAAATTATCTCATTTCACCTGTATTTCCTTTTTGGAAGAACGTAAAACGAAGTGAAAGTGACAGAGAATGCTAATCAGGTGATGCACAACACGGCACAACCATGAGTTTCGAACAATCTCGGATTTTCATGGTTCCAAATTATCTTATTTTGCCTGTATTTCCTTCTCGAGAAATCGTGAAACAAAGTGAAAGTGAAAGAGAATGCTTTCCAGGTGATGCACAACACGGCACAACTATTAGTTTCGAACAATCTCGGATTTTCATGGTTCCAAATTATCTCATTTTACCTGTATTTCCTTTCCGGAGAAACGTGAAACGAAGTAAAAGTAGTAGAGAATGCTAATCAGGTGATGCACAACACGGCACAACCATTAGTTTCGAACAATCTCGGATATTCATGGTTCCAAATTATCTAATTTCACCTGTATTTCCTTTTTGGAAGAACGTAAAACGAAGTGAAAGTAGTAGAGAATGCTCATCAAGTGATGCACAACACGGCACAACCATTAGTTTCAAACAATCTCGGATTTTCATGGTTCTAAATTATTTCATTTTACCTGTATTTCCTTTCCGGAGAAACGTGAAACAAAGTAAAAGTAGTAGAGAATGCTGATCAGGTGATGCACAACACGGCACAACCATTAGTTTCGAACAATCTCGGATTTTCATGGTTCCAAATTATCTCATTTTACCTGCATTTCCTGTTCGGAAGAACGTGAAACAAAGTAAAAGTGTGAGAGAATGCTAATCAGGTGATGCACAACACGGCACAACCATTAGTTTCGAACAATCTCGGATATTCATGGTTCCAAATTATCTAATTTCACCTGTATTTCCTTTTTGGAAGAACGTAAAACGAAGTGAAAGTAGTAGAGAATGCTCATCAAGTGATGCACAACACGGCACAACCATTAGTTTCGAACAATCTCGGATTTTCATGGTTCCAAATTATCTCATTTCACCTGTATTTCCTTTTTGGGAGAAAGTAAAACGAAGTGAAAGTGACAGAGAATGCTCTTCAGGTGATGCACAACACGGCACAAACATTAGTTTCGAACAATCTCGGATTTTCATGGTTCCAAATTATCTCATTTTACCTGTATTTCCTTTTTGGAAGAACGTAAAACGAAGTGAAAGTGACAGAGAATGCTCCTCAGGTGATGCACAACACGGCACAACCATTAGTTTCGAACAATCTCGGATTTTCATGGTTTCAAATTATCTCATTTTACCTGTATTTCCTTTCCGGAGAAACGTGAAACGAAGTAAAAGTAGTAGAGAATGCTAATCAGGTGATGCACAACACGGCACAACCATTAGTTTCGAACAATCTCGGATTTTCATGGTTCCAAATTATCTCATTTTACCTGCATTTCCTGTTCGGAAGAACGTAAAACAAAGTAAAAGTGTGAAAGAATGCTAATCAGGTGATGCACAACACGGCACAACCATTAGTTTCGAACAATCTCGGATATTCATGGTTCCAAATTATCTAATTTCACCTGTATTTCCTTTTTGGAAGAACGTAAAACGAAGTGAAAGTAGTAGAGAATGCTCCTCAGGTGATGCACAACACGGCACAACCATTAGTTTCAAACAATCTCGGATTTTCATGGTTCCAAATTATCTCATTTTACCTGCATTTCCTGTTCGGAAGAACGTGAAACAAAGTAAAAGTGTGAGAGAATGCTAATCAGGTGATGCACAACACGGCACAACTATTAGTTTCGAACAATCTCGGATATTCATGGTTCCAAATTATCTAATTTCACCTGTATTTCCTTTTTGGAAGAACGTAAAACGGAATGAAAGTAGTAGAGAATGCTCATCAAGTGATGCACAACACGGCACAACCATTAGTTTCGAACAATCTCGGATTTTCATGGTTCCAAATTATCTCATTTTACCTGTATTTCCTTTCCGGAGAAACGTGAAACGAAGTAAAAGTAGTAGAGAATGCTAATCAGGTAATGCACAACACGGCACAACCATTAGTTTCGAACAATCTCGGATTTTCATGGTTCCAAATTATCTCATTTTACCTGCATTTCCTGTTCGGAAGAACGTGAAACAAAGTAAAAGTGTGAGAGAATGCTAATCAGGTGATGCACAACACGGCACAACCATTAGTTTCGAACAATCTCGGATATTCATGGTTCCAAATTATCTAATTTCACCTGTATTTCGTTTTTGGAAGAACGTAAAACGAAGTGAAGGTAGTAGAGAATGCTTATCAAGTGATGCACAACACGGCACAACCATTAGTTTCGAACAATCTCGGATTTTCATGGTTCCAAATTATCTCATTTCACCTGTATTTCCTTTTTGGAAGAAAGTAAAACGAAGTGAAAGTGACAGAGAATGCTCTTCAGGTGATGCACAACACGGCACAAACATTAGTTTCGAACAATCTCGGATTTTCATGGTTCCAAATTATCTCATTTTACCTGTATTTCCTTTTTGGAAAAACGTAAAACGAAGTGAAAGTGACAGAGAATGCTCCTCAGGTGATGCACAACACGGCACAACCATTAGTTTCAAACAATCTCGGATTTTCATGGTTCCAAATTATCTCATTTTACCTGCATTTCCTGTTCGGAAGAACGTGAAACAAAGTAAAAGTGTGAGAGAATGCTAATCAGGTGATGCACAACACGGCACAACTATTAGTTTCGAACAATCTCGGATATCCATGGTTCCAAATTATCTCATTTTACCTGCATTTCCTGTTCGGAAGAACGTGAAACAAAGTAAAAGTGTGAGAGAATGCTCTCCAGGTGATGCACAACACGGCACAACTATTAGTTTCAAACAATCTCGGATTTTCATGGTTCCAAATTATTTCATTTTACCTGTATTTCCTTTCCGGAGAAACGTGAAACGAAGTAAAAGTAGTAGAGAATGCTAATCAGGTGATGCACAACACGGCACAACCATTAGTGTCGAACAATCTCGGATTTTCATGGTTCCAAATTATCTCATTTCACCTGTATTTCCTTTTTGGAAGAACGTAAAACGAAGTGAAAGTGACAGAGAATGCTCCTCAGGTGATGCACAACACGGCACAACCATTAGTTTCGAACAATCTCGGATTTTCATGGTTCCAAATTATCTCATTTTACCTGCATTTCCTGTTCGGAAAAACGTGAAACAAAGTAAAAGTGTGAGAGAATGCTCTCCAGGTGATGCACAACACGGCACAACTATTAGTTTCGAACAATCTCGGATTTTCATGGTTCCAAATTATCTCATTTTACCTGCATTTCCTGTTCGGAAGAACGTGAAACAAAGTGAAAATGTGAGAGAATGCTCTCCAGGTGATGCACAACACGGCACAACCATTAGTTTCAAACAATCTCGGATTTTCATGGTTCCAAATTATTTCATTTTACCTGTATTTCCTTTCCGGAGAAACGTGAAACGAAGTAAAAGTAGTAGAGAATGCTAATCAGGTGATGCACAACACGGCACAACCATTAGTTTCGAACAATCTCGGATATTCATGGTTCCAAATTATCTAATTTCACCTGTATTTCCTTTTTGGAAGAACGTAAAACGAAGTGAAAGTAGTAGAGAATGCTCATCAAGTGATGCACAACACGGCACAACCATTAGTTTCGAACAATCTCGGATTTTCATGGTTCCAAATTATCTCATTTCACCTGTATTTCCTTTTTGGAAGAACGTAAAACGAAGTGAAAGTGACAGAGAATGCTCTTCAGGTGATGCACAACACGGCACAACCATTAGTTTCGAACAATCTCGGATTTTCATGGTTCCAAATTATCTCATTTCACCTGTATTTCCTTTTTGGAAGAACGTAAAACGAAGTGAAAGTGACAGAGAATGCTCTTTAGGTGATGCACAACACGTTACAACCATTAGTTTCGAACAATCTCGGATTTTCATGGTTCCAAATTATCTCATTTTACCTGCATTTCCTGTTCGGAAGAACGTGAAACAAAGTAAAAGTGTGAGAGAATGCTCTCCAGGTGATGCACAACACGGCACAACTATTAGTTTCAAACAATCTCGGATTTTCATGGTTCCAAATTATTTCATTTTACCTGTATTTCCTTTCCGGAGAAACGTGAAACGAAGTAAAAGTAGTAGAGAATGCTAATCAGGTGATGCACAACACGGCACAACCATTAGTTTCGAACAATCTCGGATTTTCATGGTTCCAAATTATCTCATTTCACCTGTATTTCCTTTTTGGAAGAACGTGAAACGAAGTGAAAGTGACAGAGAATGCTCCTCAGGTGATGCACAACACGGCACAACCATTAGTTTCGAACAATCTCGGATTTTCATGGTTCCAAATTATCTCATTTTACCTGCATTTCCTGTTCGGAAGAACGTGAAACAAAGTGAAAATGTGAGAGAATGCTAATCAGGTGATGCACAACACGGCACAACCATTAGTTTCGAACAATCTCGGATTTTCATGGTTCCAAATTATCTCATTTTACCTGTATTTCCTTTTTGGAAGACCGTAAAACGAAGTGAAAGTGACAGAGAATGCTCTTCAGGTGATGCACAACACGGCACAACCATTAGTTTCGAACAATCTCGGATTTTCATGGTTCCAAATTATCTCATTTTACCTGTATTTCCTTTCCGGAGAAACGTGAAACGAAGTAAAAGTAGTAGAGAATGCTAATCAGGTGATGCACAACACGGCACAACCCTTAGTTTCGAACAATCTCGGATTTTCATGGTTCCAAATTATCTCATTTCACCTGTATTTCCTTTTTGGAAGAACGTAAAACGAAGTGAAAGTGACAGAGAATGCTAATCAGGTGATGCACAACACGGCACAACCATGAGTTTCAAACAATCTCGGATTTTCATGGTTCCAAATTATTTAATTTTGCCCGTATTTCCTTCTCGAAAAATCGTGAAACAAAGTGAAAGTGGGAGAGAATGCTCTTCAGGTGATGCACAACACGGCACAACCATTAGTTTCAGACGAACTCGGATTTTCATGGTTCCAAATTATTTCGTTTTACCTGTATTTTCTTTCCGGAGAAACGTGAAACGAAGTAAAAGTAGTAGAGAATGCTAATCAGGTGATGCACAACACGGCACAACCATTAGTTTCGAACAATCTCGGATTTTCATGGTTCCAAATTATCTCATTTTACCTGTATTTCCTTTCTGGAAGACCGTAAAACGAAGTGAAAGTGACAGAGAATACTCTTCAGGTGATGCACAACACGGCACAACCATTAGTTTCGAACAATCTCGGATTTTCATGGTTCCAAATTATCTCATTTTACCTGTATTTCCTTTTCGGAGAAACGTGAAACGAAGTAAAAGTAGTAGAGAATGCTGATCAGGTGATGCACAACACGGCACAACCCTTAGTTTCGAACAATCTCGGATTTTCATGGTTCCAAATTATCTCATTTCACCTGTATTTCCTTTTTGGAAGAACGTAAAACGAAGTGAAAGTGACAGAGAATGCTAATCAGGTGATGCACAACACGGCACAACCATGAGTTTCGAACAATCTCGGATTTTCATGGTTCCAAATTATCTCATTTTACCTGTATTTCCTTTCCGGAGAAACGTGAAACGAAGTAAAAGTAGTAGAGAATGCTAATCAGGTAATGCACAACACGGCACAACCATTAGTTTCGAACAATCTCGGATTTTCATGGTTCCAAATTATCTCATTTTACCTGCATTTCCTGTTCGGAAGAACGTGAAACAAAGTAAAAGTGTGAGAGAATGCTAATCAGGTGATGCACAACACGGCACAACCATTAGTTTCGAACAATCTCGGATATTCATGGTTCCAAATTATCTAATTTCACCTGTATTTCCTTTTTGGAAAAACGTAAAACGAAGTGAAGGTAGTAGAGAATGCTAATCAAGTGATGCACAACACGGCACAACCATTAGTTTCGAACAATCTCGGATTTTCATGGTTCCAAATTATCTCATTTCACCTGTATTTCCTTTTTGGAAGAAAGTAAAACGAAGTGAAAGTGACAGAGAATGCTCTTCAGGTGATGCACAACACGGCACAAACATTAGTTTCGAACAATCTCGGATTTTCATGGTTCCAAATTATCTCATTTTACCTGTATTTCCTTTTTGGAAAAACGTAAAACGAAGTGAAAGTGACAGAGAATGCTCCTCAGGTGATGCACAACACGGCACAACCATTAGTTTCGAACAATCTCGGATTTTCATGGTTCCAAATTATCTAATTTCACCTGTATTTTCTTTTTGGAAGAACGTAAAACAAAGTAAAAGTAGTAGAGAATGCTAATCAGGTGATGCACAACACGGCACAACCATTAGTTTCGAACAATCTCGGATTTTCATGGTTCCAAATTATCTCATTTCACCTGTATTTCCTTTTTGGAAGAACGTAAAACGAAGTGAAAGTGACAGAGAATGCTCCTCAGGTGATGCACAACACGGCACAACCATTAGTTTCGAACAATCTCGGATTTTCATGGTTCCAAATTATCTCATTTTACCTGTATTTCCTTTCCAAAGAAACGTGAAACGAAGTGAAAGTAGTAGAGAATGCTAATCAGGTGATGCACAACACGGCACAACCATCAGTTTCGAACAATCTCAGATTTTCATGGTTCCAAATTATCTCATTTTACCTGCATTTCCTGTTCGAAAGAACGTGAAACAAAGTGAAAGTGTGAGAGAATGCTCTCCAGGTGATGCACAACACGGCACAACCATTAGTTTCGAACAATCTCGGATTTTCATGGTTCCAAATTATTTCATTATACCTGTATTTCCTTTCCGGAGAAACGTGAAACGAAGTAAAAGTAGTAGAGAATGCTAATCAGGTGATGCACAACACGGCACAACCATCAGTTTCGAACAATCTCGGATTTTCATGGTTCCAAATTATCTCATTTTACCTGTATTTCCTTTTTGGAAGAACGTAAAACGAAGTGAAAGTGACAGAGAATGCTCTTCAGGTGATGCACAACACGGCACAACCATTAGTTTCAAACAATCTCGGATTTTCAAGGTTTCAAATTATTTCATTTTACCTGTATTTCCTTTCCGGAGAAACGTGAAACGAAGTAAAAGTAGTAGAGAATGCTAATCAGGTGATGCACAACACGGCACAACCATCAGTTTCGAACAATCTCGGATTTTCATGGTTCCAAATTATTTCATTTTAACTGTATTTCCTTTCCGGAGAAACGTGAAACGAAGTAAAAGTAGTAGAGAATGCTAATCAGGTGATGCACAACACGGCACAACCATCAGTTTCGAACAATCTCGGATTTTCATGGTTCCAAATTATCTCATTTGACCTGTATTTCCTTTTTGGAAGAACGTAAAACGAAGTGAAAGTGACAGAGAATGCTCTTCAGGTGATGCACAACACGTCACAACCATTAGTTTCGAACAATCTCGGATTCTCATGGTTCCAAATTATCTCATTTTACCTGTATTTCCTTTCCGGAGAAACGTGGAACGAAGTAAAGGTAGTAGAGAATGCTAATCAGGTGATGCACAACACGGCACAACCATTAGTTTCGAACAATCTCGGATTTTCATGGTTCCAAATTATCTCATTTCACCTGTATTTCCTTTTTGGAAGAACGTAAAACGAAGTGAAAGTGACAGAGAATGCTCTTCAGGTGATGCACAACACGGAACAAACATTAGTTTCGAACAATCTCGGATTTTCATGGTTCCAAATTATCTCATTTTACCTGTATTTCCTTTTTGGAAGAACGTAAAACGAAGTGAAAAAGACAGAGAATGCTCTTCAGGTGATGCACAACACGGCACAACCATTAGTTTCGAACAATCTCGGATTTTCATGGTTCCAAATTATCTCATTTTACCTGCATTTCCTGTTCGGAAGAACGTGAAACAAAGTAAAAGTGTGAGAGAATGCTCTCCAGGTGATGCACAACACGGCACAACTATTAGTTTCAAACAATCTCGGATTTTCATGGTTCCAAATTATTTCATTTTACCTGTATTTCCTTTCCGGAGAAACGTGAAACGAAGTAAAAGTAGTAGAGAATGCTAATCAGGTGATGCACAACACGGCACAACCATTAGTTTCGAACAATCTCGGATTTTCATGGTTCCAAATTATTTCATTTTACCTGTATTTCCTTTCCGGAGAAACGTGAAACGAAGTAAAAGTAGTAGAGAATGCTAATCAGGTGATGCACAACACGGCACAACCATTAGTTTCGAACAATCTCGGATTTTCATGGTTCCAAATTATCTCATTTTACCTGTATTTTCTTTTTGGAAGAACGTAAAACGAAGTAAAATTGACAGAGAATGCTCTTCAGGTGATGCACAACACGGCACAACCATTAGTTTCGAACAATTTCGGATTTTCATGGTTCCAAATTATCTCATTTCACCTGTATTTCCTTTTTGGAAGAACGTAAAACGAAGTGAAAGTGACAGAGAATGCTCTTCAGGTGATGCACAACACGTTACAACCATTAGTTTCGAACAATCTCGGATTTTCATGGTTCCAAATTATCTCATTTTACCTGCATTTCCTGTTCGGAAGTACGTGAAACAAAGTGAAAGTGTGAGAGAATGCTCTCCAGGTGATGCACAACACGGCACAACTATTAGTTTCGAACAATCTCGGATTTTCATGGTTCCAAATTATCTCATTTTACCTGCATTTCCTGTTCGGAAGAACGTGAAACAAAGTGAAAATGTGAGAGAATGCTCTCCAGGTGATGCACAACACGGCACAACCATGAGTTTCGAACAATCTCGGATTTTCGTGGTTCCAAATTATCTTATTTTGCCTGTATTTCCTTCTCGAGAAATCGTGAAACAAAGTGAAAGTGAAAGAGAATGCTTTCCAGGTGATGCACAACACGGCACAACTATTAGTTTCGAACAATCTCGGATTTTCATGGTTCCAAATTATCTCATTTTACCTGTATTTCCTTTCCGGAGAAACGTGAAACGAAGTAAAAGTAGTAGAGAATGCTAATCAGGTGATGCACAACACGGCACAACCATTAGTTTGGAACAATCTCGGATTTTCATAGTTTCGAATTATCTCATTTTACCTGCATTTCCTTTTCGAAAAAACGTAAAACGAATTGAAAGTGACAGAGAATGCTAATCAGGTGATGCACAACACGGCACAACCATTAGTTTCAAACAATCTCGGATTTTCATGGTTCCAAATTATTTAATTTTGCCCGTATTTCCTTCTCGAAAAATCGTGAAACAAAGTGAAAGTGGGAGAGAATGCTCTTCAGGTGATGCACAACACGGCACAACCATTAGTTTCAGACGAACTCGGATTTTCATGGTTCCAAATTATTTCATTTTACCTGTATTTTCTTTCCGGAGAAACGTGAAACGAAGTAAAAGTAGTAGAGAATGCTAATCAGGTGATGCACAACACGGCACAACCATTAGTTTCGAACAATCTCGGATTTTCATGGTTCCAAATTATCTCATTTTACCTGTATTTCCTTTTTGGAAGAACGTAAAACGAAGTGAAAAAGACAGAGAATGCTCTTCAGGTGATGCACAACACGGCACAACCATTAGTTTCGAACAATCTCGGATTTTCATGGTTCCAAATTATCTCATTTTACCTGCATTTCCTGTTCGGAAGAACGTGAAACAAAGTAAAAGTGTGAGAGAATGCTCTCCAGGTGATGCACAACACGGCACAACTATTAGTTTCAAACAATCTCGGATTTTCATGGTTCCAAATTATCTCATTTTACCTGTATTTCCTTTCCAAAGAAACGTGAAACGAAGTGAAAGTAGTAGAGAATGCTAATCAGGTGATGCACAACACGGCACAACCATCAGTTTCGAACAATCTCAGATTTTCATGGTTCCAAATTATCTCATTTTACCTGCATTTCCTGTTCGAAAGAACGTGAAACAAAGTGAAAGTGTGAGAGAATGCTCTCCAGGTGATGCACAACACGGCACAACCATTAGTTTCAAACAATCTCGGATTTTCAAGGTTCCAAATTATTTCATTTTACCTGTATTTCCTTTCCGGAGAAACGTGAAACGAAGTAAAAGTAGTGGAGAATGCTAATCAGGTGATGCACAACACGGCACAACCATCAGTTTCGAACAATCTCGGATTTTCATGGTTCCAAATTATTTCATTTTAACTGTATTTCCTTTCCGGAGAAACGTGAAACGAAGTAAAAGTAGTAGAGAATGCTAATCAGGTGATGCACAACACGGCACAACCATCAGTTTCGAACAATCTCGGATTTTCATGGTTCCAAATTATCTCATTTGACCTGTATTTCCTTTTTGGAAGAACGTAAAACGAAGTGAAAGTGACAGAGAATGCTCTTCAGGTGATGCACAACACGTCACAACCATTAGTTTCGAACAATCTCGGATTCTCATGGTTCCAAATTATCTCATTTTACCTGTATTTCCTTTCCGGAGAAACGTGGAACGAAGTAAAGGTAGTAGAGAATGCTAATCAGGTGATGCACAACACGGCACAACCATTAGTTTCGAACAATCTCGGATTTTCATGGTTCCAAATTATCTCATTTCACCTGTATTTCCTTTTTGGAAGAACGTAAAACGAAGTGAAAGTGACAGAGAATGCTCTTCAGGTGATGCACAACACGGAACAAACATTAGTTTCGAACAATCTCGGATTTTCATGGTTCCAAATTATCTCATTTTACCTGTATTTCCTTTTTGGAAGAACGTAAAACGAAGTGAAAAAGACAGAGAATGCTCTTCAGGTGATGCACAACACGGCACAACCATTAGTTTCGAACAATCTCGGATTTTCATGGTTCCAAATTATCTCATTTTACCTGCATTTCCTGTTCGGAAGAACGTGAAACAAAGTAAAAGTGTGAGAGAATGCTCTCCAGGTGATGCACAACACGGCACAACTATTAGTTTCAAACAATCTCGGATTTTCATGGTTCCAAATTATTTCATTTTACCTGTATTTCCTTTCCGGAGAAACGTGAAACGAAGTAAAAGTAGTAGAGAATGCTAATCAGGTGATGCACAACACGGCACAACCATTAGTTTCGAACAATCTCGGATTTTCATGGTTCCAAATTATTTCATTTTACCTGTATTTCCTTTCCGGAGAAACGTGAAACGAAGTAAAAGTAGTAGAGAATGCTAATCAGGTGATGCACAACACGGCACAACCATTAGTTTCGAACAATCTCGGATTTTCATGGTTCCAAATTATCTCATTTTACCTGTATTTTCTTTTTGGAAGAACGTAAAACGAAGTAAAATTGACAGAGAATGCTCTTCAGGTGATGCACAACACGGCACAACCATTAGTTTCGAACAATCTCGGATTTTCATGGTTCCAAATTATCTCATTTCACCTGTATTTCCTTTTTGGAAGAACGTAAAACGAAGTGAAAGTGACAGAGAATGCTCTTCAGGTGATGCACAACACGTTACAACCATTAGTTTCGAACAATCTCGGATTTTCATGGTTCCAAATTATCTCATTTTACCTGCATTTCCTGTTCGGAAGAACGTGAAACAAAGTAAAAGTGTGAGAGAATGCTCTCCAGGTGATGCACAACACGGCACAACTATTAGTTTCGAACAATCTCGGATTTTCATGGTTCCAAATTATCTCATTTTACCTGCATTTCCTGTTCGGAAGAACGTGAAACAAAGTGAAAATGTGAGAGAATGCTCTCCAGGTGATGCACAACACGGCACAACCATGAGTTTCGAACAATCTCGGATTTTCGTGGTTCCAAATTATCTTATTTTGCCTGTATTTCCTTCTCGAGAAATCGTGAAACAGAGTGAAAGTGAAAGAGAATGCTTTCCAGGTGATGCACAACACGGCACAACTATTAGTTTCGAACAATCTCGGATTTTCATGGTTCCAAATTATCTCATTTTACCTGTATTTCCTTTCCGGAGAAACGTGAAACGAAGTAAAAGTAGTAGAGAATGCTAATCAGGTGATGCACAACACGGCACAACCATTAGTTTGGAACAATCTCGGATTTTCATAGTTTCGAATTATCTCATTTTACCTGCATTTCCTTTTCGAAAAAACGTAAAACGAATTGAAAGTGACAGAGAATGCTAATCAGGTGATGCACAACACGGCACAACCATTAGTTTCAAACAATCTCGGATTTTCATGGTTCCAAATTATTTAATTTTGCCCGTATTTCCTTCTCGAAAAATCGTGAAACAAAGTGAAAGTGGGAGAGAATGCTCTTCAGGTGATGCACAACACGGCACAACCATTAGTTTCAGACGAACTCGGATTTTCATGGTTCCAAATTATTTCATTTTACCTGTATTTTCTTTCCGGAGAAACGTGAAACGAAGTAAAAGTAGTAGAGAATGCTAATCAGGTGATGCACAACACGGCACAACCATTAGTTTCGAACAATCTCGGATTTTCATGGTTCCAAATTATCTCATTTTACCTGTATTTCCTTTTTGGAAGAACGTAAAACGAAGTGAAAAAGACAGAGAATGCTCTTCAGGTGATGCACAACACGGCACAACCATTAGTTTCGAACAATCTCGGATTTTCATGGTTCCAAATTATCTCATTTTACCTGCATTTCCTGTTCGGAAGAACGTGAAACAAAGTAAAAGTGTGAGAGAATGCTCTCCAGGTGATGCACAACACGGCACAACTATTAGTTTCAAACAATCTCGGATTTTCATGGTTCCAAATTATCTCATTTTACCTGTATTTCCTTTCCAAAGAAACGTGAAACGAAGTGAAAGTAGTAGAGAATGCTAATCAGGTGATGCACAACACGGCACAACCATCAGTTTCGAACAATCTCAGATTTTCATGGTTCCAAATTATCTCATTTTACCTGCATTTCCTGTTCGAAAGAACGTGAAACAAAGTGAAAGTGTGAGAGAATGCTCTCCAGGTGATGCACAACACGGCACAACCATTAGTTTCGAACAATCTCGGATTTTCATGGTTCCAAATTATTTCATTATACCTGTATTTCCTTTCCGGAGAAACGTGAAACGAAGTAAAAGTAGTAGAGAATGCTAATCAGGTGATGCACAACACGGCACAACCATCAGTTTCGAACAATCTCGGATTTTCATGGTTCCAAATTATCTCATTTTACCTGTATTTCCTTTTTGGAAGTACGTAAAACGAAGTGAAAGTGACAGAGAATGCTCTTCAGGTGATGCACAACACGGCACAACCATTAGTTTCAAACAATCTCGGATTTTCAAGGTTCCAAATTATTTCATTTTACCTGTATTTCCTTTCCGGAGAAACGTGAAACGAAGTAAAAGTAGTAGAGAATGCTAATCAGGTGATGCACAACACGGCACAACCATCAGTTTCGAACAATCTCGGATTTTCATGGTTCCAAATTATTTCATTTTAACTGTATTTCCTTTCCGGAGAAACGTAAAACGAAGTAAAAGTAGTAGAGAATGCTAATCAGGTGATGCACAACACGGCACAACCATCAGTTTCGAACAATCTCGGATTTTCATGGTTCCAAATTATCTCATTTGACCTGTATTTCCTTTTTGGAAGAACGTAAAACGAAGTGAAAGTGACAGAGAATGCTCTTCAGGTGATGCACAACACGTCACAACCATTAGTTTCGAACAATCTCGGATTCTCATGGTTCCAAATTATCTCATTTTACCTGTATTTCCTTTCCGGAGAAACGTGGAACGAAGTTAAGGTAGTAGAGAATGCTAATCAGGTGATGCACAACACGGCACAACCATTAGTTTCGAACAATCTCGGATTTTCATGGTTCCAAATTATCTCATTTCACCTGTATTTCCTTTTTGGAAGAACGTAAAACGAAGTGAAAGTGACAGAGAATGCTCTTCAGGTGATGCACAACACGGAACAAACATTAGTTTCGAACAATCTCGGATTTTCATGGTTCCAAATTATCTCATTTCACCTGTATTTCCTTTTTGGAAGAACGTAAAACGAAGTGAAAAAGACAGAGAATGCTCTTCAGGTGATGCACAACACGGCACAACCATTAGTTTCGAACAATCTCGGATTTTCATGGTTCCAAATTATCTCATTTTACCTGCATTTCCTGTTCGGAAGAACGTGAAACAAAGTAAAAGTGTGAGAGAATGCTCTCCAGGTGATGCACAACACGGCACAACTATTAGTTTCAAACAATCTCGGATTTTCATGGTTCCAAATTATTTCATTTTACCTGTATTTCCTTTCCGGAGAAACGTGAAACGAAGTAAAAGTAGTAGAGAATGCTAATCAGGTGATGCACAACACGGCACAACCATTAGTTTCGAACAATCTCGGATTTTCATGGTTCCAAATTATTTCATTTTACCTGTATTTCCTTTCCGGAGAAACGTGAAACGAAGTAAAAGTAGTAGAGAATGCTAATCAGGTGATGCACAACACGGCACAACCATTAGTTTCGAACAATCTCGGATTTTCATGGTTCCAAATTATCTCATTTTACCTGTATTTTCTTTTTGGAAGAACGTAAAACGAAGTAAAATTGACAGAGAATGCTCTTCAGGTGATGCACAACACGGCACAACCATTAGTTTCGAACAATCTCGGATTTTCATGGTTCCAAATTATCTCATTTCACCTGTATTTCCTTTTTGGAAGAACGTAAAACGAAGTGAAAGTGACAGAGAATGCTCTTCAGGTGATGCACAACACGTTACAACCATTAGTTTCGAACAATCTCGGATTTTCATGGTTCCAAATTATCTCATTTTACCTGCATTTCCTGTTCGGAAGAACGTGAAACAAAGTAAAAGTGTGAGAGAATGCTCTCCAGGTGATGCACAACACGGCACAACTATTAGTTTCGAACAATCTCGGATTTTCATGGTTCCAAATTATCTCATTTTACCTGCATTTCCTGTTCGGAAGAACGTGAAACAAAGTGAAAATGTGAGAGAATGCTCTCCAGGTGATGCACAACACGGCACAACCATGAGTTTCGAACAATCTCGGATTTTCGTGGTTCCAAATTATCTTATTTTGCCTGTATTTCCTTCTCGAGAAATCGTGAAACAAAGTGAAAGTGAAAGAGAATGCTTTCCAGGTGATGCACAACACGGCACAACTATTAGTTTCGAACAATCTCGGATTTTCATGGTTCCAAATTATCTCATTTTACCTGTATTTCCTTTTCGGAGAAACGTGAAACGAAGTGAAAGTAGTAGAGAATGCTAATCAGGTGATGCACAACACGGCACAACCATTAGTTTCGAACAATCTCGGATTTTCATGGTTCCAAATTATCTCATTTTACCTGCATTTCCTGTTCGGAAGAACGTGAAACAAAGTAAAAGTGTGAGAGAATGCTAATCAGGTGATGCACAACACGGCACAACCATTAGTTTCGAACAATCTCGGATATTCATGGTTCCAAATTATCTCATTTTACCTGTATTTTCTTTTTGGAAGAACGTAAAACGAAGTAAAATTGACAGAGAATGCTCTTCAGGTGATGCACAACACGGCACAACCATTAGTTTCGAACAATCTCGGATTTTCATGGTTCCAAATTATCTCATTTCACCTGTATTTCCTTTTTGGAAGAACGTAAAACGAAGTGAAAGTGACAGAGAATGCTCTTCAGGTGATGCACAACACGTTACAACCATTAGTTTCGAACAATCTCGGATTTTCATGGTTCCAAATTATCTCATTTTACCTGCATTTCCTGTTCGGAAGAACGTGAAACAAAGTAAAAGTGTGAGAGAATGCTCTCCAGGTGATGCACAACACGGCACAACTATTAGTTTCGAACAATCTCGGATTTTCATGGTTCCAAATTATCTCATTTTACCTGCATTTCCTGTTCGGAAGAACGTGAAACAAAGTGAAAATGTAAGAGAATGCTCTCCAGGTGATGCACAACACGGCACAACCATGAGTTTCGAACAATCTCGGATTTTCGTGGTTCCAAATTATCTTATTTTGCCTGTATTTCCTTCTCGAGAAATCGTGAAACAAAGTGAAAGTGAAAGAGAATGCTTTCCAGGTGATGCACAACACGGCACAACTATTAGTTTCGAACAATCTCGGATTTTCATGGTTCCAAATTATCTCATTTTACCTGTATTTCCTTTCCGGAGAAACGTGAAACGAAGTAAAAGTAGTAGAGAATGCTAATCAGGTGATGCACAACACGGCACAACCATTAGTTTGGAACAATCTCGGATTTTCATAGTTTCGAATTATCTCATTTTACCTGCATTTCCTTTTCGAAAAAACGTAAAACGAATTGAAAGTGACAGAGAATGCTAATCAGGTGATGCACAACACGGCACAACCATTAGTTTCAAACAATCTCGGATTTTCATGGTTCCAAATTATTTAATTTTGCCCGTATTTCCTTCTCGAAAAATCGTGAAACAAAGTGAAAGTGGAAGAGAATGCTCTTCAGGTGATGCACAACACGGCACAACCATTAGTTTCAGACGAACTCGGATTTTCATGGTTCCAAATTATTTCATTTTACCTGTATTTTCTTTCCGGAGAAACGTGAAACGAAGTAAAAGTAGTAGAGAATGCTAATCAGGTGATGCACAACACGGCACAACCATTAGTTTCGAACAATCTCGGATTTTCATGGTTCCAAATTATCTCATTTTACCTGTATTTCCTTTTTGGAAGAACGTAAAACGAAGTGAAAAAGACAGAGAATGCTCTTCAGGTGATGCACAACACGGCACAACCATTAGTTTCGAACAATCTCGGATTTTCATGGTTCCAAATTATCTCATTTTACCTGCATTTCCTGTTCGGAAGAACGTGAAACAAAGTAAAAGTGTGAGAGAATGCTCTCCAGGTGATGCACAACACGGCACAACTATTAGTTTCAAACAATCTCGGATTTTCATGGTTCCAAATTATCTCATTTTACCTGTATTTCCTTTCCAAAGAAACGTGAAACGAAGTGAAAGTAGTAGAGAATGCTAATCAGGTGATGCACAACACGGCACAACCATCAGTTTCGAACAATCTCAGATTTTCATGGTTCCAAATTATCTCATTTTACCTGCATTTCCTGTTCGAAAGAACGTGAAACAAAGTGAAAGTGTGAGAGAATGCTCTCCAGGTGATGCACAACACGGCACAACCATTAGTTTCGAACAATCTCGGATTTTCATGGTTCCAAATTATTTCATTATACCTGTATTTCCTTTCCGGAGAAACGTGAAACGAAGTAAAAGTAGTAGAGAATGCTAATCAGGTGATGCACAACACGGCACAACCATCAGTTTCGAACAATCTCGGATTTTCATGGTTCCAAATTATCTCATTTTACCTGTATTTCCTTTTTGGAAGAACGTAAAACGAAGTGAAAGTGACAGAGAATGCTCTTCAGGTGATGCACAACACGGCACAACCATTAGTTTCAAACAATCTCGGATTTTCAAGGTTCCAAATTATTTCATTTTACCTGTATTTCCTTTCCGGAGAAACGTGAAACAAAGTAAAAGTAGTAGAGAATGCTAATCAGGTGATGCACAACACGGCACAACCATCAGTTTCGAACAATCTCGGATTTTCATGGTTCCAAATTATTTCATTTTAACTGTATTTCCTTTCCGGAGAAACGTGAAACGAAGTAAAAGTAGTAGAGAATGCTAATCAGGTGATGCACAACACGGCACAACCATCAGTTTCGAACAATCTCGGATTTTCATGGTTCCAAATTATCTCATTTGACCTGTATTTCCTTTTTGGAAGAACGTAGAACGAAGTGAAAGTGACAGAGAATGCTCTTCAGGTGATGCACAACACGTCACAACCATTAGTTTCGAACAATCTCGGATTCTCATGGTTCCAAATTATCTCATTTTACCTGTATTTCCTTTCCGGAGAAACGTGGAACGAAGTAAAGGTAGTAGAGAATGCTAATCAGGTGATGCACAACACGGCACAACCATTAGTTTCGAACAATCTCGGATTTTCATGGTTCCAAATTATCTCATTTCACCTGTATTTCCTTTTTGGAAGAACGTAAAACGAAGTGAAAGTGACAGAGAATGCTCTTCAGGTGATGCACAACACGGAACAAACATTAGTTTCGAACAATCTCGGATTTTCATGGTTCCAAATTATCTCATTTTACCTGTATTTCCTTTTTGGAAGAACGTAAAACGAAGTGAAAAAGACAGAGAATGCTCTTCAGGTGATGCACAACACGGCACAACCATTAGTTTCGAACAATCTCGGATTTTCATGGTTCCAAATTATCTCATTTTACCTGCATTTCCTGTTCGGAAGAACGTGAAACAAAGTAAAAGTGTGAGAGAATGCTCTCCAGGTGATGCACAACACGGCACAACTATTAGTTTCAAACAATCTCGGATTTTCATGGTTCCAAATTATTTCATTTTACCTGTATTTCCTTTCCGGAGAAACGTGAAACGAAGTCAAAGTAGTAGAGAATGCTAATCAGGTGATGCACAACACGGCACAACCATTAGTTTCGAACAATCTCGGATTTTCATGGTTCCAAATTATTTCATTTTACCTGTATTTCCTTTCCGGAGAAACGTGAAACGAAGTAAAAGTAGTAGAGAATGCTAATCAGGTGATGCACAACACGGCACAACCATTAGTTTCGAACAATCTCGGATTTTCATGGTTCCAAATTATCTCATTTTACCTGTATTTTCTTTTTGGAAGAACGTAAAACGAAGTAAAATTGACAGAGAATGCTCTTCAGGTGATGCACAACACGGCACAACCATTAGTTTCGAACAATCTCGGATTTTCATGGTTCCAAATTATCTCATTTCACCTGTATTTCCTTTTTGGAAGAACGTAAAACGAAGTGAAAGTGACAGAGAATGCTCTTCAGGTGATGCACAACACGTTACAACCATTAGTTTCGAACAATCTCGGATTTTCATGGTTCCAAATTATCTCATTTTACCTGCATTTCCTGTTCGGAAGAACGTGAAACAAAGTAAAAGTGTGAGAGAATGCTCTCCAGGTGATGCACAACACGGCACAACTATTAGTTTCGAACAATCTCGGATTTTCATGGTTCCAAATTATCTCATTTTACCTGCATTTCCTGTTCGGAAGAACGTGAAACAAAGTGAAAATGTGAGAGAATGCTCTCCAGGTGATGCACAACACGGCACAACCATGAGTTTCGAACAATCTCGGATTTTCGTGGTTCCAAATTATCTTATTTTGCCTGTATTTCCTTCTCGAGAAATCGTGAAACAAAGTGAAAGTGAAAGAGAATGCTTTCCAGGTGATGCACAACACGGCACAACTATTAGTTTCGAACAATCTCGGATTTTCATGGTTCCAAATTATCTCATTTTACCTGTATTTCCTTTCCGGAGAAACGTGAAACGAAGTAAAAGTAGTAGAGAATGCTAATCAGGTGATGCACAACACGGCACAACCATTAGTTTGGAACAATCTCGGATTTTCATAGTTTCGAATTATCTCATTTTACCTGCATTTCCTTTTCGAAAAAACGTAAAACGAATTGAAAGTGACAGAGAATGCTAATCAGGTGATGCACAACACGGCACAACCATTAGTTTCAAACAATCTCGGATTTTCATGGTTCCAAATTATTTAATTTTGCCCGTATTTCCTTCTCGAAAAATCGTGAAACAAAGTGAAAGTGGGAGAGAATGCTCTTCAGGTGATGCACAACACGGCACAACCATTAGTTTCAGACGAACTCGGATTTTCATGGTTCCAAATTATTTCATTTTACCTGTATTTTCTTTCCGGAGAAACGTGAAACGAAGTAAAAGTAGTAGAGAATGCTAATCAGGTGATGCACAACACGGCACAACCATTAGTTTCGAACAATCTCGGATTTTCATGGTTCCAAATTATCTCATTTTACCTGTATTTCCTTTTTGGAAGAACGTAAAACGAAGTGAAAAAGACAGAGAATGCTCTTCAGGTGATGCACAACACGGCACAACCATTAGTTTCGAACAATCTCGGATTTTCATGGTTCCAAATTATCTCATTTTACCTGCATTTCCTGTTCGGAAGAACGTGAAACAAAGTAAAAGTGTGAGAGAATGCTCTCCAGGTGATGCACAACACGGCACAACTATTAGTTTCAAACAATCTCGGATTTTCATGGTTCCAAATTATCTCATTTTACCTGTATTTCCTTTCCAAAGAAACGTGAAACGAAGTGAAAGTAGTAGAGAATGCTAATCAGGTGATGCACAACACGGCACAACCATCAGTTTCGAACAATCTCAGATTTTCATGGTTCCAAATTATCTCATTTTACCTGCATTTCCTGTTCGAAAGAACGTGAAACAAAGTGAAAGTGTGAGAGAATGCTCTCCAGGTGATGCACAACACGGCACAACCATTAGTTTCGAACAATCTCGGATTTTCATGGTTCCAAATTATTTCATTATACCTGTATTTCCTTTCCGGAGAAACGTGAAACGAAGTAAAAGTAGTAGAGAATGCTAATCAGGTGATGCACAACACGGCACAACCATCAGTTTCGAACAATCTCGGATTTTCATGGTTCCAAATTATCTCATTTTACCTGTATTTCCTTTTTGGAAGAACGTAAAACGAAGTGAAAGTGACAGAGAATGCTCTTCAGGTGATGCACAACACGGCACAACCATTAGTTTCAAACAATCTCGGATTTTCAAGGTTCCAAATTATTTCATTTTACCTGTATTTCCTTTCCGGAGAAACGTGAAACGAAGTAAAAGTAGTAGAGAATGCTAATCAGGTGATGCACAACACGGCACAACCATCAGTTTCGAACAATCTCGGATTTTCATGGTTCCAAATTATTTCATTTTAACTGTATTTCCTTTCCGGAGAAACGTGAAACGAAGTAAAAGTAGTAGAGAATGCTAATCAGGTGATGCACAACACGGCACAACCATCAGTTTCGAACAATCTCGGATTTTCATGGTTCCAAATTATCTCATTTGACCTGTATTTCCTTTTTGGAAGAACGTAAAACGAAGTGAAAGTGACGGAGAATGCTTTTCAGGTGATGCACAACACGTCACAACCATTAGTTTCGAACAATCTCGGATTCTCATGGTTCCAAATTATCTCATTTTACCTGTATTTCCTTTCCGGAGAAACGTGGAACGAAGTTAAGGTAGTAGAGAATGCTAATCAGGTGATGCACAACACGGCACAACCATTAGTTTCGAACAATCTCGGATTTTCATGGTTCCAAATTATCTCATTTCACCTGTATTTCCTTTTTGGAAGAACGTAAAACGAAGTGAAAGTGACAGAGAATGCTCTTCAGGTGATGCACAACACGGAACAAACATTAGTTTCGAACAATCTCGGATTTTCATGGTTCCAAATTATCTCATTTTACCTGTATTTCCTTTTTGGAAGAACGTAAAACGAAGTGAAAAAGACAGAGAATGCTCTTCAGGTGATGCACAACACGGCACAACCATTAGTTTCGAACAATCTCGGATTTTCATGGTTCCAAATTATCTCATTTTACCTGCATTTCCTGTTCGGAAGAACGTGAAACAAAGTAAAAGTGTGAGAGAATGCTCTCCAGGTGATGCACAACACGGCACAACTATTAGTTTCAAACAATCTCGGATTTTCATGGTTCCAAATTATTTCATTTTACCTGTATTTCCTTTCCGGAGAAACGTGAAACGAAGTAAAAGTAGTAGAGAATGCTAATCAGGTGATGCACAACACGGCACAACCATTAGTTTCGAACAATCTCGGATTTTCATGGTTCCAAATTATTTCATTTTACCTGTATTTCCTTTCCGGAGAAACGTGAAACGAAGTAAAAGTAGTAGAGAATGCTAATCAGGTGATGCACAACACGGCACAACCATTAGTTTCGAACAATCTCGGATTTTCATGGTTCCAAATTATCTCATTTTACCTGTATTTTCTTTTTGGAAGAACGTAAAACGAAGTAAAATTGACAGAGAATGCTCTTCAGGTGATGCACAACACGGCACAACCATTAGTTTCGAACAATCTCGGATTTTCATGGTTCCAAATTATCTCATTTCACCTGTATTTCCTTTTTGGAAGAACGTAAAACGAAGTGAAAGTGACAGAGAATGCTCTTCAGGTGATGCACAACACGTTACAACCATTAGTTTCGAACAATCTCGGATTTTCATGGTTCCAAATTATCTCATTTTACCTGCATTTCCTGTTCGGAAGAACGTGAAACAAAGTAAAAGTGTGAGAGAATGCTCTCCAGGTGATGCACAACACGGCACAACTATTAGTTTCGAACAATCTCGGATTTTCATGGTTCCAAATTATCTTATTTTACCTGCATTTCCTGTTCGGAAGAACGTGAAACAAAGTGAAAATGTGAGAGAATGCTCTCCAGGTGATGCACAACACGGCACAACCATGAGTTTCGAACAATCTCGGATTTTCGTGGTTCCAAATTATCTTATTTTGCCTGTATTTCCTTCTCGAGAAATCGTGAAACAAAGTGAAAGTGAAAGAGAATGCTTTCCAGGTGATGCACAACACGGCACAACTATTAGTTTCGAACAATCTCGGATTTTCATGGTTCCAAATTATCTCATTTTACCTGTATTTCCTTTTCGGAGAAACGTGAAACGAAGTGAAAGTAGTAGAGAATGCTAATCAGGTGATGCACAACACGGCACAACCATTAGTTTCGAACAATCTCGGATTTTCATGGTTCCAAATTATCTCATTTTACCTGCATTTCCTGTTCGGAAGAACGTGAAACAAAGTAAAAGTGTGAGAGAATGCTAATCAGGTGATGCACAACACGGCACAACCATTAGTTTCGAACAATCTCGGATATTCATGGTTCCAAATTATCTAATTTCACCTGTATTTCCTTTTTGGAAGAACGTAAAACGAGGTAAAAGTAGTGGAGAATGCTAATCAGGTGATGCGAAACACGGCACAACCATTAGTTTCAAACAATCTCGGATGTTCATGGTTCCAAATTATCTCATTTTACCTGTATTTTCTTTTTGGAAGAACGTAAAACGAAGTCAAATTGACAGAGAATGCTCTTCAGGTGATGCACAACACGGCACAACCCTTAGTTTCGAACAATCTCGGATTTTCATGGTTCCAAATTATCTCATTTCACCTGTATTTCCTTTTTGGAAGAACGTAAAACGAAGTGAAAGTGACAGAGAATGCTAATCAGGTGATGCACAACACGGCACAACCATGAGTTTCGAACAATCTCGGATTTTCGTGGTTCCAAATTATCTTATTTTGCCTGTATTTCCTTCTCGAGAAATCGTGAAACAAAGTGAAAGTGAAAGAGAATGCTTTCCAGGTGATGCACAACACAGCACAACTATTAGTTTCGAACAATCTCGGATTTTCATGGTTCCAAATTATCTCATTTTACCTGTATTTCCTTTCCGGAGAAACGTGAAACGAAGTAAAAGTAGTAGAGAATGCTAATCAGGTGATGCACAACACGGCACAACCATTAGTTTGGAACAATCTCGGATTTTCATAGTTTCGAATTATCTCATTTTACCTGCATTTCCTTTTCGAAAAAACGTAAAACGAATTGAAAGTGACAGAGAATGCTCTTCAGGTGATGCACAACACGGCACAACCCTTAGTTTCGAACAATCTCGGATTTTCATGGTTCCAAATTATCTCATTTCACCTGTATTTCCTTTTTGGAAGAACGTAAAACGAAGTGAAAGTGACAGAGAATGCTAATCAGGTGATGCACAACACGGCACAACCATTAGTTTCAAACAATCTCGGATTTTCATGGTTCCAAATTATTTAATTTTGCCCGTATTTCCTTCTCGAAAAATCGTGAAACAAAGTGAAAGTGGGAGAGAATGCTCTTCAGGTGATGCACAACACGGCACAACCATTAGTTTCAGACGAACTCGGATTTTCATGGTTCCAAATTATTTCATTTTACCTGTATTTCCTTTCCGGAGAAACGTGAAACGAAGTAAAAGTAGTAGAGAATGCTAATCAGGTGATGCACAACACGGCACAACCATTAGTTTCGAACAATCTCGGATTTTCATGGTTCCAAATTATCTCATTTCACCGGTATTTCCTTTTTGGAAGACCGTAAAACGAAGTGAAAGTGACAGAGAATACTCTTCAGGTGATGCACAACACGGCACAACCATTAGTTTCGAACAATCTCGGATTTTCATGGTTCCAAATTATCTCATTTTACCTGTATTTCCTTTCCAAAGAAACGTGAAACGAAGTGAAAGTAGTAGAGAATGCTAATCAGGTGATGCACAACACGGCACAACCATCAGTTTCGAACAATCTCAGATTTTCATGGTTCCAAATTATCTCATTTTACCTGCATTTCCTGTTCGAAAGAACGTGAAACAAAGTGAAAGTGTAAGAGAATGCTCTCCAGGTGATGCACAACACGGCACAACCATTAGTTTCGAACAATCTCGGATTTTCATGGTTCCAAATTATTTCATTATACCTGTATTTCCTTTCCGGAGAAACGTAAAACGAAGTAAAAGTAGTAGAGAATGCTAATCAGGTGATGCACAACACGGCACAACCATCAGTTTCGAACAATCTCGGATTTTCATGGTTCCAAATTATCTCATTTTACCTGTATTTCCTTTTTGGAAGAACGTAAAACGAAGTGAAAGTGACAGAGAATGCTCTTCAGGTGATGCACAACACGGCACAACCATTAGTTTCGAACAATCTCGGATTTTCATGGTTCCAAATTATCTCATTTCACCTGTATTTCCTTTTTGGAAGAACGTAAAACGAAGTGAAAGTGACAGAGAATGCTCTTCAGGTGATGCACAACACGGAACAAACATTAGTTTCGAACAATCTCGGATTTTCATGGTTCCAAATTATCTCATTTTACCTGTATTTCCTTTTTGGAAGAACGTAAAACGAAGTGAAAAAGACAGAGAATGCTCTTCAGGTGATGCACAACACGGCACAACCATTAGTTTCGAACAATCTCGGATTTTCATGGTTCCAAATTATCTCATTTTACCTGCATTTCCTGTTCGGAAGAACGTGAAACAAAGTAAAAGTGTGAGAGAATGCTCTCCAGGTGATGCACAACACGGCACAACTATTAGTTTCAAACAATCTCGGATTTTCATGGTTCCAAATTATTTCATTTTACCTGTATTTCCTTTCCGGAGAAACGTGAAACGAAGTAAAAGTAGTAGAAAATGCTAATCAGGTGATGCACAACACGGCACAACCATTAGTTTCGAACAATCTCGGATTTTCATGGTTCCAAATTATCTCATTTCACCTGTATTTCCTTTTTGGAAGAACGTAAAACGAAGTGAAAGTGACAGAGAATGCTCTTCAGGTGATGCACAACACGTTACAACCATTAGTTTCGAACAATCTCGGATTTTCATGGTTCCAAATTATCTCATTTTACCTGCATTTCCTGTTCGGAAGAACGTGAAACAAAGTAAAAGTGTGAGAGAATGCTCTCCAGGTGATGCACAACACGGCACAACTATTAGTTTCGAACAATCTCGGATTTTCATGGTTCCAAATTATCTCATTTTACCTGCATTTCCTGTTCGGAAGAACGTGAAACAAAGTGAAAATGTGAGAGAATGCTCTCCAGGTGATGCACAACACGGCACAACCATTAGTTTCAAACAATCTCGGATTTTCATGGTTCCAAATTATTTCATTTTACCTGTATTTCCTTTCCGGAGAAACGTGAAACAAAGTAAAAGTAGTAGAGAATGCTAATCAGGTGATGCACAACACGGCACAACCATTAGTTTCGAACAATCTCGGATTTTCATGGTTCCAAATTATCTCATTTTACCTGCATTTCCTGTTCGGAAGAACGTGAAACAAAGTAAAAGTGTGAGAGAATGCTAATCAGGTGATGCACAACACGGCACAACCATTAGTTTCGAACAATCTCGGATATTCATGGTTCCAAATTATCTAATTTCACCTGTATTTCCTTTTTGGAAGAACGTAAAACGAAGTCAAATTGACAGAGAATGCTCTTCAGGTGATGCACAACACGGCACAACCCTTAGTTTCGAACAATCTCGGATTTTCATGGTTCCAAATTATCTCATTTCACCTGTATTTCCTTTTTGGAAGAACGTGAAACGAAGTGAAAGTGACAGAGAATGCTAATCAGGTGATGCACAACACGGCACAACCATGAGTTTCGAACAATCTCGGATTTTCGTGGTTCCAAATTATCTTATTTTGCCTGTATTTCCTTCTCGAGAAATCGTGAAACAAAGTGAAAGTGAAAGAGAATGCTTTCCAGGTGATGCACAACACGGCACAACTATTAGTTTCGAACAATCTCGGATTTTCATGGTTCCAAATTATCTCATTTTACCTGTATTTCCTTTCCGGAGAAACGTGAAACGAAGTAAAAGTAGTAGAGAATGCTAATCAGGTGATGCACAACACGGCACAACCATTAGTTTGGAACAATCTCGGATTTTCATAGTTTCGAATTATCTCATTTTACCTGCATTTCCTTTTCGAAAAAACGTAAAACGAATTGAAAGTGACAGAGAATGCTAATCAGGTGATGCACAACACGGCACAACCATTAGTTTCAAACAATCTCGGATTTTCATGGTTCCAAATTATCTCATTTTACCTGTATTTCCTTTCCGGAGAAACGTGAAACGAAGTAAAAGTAGTAGAGAATGCTAATCAGGTGATGCACAACGCGACACAACCATTAGTTTCGAACAATCTCGGATTTTCATGGTTCCGAATTATCTCATTTTACCTGCATTTCCTGTTCGGAAGAACGTGAAACAAAGTAAAAGTGTGAAAGAATGCTAATCAGGTGATGCACAACACGGCACAACCATTAGTTTCGAACAATCTCGGATATTCATGGTTCCAAATTATCTAATTTCACCTGTATTTCCTTTTTGGAAGAACGTAAAACGAAGTGAAAGTAGTAGAGAATGCTCATCAAGTGATGCACAACACGGCACAACCATTAGTTTCGAACAATCTCGGATTTTCATGGTTCCAAATTATCTCATTTCACCTGTATTTCCTTTTTGGAAGAACGTAAAACGAAGTGAAAGTGACAGAAAATGCTCTTCAGGTGATGCACAACACGGCACAAACATTAGTTTCGAACAATCTCGGATTTTCATGGTTCCAAATTATCTCATTTTACCTGTATTTCCTTTTTGGAAGAACGTAAAACGAAGTGAAAGTGACAGAGAATGCTCTTCAGGTGATGCACAACACGGCACAACCATTAGTTTCGAACAATCTCGGATATTCATGGTTCCAAATTATCTAATTTCACCTGTATTTCCTTTTTGGAAGAACGTAAAACGAGGTAAAAGTAGTGGAGAATGCTAATCAGGTGATGCGAAACACGGCACAACCATTAGTTTCAAACAATCTCGGATGTTCATGGTTCCAAATTATCTCATTTTACCTGTATTTTCTTTTTGGAAGAACGTAAAACGAAGTCAAATTGACAGAGAATGCTCTTCAGGTGATGCACAACACGGCACAACCCTTAGTTTCGAACAATCTCGGATTTTCATGGTTCCAAATTATCTCATTTCACCTGTATTTCCTTTTTGGAAGAACGTAAAACGAAGTGAAAGTGACAGAGAATGCTCCTCAGGTGATGCACATTACGGCACAACCATTAGTTTCAAACAATCTCGGATTTTCATGGTTCCAAATTATCTCATTTTACCTGTATTTCCTTTCCGGAGAAACGTGAAACGAAGTAAAAGTAGTAGAGAATGCTAATCAGGTGATGCACAACACGGCACAACCATTAGTTTCGAACAATCTCGGATTTTCATGGTTCCAAATTATCTCATTTTACCTGCATTTCCTGTTCGGAAGAACGTGAAACGAAGTAAAAGTGTGAGAGAATGCTAATCAGGTGATGCACAACACGGCACAACCATTAGTTTCGAACAATCTCGGATATTCATGGTTCCAAATTATCTAATTTCACCTGTATTTCCTTTTTGGAAGAACGTAAAACGGAGTGAAAGTGACAGAGAATGCTCTTCAGGTGATGCACAACACGTTACAACCATTAGTTTCGAACAATCTCGGATTTTCATGGTTCCAAATTATCACATTTTACCTGCATTTCCTTTTTGGAAGAACGTAAAACGAAGTGAAAGTGACAGAGAATGCTCCTCAGGTGATGCACATTACGGCACAACCATTAGTTTCAAACAATCTCGGATTTTCATGGTTCCAAATTATCTCATTTTACCTGTATTTCCTTTCCGGAGAAACGTGAAACGAAGTAAAAGTAGTAGAGAATGCTAATCAGGTGATGCACAACACGGCACAACCATTAGTTTCGAACAATCTCGGATTTTCATGGTTCCAAATTATCTCATTTTACCTGCATTTCCTGTTCGGAAGAACGTGAAACAAAGTAAAAGTGTGAGAGAATGCTAATCAGGTGATGCACAACACGGCACAACCATTAGTTTCGAACAATCTCGGATATTCATGGTTCCAAATTATCTAATTTCACCTGTATTTCCTTTTTGGAAGAACGTAAAACGAAGTGAAAGTAGTAGAGAATGCTCATCAAGTGATGCACAACACGGCACAACCATTAGTTTCGAACAATCTCGGATTTTCATGGTTCCAAATTATCTCATTTCACCTGTATTTCCTTTTTGGAAGAACGTAAAACGAGGTGAAAGTGACAGAGAATGCTCTTCAGGTGATGCACAACACGGCACAAACATTAGTTTCGAACAATTTCGGATTTTCATGGTTCCAAATTATCTCATTTTACCTGTATTTCCTTTTTGGAAGAACGTAAAACGAAGTGAAAGTGACAGAGAATGCTCCTCAGGTGATGCACAACACGGCACAACCATTAGTTTCGAACAATCTCGGATATTCATGGTTCCAAATTATCTAATTTCACCTGTATTTCTTTTTTGGAAGAACGTAAAACGAAGTGAAAGTAGTAGAGAATGCTCATCAAGTGATGCACAACACGGCACAACCATTAGTTTCGAACAATCTCGGATATTCATGGTTCCAAATTATCTAATTTCACCTGTATTTCCTTCTTGGAAGAACGTAAAACGAAGTGAAAGTAGTAGAGAATGCTCATCAAGTGATGCACAACACGGCACAACCATTAGTTTCGAACAATCTCGGATTTTCATGGTTCCAAATTATCTCATTTCACCTGTATTTCCTTTTTGGAAGAACGTAAAACGAAGTGAAAGTGACAGAGAATGCTCTTCAGGTGATGCACAACACGGCACAACCATTAGTTTCGAACAATCTCGGATTTTCATGGTTCCAAATTATCTCATTTCACCTGTATTTCCTTTTTGGAAGAACGTAAAACGAAGTGAAAGTGACAGAGAATGCTCTTTAGGTGATGCACAACACGTTACAACCATTAGTTTCGAACAATCTCGGATTTTCATGGTTCCAAATTATCTCATTTTACCTGCATTTCCTGTTCGGAAGAACGTGAAACAAAGTAAAAGTGTGAGAGAATGCTCTCCAGGTGATGCACAACACGGCACAACTACACTGCGCACAACAATTAAGGGATCACTCGAATTTTGTCGTAAAAAAGACCCATTTTCAAAAGGGTGTAACTTCGTCGAAAATGAACGGATTTCAATAGAAAAAATTGGGATCTGAAGCTTGAAGCTTCGACTTCAAAACTGCTATTCTGCATTTTTTTTGTGCACAGTTTTTTCTGAAGTTTTGCAGCCCTGAAGCCATAGATGCAGAAATTTTGCGTTTTGCTTTTTTTTTGTACCATGTGCATCGTGTGTCGGAAAAATTGCACGAAGATAGCGTCACATGGGTTTTGTAGCTTAAAACTTCCCCTTCAAAATGCTTTTTATTTCATCATCGTGCGATTTTTCATTACCGAGTAATTCGTGTTTGAACCGTCGACTGCACTTTCGTGAGTTGGTGACACTTTTACGGGTACCTCAGTGCTCGTGCGGTGATCTTATATTCATCAAAAATCTCGTGTTGCCTTCTCGAATGATAATGACTCGCCAAAATAAATCTCGCTCACTTTACTATTGCCCAATTGTCCCCTGCCGGATAACACTTGTGACGGCCGTCTAAGATCGCGTAAACCACGTCAATTATTAAGTCACAAATCTACACACATTCACCAACTGGCGAAAGTGCAGTCGACGGTTCAAACACGAATTACTCGGTAATGAAAAATCGCACGATGATGAAAAAAAAAGCATTTTGAAGGGGAAGTTCTAAGCTACAAAACCCATGTGACGCTATCATCGTGAAATTCTTCCGACACACGATGCACATGGTACAAAAAAAAAGCAAAACGCAAAATTTCTGCATCCATGGCTTCAGGGCTGCCAAACTTCAGGAAAAACTGTGCACAAAAAAAATGCAGAATGGCAGTTTTGAAGTCGAAGCTTCAAGCTTCAGATCCCAATTTTTTCTATTGGAATCCGTTCATTTTCGACGAAGTTACACCCTTTTGAAAATGGGTCTTTTTTACGACAAAATTCGAGTGATCCCTTAATTGTTGTGCGCAGTGTATTAGTTTCAAACAATCTCGGATTTTCATGGTTCCAAATTATTTCATTTTACCTGTATTTCCTTTCCGGAGAAACGTGAAACGAAGTAAAAGTAGTAGAGAATGCTAATCAGGTGATGCACAACACGGCACAACCATTAGTTTCGAACAATCTCGGATTTTCATGGTTCCAAATTATCTCATTTCACCTGTATTTCCTTTTTGGAAGAACGTGAAACGAAGTGAAAGTGACAGAGAATGCTCCTCAGGTGATGCACAACACGGCACAACCATTAGTTTCGAACAATCTCGGATTTTCATGGTTCCAAATTATCTCATTTTACCTGCATTTCCTGTTCGGAAGAACGTGAAACAAAGTGAAAATGTGAGAGAATGCTAATCAGGTGATGCACAACACGGCACAACCATTAGTTTCGAACAATCTCGGATTTTCATGGTTCCAAATTATCTCATTTTACCTGTATTTCCTTTTTGGAAGACCGTAAAACGAAGTGAAAGTGACAGAGAATGCTCTTCAGGTGATGCACAACACGGCACAACCATTAGTTTCGAACAATCTCGGATTTTCATGGTTCCAAATTATCTCATTTTACCTGTATTTCCTTTCCGGAGAAACGTGAAACGAAGTAAAAGTAGTAGAGAATGCTAATCAGGTGATGCACAACACGGCACAACCCTTAGTTTCGAACAATCTCGGATTTTCATGGTTCCAAATTATCTCATTTCACCTGTATTTCCTTTTTGGAAGAACGTAAAACGAAGTGAAAGTGACAGAGAATGCTAATCAGGTGATGCACAACACGGCACAACCATGAGTTTCGAACAATCTCGGATTTTCATGGTTCCAAATTATCTTATTTTGCCTGTATTTCCTTCTCGAGAAATCGTGAAACAAAGTGAAAGTGAAAGAGAATGCTTTCCAGGTGATGCACAACACGGCACAACTATTAGTTTCGAACAATCTCGGATTTTCATGGTTGCAAATTATCTCATTTTACCTGCATTTCCTTTCCGGAGAAACGTGAAACGAAGTAAAAGTAGTAGAGAATGCTAATCAGGTGATGCACAACACGGCACAACCATTAGTTTCGAACAATCTCGGATATTCATGGTTCCAAATTATCTAATTTCACCTGTATTTCCTTTTTGGAAGAACGTAAAACGAAGTGAAAGTAGTAGAGAATGCTCATCAAGTGATGCACAACACGGCACAACCATTAGTTTCAAACAATCTCGGATTTTCATGGTTCTAAATTATTTCATTTTACCTGTATTTCCTTTCCGGAGAAACGTGAAACAAAGTAACAGTAGTAGAGAATGCTGATCAGGTGATGCACAACACGGCACAACCATTAGTTTCGAACAATCTCGGATTTTCATGGTTCCAAATTATCTCATTTTACCTGCATTTCCTGTTCGGAAGAACGTGAAACAAAGTAAAAGTGTGAGAGAATGCTAATCAGGTGATGCACAACACGGCACAACCATTAGTTTCGAACAATCTCGGATATTCATGGTTCCAAATTATCTAATTTCACCTGTATTTCCTTTTTGGAAGAACGTAAAACGAAGTGAAAGTAGTAGAGAATGCTCATCAAGTGATGCACAACACGGCACAACCATTAGTTTCGAACAATCTCGGATTTTCATGGTTCCAAATTATCTCATTTCACCTGTATTTCCTTTTTGGGAGAAAGTAAAACGAAGTGAAAGTGACAGAGAATGCTCTTCAGGTGATGCACAACACGGCACAAACATTAGTTTCGAACAATCTCGGATTTTCATGGTTCCAAATTATCTCATTTTACCTGTATTTCCTTTTTGGAAGAACGTAAAACGAAGTGAAAGTGACAGAGAATGCTCCTCAGGTGATGCACAACGCGGCACAACCATTAGTTTCAAACAATCTCGGATTTTCATGGTTTCAAATTATCTCATTTTACCTGTATTTCCTTTCCGGAGAAACGTGAAACGAAGTAAAAGTAGTAGAGAATGCTAATCAGGTGATGCACAACACGGCACAACCATTAGTTTCGAACAATCTCGGATTTTCATGGTTCCAAATTATCTCATTTTACCTGCATTTCCTGTTCGGAAGAACGTAAAACAAAGTAAAAGTGTGAAAGAATGCTAATCAGGTGATGCACAACACGGCACAACCATTAGTTTCGAACAATCTCGGATATTCATGGTTCCAAATTATCTAATTTCACCTGTATTTCCTTTTTGGAAGAACGTAAAACGAAGTGAAAGTAGTAGAGAATGCTCCTCAGGTGATGCACAACACGGCACAACCATTAGTTTCAAACAATCTCGGATTTTCATGGTTCCAAATTATCTCATTTTACCTGCATTTCCTGTTCGGAAGAACGTGAAACAAAGTAAAAGTGTGAGAGAATGCTAATCAGGTGATGCACAACACGGCACAACTATTAGTTTCGAACAATCTCGGATATTCATGGTTCCAAATTATCTAATTTCACCTGTATTTCCTTTTTGGAAGAACGTAAAACGAAGTGAAAGTAGTAGAGAATGCTCATCAAGTGATGCACAACACGGCACAACCATTAGTTTCGAACAATCTCGGATTTTCATGGTTCCAAATTATCTCATTTTACCTGTATTTCCTTTCCGGAGAAACGTGAAACGAAGTAAAAGTAGTAGAGAATGCTAATCAGGTAATGCACAACACGGCACAACCATTAGTTTCGAACAATCTCGGATTTTCATGGTTCCAAATTATCTCATTTTACCTGCATTTCCTGTTCGGAAGAACGTGAAACAAAGTAAAAGTGTGAGAGAATGCTAATCAGGTGATGCACAACACGGCACAAACATTAGTTTCGAACAATCTCGGATTTTCATGGTTCCAAATTATCTCATTTTACCTGTATTTCCTTTTTGGAAAAACGTAAAACGAAGTGAAAGTGACAGAGAATGCTCCTCAGGTGATGCACAACACGGCACAACCATTAGTTTCAAACAATCTCGGATTTTCATGGTTCCAAATTATCTCATTTTACCTGCATTTCCTGTTCGGAAGAACGTGAAACAAAGTAAAAGTGTGAGAGAATGCTAATCAGGTGATGCACAACACGGCACAACTATTAGTTTCGAACAATCTCGGATATTCATGGTTCCAAATTATCTAATTTCACCTGTATTTCTTTTTTGGAAGAACGTAAAACGAAGTGAAAGTAGTAGAGAATGCTCATCAAGTGATGCACAACACGGCACAACCATTAGTTTCGAACAATCTCGGATTTTCATGGTTCCAAATTATCTCATTTCACCTGTATTTCCTTTTTGGAAGAACGTAAAACGAAGTGAAAGTGACAGAGAATGCTCTTCAGGTGATGCACAACACGGAACAAACATTAGTTTCGAACAATCTCGGATTTTCATGGTTCCAAATTATCTCATTTTACCTGTATTTCCTTTTTGGAAGAACGTAAAACGAAGTGAAAAAGACAGAGAATGCTCTTCAGGTGATGCACAACACGGCACAACCATTAGTTTCGAACAATCTCGGATTTTCATGGTTCCAAATTATCTCATTTTACCTGCATTTCCTGTTCGGAAGAACGTGAAACAAAGTAAAAGTGTGAGAGAATGCTCTCCAGGTGATGCACAACACGGCACAACTATTAGTTTCAAACAATCTCGGATTTTCATGGTTCCAAATTATTTCATTTTACCTGTATTTCCTTTCCGGAGAAACGTGAAACGAAGTAAAAGTAGTAGAGAATGCTAATCAGGTGATGCACAACACGGCACAACCATTAGTGTCGAACAATCTCGGATTTTCATGGTTCCAAATTATCTCATTTCACCTGTATTTCCTTTTTGGAAGAACGTAAAACGAAGTGAAAGTGACAGAGAATGCTCCTCAGGTGATGCACAACACGGCACAACTATTAGTTTCGAACAATCTCGGATTTTCATGGTTCCAAATTATCTCATTTTACCTGCATTTCCTGTTCGGAAGAACGTGAAACAAAGTGAAAATCCGAGAGAATGCTCTCCAGGTGATGCACAACACGGCACAACCATTAGTTTCAAACAATCTCGGATTTTCATGGTTCCAAATTATTTCATTTTACCTGTATTTCCTTTCCGGAGAAACGTGAAACGAAGTAAAAGTAGTAGAGAATGCTAATCAGGTGATGCACAACACGGCACAACCATTAGTTTCGAACAATCTCGGATTTTCATGGTTCCAAATAATCTCATTTTACCTGTATTTCCTTTTCGGAGAAACGTGAAACGAAGTAAAAGTAGTAGAGAATGCTAATCAGGTGATGCACAACACGGCACAACCATTAGTTTCGAACAATCTCGGATTTTCATGGTTCCAAATTATCTCATTTTACCTGCATTTCCTGTTCGGAAGAACGTCAAACAAAGTAAAAGTGTGAGAGAATGCTAATCAGGTGATGCACAACACGGCACAACCATTAGTTTCGAACAATCTCGGATATTTATGGTTCCAAATTATCTAATTTCACCTGTATTTCCTTTTTGGAAGAACGTAAAACGAGGTAAAAGTAGTGGAGAATGCTAATCAGGTGATGCGAAACACGGCACAACCATTAGTTTCAAACAATCTCGGATGTTCATGGTTCCAAATTATCTCATTTTACCTGTATTTTCTTTTTGGAAGAACGTAAAACGAAGTCAAATTGACAGAGAATGCTCTTCAGGTGATGCACAACACGGCACAACCCTTAGTTTCGAACAATCTCGGATTTTCATGGTTCCAAATTATCTCATTTCACCTGTATTTCCTTTTTGGAAGAACGTAAAACGAAGTGAAAGTGACAGAGAATGCTAATCAGGTGATGCACAACACGGAACAACCATGAGTTTCGAACAATACCGGATTTTCGTGGTTCCAAATTATCTTATTTTGCCTGTATTTCCTTCTCGAGAAATCGTGAAACAAAGTGAAAGTGAAAGAGAATGCTTTCCAGGTGATGCACAACACGGCACAACTATTAGTTTCGAACAATCTCGGATTTTCATGGTTCCAAATTATCTCATTTTACCTGTATTTCCTTTCCGGAGAAACGTGAAACGAAGTAAAAGTAGTAGAGAATGCTAATCAGGTGATGCACAACACGGCACAACCATTAGTTTGGAACAATCTCGGATTTTCATAGTTTCGAATTATCTCATTTTACCTGCATTTCCTTTTCGAAAAAACGTAAAACGAATTGAAAGTGACAGAGAATGCTAATCAGGTGATGCACAACACGGCACAACCATTAGTTTCAAACAATCTCGGATTTTCATGGTTCCAAATTATTTAATTTTGCCCGTATTTCCTTCTCGAAAAATCGTGAAACAAAGTGAAAGTGGGAGAGAATGCTCTTCAGGTGATGCACAACACGGCACAACCATTAGTTTCAGACGAACTCGGATTTTCATGGTTCCAAATTATTTCATTTTACCTGTATTTTCTTTCCGGAGAAACGTGAAACGAAGTAAAAGTAGTAGAGAATGCTAATCAGGTGATGCACAACACGGCACAACCATTAGTTTCGAACAATCTCGGATTTTCATGGTTCCAAATTATCTCATTTTACCTGCATTTCCTGTTCGGAAGAACGTGAAACGAAGTAAAAGTGTGAGAGAATGCTCTCCAGGTGATGCACAACACGGCACAACTATTAGTTTCGAACAATCTCGGATTTTCATGGTTCCAAATTATCTCATTTTACCTGCATTTCCTGTTCGGAAGAACGTGAAACAAAGTGAAAATGTGAGAGAATGCTCTCCAGGTGATGCACAACACGGCACAACCATTAGTTTCAAACAATCTCGGATTTTCATGGTTCCAAATTATTTCATTTTACCTGTATTTCCTTTCCGGAGAAACGTGAAACAAAGTAAAAGTAGTAGAGAATGCTAATCAGGTGATGCACAACACGGCACAACCATTAGTTTCGAACAATCTCGGATTTTCATGGTTCCAAATTATCTCATTTTACCTGCATTTCCTGTTCGGAAGAACGTGAAACAAAGTAAAAGTGTGAGAGAATGCTAATCAGGTGATGCACAACACGGCACAACCATTAGTTTCGAACAATCTCGGATATTCATGGTTCCAAATTATTTCATTTTACCTGTATTTCCTTTCCGGAGAAACGTGAAACGAAGTAAAAGTAGTAGAGAATGCTAATCAGGTGATGCACAACACGGCACAACCATTAGTTTCGAACAATCTCGGATTTTCATGGTTCCAAATTATTTCATTTTACCTGTATTTCCTTTCCGGAGAAACGTGAAACGAAGTAAAAGTAGTAGAGAATGCTAATCAGGTGATGCACAACACGGCACAACCATTAGTTTCGAACAATCTCGGATATTCATGGTTCCAAATTATCTCATTTTACCTGTATTTTCTTTTTGGAAGAACGTAAAACGAAGTAAAATTGACAGAGAATGCTCTTCAGGTGATGCACAACACGGCACAACCATTAGTTTCGAACAATCTCGGATTTTCATGGTTCCAAATTATCTCATTTCACCTGTATTTCCTTTTTGGAAGAACGTAAAACGAAGTGAAAGTGACAGAGAATGCTCTTCAGGTGATGCACAACACGTTACAACCATTAGTTTCGAACAATCTCGGATTTTCATGGTTCCAAATTATCTCATTTTACCTGTATTTTCTTTCCGGAGAAACGTGAAACGAAGTAAAAGTAGTAGAGAATGCTAATCAGGTGATGCACAACACGGCACAACCATTAGTTTCGAACAATCTCGGATTTTCATGGTTCCAAATTATCTCATTTTACCTGTATTTCCTTTTTGGAAGACCGTAAAACGAAGTGAAAGTGACAGAGAATACTCTTCAGGTGATGCACAACACGGCACAACCATTAGTTTCGAACAATCTCGGATTTTCATGGTTCCAAATTATCTCATTTTACCTGTATTTCCTTTTCGGAGAAACGTGAAACGAAGTAAAAGTAGTAGAGAATGCTAATCAGGTGATGCACAACACGGCACAACCCTTAGTTTCGAACAATCTCGGATTTTCATGGTTCCAAATTATCTCATTTCACCTGTATTTCCTTTTTGGAAGAACGTAAAACGAAGTGAAAGTGACAGAGAATGCTAATCAGGTGATGCACAACACGGCACAACCATGAGTTTCGAACAATCTCGGATTTTCATGGTTCCAAATTATCTCATTTTACCTGTATTTCCTTTCCGGAGAAACGTGAAACGAAGTAAAAGTAGTAGAGAATGCTAATCAGGTAATGCACAACACGGCACAACCATTAGTTTCGAACAATCTCGGATTTTCATGGTTCCAAATTATCTCATTTTACCTGCATTTCCTGTTCGGAAGAACGTGAAACAAAGTAAAAGTGTGAGAGAATGCTAATCAGGTGATGCACAACACGGCACAACCATTAGTTTCGAACAATCTCGGATATTCATGGTTCCAAATTATCTAATTTCACCTGTATTTCCTTTTTGGAAAAACGTAAAACGAAGTGAAGGTAGTAGAGAATGCTAATCAAGTGATGCACAACACGGCACAACCATTAGTTTCGAACAATCTCGGATTTTCATGGTTCCAAATTATCTCATTTCACCTGTATTTCCTTTTTGGAAGAAAGTAAAACGAAGTGAAAGTGACAGAGAATGCTCTTCAGGTGATGCACAACACGGCACAAACATTAGTTTCGAACAATCTCGGATTTTCATGGTTCCAAATTATCTCATTTTACCTGTATTTCCTTTTTGGAAAAACGTAAAACGAAGTGAAAGTGACAGAGAATGCTCCTCAGGTGATGCACAACACGGCACAACCATTAGTTTCGAACAATCTCGGATTTTCATGGTTCCAAATTATCTAATTTCACCTGTATTTTCTTTTTGGAAGAACGTAAAACAAAGTAAAAGTAGTAGAGAATGCTAATCAGGTGATGCACAACACGGCACAACCATTAGTTTCGAACAATCTCGGATTTTCATGGTTCCAAATTATCTCATTTCACCTGTATTTCCTTTTTGGAAGAACGTAAAACGAAGTGAAAGTGACAGAGAATGCTCCTCAGGTGATGCACAACACGGCACAACCATTAGTTTCGAACAATCTCGGATTTTCATGGTTCCAAATTATCTCATTTTACCTGCATTTTCTGTTCGGAAGAACGTGAAACAAAGTAAAAGTGTGAGAGAATGCTCTCCAGGTGATGCACAACACGGCACAACTATTAGTTTCAAACAATCTCGGATTTTCATGGTTCCAAATTATTTCATTTTACCTGTATTTCCTTTCCGGAGAAACGTGAAACGAAGTAAAAGTAGTAGAGAATGCTAATCAGGTGATGCACAACACGGCACAACCATTAGTTTCGAACAATCTCGGATTTTCATGGTTCCAAATTATCTCATTTCACCTGTATTTCCTTTTTGGAAGAACGTAAAACGAAGTGAAAGTGACAGAGAATGCTCTTCAGGTGATGCACAACACGTTACAACCATTAGTTTCGAACAATCTCGGATTTTCATGGTTCCAAATTATCTCATTTTACCTGCATTTCCTGTTCGGAAGAACGTGAAACAAAGTAAAAGTGTGAGAGAATGCTCTCCAGGTGATGCACAACACGGCACAACTATTAGTTTCGAACAATCTCGGATTTTCATGGTTCCAAATTATCTCATTTTACCTGCATTTCCTGTTCGGAAGAACGTGAAACATAGTGAAAATGTGAGAGAATGCTCTCCAGGTGATGCACAACACGGCACAACCATTAGTTTCAAACAATCTCGGATTTTCATGGTTCCAAATTATTTCATTTTACCTGTATTTCCTTTCCGGAGAAACGTGAAACAAAGTAAAAGTAGTAGAGAATGCTAATCAGGTGATGCACAACACGGCACAACCATTAGTTTCGAACAATCTCGGATTTTCATGGTTCCAAATTATCTCATTTTACCTGCATTTCCTGTTCGGAAGAACGTGAAACAAAGTAAAAGTGTGAGAGAATGCTAATCAGGTGATGCACAACACGGCACAACCATTAGTTTCGAACAATCTCGGATATTCATGGTTCCAAATTATTTCATTTTACCTGTATTTCCTTTCCGGAGAAACGTGAAACGAAGTAAAAGTAGTAGAGAATGCTAATCAGGTGATGCACAACACGGCACAACCATTAGTTTCGAACAATCTCGGATTTTCATGGTTCCAAATTATTTCATTTTACCTGTATTTCCTTTCCGGAGAAACGTGAAACGAAGTAAAAGTAGTAGAGAATGCTAATCAGGTGATGCACAACACGGCACAACCATTAGTTTCGAACAATCTCGGATTTTCATGGTTCCAAATTATCTCATTTTACCTGTATTTTCTTTTTGGAAGAACGTAAAACGAAGTAAAATTGACAGAGAATGCTCTTCAGGTGATGCACAACACGGCACAACCATTAGTTTCGAACAATCTCGGATTTTCATGGTTCCAAATTATCTCATTTCACCTGTATTTCCTTTTTGGAAGAACGTAAAACGAAGTGAAAGTGACAGAGAATGCTCTTCAGGTGATGCACAACACGTTACAACCATTAGTTTCGAACAATCTCGGATTTTCATGGTTCCAAATTATCTCATTTTACCTGCATTTCCTGTTCGGAAGAACGTGAAACAAAGTAAAAGTGTGAGAGAATGCTCTCCAGGTGATGCACAACACGGCACAACTATTAGTTTCGAACAATCTCGGATTTTCATGGTTCCAAATTATCTCATTTTACCTGCATTTCCTGTTCGGAAGAACGTGAAACAAAGTGAAAATGTGAGAGAATGCTCTCCAGGTGATGCACAACACGGCACAACCATTAGTTTCAAACAATCTCGGATTTTCATGGTTCCAAATTATTTCATTTTACCTGTATTTCCTTTCCGGAGAAACGTGAAACGGAGTAAAAGTAGTAGAGAATGCTAATCAGGTGATGCACAACACGGCACAACCATTAGTTTCGAACAATCTCGGATTTTCATGGTTCCAAATTATCTCATTTTACCTGTATTTCCTTTTCGGAGAAACGTGAAACGAAGTGAAAGTAGTAGAGAATGCTAATCAGGTGATGCACAACACGGCACAACCATTAGTTTCGAACAATCTCGGATTTTCATGGTTCCAAATTATCTCATTTTACCTGCATTTCCTGTTCGGAAGAACGTGAAACAAAGTAAAAGTGTGAGAGAATGCTAATCAGGTGATGCACAACACGGCACAACCATTAGTTTCGAACAATCTCGGATATTCATGGTTCCAAATTATCTAATTTCACCTGTATTTCCTTTTTGGAAGAACGTAAAACGAGGTAAAAGTAGTGGAGAATACTCTTCAGGTGATGCACAACACGGCACAACCATTAGTTTCGAACAATCTCGGATTTTCATGGTTCCAAATTATCTCATTTTACCTGTATTTCCTTTCCAAAGAAACGTGAAACGAAGTGAAAGTAGTAGAGAATGCTAATCAGGTGATGCACAACACGGCACAACCATCAGTTTCGAACAATCTCAGATTTTCATGGTTCCAAATTATCTCATTTTACCTGCATTTCCTGTTCGAAAGAACGTGAAACAAAGTGAAAGTGTGAGAGAATGCTCTCCAGGTGATGCACAACACGGCACAACCATTAGTTTCGAACAATCTCGGATTTTCATGGTTCCAAATTATTTCATTATACCTGTATTTCCTTTCCGGAGAAACGTGAAACGAAGTAAAAGTAGTAGAGAATGCTAATCAGGTGATGCACAACACGGCACAACCATCAGTTTCGAACAATCTCGGATTTTCATGGTTCCAAATTATCTCATTTCACCTGTATTTCCTTTTTGGAAGAACGTAAAACGAAGTGAAAGTGACAGAGAATGCTCTTCAGGTGATGCACAACACGTCACAACCATTAGTTTCGAACAATCTCGGATTTTCATGGTTCCAAATTATCTCATTTTACCTGTATTTCCTTTCCGGAGAAACGTGGAACGAAGTAAAGGTAGTAGAGAATGCTAATCAGGTGATGCACAACACGGCACAACCATTAGTTTCGAACAATCACGGATTTTCATGGTTCCAAATTATCTCATTTCACCTGTATTTCCTTTTTGGAAGAACGTAAAACGAAGTGAAAGTGACAGAGAATGCTCTTCAGGTGATGCACAACACGGAACAAACATTAGTTTCGAACAATCTCGGATTTTCATGGTTCCAAATTATCTCATTTTACCTGCATTTCCTGTTCGGAAGAACGTGAAACAAAGTAAAAGTGTGAGAGAATGCTCTCCAGGTGATGCACAACACGGCACAACTATTAGTTTCAAACAATCTCGGATTTTCATGGTTCCAAATTATTTCATTTTACCTGTATTTCCTTTCCGGAGAAACGTGAAACGAAGTAAAAGTAGTAGAGAATGCTAATCAGGTGATGCACAACACGGCACAACCATTAGTTTCGAACAATCTCGGATTTTCATGGTTCCAAATTATCTCATTTCACCTGTATTTCCTTTTTGGAAGAACGTAAAACGAAGTGAAAGTGACAGAGAATGCTCTTCAGGTGATGCACAACACGTTACAACCATTAGTTTCGAACAATCTCGGATTTTCATGGTTCCAAATTATCTCATTTTACCTGCATTTCCTGTTCGGAAGAACGTGAAACAAAGTAAAAGTGTGAGAGAATGCTCTCCAGGTGATGCACAACACGGCACAACTATTAGTTTCGAACAATCTCGGATTTTCATGGTTCCAAATTATCTCATTTTACCTGCATTTCCTGTTCGGAAGAACGTGAAACAAAGTGAAAATGTGAGAGAATGCTCTCCAGGTGATGCACAACACGGCACAACCATTAGTTTCAAACAATCTCGGATTTTCATGGTTCCAAATTATTTCATTTTACCTGTATTTCCTTTCCGGAGAAACGTGAAACAAAGTAAAAGTAGTAGAGAATGCTAATCAGGTGATGCACAACACGGCACAACCATTAGTTTCGAACAATCTCGGATTTTCATGGTTCCAAATTATCTCATTTTACCTGCATTTCCTGTTCGGAAGAACGTGAAACAAAGTAAAAGTGTGAGAGAATGCTAATCAGGTGATGCACAACACGGCACAACCATTAGTTTCGAACAATCTCGGATATTCATGGTTCCAAATTATCTAATTTCACCTGTATTTCCTTTTTGGAAGAACGTAAAACGAGGTAAAAGTAGTGGAGAATACTCTTCAGGTGATGCACAACACGGCACAACCATTAGTTTCGAACAATCTCGGATTTTCATGGTTCCAAATTATCTCATTTTACCTGTATTTCCTTTCCAAAGAAACGTGAAACGAAGTGAAAGTAGTAGAGAATGCTAATCAGGTGATGCACAACACGGCACAACCATCAGTTTCGAACAATCTCAGATTTTCATGGTTCCAAATTATCTCATTTTACCTGCATTTCCTGTTCGGAAGAACGTGAAACAAAGTGAAAGTGTGAGAGAATGCTCTCCAGGTGATGCACAACACGGCACAACCATTAGTTTCGAACAATCTCGGATTTTCATGGTTCCAAATTATTTCATTATACCTGTATTTCCTTTCCGGAGAAACGTGGAACGAAGTAAAAGTAGTAGAGAATGCTAATCAGGTGATGCACAACACGGCACAACCATCAGTTTCGAACAATCTCGGATTTTCATGGTTCCAAATTATTTCATTTCACCTGTATTTCCTTTTTGGAAGAACGTAAAACGAAGTGAAAGTGACAGAGAATGCTCTTCAGGTGATGCACAACACGTCACAACCATTAGTTTCGAACAATCTCGGATTTTCATGGTTCCAAATTATCTCATTTTACCTGTATTTCCTTTCCGGAGAAACGTGGAACGAAGTAAAGGTAGTAGAGAATGCTAATCAGGTGATGCACAACACGGCACAACCATCAGTTTCGAACAATCTCGGATTTTCATGGTTCCAAATTATCTCATTTCACCTGTATTTCCTTTTTGGAAGAACGTAAAACGAAGTGAAAGTGACAGAGAATGCTCTTCAGGTGATGCACAACACGTCACAACCATTAGTTTCGAACAATCTCGGATTTTCATGGTTCCAAATTATCTCATTTTACCTGTATTTCCTTTCCGGAGAAACGTGGAACGAAGTAAAGGTAGTAGAGAATGCTAATCAGGTGATGCACAACACGGCACAACCATTAGTTTCGAACAATCTCGGATTTTCATGGTTCCAAATTATCTCATTTTACCTGTATTTCCTTTTTGGAAGAACGTAAAACGAAGTGAAAAAGACAGAGAATGCTCTTCAGGTGATGCACAACACGGCACAACCATTAGTTTCGAACAATCTCGGATTTTCATGGTTCCAAATTATCTCATTTTACCTGCATTTCCTGTTCGGAAGAACGTGAAACAAAGTAAAAGTGTGAGAGAATGCTCTCCAGGTGATGCACAACACGGCACAACTATTAGTTTCAAACAATCTCGGATTTTCATGGTTCCAAATTATTTCATTTTACCTGCATTTCCTGTTCGGAAGAACGTGAAACAAAGTAAAAGTGTGAGAGAATGCTAATCAGGTGATGCACAACACGGCACAACCATTAGTTTCGAACAATCTCGGATATTCATGGTTCCAAATTATCTAATTTCACCTGTATTTCCTTTTTGGAAGAACGTAAAACGAGGTAAAAGTAGTGGAGAATACTCTTCAGGTGATGCACAACACGGCACAACCATTAGTTTCGAACAATCTCGGATTTTCATGGTTCCAAATTATCTCATTTTACCTGTATTTCCTTTCCGGAGAAACGTGGAACGAAGTAAAGGTAGTAGAGAATGCTAATCAGGTGATGCACAACACGGCACAACCATTAGTTTCGAACAATCTCGGATTTTCATGGTTCCAAATTATCTCATTTTACCTGTATTTCCTTTTTGGAAGAACGTAAAACGAAGTGAAAAAGACAGAGAATGCTCTTCAGGTGATGCACAACACGGCACAACCATTAGTTTCGAACAATCTCGGATTTTCATGGTTCCAAATTATCTCATTTTACCTGCATTTCCTGTTCGGAAGAACGTGAAACAAAGTAAAAGTGTGAGAGAATGCTCTCCAGGTGATGCACAACACGGCACAACCATTAGTTTCGAACAATCTCGGATTTTCATGGTTCCAAATTATTTCATTTTACCTGTATTTCCTTTTCGGAGAAACGTGAAACGAAGTAAAAGTAGTAGAGAATGCTAATCAGGTGATGCACAACACGGCACAACCATTAGTTTCGAACAATCTCGGATTTTCATGGTTCCAAATTATCTCATTTCACCTGTATTTCCTTTTTGGAAGAACGTAAAACGAAGTGAAAGTGACAGAGAATGCTCTTCAGGTGATGCACAACACGTTACAACCATTAGTTTCGAACAATCTCGGATTTTCATGGTTCCAAATTATCTCATTTTACCTGCATTTCCTGTTCGGAAGAACGTGAAACAAAGTAAAAGTGTGAGAGAATGCTCTCCAGGTGATGCACAACACGGCACAACTATTAGTTTCGAACAATCTCGGATTTTCATGGTTCCAAATTATCTCATTTTACCTGCATTTCCTGTTCGGAAGAACGTGAAACAAAGTGAAAATGTGAGAGAATGCTCCCCAGGTGATGCACAACACGGCACAACCATTAGTTTCAAACAATCTCGGATTTTCATGGTTCCAAATTATTTCATTTTACCTGTATTTCCTTTCCGGAGAAACGTGAAACAAAGTAAAAGTAGTAGAGAATGCTAATCAGGTGATGCACAACACGGCACAACCATTAGTTTCGAACAATCTCGGATTTTCATGGTTCCAAATTATCTCATTTTACCTGCATTTCCTGTTCGGAAGAACGTGAAACAAAGTAAAAGTGTGAGAGAATGCTAATCAGGTGATGCACAACACGGCACAACCATTAGTTTCGAACAATCTCGGATATTCATGGTTCCAAATTATCTAATTTCACCTGTATTTCCTTTTTGGAAGAACGTAAAACGAAGTCAAATTGACAGAGAATGCTCTTCAGGTGATGCACAACACGGCACAACCCTTAGTTTCGAACAATCTCGGATTTTCATGGTTCCAAATTATCTCATTTCACCTGTATTTCCTTTTTGGAAGAACGTAAAACGAAGTGAAAGTGACAGAGAATGCTAATCAGGTGATGCACAACACGGCACAACCATGAGTTTCGAACAATCTCGGATTTTCGTGGTTCCAAATTATCTTATTTTGCCTGTATTTCCTTCTCGAGAAATCGTGAAACAAAGTGAAAGTGAAAGAGAATGCTTTCCAGGTGATGCACAACACGGCACAACTATTAGTTTCGAACAATCTCGGATTTTCATGGTTCCAAATTATCTCATTTTACCTGTATTTCCTTTCCGGAGAAACGTGAAACGAAGTAAAAGTAGTAGAGAATGCTAATCAGGTGATGCACAACACGGCACAACCATTAGTTTGGAACAATCTCGGATTTTCATAGTTTCGAATTATCTCATTTTACCTGCATTTCCTTTTCGAAAAAACGTAAAACGAATTGAAAGTGACAGAGAATGCTAATCAGGTGATGCACAACACGGCACAACCATTAGTTTCAAACAATCTCGGATTTTCATGGTTCCAAATTATCTCATTTTACCTGTATTTCCTTTCCGGAGAAACGTGAAACGAAGTAAAAGTAGTAGAGAATGCTAATCAGGTGATGCACAACGCGGCACAACCATTAGTTTCGAACAATCTCGGATTTTCATGGTTCCGAATTATCTCATTTTACCTGCATTTCCTGTTCGGAAGAACGTGAAACAAAGTAAAAGTGTGAAAGAATGCTAATCAGGTGATGCACAACACGGCACAACCATTAGTTTCGAACAATCTCGGATATTCATGGTTCCAAATTATCTAATTTCACCTGTATTTCCTTTTTGGAAGAACGTAAAACGAAGTGAAAGTAGTAGAGAATGCTCATCAAGTGATGCACAACACGGCACAACCATTAGTTTCGAACAATCTCGGATTTTCATGGTTCCAAATTATCTCATTTCACCTGTATTTCCTTTTTGGAAGAACGTAAAACGAAGTGAAAGTGACAGAAAATGCTCTTCAGGTGATGCACAACACGGCACAAACATTAGTTTCGAACAATCTCGGATTTTCATGGTTCCAAATTATCTCATTTTACCTGTATTTCCTTTTTGGAAGAACGTAAAACGAAGTGAAAGTGACAGAGAATGCTCTTCAGGTGATGCACAACACGGCACAACCATTAGTTTCGAACAATTTTGGATATTCATGGTTCCAAATTATCTAATTTCACCTGTATTTCCTTTTTGGAAGAACGTAAAACGAGGTAAAAGTAGTGGAGAATGCTAATCAGGTGATGCGAAACACGGCACAACCATTAGTTTCAAACAATCTCGGATGTTCATGGTTCCAAATTATCTCATTTTACCTGTATTTTCTTTTTGGCAGAACGTAAAACGAAGTCAAATTGACAGAGAATGCTCTTCAGGTGATGCACAACACGGCACAACCCTTAGTTTCGAACAATCTCGGATTTTCATGGTTCCAAATTATCTCATTTCACCTGTATTTCCTTTTTGGAAGAACGTAAAACGAAGTGAAAGTGACAGAGAATGCTAATCAGGTGATGCACAACACGGCACAACCATGAGTTTCGAACAATCTCGGATTTTCGTGGTTCCAAATTATCTTATTTTGCCTGTATTTCCTTCTCGAGAAATCGTGAAACAAAGTGAAAGTGAAAGAGAATGCTCTTCAGGTGATGCACAACACGGCACAACCATTAGTTTCAGACGAACTCGGATTTTCATGGTTCCAAATTATTTCATTTTACCTGTATTTTCTTTCCGGAGAAACGTGAAACGAAGTAAAAGTAGTAGAGAATGCTAATCAGGTGATGCACAACACGGCACAACCATTAGTTTCGAACAATCTCGGATTTTCATGGTTCCAAATTATCTCATTTTACCTGTATTTCCTTTTTGGAAGAACGTAAAACGAAGTGAAAGTGACAGAGAATGCTCTTCAGGTGATGCACAACACGGCACAACCATTAGTTTCAAACAATTTCGGATTTTCAAGGTTCCAAATTATTTCATTTTACCTGTATTTCCTTTCCGGAGAAACGTGAAACGAAGTAAAAGTAGTAGAGAATGCTAATCAGGTGATGCACAACACGGCAAAACCATCAGTTTCGAACAATCTCGGATTTTCATGGTTCCAAATTATTTCATTTTAACTGTATTTCCTTTCCGGAGAAACGTGAAACGAAGTAAAAGTAGTAGAGAATGCTAATCAGGTGATGCACAACACGGCACAACCATCAGTTTCGAACAATCTCGGATTTTCATGGTTCCAAATTATCTCATTTGACCTGTATTTCCTTTTTGGAAGAACGTAAAACGAAGTGAAAGTGACAGAGAATGCTCTTCAGGTGATGCACAACACGTCACAACCATTAGTTTCGAACAATCTCGGATTCTCATGGTTCCAAATTATCTCATTTTACCTGTATTTCCTTTCCGGAGAAACGTGGAACGAAGTAAAGGTAGTAGAGAATGCTAATCAGGTGATGCACAACACGGCACAACCATTAGTTTCGAACAATCTCGGATTTTCATGGTTCCAAATTATCTCATTTCACCTGTATTTCCTTTTTGGAAGAACGTAAAACGAAGTGAAAGTGACAGAGAATGCTCTTCAGGTGATGCACATTACGGCACAACCATTAGTTCCGAACAATCTCGGATTTTCATGGTTCCAAATTATCTCATTTTACCTGTATTTCCTTTTTGGAAGAACGTAAAACGAAGTGAAAGTGACAGAGAATGCTCTTCAGGTGATGCACAACACGGCACAACCATTAGTTTCAAACAATCTCGGATTTTCATGGTTCCAAATTATTTCATTTTACCTGTATTTCCTTTCCGGAGAAACGTGGAACAAAGTAAAAGTAGTAGAGAATGCTAATCAGGTGATGCACAACACGGCACAACCATTAGTTTCGAACAATTTCGGATTTTCATGGTTCCAAATTATTTCATTTCATCTGTATTTCCTTTCCGGAGAAACGTGAAACAAAGTAAAAGTAGTAGAGAATGCTAATCAGGTGATGCACAACACGGCACAACCATTAGTTTCGAACAATCTCGGATTTTCATGGTTCCAAATTATCTCATTTCACCTGTATTTCCTTTTTGGAGGAACGTAAAACGAAGTGAAAGTGACAGAGAATGCTCCTCAGGTGATGCACAACACGGCACAACCATTAGTTTCGAACAATCTCGGATTTTCATGGTTACAAATTATCTCATTTTACCTGCATTTCCTGTTCGGAAGAACGTGAAACAAAGTGAAAATGTGAGAGAATGCTCTCCAGGTGATGCACAACACGGCACAACCATTAGTTTCAAACAATCTCGGATTTTCATGGTTCCAAATTATTTCATTTTACCTGTATTTCCTTTCCGGAGAAACGTGAAACAAAGTGAAAGTAGTAGAGAATGCTGATCAGGTGATGCACAACACGGCACAACCATTAGTTTCGAACAATCTCGGATTTTCATGGTTCCAAATTATCTAATTTCACCTGTATTTCCTTTCCGGAGAAACGTGAAACGAAGTAAAAGTAGTAGAGAATGCTAATCAGGTGATGCACAACACGGCACAACCATTAGTTTCGAACAATCTCGGATTTTCATGGTTCCAAATTATCTCATTTTACCTGCATTTTCTGTTCGGAAGAACGTAAAACAAAGTAAAAGTGTGAAAGAATGCTAATCAGGTGATGCACAACACGGCACAACCATTAGTTTCGAACAATCTCGGATATTCATGGTTCCAAATTATCTAATTTCACCTGTATTTCCTTTTTGGAAGAACGTAAAACGAAGTGAAAGTAGTAGAGAATGCTCATCAAGTGATGCACAACACGGCACAACCATTAGTTTCGAACAATCTCGGATTTTCATGGTTCCAAATTATCTCATTTCACCTGTATTTCCTTTTTGGAAGAACGTAAAACGAAGTGAAAGTGACAGAAAATGCTCTTCAGGTGATGCACAACACGGCACAAACATTAGTTTCGAACAATCTCGGATTTTCATGGTTCCAAATTATCTCATTTTACCTGTATTTCCTTTCCGGAGAAACGTGAAACGAAGTAAAAGTAGTAGAGAATGCTAATCAGGTGATGCACAACACGGCACAACCATTAGTTTCGAACAATCTCGGATTTTCATGGTTCCAAATTATCTCATTTTACCTGTATTTCCTTTTTGGAAGAACGTAAAACGAAGTGAAAGTGACAGAGAATGCTCTTCAGGTGATGCACAACACGGCACAACCATTAGTTTCAAACAATTTCGGATTTTCAAGGTTCCAAATTATTTCATTTTACCTGTATTTCCTTTCCGGAGAAACGTGAAACGAAGTAAAAGTAGTAGAGAATGCTAATCAGGTGATGCACAACACGGCACAACCATCAGTTTCGAACAATCTCGGATTTTCATGGTTCCAAATTATTTCATTTTAACTGTATTTCCTTTCCGGAGAAACGTGAAACGAAGTAAAAGTAGTAGAGAATGCTAATCAGGTGATGCACAACACGGCACAACCATCAGTTTCGAACAATCTCGGATTTTCATGGTTCCAAATTATCTCATTTGACCTGTATTTCCTTTTTGGAAGAACGTAAAACGAAGTGAAAGTGACAGAGAATGCTCTTCAGGTGATGCACAACACGTCACAACCATTAGTTTCGAACAATCTCGGATTCTCATGGTTCCAAATTATCTCATTTTACCTGTATTTCCTTTCCGGAGAAACGTGGAACGAAGTAAAGGTAGTAGAGAATGCTAATCAGGTGATGCACAACACGGCACAACCATTAGTTTCGAACAATCTCGGATTTTCATGGTTCCAAATTATCTCATTTCACCTGTATTTCCTTTTTGGAAGAACGTAAAACGAAGTGAAAGTGACAGAGAATGCTCTTCAGGTGATGCACATTACGGCACAACCATTAGTTCCGAACAATCTCGGATTTTCATGGTTCCAAATTATCTCATTTTACCTGTATTTCCTTTTTGGAAGAACGTAAAACGAAGTGAAAGTGACAGAGAATGCTCTTCAGGTGATGCACAACACGGCACAACCATTAGTTTCAAACAATCTCGGATTTTCATGGTTCCAAATTATTTCATTTTACCTGTATTTCCTTTCCGGAGAAACGTGGAACAAAGTAAAAGTAGTAGAGAATGCTAATCAGGTGATGCACAACACGGCACAACCATTAGTTTCGAACAATTTCGGATTTTCATGGTTCCAAATTATTTCATTTCATCTGTATTTCCTTTCCGGAGAAACGTGAAACAAAGTAAAAGTAGTAGAGAATGCTAATCAGGTGATGCACAACACGGCACAACCATTAGTTTCGAACAATCTCGGATTTTCATGGTTCCAAATTATCTCATTTCACCTGTATTTCCTTTTTGGAGGAACGTAAAACGAAGTGAAAGTGACAGAGAATGCTCCTCAGGTGATGCACAACACGGCACAACCATTAGTTTCGAACAATCTCGGATTTTCATGGTTACAAATTATCTCATTTTACCTGCATTTCCTGTTCGGAAGAACGTGAAACAAAGTGAAAATGTGAGAGAATGCTCTCCAGGTGATGCACAACACGGCACAACCATTAGTTTCAAACAATCTCGGATTTTCATGGTTCCAAATTATTTCATTTTACCTGTATTTCCTTTCCGGAGAAACGTGAAACAAAGTGAAAGTAGTAGAGAATGCTGATCAGGTGATGCACAACACGGCACAACCATTAGTTTCGAACAATCTCGGATTTTCATGGTTCCAAATTATCTAATTTCACCTGTATTTCCTTTCCGGAGAAACGTGAAACGAAGTAAAAGTAGTAGAGAATGCTAATCAGGTGATGCACAACACGGCACAACCATTAGTTTCGAACAATCTCGGATTTTCATGGTTCCAAATTATCTCATTTTACCTGCATTTTCTGTTCGGAAGAACGTAAAACAAAGTAAAAGTGTGAAAGAATGCTAATCAGGTGATGCACAACACGGCACAACCATTAGTTTCGAACAATCTCGGATATTCATGGTTCCAAATTATCTAATTTCACCTGTATTTCCTTTTTGGAAGAACGTAAAACGAAGTGAAAGTAGTAGAGAATGCTCATCAAGTGATGCACAACACGGCACAACCATTAGTTTCGAACAATCTCGGATTTTCATGGTTCCAAATTATCTCATTTCACCTGTATTTCCTTTTTGGAAGAACGTAAAACGAAGTGAAAGTGACAGAAAATGCTCTTCAGGTGATGCACAACACGGCACAAACATTAGTTTCGAACAATCTCGGATTTTCATGGTTCCAAATTATCTCATTTTACCTGTATTTCCTTTCCGGAGAAACGTGAAACGAAGTAAAAGTAGTAGAGAATGCTAATCAGGTGATAAACAACACGGCACAACCATCAGTTTCGAACAATCTCGGATTTTCATGGTTCCAAATTATCTCATTTCACCTGTATTTCCTTTTTGGAAGAACGTAAAACGAAGTGAAAGTGACAGAGAATGCTCTTCAGGTGATGCACAACACGTTACAACCATTAGTTTCGAACAATCTCGGATTTTCATGGTTCCAAATTATCTCATTTCCTGTTCGGAAGAACGTGAAACAAAGTAAAAGTGTGAGAGAATGCTCTCCAGGTGATGCACTGTAACATCCTCACCTCAGTACGGACGTTTTTTTTCACTTCCACGTTATTTCACTTTGATAAAACTAACTAACTTCATGTTTGCGTATGAATACTACTCCATATATAAATATATTCTCTATATTTTATATCATTAATAATTATAACCATATATAAACAAATGCACTTTATTATAATTATAATACAAAGTATAAACTATGAAACACTGTCACTTGAATAATACAAAGTATAAGTTATAGAAAACTGTCACTATACACACTCGCGACGACAACCCTTGCGAATGTCCCGTACGAGGACGAACTCAGGACTGGCCCAGGTAGCGACGCAAAGGTAGCAGCGTGCCCAGCGATCATGATTCATCACCAGGTGCAACTCCAACTCGAAAACAAGACCATAAAACAAAACATGAAAACAAGGTCATAAAACCCTTAGACGCGGACCACGCGCCCCTTCACTTACCTGAGGACCTTCAGACTACCTCTGGTCACCGAAGCGAGCACGTCGGAGCCCCTCACCTGAAAACAGAAAAGTGTTAGTTGCGTGCACCCCAAGTGAACTATCAGACTATCGTATCCCAACTAAAGTGTTACTGAACTAAGTGAACAATTGTTATCTAGTATAAGTGCATATTGTTTAATCAGAACTCTGAACTATATTATTCAACTAAAACTTTGGACATTCGAAATTATATTTATGAAACGTGGACTTGGGTCCCAGGAATGCAAACTGTAAACATTGCTGGGGCGACCACGCCACTCCGTATCTAAACATAAACACATTTCGGCAGAGCGCGGTCACGTAGGCACGGCTTCCCCTTGCCCCGCGACCTCGCATATCATTTCTTTATATACTGCATAAGGAGCAGGGTTGGTAGCGTAAATTAATCAGTACTAGTTCAGAGCTCAAACCGAGCAGTTCGATTCTTAGGAGTCATTTTCTAAATCTCATACTCTTGGGAGTATTGCCAAATCCATTTATTCTTATATTAATAACCAGTTAAAAGTATTATAACCTCATATTATATTCAAGTTTTCTATTATAAAATATAAACCAAGTTAAACTACATTCAACTATAATTATTCAAAACCCTACTTACCCGCAACGAGGAACAAGAAGTCTCCAGCTCAGGACCAAGCAGCAGCAAACATCGTAAGTAAATATTAACCAGTCGCATCTATTTCCCTTTTTCCAAAATCTCCTGGTTATCCGTGTGTGGCTACGCCAGAGCTGAAAGAGGCCGACACATCCCTTGATAAGCGGTGCAATAGCCGAAAGACGCTTTTTCCTTGAGTTAATGATCCTGATTAACTCAAACCTGTTGATTCGAGCGGCGCTAGGGCTGAAAGACGCTTAATCGACATCCCTACGCACCTGTTGGTATGGGCGGCGCTAGAGCTGAAAACGCCTAACCAACATTCTTTCTTTCCCTCGTAGATGCCCGAAACCCGTAGACGACACCGGGCAGGTAGACGCTTCAAAGCTAAAAGAGCTAAGGCCGCAGTCAGGACCGCTATTCGCACGGCTTTAAGAGAAACCAAACGTCCACAGCCGCCTCCAGTCGAATCACCGAGATCCCCATCACCGGTAATAGAATTACCTAGGGCGCCTACTCCAGAATATAGAGATCAGCACGGGCAACCTATTGACGCAGAATTATACAATCATATACAGGAATATTTAGATCAGTCACAGGACGACGAGGGTTACCAAACCTCAGATACAGATATTATTCCCCCTTGTCCCCGGGCTATACCAATTGCACAAGCACGGGCTTACCAATAACCCGCTACGCCCCTTACCGTTCATAAATTCACGCATAGCTAACCTGTGTATAATGTTATTTTGTGAAATATAAATCCTTTGTTAAACGAATTACCTAATTTCTTGTCAGATCCCTGACATCCCAACACGTAGTGTTTAGCGACCTAATAAGTCCACTCAGGGATCCGAAGGTCACTGACGGGTCAGATATCAAAATCCCTTTTAATTTTCTAAAATCAACCCGGGACGTGACAAAATTTGGTGACAGCGGTGGGATGTGAAAGATAAGAATTAGGTAAAACATAGGAAATTGACCGCGTATAAAAAAAAAATATATATTAAAATGGGTCCACCAACTACACGTAGTGGCACGACATTTACCGCAGAACAATTAGAAACACTACAAGCTCAAATCACACAAAGGGAAAAAGAAGTAGAAGAGAGAGAGACGGCTTTTCTAGAGACGCAGCGCAAAATACGCGAAAAGGAAAAGAAATTAGAGGACGCACAAGAAAAACAAATGGAGTTAGATCAGGAGAACGAAAGACTTAGAATAGAAATATCCAGGAGAAAAGAGGAATTAATCTCGGCGACAGGTTCAGAAACAATACATGCCGCAAGAGCACCCCTCTTACCCCCCTCACCTGTTCCGACGCACGAATCAACCGCGGACGTTACACCAGGAAGTACTCCGCGAAGAAATATTTCAGCAGATAACACAATATTAGCGGAACAAGTATTGGCTTTACAACACCAAATAAATACAATTCAGAACCGAAGTATCAATGTACCCGATTTTTATATTTCGATTAAAGACGCGATTCAAACTGTCCCGGCATTTGACGGAGACACAAATAAATTAACTACATTTTTACAAGCATGTTGGAAGGCTAGGGAATTAGTTTCACCTGCAAACGAGAGAATTCTGGTGAGAACATTAAAACACAAGCTTACTGACAGGGCATACCAAATTTTAGCGCGAGATGATTTCGATTCAGTAGTAGAATTCGCAGACAGATTATCCTCATTATTCAGCTCGCTGAAAACCACAAATCATTACCGTGGAGATTTGGCTAACATCTTCAAGGGAAGTAATGAGCACATCATAGACTATATCATACGAGTAAAGACGCTGAAAGATGCCATCTTAGATAGCGAGAGACGAAGTGGGTATTTCACTAGAGACTTAATCTACAACACGGAATGCGAGGCATCAGAAAGCCTCAAACGTGGACTCCCCAGTTTATTCCGACACTCGTTAGTCTTACTTAACCCTACGGACTTTGAAGATACCTGTGCGAAGGCAATCATGATAGGAAGACAATTGGAAGAAGAAGCTATGAGAGAGCGCGACAAGCAACGCCCCCAGAATTACCTCCCTAAAACTCCAACCTGTCAAAAATGCAATCGGAGTAACCACACAACCAGTCAATGCACGGCTAGAATAGCCACGCCTCTGAACCAACACCAAGGACCAGTCCCAGTGCAGGATAGGCGTAACGAGAGGCCAACCGTCCACTTCCAGCAAACCGAAGGGAACCGCGAAAATAGGCAACGCCCCATATGCGCGTACTGTAAGAATATAGGTCATACCATCGAACAATGCCGCAAAAAGCAGTACAACGATCAACTCGCGCAACGCCAAAGAACTGGAAATACGGGAAACGGGCAGGGTCGTCCGCAACAACAGGTAGACGGGCAGACAGACCGGACCCGAAACAGTCTACCTATTCAGGTCATTCAGGAGGAAATCGAAATGATACCGGAGGACATCCAGTCGTGTTCTTACACAACTTCGGAACAAGTGATGTGCCCGCAATAGAAATAGATTCACCGGATCTCATGACAAGTGCAAAAATTTTGATAGATTCGGGAGCAGAAACTAACGTCATTAAATACAAAAACATTAAAAACCCTGCAGAAATTAACAGGAGCATTATATTGGCAATCAAAGGGATTACCAATAATATAGTACACACCCTAGGGCAAATAGTACTAAATATTTCAGGAATTCGCGTGGGGTTCCACGTTGTTAACGACTCGTTCAACATAAATCAGGATGGCATCCTAGGATCTGCCTTTCTTACGGAGACAGGAGCAATAATCAATTACAAAAAAAATAAGCTACAGTTAGACGATAAGGCCTTTTACTTCTTAGGAAGTACCCATACGCTCCAAGCCCGAGCAATGCAAGTATTCAAAGTTAAGGCCGCAAACCCAGATAAATTAACCGAAGGTTACATACCTAAGATGCAATCACCAGTAGGAGTTTACACAGGCCAGGCGGTCTGCAGAATCATCGAAGACAAAGTAATCCTTCCAATCATCAACACGAGCGAATCTGAAATCAAAGTACAATTACCAATTATTAATGTGCAACCCTTCCTTGAACCACCTGGAATACAGGAGGGAGTAGTAAGTATAGCCGGCATCCAAACGGAAACACCAGACGTATTATCCCTTCTCCGGCTGGACCATTTAAACAAAGAAGAAAGAAAATATATAGAAGAACTAGTCTTACAAAACGCAGATAGATTCCAGATACCAGGAACACCATTAGAGGCAACTACAGTTATAGAACATAAAATAACAACCACAGATGACGGACCCGTCGTAACTAAGCAGTATCGATACCCACCTATCCACAAAGAAGAAATTACCAAGCAGGTAAAGGAACTCGAATCCGGAGGAATAATCACACCTTCCATATCACCCTATAGTTCACCCCTTTGGATTGTCCCCAAAAAACCAGACTCCCAAGGAAATACGAGGTGGAGAATGGTAATCGACTACAGACAGTTAAACGAAAAAACAATTGGCGACGCATATCCGTTACCCAATATAACAGACATACTGGACCAGTTAGGTAGCGCCAAATACTTCTCGGTGTTCGACTTGGCATCAGGTTTCCACCAGATAAAAATGGCACAGAAAGATGAAGAAAAAACCGCTTTTTCAACACCTTTTGGACACTTTCAATTCCAACGAATGCCATTCGGTTTGAAAAACGCGCCAGCGACATTTCAACGCCTCATGGATAGAGTATTAACAGGGTTACAGGGAACAGAAATGTTTGTTTACCTCGATGACATCGTTATATACGCAAGCTCTCTTCAAGAGCACACACGAAAATTTAATCTATTAATTAACAGACTTCGATCAGCTAACCTCAAACTCCAACCCGATAAATGTGAATTCTTGCGAAAAGAAGTAAACTACCTTGGTCACATCATTTCAGAGGAAGGGCTAAAACCCGACCCCAAAAAATTAGAAGCTGTAAAAAACTTTCCAATCCCTAAAACACCGAAAAATATAAAGCAGTTCCTTGGACTCGCAGGATACTATCGGCGATTCATTCAAAATTTTTCCAAAATAGCAAAACCGTTGACGGAACTATTAAAAAAGGATAGAAAATTCAATTGGACGGAAAAACAAACCGAGGCCTTTGTAACATTACGGGATAAATTATGTGAAAAACCAATATTGCAGTATCCAGACTTTAACGAACCCTTTATAGTTACAACAGACGCATCGGGAATAGCTATCGGAGCAGTACTCAGTCAAGGACAAGTAGGAAAAGATTTACCAGTAGCATATACATCACGGATATTAAACAAGGCAGAACAAAACTATTCAACTACCGAAAAGGAATTATTAGCAATGGTATATGCCGTAAAGCATTTCAGACCGTATCTTTATGGGAAACATTTCACGTTAATAACTGATCATCGCCCTTTAACGTGGCTCCAATCATTAAAAGACCCTTCTTCCAGACTTGCTCGATGGAAAGTCCACCTCATGGACTATGAATTCACTATCCGATACAAGCCAGGTAGAATCAACGAAAACGCAGACGCATTGTCACGGAATCCAGTAGAAAGCGAAACATGCGCACAAATATTACAAATTACAGAAATAGACGGGGATCTTTTCTCCGCACCCAAGGACTATGCGTTAGCACATTGCGTTTCAGAAGATTTTAAAATGGGAGCAGGCATTGCAAAGAAGTTCGCGGAAAAATTTAAGAATAGAGAAGCGCTACAGCAATTAAAACTAACAGTAGGCGAAGTAGCCAGAATCAAGATCAATAAACAGAATATATTTTATTTGATAACTAAACAAAAATATTTTGAAAAACCCACATACAAGGATCTAGAAACCGCGTTACGCGCTATGAAACAAGTATGTGAAAAAGAAAAAATATACAAAATTGCTATGCCACGAATAGGATGCGGATTAGATAGGTTAAATTGGGCACGAGTTAGGGGACTTTTATCCACTATATTCCCTGACCCCTTTTTCCTAAAAATTTACAGTTTAGAAGACAGTGAATCTTCAAGCCCTGACGACGAGATATTTGAGACACCTGAAACGTCCGGTAGAGAAATGCCAAGAATCATAGAGGAGGAGGACATTCCCCCTCAATTTAGTATCAATATGCCAATCGACTCTGAAACAGAGCCACCTGAATCTTCGTTAATAGTAGAGGAAGGAACAGCAGAAGACCCTGAGGGATCATACGTAGAAGAAGAGTACCACAGCAGCGCGGAAACTAGCCCTCAGGATCCCGACGCACTTGGGTCTCAAACAGAGTCATCCGAAGAAAGCGACGATGCAATCTTTAGCGATGAGGAAGGTCAACCTAGGCTCAACGAAGAACCCCTCTTTGTTGAATCTAGAGATAGATTGAGTATGCATAAGGGGAATAGCGTATTCTTTATTACCCAACGTGGCGAGCCAATAGATGAAGGAGCTAAGGATTTGTGCAAGTACGAAAAATTACCAAAATTTGCGCACATACAATTAGCCAGAGCAAAAGTCCATCAAGCTAGTAACCGCCATTTGATAGGGTTACCTATAAAAGAAGGGACATCTACACCGTTAGACGAAGAAGTATTTAATGAAGCCTTCGCATCACTACAAGATGTAATCACTGAATTACAATTAACGGAAATTGGAATAGCACAGACGGCAAGAATAGACACCTTGTGCTGGAAAGAAATTATTCGCAGAATAAGACTCCAATTGATTGACACTGGGTGCAAAATCACTGTATACAAACAACTCGTCAAAATACCAGACGACGAAGAGACTTCCGGAATTATAAGGGAAAATCACGAAAGTAGTATAGGAGGACACAAAGGCGTAACGAAAACCTTTGCGCGCATCAGACAAAGATACTATTGGACAGGTATGAAGAAGCAAATAGAGGACTTCATAAGGGTATGTATAAAGTGCCAGACCCAAAAATTGACTCGAGTAAAAACGCGAAAACCTATGATCCTCACGGACACCCCAGACTCAGCATTCGATAAGATATCAATGGACATTGTGGGACCATTACCCTTAACTCCCCAAGGTAACGAATACATACTAACAGTCCAGGATCAACTAACAAAATACTCAGTCGCAATCGCGTTAAAAGATGTAAAATCAGAAACCATAGCTAATGGACTCATAATGGAGGTAATAAACAAGTACGGCGCCCCCAGAAAAATATTAACAGATCAAGGAGCAAATTTAACCAGCTCACTCATGCGTCAAATCGCCAAGAAATATAAAATCGAACAGGTCAAAACTACCGCTTTTCATCCCCAATCGAACGGCTCAATCGAGAGATCCCATCATGTATTAACTGAATATTTAAAGCAGTATATTAACAAGAAGAACAATTGGGACGAATGGTTAAGCTACGCGATGTTCTCTTACAATACCAGTACACACGAAGGTACTAAATGGACTCCCTATGAACTCGTATTTGGCAAGGTAGCAAGAGTACCCTCGGCAAACGAAATCATTGAAGAAACCCTTGACCGTACGTACGCAGACTACTTTATAGAATTGAGTAAAAAAATACGCGAGAGTCAAAACATTGCAAAGGAGAATTCAATCTCCGCTAAACAGCGATCAAAACGGTACTATGACCGTAAAGTACACAATGTTGAGTTCGAAAAAGGAAATCAAGTCTTTCTCTTGAAGGAACCTTCAAAAGGAAAATTTGATGCCCAGTATACAGGTCCCCACGAGGTCCTGGATACATTACCTAATAATAACGCTAGAATAAGAATAGGCAATAAGGAGAAAGTAGTTCACTACAACAAGCTAAAACAAGCAAAACTCTAAATAAACCTATACGTTATACACGTAATCCTTATGATAAAACCCTAGACCTAGTTAATCACTATCAATAAGTAATTCATGTATGTTTTAGATGAGAATTCCGGACGAAGTTCGAAAAAACCCAAGATTTTACAGGCGGCCTAATTGGCCAAAGGAAAGAATCAAAATCGCGGAGTGTGGTAGAGACTTAGATATTTTCACCGGGAGAACCCTCCACGAATGGGAGAAAATAATCATAAAATGGACACACGAGATCAATACAATTAGAAATTTTAACGGGAAACTTATTGTAACCGAGATACTAGAGGAAAGCGACTTCCTAGACGCTTTGAAAAATTCTGATAACAATGTTATATTATTAACATATGGTTCTGCTGAACCCTCAACTCGCGATTTTCATATAGGGATTAAAAAGAACAACGTCCCGAATTACTTAAATGGATTTTATTATATAGAAATGTAAGAAAAAATAATCATGTAAGCATACGCAAAACCTAATAAAAGTACACTGGAACCTTCTGTTCCAGATGGCAGCATTACTAATACTACTTTCAACTATAATTGCAACGGTCAACTGCCTAATAGGATTCGATTGTACACACGGAAAATTAAACGTCACCACAATTAACCTGTTGGAACCTGTAACCTGCAATGTCCCTGAAGTACAACCACAGGAAGAAAAGGTCTACGCTCAACTACTACAACTAACGGAATTCCGCACTACCGATGCCATTCAATGCCGAATAGAAATAGACAGAACGGTGTATCATTGTGGGATGCATTCCCACGTTTCATTAGTCGAACTTGGACGACAGGAATATATTAAATTCACATCTAAAGAAACTTGCCATCAACTATACAGAGAAGGAAGTATCGAAATCTGGCCTGGGAAATTCCTAAATAACATTCCACAAAATGCCACCACCAGGCGTTCGGTTACCCTCAGTGGAGGACTCGCTACGGACGGATCCTGCCAACCGGGATTCTTCGATGACCAGTATGGACAATGGACTAGCGTGGTAGTACAGGCTATCGTAAAAATATCAGTCACTAAACAAAAAGCCACAATAAAACTCAATAATGACAAAATAGTATTTCAAACCGGATTAACTTGTGATTTTTCAACCGCGTCATGCTCGGACGAAGAAGGCGGAAATCTGTATTGGGAAGTAGTTCCCGAAGATAATTGCAAATTCACATCATATGATGTACTTCATGAAGGCTATATAACCAGGGTACAAGCATCAGAGCAAGAACCCGTTGTGTATTCAATCACATCTCAGGACATCACTTTTGCGTTAATTAAAACCACAGAAGTAAGAATTTGTGGCTATTCACTTTTCAAAACAGAACACCCGAAATTATTCATCTTCGAAACCAGCCAAGGGAACACGTTCAAGACAAAGGGGACGTTACCCATCGAGAGCATCGACATCTTCACTTATGTAAACTCAAAATTTATCTACGTGGAAAAGCATATCCGGCAACAAATGACGGAATTGTATAAAGATGTCATTTTACAAAAATGTGAACTGGAAAAGCAAGTATTGAAAAATAGCCTGACACTTGCAACCATACTACCAGATGAATTTGCCTATAACGTAATGGGAGGACCAGGACATATGGCAACCATTGCTGGAGAAGTGGCTCACATTGTCAAGTGCATACCTGTATCTTGCGCAGTAAGGGAAACACAGGACTGCTACACGGAACTACCCGTAACAATGAGGAATACTTCGTACTTCTTAACACCGAAATCAAAAATCCTAGTTAAGAAAGGTACACAGGTCGAATGCAACCGCATATTGGCACCCATGTACCGGATCGACGATGTATGGTATAGATTCACCCCGCATCACGAGGAAGTTCTGCCACCCAAGGCTCTACAGCATCAAACACAATACACCTGGAAATTCATTGACACAGAGACATTGGCAATCAGCGGTATTTATGGACAAAAAGATATTGACCGATTCCGAGACCATCTTCTTTTTCCTGCAGAAAGACCAGCTATCCTAAATAATCTCGCTAGAGGAATGACGGGAAAAGAGACACGAGCTGACGGAAGTTCTATATACAACCTATTCAACGAACAAATATTCGAGCAAATCGCTGACTCCACATACCGTAAAGTATGGGGAGGATTTATCACTTTTGGCTCAGCAACAGCAGGCGTTATGGGAATATTAATAGTTATTAGAATCATCAAGTTAGTAGTCGACACTATCATACATGGTTACACCTTACACCAAGTCTATGGATGGAGTTTGAAGCTACTAGGCTCACTATGGACATCGGTGACTCACCTTCTTATTTATCTGGGACATCAAAGTGCACAAGCCCAAGATAAGAAAGACGTTGAAAAGGCCGAGATCAGTCTTCCATCGGCAGCACCACCAGAAGAAGAAGAAAACCTTTATCCACAACTAGTGCAACTGAGAAATAACATGGAAAACGGAATAACTAACGGAGTTCGTTATTCCAATATAAGGGGGGAGGTGTAACATCCTCACCTCAGTACGGACGTTTTTTTTCACTTCCACGTTATTTCACTTTGATAAAACTAACTAACTTCATGTTTGCGTATGAATACTACTCCATATATAAATATATTCTCTATATTTTATATCATTAATAATTATAACCATATATAAACAAATGCACTTTATTATAATTATAATACAAAGTATAAACTATGAAACACTGTCACTTGAATAATACAAAGTATAAGTTATAGAAAACTGTCACTATACACACTCGCGACGACAACCCTTGCGAATGTCCCGTACGAGGACGAACTCAGGACTGGCCCAGGTAGCGACGCAAAGGTAGCAGCGTGCCCAGCGATCATGATTCATCACCAGGTGCAACTCCAACTCGAAAACAAGACCATAAAACAAAACATGAAAACAAGGTCATAAAACCCTTAGACGCGGACCACGCGCCCCTTCACTTACCTGAGGACCTTCAGACTACCTCTGGTCACCGAAGCGAGCACGTCGGAGCCCCTCACCTGAAAACAGAAAAGTGTTAGTTGCGTGCACCCCAAGTGAACTATCAGACTATCGTATCCCAACTAAAGTGTTACTGAACTAAGTGAACAATTGTTATCTAGTATAAGTGCATATTGTTTAATCAGAACTCTGAACTATATTATTCAACTAAAACTTTGGACATTCGAAATTATATTTATGAAACGTGGACTTGGGTCCCAGGAATGCAAACTGTAAACATTGCTGGGGCGACCACGCCACTCCGTATCTAAACATAAACACATTTCGGCAGAGCGCGGTCACGTAGGCACGGCTTCCCCTTGCCCCGCGACCTCGCATATCATTTCTTTATATACTGCATAAGGAGCAGGGTTGGTAGCGTAAATTAATCAGTACTAGTTCAGAGCTCAAACCGAGCAGTTCGATTCTTAGGAGTCATTTTCTAAATCTCATACTCTTGGGAGTATTGCCAAATCCATTTATTCTTATATTAATAACCAGTTAAAAGTATTATAACCTCATATTATATTCAAGTTTTCTATTATAAAATATAAACCAAGTTAAACTACATTCAACTATAATTATTCAAAACCCTACTTACCCGCAACGAGGAACAAGAAGTCTCCAGCTCAGGACCAAGCAGCAGCAAACATCGTAAGTAAATATTAACCAGTCGCATCTATTTCCCTTTTTCCAAAATCTCCTGGTTATCCGTGTGTGGCTACGCCAGAGCTGAAAGAGGCCGACACATCCCTTGATAAGCGGTGCAATAGCCGAAAGACGCTTTTTCCTTGAGTTAATGATCCTGATTAACTCAAACCTGTTGATTCGAGCGGCGCTAGGGCTGAAAGACGCTTAATCGACATCCCTACGCACCTGTTGGTATGGGCGGCGCTAGAGCTGAAAACGCCTAACCAACATTCTTTCTTTCCCTCGTAGATGCCCGAAACCCGTAGACGACACCGGGCAGGTAGACGCTTCAAAGCTAAAAGAGCTAAGGCCGCAGTCAGGACCGCTATTCGCACGGCTTTAAGAGAAACCAAACGTCCACAGCCGCCTCCAGTCGAATCACCGAGATCCCCATCACCGGTAATAGAATTACCTAGGGCGCCTACTCCAGAATATAGAGATCAGCACGGGCAACCTATTGACGCAGAATTATACAATCATATACAGGAATATTTAGATCAGTCACAGGACGACGAGGGTTACCAAACCTCAGATACAGATATTATTCCCCCTTGTCCCCGGGCTATACCAATTGCACAAGCACGGGCTTACCAATAACCCGCTACGCCCCTTACCGTTCATAAATTCACGCATAGCTAACCTGTGTATAATGTTATTTTGTGAAATATAAATCCTTTGTTAAACGAATTACCTAATTTCTTGTCAGATCCCTGACATCCCAACACGTAGTGTTTAGCGACCTAATAAGTCCACTCAGGGATCCGAAGGTCACTGACGGGTCAGATATCAAAATCCCTTTTAATTTTCTAAAATCAACCCGGGACGTGACAGCACAACACGGCACAACTATTAGTTTCAAACAATCTCGGATTTTCATGGTTCCAAATTATTTCATTTTACCTGTATTTCCTTTCCGGAGAAACGTGAACCGAAGTAAAAGTAGTAGAGAATGCTCCTCAGGTGATGCACAACACGGCACAACCATTAGTTTCGAACAATCTCGGATTTTCATGGTTCCAAATTATCTCATTTTACCTGTATTTCCTTTTTGGAAGACCGTAAAACGAAGTGAAAGTGACAGAGAATGCTCTTCAGGTGATGCACAACACGGCACAACCATTAGTTTCGAACAATCTCGGATTTTCATGGTTCCAAATTATCTCATTTCACCTGTATTTCCTTTTTGGAAGAAAGTAAAACGAAGTGAAAGTGACAGAGAATGCTCTTCAGGTGATGCACAACACGGCACAAACATTAGTTTCGAACAATCTCGGATTTTCATGGTTCCAAATTATCTCATTTTACCTGCATTTCCTGTTCGGAAGAACGTGAAACAAAGTAAAAGTGTGAGAGAATGCTAATCAGGTGATGCACAACACGCCACAACCATTAGTTTCGAACAATCTCGGATATTCATGGTTCCAAATTATCTAATTTCACCTGTATTTCCTTTCCGGAGAAACGTGAAACGAAGTAAAAGTAGTAGAGAATGCTAATCAGGTGATGCACAACACGGCACAACCATTAGTTTCGAACAATCTCGGATTTTCATGGTTCCAAATTATCTCATTTTACCTGCATTTCCTGTTCGGAAGAACGTAAAACAAAGTAAAAGTGTGAAAGAATGCTAATCAGGTGATGCACAACACGGCACAACCATTAGTTTCGAACAATCTCGGATATTCATGGTTCCAAATTATCGAATTTCACCTGTATTTCCTTTTTGGAAGAACGTAAAACGAAGTGAAAGTAGTAGAGAATGCTCATCAAGTGATGCACAACACGGCACAACCATTAGTTTCGAACAATCTCGGATTTTCATGGTTCCAAATTATCTCATTTCACCTGTATTTCCTTTTTGGAAGAACGTAAAACGAAGTGAAAGTGACAGAAAATGCTCTTCAGGTGATGCACAACACGGCACAAACATTAGTTTCGAACAATCTCGGATTTTCATGGTTCCAAATTATCTCATTTCACCTGTATTTCCTTTTTGGAAGAACGTAAAACGAAGTGAAAGTGACAGAGAATGCTCTTCAGGTGATGCACAACACGGCACAAACATTAGTTTCGAACAATCTCGGATTTTCATGGTTCCAAATTATCTCATTTTACCTGCATTTCCTGTTCGGAAGAACGTGAAACAAAGTGAAAGTGACAGAGAATGCTCTTCAGGTGATGCACAACACGGCACAACCATTAGTTTCGAACAATCTCGGATTTTCATGGTTCCAAATTATCTCATTTCACCTGTATTTCCTTTTTGGAAGAAAGTAAAACGAAGTGAAAGTGACAGAGAATGCTCTTCAGGTGATGCACAACACGGCACAAACATTAGTTTCGAACAATCTCGGATTTTCATGGTTCCAAATTATCTCATTTTACCTGCATTTCCTGTTCGGAAGAACGTGAAACAAAGTAAAAGTGTGAGAGAATGCTAATCAGGTGATGCACAACACGGCACAACCATTAGTTTCGAACAATCTCGGATTTTCATGGTTCCAAATTATCTCATTTCACCTGTATTTCCTTTTTGGAAGAACGTAAAACGAAGTGAAAGTGACAGAGAATGCTCTTCAGGTGATGCACATTACGGCACAACCATTAGTTCCGAACAATCTCGGATTTTCATGGTTCCAAATTATCTCATTTTACCTGTATTTCCTTTTTGGAAGAACGTAAAACGAAGTGAAAGTGACAGAGAATGCTCTTCAGGTGATGCACAACACGGCACAACCATTAGTTTCAAACAATCTCGGATTTTCATGGTTCCAAATTATTTCATTTTACCTGTATTTCCTTTCCGGAGAAACGTGGAACAAAGTAAAAGGAGTAGAGAATGCTAATCAGGTGATGCACAACACGGCACAACCATTAGTTTCGAACAATTTCGGATTTTCATGGTTCCAAATTATTTCATTTCATCTGTATTTCCTTTCCGGAGAAACGTGAAACAAAGTAAAAGTAGTAGAGAATGCTAATCAGGTGATGCACAACACGGCACAACCATTAGTTTCGAACAATCTCGGATTTTCATGGTTCCAAATTATCTCATTTCACCTGTATTTCCTTTTTGGAGGAACGTAAAACGAAGTGAAAGTGACAGAGAATGCTCCTCAGGTGATGCACAACACGGCACAACCATTAGTTTCGAACAATCTCGGATTTTCATGGTTACAAATTATCTCATTTTACCTGCATTTCCTGTTCGGAAGAACGTGAAACAAAGTGAAAATGTGAGAGAATGCTCTCCAGGTGATGCACAACACGGCACAACCATTAGTTTCAAACAATCTCGGATTTTCATGGTTCCAAATTATTTCATTTTACCTGTATTTCCTTTCCGGAGAAACGTGAAACAAAGTGAAAGTAGTAGAGAATGCTGATCAGGTGATGCACAACACGGCACAACCATTAGTTTCGAACAATCTCGGATTTTCATGGTTCCAAATTATCTCATTTTACCTGCATTTCCTGTTCGGAAGAACGTGAAACGAAGTAAAAGTGTGAGAGAATGCTAATCAGGTGATGCACAACACGGCACAACCATTAGTTTCGAACAATCTCGGATATTCATGGTTCCAAATTATCTAATTTCACCTGTATTTCCTTTCCGGAGAAACGTGAAACGAAGTAAAAGTAGTAGAGAATGCTAATCAGGTGATGCACAACACGGCACAACCATTAGTTTCGAACAATCTCGGATTTCCATGGTTCCAAATTATCTCATTTTACCTGCATTTTCTGTTCGGAAGAACGTAAAACAAAGTAAAAGTGTGAAAGAATGCTAATCAGGTGATGCACAACACGGCACAACCATTAGTTTCGAACAATCTCGGATATTCATGGTTCCAAATTATCTAATTTCACCTGTATTTCCTTTTTGGAAGAACGTAAAACGAAGTGAAAGTAGTAGAGAATGCTCATCAAGTGATGCACAACACGGCACAACCATTAGTTTCGAACAATCTCGGATTTTCATGGTTCCAAATTATCTCATTTCACCTGTATTTCCTTTTTGGAAGAACGTAAAACGAAGTGAAAGTGACAGAAAATGCTCTTCAGGTGATGCACAACACGGCACAAACATTAGTTTCGAACAATCTCGGATTTTCATGGTTCCAAATTATCTCATTTTACCTGTATTTCCTTTCCGGAGAAACGTGAAACGAAGTAAAAGTAGTAGAGAATGCTAATCAGGTGATAAACAACACGGCACAACCATCAGTTTCGAACAATCTCGGATTTTCATGGTTCCAAATTATCTCATTTCACCTGTATTTCCTTTTTGGAAGAACGTAAAACGAAGTGAAAGTGACAGAGAATGCTCTTCAGGTGATGCACAACACGTTACAACCATTAGTTTCGAACAATCTCGGATTTTCATGGTTCCAAATTATCTCATTTCCTGTTCGGAAGAACGTGAAACAAAGTAAAAGTGTGAGAGAATGCTCTCCAGGTGATGCACAACACGGCACAACTATTAGTTTCAAACAATCTCGGATTTTCATGGTTCCAAATTATTTCATTTTACCTGTATTTCCTTTCCGGAGAAACGTGAAACGAAGTAAAAGTAGTAGAGAATGCTCCTCAGGTGATGCACAACACGGCACAACCATTAGTTTCGAACAATCTCGGATTTTCATGGTTCCAAATTATCTCATTTTACCTGTATTTCCTTTTTGGAAGACCGTAAAACGAAGTGAAAGTGACAGAGAATGCTCTTCAGGTGATGCACAACACGGCACAACCATTAGTTTCGAACAATCTCGGATTTTCATGGTTCCAAATTATCTCATTTCACCTGTATTTCCTTTTTGGAAGAAAGTAAAACGAAGTGAAAGTGACAGAGAATGCTCTTCAGGTGATGCACAACACGGCACAAACATTAGTTTCGAACAATCTCGGATTTTCATGGTTCCAAATTATCTCATTTTACCTGCATTTCCTGTTCGGAAGAACGTGAAACAAAGTAAAAGTGTGAGAGAATGCTAATCAGGTGATGCACAACACGGCACAACCATTAGTTTCGAACAATCTCGGATTTTCATGGTTCCAAATTATCTCATTTTACCTGCATTTCCTGTTCGGAAGAACGTAAAACAAAGTAAAAGTGTGAAAGAATGCTAATCAGGTGATGCACAACACGGCACAACCATTAGTTTCGAACAATCTCGGATATTCATGGTTCCAAATTATCGAATTTCACCTGTATTTCCTTTTTGGAAGAACGTAAAACGAAGTGAAAGTAGTAGAGAATGCTCATCAAGTGATGCACAACACGGCACAACCATTAGTTTCGAACAATTTCGGATTTTCATGGTTCCAAATTATCTCATTTCACCTGTATTTCCTTTTTGGAAGAACGTAAAACGAAGTGAAAGTGACAGAAAATGCTCTTCAGGTGATGCACAACACGGCACAAACATTAGTTTCGAACAATCTCGGATTTTCATGGTTCCAAATTATCTCATTTCACCTGTATTTCCTTTTTGGAAGAACGTAAAACGAAGTGAAAGTGACAGAGAATGCTCTTCAGGTGATGCACAACACGGCACAAACATTAGTTTCGAACAATCTCGGATTTTCATGGTTCCAAATTATCTCATTTTACCTGCATTTCCTGTTCGGAAGAACGTGAAACAAAGTGAAAGTGACAGAGAATGCTCTTCAGGTGATGCACAACACGGCACAACCATTAGTTTCGAACAATCTCGGATTTTCATGGTTCCAAATTATCTCATTTCACCTGTATTTCCTTTTTGGAAGAAAGTAAAACGAAGTGAAAGTGACAGAGAATGCTCTTCAGGTGATGCACAACACGGCACAAACATTAGTTTCGAACAATCTCGGATTTTCATGGTTCCAAATTATCTCATTTCACCTGTATTTCCTTTTTGGAAGAACGTAAAACGAAGTGAAAGTGACAGAGAATGCTCTTCAGGTGATGCACAACACGGCACGAACATTAGTTTCGAACAATCTCGGATTTTCATGGTTCCAAATTATCTCATTTCACCTGTATTTCCTTTTTGGAAGAACGTAAAACGAAGTGAAAGTGACAGAGAATGCTAATCAGGTGATGCACAACACGGCACAACCATGAGTTTCGAACAATCTCGGATTGTCGTGGTTCCAAATTATCTTATTTTGCCTGTATTTCCTTCTCGAGAAATCGTGAAACAAAGTGAAAGTGAAAGAGAATGCTTTCCAGGTGATGCACAACACGGCACAACTATTAGTTTCGAACAATCTCGGATTTTCATGGTTCCAAATTATCTCATTTTACCTGTATTTCCTTTCCGGAGAAACGTGAAACGAAGTAAAAGTAGTAGAGAATGCTAATCAGGTGATGCACAACACGGCACAACCATTAGTTTGGAACAATCTCGGATTTTCATAGTTTCGAATTATCTCATTTTACCTGCATTTCCTCTTCGAAAAAACGTAAAACGAATTGAAAGTGACAGAGAATGCTAATCAGGTGATGCACAACACGGCACAACCATTAGTTTCAAACAATCTCGGATTTTCATGGTTCCAAATTATCTCATTTTACCTGTATTTCCTTTCCGGAGAAACGTGAAACGAAGTAAAAGTAGTAGAGAATGCTAATCAGGTGATGCACAACGCGGCACAACCATTAGTTTCGAACAATCTCGGATTTTCATGGTTCCGAATTATCTTATTTTACCTGCATTTCCTGTTCGGAAGAACGTGAAACAAAGTAAAAGTGTGAAAGAATGCTAATCAGGTGATGCACAACACGGCACAACCATTAGTTTCGAACAATCTCGGATATTCATGGTTCCAAATTATCTAATTTCACCTGTATTTCCTTTTTGGAAGAACGTAAAACGAAGTGAAAGTAGTAGAGAATGCTCATCAAGTGATGCACAACACGGCACAACCATTAGTTTCGAACAATCTCGGATTTTCATGGTTCCAAATTATCTCATTTCACCTGTATTTCCTTTTTGGAAGAACGTAAAACGAAGTGAAAGTGACAGAAAATGCTCTTCAGGTGATGCACAACACGGCACAAACATTAGTTTCGAACAATCTCGGATTTTCATGGTTCCAAATTATCTCATTTTACCTGTATTTCCTTTTTGGAAGAACGTAAAACGAAGTGAAAGTGACAGAGAATGCTCTTCAGGTGATGCACAACACGGCACAACCATTAGTTTCGAACAATCTCGGATATTCATGGTTCCAAATTATCTAATTTCACCTGTATTTCCTTTTTGGAAGAACGTAAAACGAGGTAAAAGTAGTGGAGAATGCTAATCAGGTGATGCGAAACACGGCACAACCATTAGTTTCAAACAATCTCGGATGTTCATGGTTCCAAATTATCTCATTTTACCTGTATTTTCTTTTTGGAAGAACGTAAAACGAAGTCAAATTGACAGAGAATGCTCTTCAGGTGATGCACAACACGGCACAACCCTTAGTTTCGAACAATCTCGGATTTTCATGGTTCCAAATTATCTCATTTCACCTGTATTTCCTTTTTGGAAGAACGTAAAACGAAGTGAAAGTGACAGAGAATGCTAATCAGGTGATGCACAACACGGCACAACCATGAGTTTCGAACAATCTCGGATTTTCGTGGTTCCAAATTATCTTATTTTGCCTGTATTTCCTTCTCGAGAAATCGTGAAACAAAGTGAAAGTGAAAGAGAATGCTCTTCAGGTGATGCACAACACGGCACAACCATTAGTTTCAGACGAACTCGGATTTTCATGGTTCCAAATTATTTCATTTTACCTGTATTTTCTTTCCGGAGAAACGTGAAACGAAGTAAAAGTAGTAGAGAATGCTAATCAGGTGATGCACAACACGGCACAACCATTAGTTTCGAACAATCTCGGATTTTCATGGTTCCAAATTATCTCATTTTACCTGTATTTCCTTTTTGGAAGACCGTAAAACGAAGTGAAAGTGACAGAGAATACTCTTCAGGTGATGCACAACACGGCACAACCATTAGTTTCGAACAATCTCGGATTTTCATGGTTCCAAATTATCTCATTTTACCTGTATTTCCTTTTCGGAGAAACGTGAAACGAAGTAAAAGTAGTAGAGAATGCTAATCAGGTGATGCACAACACGGCACAACCCTTAGTTTCGAACAATCTCGGATTTTCATGGTTCCAAATTATCTCGTTTCACCTGTATTTCCTTTTTGGAAGAACGTAAAACGAAGTGAAAGTGACAGAGAATGCTAATCAGGTGATGCACAACACGGCACAACCATTAGTTTCGAACAATCTCGGATTTTCATGGTTCCAAATTATCTCATTTCACCTGTATTTCCTTTTTGGAAGAACGTGAAACGAAGTGAAAGTGACAGAGAATGCTCCTCAGGTGATGCACAACACGGCACAACCATTAGTTTCGAACAATCTCGGATTTTCATGGTTCCAAATTATCTCATTTTACCTGTATTTCCTTTCCAAAGAAACGTGAAACGAAGTAAAAGTAGTAGAGAATGCTAATCAGGTGATGCACAACACGGCACAACCATCAGTTTCGAACAATCTCAGATTTTCATGGTTCCAAATTATCTCATTTTACCTGCATTTCCTGTTCGAAAGAACGTGAAACAAAGTGAAAGTGTGAGAGAATGCTCTCCAGGTGATGCACAACACGGCACAACCATTAGTTTCGAACAATCTCGGATTTTCATGGTTCCAAATTATTTCATTATACCTGTATTTCCTTTCCGGAGAAACGTGAAACGAAGTAAAAGTAGTAGAGAATGCTAATCAGGTGATGCACAACACGGCACAACCATCAGTTTCGAACAATCTCGGATTTTCATGGTTCCAAATTATCTCATTTTACCTGTATTTCCTTTTTGGAAGAACGTAAAACGAAGTGAAAGTGACAGAGAATGCTCTTCAGGTGATGCACAACACGGCACAACCATTAGTTTCAAACAATCTCGGATTTTCAAGGTTCCAAATTATTTCATTTTACCTGTATTTCCTTTCCGGAGAAACGTGAAACGAAGTAAAAGTAGTAGAGAATGCTAATCAGGTGATGCACAACACGGCACAACCATCAGTTTCGAACAATCTCGGATTTTCATGGTTCCAAATTATTTCATTTTAACTGTATTTCCTTTCCGGAGAAACGTGAAACGAAGTAAAAGTAGTAGAGAATGCTAATCAGGTGATGCACAACACGGCACAACCATCAGTTTCGAACAATCTCGGATTTTCATGGTTCCAAATTATCTCATTTGACCTGTATTTCCTTTTTGGAAGAACGTAAAACGAAGTGAAAGTGACAGAGAATGCTCTTCAGGTGATGCACAACACGGCACAACCATTAGTTTCAAACAATCTCGGATTTTCAAGGTTCCAAATTATTTCATTTTACCTGTATTTCCTTTCCGGAGAAACGTGAAACGAAGTAAAAGTAGTAGAGAATGCTAATCAGGTGATGCACAACACGGCACAACCATCAGTTTCGAACAATCTCGGATTTTCATGGTTCCAAATTATTTCATTTTAACTGTATTTCCTTTCCGGAGAAACGTGAAACGAAGTAAAAGTAGTAGAGAATGCTAATCAGGTGATGCACAACACGGCACAACCATCAGTTTCGAACAATCTCGGATTTTCATGGTTCCAAATTATCTCATTTGACCTGTATTTCCTTTTTGGAAGAACGTAAAACGAAGTGAAAGTGACAGAGAATGCTCTTCAGGTGATGCACAACACGTCACAACCATTAGTTTCGAACAATCTCGGATTCTCATGGTTCCAAATTATCTCATTTTACCTGTATTTCCTTTCCGGAGAAACGTGGAACGAAGTAAAGGTAGTAGAGAATGCTAATCAGGTGATGCACAACACGGCACAACCATTAGTTTCGAACAATCTCGGATATTCATGGTTCCAAATTATCTCATTTCACCTGTATTTCCTTTTTGGAAGAACGTAAAACGAAGTGAAAGTGACAGAGAATGCTCTTCAGGTGATGCACAACACGGCACAAACATTAGTTTCGAACAATCTCGGATTTTCATGGTTCCAAATTATCTCATTTTACCTGCATTTCCTGTTCGGAAGAACGTGAAACAAAGTGAAAGTGACAGAGAATGCTCTTCAGGTGATGCACAACACGGCACAACCATTAGTTTCGAACAATCTCGGATTTTCATGGTTCCAAATTATCTCATTTCACCTGTATTTCCTTTTTGGAAGAAAGTAAAACGAAGTGAAAGTGACAGAGAATGCTCTTCAGGTGATGCACAACACGGCACAAACATTAGTTTCGAACAATCTCGGATTTTCATGGTTTCAAATTATCTCATTTTACCTGCATTTCCTGTTCGGAAGAACGTGAAACAAAGTAAAAGTGTGAGAGAATGCTAATCAGGTGATGCACAACACGGCACAACCATTAGTTTCGAACAATCTCGGATTTTCATGGTTCCAAATTATCTCATTTCACCTGTATTTCCTTTTTGGAAGAACGTAAAACGAAGTGAAAGTGACAGAGAATGCTCTTCAGGTGATGCACATTACGGCACAACCATTAGTTCCGAACAATCTCGGATTTTCATGGTTCCAAATTATCTCATTTTACCTGTATTTCCTTTTTGGAAGAACGTAAAACGAAGTGAAAGTGACAGAGAATGCTCTTCAGGTGATGCACAACACGGCACAACCATTAGTTTCAAACAATCTCGGATTTTCATGGTTCCAAATTATTTCATTTTACCTGTATTTCCTTTCCGGAGAAACGTGGAACAAAGTAAAAGTAGTAGAGAATGCTAATCAGGTGATGCACAACACGGCACAACCATTAGTTTCGAACAATTTCGGATTTTCATGGTTCCAAATTATTTCATTTCATCTGTATTTCCTTTCCGGAGAAACGTGAAACAAAGTAAAAGTAGTAGAGAATGCTAATCAGGTGATGCACAACACGGCACAACCATTAGTTTCGAACAATCTCGGATTTTCATGGTTCCAAATTATCTCATTTCACCTGTATTTCCTTTTTGGAGGAACGTAAAACGAAGTGAAAGTGACAGAGAATGCTCCTCAGGTGATGCACAACACGGCACAACCATTAGTTTCGAACAATCTCGGATTTTCATGGTTACAAATTATCTCATTTTACCTGCATTTCCTGTTCGGAAGAACGTGAAACAAAGTGAAAATGTGAGAGAATGCTCTCCAGGTGATGCACAACACGGCACAACCATTAGTTTCAAACAATCTCGGATTTTCATGGTTCCAAATTATTTCATTTTACCTGTATTTCCTTTCCGGAGAAACGTGAAACAAAGTGAAAGTAGTAGAGAATGCTGATCAGGTGATGCACAACACGGCACAACCATTAGTTTCGAACAATCTCGGATTTTCATGGTTCCAAATTATCTCATTTTACCTGCATTTCCTGTTCGGAAGAACGTGAAACGAAGTAAAAGTGTGAGAGAATGCTAATCAGGTGATGCACAACACGGCACAACCATTAGTTTCGAACAATCTCGGATATTCATGGTTTCAAATTATCTAATTTCACCTGTATTTCCTTTCCGGAGAAACGTGAAACGAAGTAAAAGTAGTAGAGAATGCTAATCAGGTGATGCACAACACGGCACAACCATTAGTTTCGAACAATCTCGGATTTTCATGGTTCCAAATTATCTCATTTTACCTGTATTTCCTTTCCGGAGAAACGTGAAACGAAGTAAAAGTAGTAGAGAATGCTAATCAGGTGATAAACAACACGGCACAACCATCAGTTTCGAACAATCTCGGATTTTCATGGTTCCAAATTATCTCATTTCACCTGTATTTTCTTTTTGGAAGAACGTAAAACGAAGTGAAAGTGACAGAGAATGCTCTTCAGGTGATGCACAACACGTTACAACCATTAGTTTCGAACAATCTCGGATTTTCATGGTTCCAAATTATCTCATTTCCTGTTCGGAAGAACGTGAAACAAAGTAAAAGTGTGAGAGAATGCTCTCCAGGTGATGCACAACACGGCACAACTATTAGTTTCAAACAATCTCGGATTTTCATGGTTCCAAATTATTTCATTTTACCTGTATTTCCTTTCCGGAGAAACGTGAAACGAAGTAAAAGTAGTAGAGAATGCTCCTCAGGTGATGCACAACACGGCACAACCATTAGTTTCGAACAATCTCGGATTTTCATGGTTCCAAATTATCTCATTTTACCTGTATTTCCTTTTTGGAAGACCGTAAAACGAAGTGAAAGTGACAGAGAATGCTCTTCAGGTGATGCACAACACGGCACAACCATTAGTTTCGAACAATCTCGGATTTTCATGGTTCCAAATTATCTCATTTCACCTGTATTTCCTTTTTGGAAGAAAGTAAAACGAAGTGAAAGTGACAGAGAATGCTCTTCAGGTGATGCACAACACGGCACAAACATTAGTTTCGAACAATCTCGGATTTTCATGGTTCCAAATTATCTCATTTTACCTGCATTTCCTGTTCGGAAGAACGTGAAACAAAGTAAAAGTGTGAGAGAATGCTAATCAGGTGATGCACAACACGGCACAACCATTAGTTTCGAACAATCTCGGATTTTCATGGTTCCAAATTATCTCATTTTACCTGCATTTCCTGTTCGGAAGAACGTAAAACAAAGTAAAAGTGTGAAAGAATGCTAATCAGGTGATGCACAACACGGCACAACCATTAGTTTCGAACAATCTCGGATATTCATGGTTCCAAATTATCGAATTTCACCTGTATTTCCTTTTTGGAAGAACGTAAAACGAAGTGAAAGTAGTAGAGAATGCTCATCAAGTGATGCACAACACGGCACAACCATTAGTTTCGAACAATTTCGGATTTTCATGGTTCCAAATTATCTCATTTCACCTGTATTTCCTTTTTGGAAGAACGTAAAACGAAGTGAAAGTGACAGAAAATGCTCTTCAGGTGATGCACAACACGGCACAAACATTAGTTTCGAACAATCTCGGATTTTCATGGTTCCAAATTATCTCATTTCACCTGTATTTCCTTTTTGGAAGAACGTAAAACGAAGTGAAAGTGACAGAGAATGCTCTTCAGGTGATGCACAACACGGCACAAACATTAGTTTCGAACAATCTCGGATTTTCATGGTTCCAAATTATCTCATTTTACCTGCATTTCCTGTTCGGAAGAACGTGAAACAAAGTGAAAGTGACAGAGAATGCTCTTCAGGTGATGCACAACACGGCACAACCATTAGTTTCGAACAATCTCGGATTTTCATGGTTCCAAATTATTTCATTTTAACTGTATTTCCTTTCCGGAGAAACGTGAAACGAAGTAAAAGTAGTAGAGAATGCTAATCAGGTGATGCACAACACGGCACAACCATCAGTTTCGAACAATCTCGGATTTTCATGGTTCCAAATTATCTCATTTGACCTGTATTTCCTTTTTGGAAGAACGTAAAACGAAGTGAAAGTGACAGAGAATGCTCTTCAGGTGATGCACAACACGTCACAACCATTAGTTTCGAACAATCTCGGATTCTCATGGTTCCAAATTATCTCATTTTACCTGTATTTCCTTTCCGGAGAAACGTGGAACGAAGTAAAGGTAGTAGAGAATGCTAATCAGGTGATGCACAACACGGCACAACCATTAGTTTCGAACAATCTCGGATATTCATGGTTCCAAATTATCTCATTTCACCTGTATTTCCTTTTTGGAAGAACGTAAAACGAAGTGAAAGTGACAGAGAATGCTCTTCAGGTGATGCACAACACGGCACAAACATTAGTTTCGAACAATCTCGGATTTTCATGGTTCCAAATTATCTCATTTTACCTGCATTTCCTGTTCGGAAGAACGTGAAACAAAGTGAAAGTGACAGAGAATGCTCTTCAGGTGATGCACAACACGGCACAACCATTAGTTTCGAACAATCTCGGATTTTCATGGTTCCAAATTATCTCATTTCACCTGTATTTCCTTTTTGGAAGAAAGTAAAACGAAGTGAAAGTGACAGAGAATGCTCTTCAGGTGATGCACAACACGGCACAAACATTAGTTTCGAACAATCTCGGATTTTCATGGTTTCAAATTATCTCATTTTACCTGCATTTCCTGTTCGGAAGAACGTGAAACAAAGTAAAAGTGTGAGAGAATGCTAATCAGGTGATGCACAACACGGCACAACCATTAGTTTCGAACAATCTCGGATTTTCATGGTTCCAAATTATCTCATTTCACCTGTATTTCCTTTTTGGAAGAACGTAAAACGAAGTGAAAGTGACAGAGAATGCTCTTCAGGTGATGCACATTACGGCACAACCATTAGTTCCGAACAATCTCGGATTTTCATGGTTCCAAATTATCTCATTTTACCTGTATTTCCTTTTTGGAAGAACGTAAAACGAAGTGAAAGTGACAGAGAATGCTCTTCAGGTGATGCACAACACGGCACAACCATTAGTTTCAAACAATCTCGGATTTTCATGGTTCCAAATTATTTCATTTTACCTGTATTTCCTTTCCGGAGAAACGTGGAACAAAGTAAAAGTAGTAGAGAATGCTAATCAGGTGATGCACAACACGGCACAACCATTAGTTTCGAACAATTTCGGATTTTCATGGTTCCAAATTATTTCATTTCATCTGTATTTCCTTTCCGGAGAAACGTGAAACAAAGTAAAAGTAGTAGAGAATGCTAATCAGGTGATGCACAACACGGCACAACCATTAGTTTCAAACAATCTCGGATTTTCATGGTTCCAAATTATCTCATTTCACCTGTATTTCCTTTTTGGAGGAACGTAAAACGAAGTGAAAGTGACAGAGAATGCTCCTCAGTTGATGCACAACACGGCACAACCATTAGTTTCGAACAATCTCGGATTTTCATGGTTACAAATTATCTCATTTTACCTGCATTTCCTGTTCGGAAGAACGTGAAACAAAGTGAAAATGTGAGAGAATGCTCTCCAGGTGATGCACAACACGGCACAACCATTAGTTTCAAACAATCTCGGATTTTCATGGTTCCAAATTATTTCATTTTACCTGTATTTCCTTTCCGGAGAAACGTGAAACAAAGTGAAAGTAGTAGAGAATGCTGATCAGGTGATGCACAACACGGCACAACCATTAGTTTCGAACAATCTCGGATTTTCATGGTTCCAAATTATCTCATTTTACCTGCATTTCCTGTTCGGAAGAACGTGAAACGAAGTAAAAGTGTGAGAGAATGCTAATCAGGTGATGCACAACACGGCACAACCATTAGTTTCGAACAATCTCGGATATTCATGGTTCCAAATTATCTAATTTCACCTGTATTTCCTTTCCGGAGAAACGTGAAACGAAGTAAAAGTAGTAGAGAATGCTAATCAGGTGATGCACAACACGGCACAACCATTAGTTTCGAACAATCTCGGATTTTCATGGTTCCAAATTATCTCATTTTACCTGTATTTCCTTTCCGGAGAAACGTGAAACGAAGTAAAAGTAGTAGAGAATGCTAATCAGGTGATAAACAACACGGCACAACCATCAGTTTCGAACAATCTCGGATTTTCATGGTTCCAAATTATCTCATTTCACCTGTATTTCCTTTTTGGAAGAACGTAAAACGAAGTGAAAGTGACAGAGAATGCTCTTCAGGTGATGCACAACACGTTACAACCATTAGTTTCGAACAATCTCGGATTTTCATGGTTCCAAATTATCTCATTTCCTGTTCGGAAGAACGTGAAACAAAGTAAAAGTGTGAGAGAATGCTCTCCAGGTGATGCACAACACGGCACAACTATTAGTTTCAAACAATCTCGGATTTTCATGGTTCCAAATTATTTCATTTTACCTGTATTTCCTTTCCGGAGAAACGTGAAACGAAGTAAAAGTAGTAGAGAATGCTCCTCAGGTGATGCACAACACGGCACAACCATTAGTTTCGAACAATCTCGGATTTTCATGGTTCCAAATTATCTCATTTTACCTGTATTTCCTTTTTGGAAGACCGTAAAACGAAGTGAAAGTGACAGAGAATGCTCTTCAGGTGATGCACAACACGGCACAACCATTAGTTTCGAACAATCTCGGATTTTCATGGTTCCAAATTATCTCATTTCACCTGTATTTCCTTTTTGGAAGAAAGTAAAACGAAGTGAAAGTGACAGAGAATGCTCTTCAGGTGATGCACAACACGGCACAAACATTAGTTTCGAACAATCTCGGATTTTCATGGTTCCAAATTATCTCATTTTACCTGCATTTCCTGTTCGGAAGAACGTGAAACAAAGTAAAAGTGTGAGAGAATGCTAATCAGGTGATGCACAACACGGCACAACCATTAGTTTCGAACAATCTCGGATTTTCATGGTTCCAAATTATCTCATTTTACCTGCATTTCCTGTTCGGAAGAACGTAAAACAAAGTAAAAGTGTGAAAGAATGCTAATCAGGTGATGCACAACACGGCACAACCATTAGTTTCGAACAATCTCGGATATTCATGGTTCCAAATTATCGAATTTCACCTGTATTTCCTTTTTGGAAGAACGTAAAACGAAGTGAAAGTAGTAGAGAATGCTCATCAAGTGATGCACAACACGGCACAACCATTAGTTTCGAACAATTTCGGATTTTCATGGTTCCAAATTATCTCATTTCACCTGTATTTCCTTTTTGGAAGAACGTAAAACGAAGTGAAAGTGACAGAAAATGCTCTTCAGGTGATGCACAACACGGCACAAACATTAGTTTCGAACAATCTCGGATTTTCATGGTTCCAAATTATCTCATTTCACCTGTATTTCCTTTTTGGAAGAACGTAAAACGAAGTGAAAGTGACAGAGAATGCTCTTCAGGTGATGCACAACACGGCACAAACATTAGTTTCGAACAATCTCGGATTTTCATGGTTCCAAATTATCTCATTTTACCTGCATTTCCTGTTCGGAAGAACGTGAAACAAAGTGAAAGTGACAGAGAATGCTCTTCAGGTGATGCACAACACGGCACAACCATTAGTTTCGAACAATCTCGGATTTTCATGGTTCCAAATTATCTCATTTCACCTGTATTTCCTTTTTGGAAGAAAGTAAAACGAAGTGAAAGTGACAGAGAATGCTCTTCAGGTGATGCACAACACGGCACAAACATTAGTTTCGAACAATCTCGGATTTTCATGGTTCCAAATTATCTCATTTTACCTGCATTTCCTGTTCGGAAGAACGTAAAACAAAGTAAAAGTGTGAGAGAATGCTAATCAGGTGATGCACAACACGGCACAACCATTAGTTTCGAACAATCTCGGATTTTCATGGTTCCAAATTATCTCATTTCACCTGTATTTCCTTTTTGGAAGAACGTAAAACGAAGTGAAAGTGACAGAGAATGCTCTTCAGGTGATGCACATTACGGCACAACCATTAGTTCCGAACAATCTCGGATTTTCATGGTTCCAACTTATCTCATTTTACCTGTATTTCCTTTTTGGAAGAACGTAAAACGAAGTGAAAGTGACAGAGAATGCTCTTCAGGTGATGCACAACACGGCACAACCATTAGTTTCCAACAATCTCGGATTTTCATGGTTCCAAATTATTTCATTTTACCTGTATTTCCTTTCCGGAGAAACGTGGAACAAAGTAAAAGTAGTAGAGAATGCTAATCAGGTGATGCACAACACGGCACAACCATTAGTTTCGAACAATTTCGGATTTTCATGGTTCCAAATTATTTCATTTCATCTGTATTTCCTTTCCGGAGAAACGTGAAACAAAGTAAAAGTAGTAGAGAATGCTAATCAGGTGATGCACAACACGGCACAACCATTAGTTTCGAACAATCTCGGATTTTCATGGTTCCAAATTATCTCATTTCACCTGTATTTCCTTTTTGGAGGAACGTAAAACGAAGTGAAAGTGACAGAGAATGCTCCTCAGGTGATGCACAACACGGCACAACCATTAGTTTCGAACAATCTCGGATTTTCATGGTTACAAATTATCTCATTTTACCTGCATTTCCTGTTCGGAAGAACGTGAAACAAAGTGAAAATGTGAGAGAATGCTCTCCAGGTGATGCACAACACGGCACAACCATTAGTTTCAAACAATCTCGGATTTTCATGGTTCCAAATTATTTCATTTTACCTGTATTTCCTTTCCGGAGAAACGTGAAACAAAGTGAAAGTAGTAGAGAATGCTGATCAGGTGATGCACAACACGGCACAACCATTAGTTTCGAACAATCTCGGATTTTCATGGTTCCAAATTATCTCATTTTACCTGCATTTCCTGTTCGGAAGAACGTGAAACGAAGTAAATGTGTGAGAGAATGCTAATCAGGTGATGCACAACACGGCACAACCATTAGTTTCGAACAATCTCGGATATTCATGGTTCCAAATTATCTAATTTCACCTGTATTTCCTTTCCGGAGAAACGTGAAACGAAGTAAAAGTAGTAGAGAATGCTAATCAGGTGATGCACAACACGGCACAACCATTAGTTTCGAACAATCTCGGATTTTCATGGTTCCAAATTATCTCATTTTACCTGCATTTTCTGTTCGGAAGAACGTAAAACAAAGTAAAAGTGTGAAAGAATGCTAATCAGGTGATGCACAACACGGCACAACCATTAGTTTCGAACAATCTCGGATATTCATGGTTCCAAATTATCTCATTTTACCTGCATTTCCTGTTCGGAAGAACGTAAAACAAAGTAAAAGTGTGAAAGAATGCTAATCAGGTGATGCACAACACGGCACAACCATTAGTTTCGAACAATCTCGGATATTCATGGTTCCAAATTATCGAATTTCACCTGCATTTCCTGTTCGGAAGAACGTGAAACAAAGTGAAAATGTGAGAGAATGCTCTCCAGGTGATGCACAACACGGCACAACCATTAGTTTCAAACAATCTCGGATTTTCATGGTTCCAAATTATTTCATTTTACCTGTATTTCCTTTCCGGAGAAACGTGAAACAAAGTGAAAGTAGTAGAGAATGCTGATCAGGTGATGCACAACACGGCACAACCATTAGTTTCGAACAATCTCGGATTTTCATGGTTCCAAATTATCTCATTTTACCTGCATTTCCTGTTCGGAAGAACGTGAAACGAAGTAAATGTGTGAGAGAATGCTAATCAGGTGATGCACAACACGGCACAACCATTAGTTTCGAACAATCTCGGATATTCATGGTTCCAAATTATCTAATTTCACCTGTATTTCCTTTCCGGGGAAACGTGAAACGAAGTAAAAGTAGTAGAGAATGCTAATCAGGTGATGCACAACACGGCACAACCATTAGTTTCGAACAATCTCGGATTTTCATGGTTCCAAATTATCTCATTTTACCTGCATTTTCTGTTCGGAAGAACGTAAAACAAAGTAAAAGTGTGAAAGAATGCTAATCAGGTGATGCACAACACGGCACAACCATTAGTTTCGAACAATCTCGGATATTCATGGTTCCAAATTATCTAATTTCACCTGTATTTCCTTTTTGGAAGAACGTAAAACGAAGTGAAAGTAGTAGAGAATGCTCATCAAGTGATGCACAACACGGCACAACCATTAGTTTCGAACAATCTCGGATTTTCATGGTTCCAAATTATCTCATTTCACCTGTATTTCCTTTTTGGAAGAACGTAAAACGAAGTGAAAGTGACAGAAAATGCTCTTCAGGTGATGCACAACACGGCACAAACATTAGTTTCGAACAATCTCGGATTTTCATGGTTCCAAATTATCTCATTTTACCTGTATTTCCTTTCCGGAGAAACGTGAAACGAAGTAAAAGTAGTAGAGAATGCTAATCAGGTGATAAACAACACGGCACAACCATCAGTTTCGAACAATCTCGGATTTTCATGGTTCCAAATTATCTCATTTCACCTGTATTTCCTTTTTGGAAGAACGTAAAACGAAGTGAAAGTGACAGAGAATGCTCTTCAGGTGATGCACAACACGTTACAACCATTAGTTTCGAACAATCTCGGATTTTCATGGTTCCAAATTATCTCATTTCCTGTTCGGAAGAACGTGAAACAAAGTAAAAGTGTGAGAGAATGCTCTCCAGGTGATGCACAACACGGCACAACTATTAGTTTCAAACAATCTCGGATTTTCATGGTTCCAAATTATTTCATTTTACCTGTATTTCCTTTCCGGAGAAACGTGAAACGAAGTAAAAGTAGTAGAGAATGCTCCTCAGGTGATGCACAACACGGCACAACCATTAGTTTCGAACAATCTCGGATTTTCATGGTTCCAAATTATCTCATTTTACCTGTATTTCCTTTTTGGAAGACCGTAAAACGAAGTGAAAGTGACAGAGAATGCTCTTCAGGTGATGCACAACACGGCACAACCATTAGTTTCGAACAATCTCGGATTTTCATGGTTCCAAATTATCTCATTTCACCTGTATTTCCTTTTTGGAAGAAAGTAAAACGAAGTGAAAGTGACAGAGAATGCTCTTCAGGTGATGCACAACACGGCACAAACATTAGTTTCGAACAATCTCGGATTTTCATGGTTCCAAATTATCTTATTTTACCTGCATTTCCTGTTCGGAAGAACGTGAAACAAAGTAAAAGTGTGAGAGAATGCTAATCAGGTGATGCACAACACGCCACAACCATTAGTTTCGAACAATCTCGGATTTTCATGGTTCCAAATTATCTCATTTCACCTGTATTTCCTTTTTGGAAGAACGTAAAACGAAGTGAAAGTGACAGAGAATGCTCTTCAGGTGATGCACATTACGGCACAACCATTAGTTCCGAACAATCTCGGATTTTCATGGTTCCAAATTATCTCATTTTACCTGTATTTCCTTTTTGGAAGAACGTAAAACGAAGTGAAAGTGACAGAGAATGCTCTTCAGGTGATGCACAACACGGCACAACCATTAGTTTCCAACAATCTCGGATTTTCATGGTTCCAAATTATTTCATTTTACCTGTATTTCCTTTCCGGAGAAACGTGGAACAAAGTAAAAGTAGTAGAGAATGCTAATCAGGTGATGCACAACACGGCACAACCATTAGTTTCGAACAATTTCGGATTTTCATGGTTCCAAATTATTTCATTTCATCTGTATTTCCTTTCCGGAGAAACGTGAAACAAAGTAAAAGTAGTAGAGAATGCTAATCAGGTGATGCACAACACGGCACAACCATTAGTTTCGAACAATCTCGGATTTTCATGGTTCCAAATTATCTCATTTCACCTGTATTTCCTTTTTGGAGGAACGTAAAACGAAGTGAAAGTGACAGAGAATGCTCCTCAGGTGATGCACAACACGGCACAACCATTAGTTTCGAACAATCTCGGATTTTCATGGTTACAAATTATCTCATTTTACCTGCATTTCCTGTTCGGAAGAACGTGAAACAAAGTGAAAATGTGAGAGAATGCTCTCCAGGTGATGCACAACACGGCACAACCATTAGTTTCAAACAATCTCGGATTTTCATGGTTCCAAATTATTTCATTTTACCTGTATTTCCTTTCCGGAGAAACGTGAAACAAAGTGAAAGTAGTAGAGAATGCTGATCAGGTGATGCACAACACGGCACAACCATTAGTTTCGAACAATCTCGGATTTTCATGGTTCCAAATTATCTCATTTTACCTGCATTTCCTGTTCGGAAGAACGTGAAACGAAGTAAATGTGTGAGAGAATGCTAATCAGGTGATGCACAACACGGCACAACCATTAGTTTCGAACAATCTCGGATATTCATGGTTCCAAATTATCTAATTTCACCTGTATTTCCTTTCCGGAGAAACGTGAAACGAAGTAAAAGTAGTAGAGAATGCTAATCAGGTGATGCACAACACGGCACAACCATTAGTTTCGAACAATCTCGGATTTTCATGGTTCCAAATTATCTCATTTTACCTGCATTTTCTGTTCGGAAGAACGTAAAACAAAGTAAAAGTGTGAAAGAATGCTAATCAGGTGATGCACAACACGGCACAACCATTAGTTTCGAACAATCTCGGATATTCATGGTTCCAAATTATCTCATTTTACCTGCATTTCCTGTTCGGAAGAACGTAAAACAAAGTAAAAGTGTGAAAGAATGCTAATCAGGTGATGCACAACACGGCACAACCATTAGTTTCGAACAATCTCGGATATTCATGGTTCCAAATTATCGAATTTCACCTGCATTTCCTGTTCGGAAGAACGTGAAACAAAGTGAAAATGTGAGAGAATGCTCTCCAGGTGATGCACAACACGGCACAACCATTAGTTTCAAACAATCTCGGATTTTCATGGTTCCAAATTATTTCATTTTACCTGTATTTCCTTTCCGGAGAAACGTGAAACAAAGTGAAAGTAGTAGAGAATGCTGATCAGGTGATGCACAACACGGCACAACCATTAGTTTCGAACAATCTCGGATTTTCATGGTTCCAAATTATCTCATTTTACCTGCATTTCCTGTTCGGAAGAACGTGAAACGAAGTAAATGTGTGAGAGAATGCTAATCAGGTGATGCACAACACGGCACAACCATTAGTTTCGAACAATCTCGGATATTCATGGTTCCAAATTATCTAATTTCACCTGTATTTCCTTTCCGGAGAAACGTGAAACGAAGTAAAAGTAGTAGAGAATGCTAATCAGGTGATGCACAACACGGCACAACCATTAGTTTCGAACAATCTCGGATTTTCATGGTTCCAAATTATCTCATTTTACCTGCATTTTCTGTTCGGAAGAACGTAAAACAAAGTAAAAGTGTGAAAGAATGCTAATCAGGTGATGCACAACACGGCACAACCATTAGTTTCGAACAATCTCGGATATTCATGGTTCCAAATTATCTAATTTCACCTGTATTTCCTTTTTGGAAGAACGTAAAACGAAGTGAAAGTAGTAGAGAATGCTCATCAAGTGATGCACAACACGGCACAACCATTAGTTTCGAACAATCTCGGATTTTCATGGTTCCAAATTATCTCATTTCACCTGTATTTCCTTTTTGGAAGAACGTAAAACGAAGTGAAAGTGACAGAAAATGCTCTTCAGGTGATGCACAACACGGCACAAACATTAGTTTCGAACAATCTCGGATTTTCATGGTTCCAAATTATCTCATTTTACCTGTATTTCCTTTCCGGAGAAACGTGAAACGAAGTAAAAGTAGTAGAGAATGCTAATCAGGTGATAAACAACACGGCACAACCATCAGTTTCGAACAATCTCGGATTTTCATGGTTCCAAATTATCTCATTTCACCTGTATTTCCTTTTTGGAAGAACGTAAAACGAAGTGAAAGTGACAGAGAATGCTCTTCAGGTGATGCACAACACGTTACAACCATTAGTTTCGAACAATCTCGGATTTTCATGGTTCCAAATTATCTCATTTCCTGTTCGGAAGAACGTGAAACAAAGTAAAAGTGTGAGAGAATGCTCTCCAGGTGATGCACAACACGGCACAACTATTAGTTTCAAACAATCTCGGATTTTCATGGTTCCAAATTATTTCATTTTACCTGTATTTCCTTTCCGGAGAAACGTGAAACGAAGTAAAAGTAGTAGAGAATGCTCCTCAGGTGATGCACAACACGGCACAACCATTAGTTTCGAACAATCTCGGATTTTCATGGTTCCAAATTATCTCATTTTACCTGTATTTCCTTTTTGGAAGACCGTAAAACGAAGTGAAAGTGACAGAGAATGCTCTTCAGGTGATGCACAACACGGCACAACCATTAGTTTCGAACAATCTCGGATTTTCATGGTTCCAAATTATCTCATTTCACCTGTATTTCCTTTTTGGAAGAAAGTAAAACGAAGTGAAAGTGACAGAGAATGCTCTTCAGGTGATGCACAACACGGCACAAACATTAGTTTCGAACAATCTCGGATTTTCATGGTTCCAAATTATCTTATTTTACCTGCATTTCCTGTTCGGAAGAACGTGAAACAAAGTAAAAGTGTGAGAGAATGCTAATCAGGTGATGCACAACACGCCACAACCATTAGTTTCGAACAATCTCGGATATTCATGGTTCCAAATTATCTAATTTCACCTGTATTTCCTTTCCGGAGAAACGTGAAACGAAGTAAAAGTAGTAGAGAATGCTAATCAGGTGATGCACAACACGGCACAACCATTAGTTTCGAACAATCTCGGATTTTCATGGTTCCAAATTATCTCATTTTACCTGCATTTCCTGTTCGGAAGAACGTAAAACAAAGTAAAAGTGTGAAAGAATGCTAATCAGGTGATGCACAACACGGCACAACCATTAGTTTCGAACAATCTCGGATATTCATGGTTCCAAATTATCGAATTTCACCTGTATTTCCTTTTTGGAAGAACGTAAAACGAAGTGAAAGTAGTAGAGAATGCTCATCAAGTGATGCACAACACGGCACAACCATTAGTTTCGAACAATCTCGGATTTTCATGGTTCCAAATTATCTCATTTCACCTGTATTTCCTTTTTGGAAGAACGTAAAACGAAGTGAAAGTGACAGAGAATGCTCTTCAGGTGATGCACAACACGGCACAAACATTAGTTTCGAACAATCCCGGATTTTCATGGTTCCAAATTATCTCATTTTACCTGCATTTCCTGTTCGGAAGAACGTGAAACAAAGTAAAAGTGTGAGAGAATGCTAATCAGGTGATGCACAACACGGCACAACCATTAGTTTCAAACAATCTCGGATATTCATGGTTCCAAATTATCTAATTTCACCTGTATTTCCTTTCCGGAGAAACGTGAAACGAAGTAAAAGTAGTAGAGAATGCTCTCCAGGTGATGCACAACACGGCACAACTATTAGTTTCAAACAATCTCGGATTTTCATGGTTCCAAATTATTTCATTTTACCTGTATTTCCTTTCCGGAGAAACGTGAAACGAAGTAAAAGTAGTAGAGAATGCTCCTCAGGTGATGCACAACACGGCACAACCATTAGTTTCGAACAATCTCGGATTTTCATGGTTCCAAATTATCTCATTTTACCTGTATTTCCTTTTTGGAAGACCGTGAAACGAAGTGAAAGTGACAGAGAATGCTCTTCAGGTGATGCACAACACGGCACAACCATTAGTTTCGAACAATCTCGGATTTTCATGGTTCCAAATTATCTCATTTCACCTGTATTTCCTTTTTGGAAGAAAGTAAAACGAAGTGAAAGTGACAGAGAATGCTCTTTAGGTGATGCACAACACGGCACAACCATTAGTTTCGAACAATCTCGGATTTTCATGGTTCCAAATTATCTCATTTTACCTGTATTTCCTTTTTGGAAGAACGTAAAACGAGGTAAAAAAAGTGGAGAATGCTAATCAGGTGATGCGGAAGACGGCACAACCATTAGTTTCAAACAATCTCGGATGTTCATGGTTCCAAATTATCTCATTTCACCTGTATTTTCTTTTTGGAAGAACGTAAAACGAAGTGAAAGTGACAGAAAATGCTCTTCAGGTGATGCACAACACGGCACAAACATTAGTTTCGAACAATCTCGGATTTTCATGGTTCCAAATTATCTCATTTTACCTGTATTTCCTTTCCGGAGAAACGTGAAACGAAGTAAAAGTAGTAGAGAATGCTAATCAGGTGATAAACAACACGGCACAACCATCAGTTTCGAACAATCTCGGATTTTCATGGTTCCAAATTATCTCATTTCACCTGTATTTCCTTTTTGGAAGAACGTAAAACGAAGTGAAAGTGACAGAGAATGCTCTTCAGGTGATGCACAACACGTTACAACCATTAGTTTCGAACAATCTCGGATTTTCATGGTTCCAAATTATCTCATTTCCTGTTCGGAAGAACGTGAAACAAAGTAAAAGTGTGAGAGAATGCTCTCCAGGTGATGCACAACACGGCACAACTATTAGTTTCAAACAATCTCGGATTTTCATGGTTCCAAATTATTTCATTTTACCTGTATTTCCTTTCCGGAGAAACGTGAAACGAAGTAAAAGTAGTAGAGAATGCTCCTCAGGTGATGCACAACACGGCACAACCATTAGTTTCGAACAATCTCGGATTTTCATGGTTCCAAATTATCTCATTTTACCTGTATTTCCTTTTTGGAAGACCGTAAAACGAAGTGAAAGTGACAGAGAATGCTCTTCAGGTGATGCACAACACGGCACAACCATTAGTTTCGAACAATCTCGGATTTTCATGGTTCCAAATTATCTCATTTCACCTGTATTTCCTTTTTGGAAGAAAGTAAAACGAAGTGAAAGTGACAGAGAATGCTCTTCAGGTGATGCACAACACGGCACAAACATTAGTTTCGAACAATCTCGGATTTTCATGGTTCCAAATTATCTCATTTTACCTGCATTTCCTGTTCGGAAGAACGTAAAACAAAGTAAAAGTGTGAAAGAATGCTAATCAGGTGATGCACAACACGGCACAACCATTAGTTTCGAACAATCTCGGATATTCATGGTTCCAAATTATCGAATTTCACCTGCATTTCCTGTTCGGAAGAACGTGAAACAAAGTGAAAATGTGAGAGAATGCTCTCCAGGTGATGCACAACACGGCACAACCATTAGTTTCAAACAATCTCGGATTTTCATGGTTCCAAATTATTTCATTTTACCTGTATTTCCTTTCCGGAGAAACGTGAAACAAAGTGAAAGTAGTAGAGAATGCTGATCAGGTGATGCACAACACGGCACAACCATTAGTTTCGAACAATCTCGGATTTTCATGGTTCCAAATTATCTCATTTTACCTGCATTTCCTGTTCGGAAGAACGTGAAACGAAGTAAATGTGTGAGAGAATGCTAATCAGGTGATGCACAACACGGCACAACCATTAGTTTCGAACAATCTCGGATATTCATGGTTCCAAATTATCTAATTTCACCTGTATTTCCTTTCCGGAGAAACGTGAAACGAAGTAAAAGTAGTAGAGAATGCTAATCAGGTGATGCACAACACGGCACAACCATTAGTTTCGAACAATCTCGGATTTTCATGGTTCCAAATTATCTCATTTTACCTGCATTTTCTGTTCGGAAGAACGTAAAACAAAGTAAAAGTGTGAAAGAATGCTAATCAGGTGATGCACAACACGGCACAACCATTAGTTTCGAACAATCTCGGATATTCATGGTTCCAAATTATCTAATTTCACCTGTATTTCCTTTTTGGAAGAACGTAAAACGAAGTGAAAGTAGTAGAGAATGCTCATCAAGTGATGCACAACACGGCACAACCATTAGTTTCGAACAATCTCGGATTTTCATGGTTCCAAATTATCTCATTTCACCTGTATTTCCTTTTTGGAAGAACGTAAAACGAAGTGAAAGTGACAGAAAATGCTCTTCAGGTGATGCACAACACGGCACAAACATTAGTTTCGAACAATCTCGGATTTTCATGGTTCCAAATTATCTCATTTTACCTGTATTTCCTTTCCGGAGAAACGTGAAACGAAGTAAAAGTAGTAGAGAATGCTAATCAGGTGATAAACAACACGGCACAACCATCAGTTTCGAACAATCTCGGATTTTCATGGTTCCAAATTATCTCATTTCACCTGTATTTCCTTTTTGGAAGAACGTAAAACGAAGTGAAAGTGACAGAGAATGCTCTTCAGGTGATGCACAACACGTTACAACCATTAGTTTCGAACAATCTCGGATTTTCATGGTTCCAAATTATCTCATTTCCTGTTCGGAAGAACGTGAAACAAAGTAAAAGTGTGAGAGAATGCTCTCCAGGTGATGCACAACACGGCACAACTATTAGTTTCAAACAATCTCGGATTTTCATGGTTCCAAATTATTTCATTTTACCTGTATTTCCTTTCCGGAGAAACGTGAAACGAAGTAAAAGTAGTAGAGAATGCTCCTCAGGTGATGCACAACACGGCACAACCATTAGTTTCGAACAATCTCGGATTTTCATGGTTCCAAATTATCTCATTTTACCTGTATTTCCTTTTTGGAAGACCGTAAAACGAAGTGAAAGTGACAGAGAATGCTCTTCAGGTGATGCACAACACGGCACAACCATTAGTTTCGAACAATCTCGGATTTTCATGGTTCCAAATTATCTCATTTCACCTGTATTTCCTTTTTGGAAGAAAGTAAAACGAAGTGAAAGTGACAGAGAATGCTCTTCAGGTGATGCACAACACGGCACAAACATTAGTTTCGAACAATCTCGGATTTTCATGGTTCCAAATTATCTTATTTTACCTGCATTTCCTGTTCGGAAGAACGTGAAACAAAGTAAAAGTGTGAGAGAATGCTAATCAGGTGATGCACAACACGCCACAACCATTAGTTTCGAACAATCTCGGATATTCATGGTTCCAAATTATCTAATTTCACCTGTATTTCCTTTCCGGAGAAACGTGAAACGAAGTAAAAGTAGTAGAGAATGCTAATCAGGTGATGCACAACACGGCACAACCATTAGTTTCGAACAATCTCGGATTTTCATGGTTCCAAATTATCTCATTTTACCTGCATTTCCTGTTCGGAAGAACGTAAAACAAAGTAAAAGTGTGAAAGAATGCTAATCAGGTGATGCACAACACGGCACAACCATTAGTTTCGAACAATCTCGGATATTCATGGTTCCAAATTATCGAATTTCACCTGTATTTCCTTTTTGGAAGAACGTAAAACGAAGTGAAAGTAGTAGAGAATGCTCATCAAGTGATGCACAACACGGCACAACCATTAGTTTCGAACAATCTCGGATTTTCATGGTTCCAAATTATCTCATTTTACCTGTATTTCCTTTTTGGAAGACCGTAAAACGAAGTGAAAGTGACAGAGAATGCTCTTCAGGTGATGCACAACACGGCACAACCATTAGTTTCGAACAATCTCGGATTTTCATGGTTCCAAATTATCTCATTTCACCTGTATTTCCTTTTTGGAAGAAAGTAAAACGAAGTGAAAGTGACAGAGAATGCTCTTCAGGTGATGCACAACACGGCACAAACATTAGTTTCGAACAATCTCGGATTTTCATGGTTCCAAATTATCTCATTTTACCTGCATTTCCTGTTCGGAAGAACGTGAAACAAAGTAAAAGTGTGAGAGAATGCTAATCAGGTGATGCACAACACGCCACAACCATTAGTTTCGAACAATCTCGGATATTCATGGTTCCAAATTATCTAATTTCACCTGTATTTCCTTTCCGGAGAAACGTGAAACGAAGTAAAAGTAGTAGAGAAGGCTAATCAGGTGATGCACAACACGGCACAACCATTAGTTTCGAACAATCTCGGATTTTCATGGTTCCAAATTATCTCATTTTACCTGCATTGCCTGTTCGGAAGAACGTAAAACAAAGTAAAAGTGTGAAAGAATGCTAATCAGGTAATGCACAACACGGCACAACCATTAGTTTCGAACAATCTCGGATATTCATGGTTCCAAATTATCGAATTTCACCTGTATTTCCTTTTTGGAAGAACGTAAAACGAAGTGAAAGTAGTAGAGAATGCTCATCAAGTGATGCACAACACGGCACAACCATTAGTTTCGAACAATCTCGGATTTTCATGGTTCCAAATTATCTCATTTCCTGTTCGGAAGAACGTGAAACAAAGTAAAAGTGTGAGAGAATGCTCTCCAGGTGATGCACAACACGGCACAACTATTAGTTTCAAACAATCTCGGATTTTCATGGTTCCAAATTATTTCATTTTACCTGTATTTCCTTTCCGGAGAAACGTGAAACGAAGTAAAAGTAGTAGAGAATGCTCCTCAGGTGATGCACAACACGGCACAACCATTAGTTTCGAACAATCTCGGATTTTCATGGTTCCAAATTATCTCATTTTACCTGTATTTCCTTTTTGGAAGACCGTAAAACGAAGTGAAAGTGACAGAGAATGCTCTTCAGGTGATGCACAACACGGCACAACCATTAGTTTCGAACAATCTCGGATTTTCATGGTTCCAAATTATCTCATTTCACCTGTATTTCCTTTTTGGAAGAAAGTAAAACGAAGTGAAAGTGACAGAGAATGCTCTTCAGGTGATGCACAACACGGCACAAACATTAGTTTCGAACAATCTCGGATTTTCATGGTTCCAAATTATCTCATTTTACCTGCATTTCCTGTTCGGAAGAACGTGAAACAAAGTAAAAGTGTGAGAGAATGCTAATCAGGTGATGCACAACACGCCACAACCATTAGTTTCGAACAATCTCGGATATTCATGGTTCCAAATTATCTAATTTCACCTGTATTTCCTTTCCGGAGAAACGTGAAACGAAGTAAAAGTAGTAGAGAATGCTAATCAGGTGATGCACAACACGGCACAACCATTAGTTTCGAACAATCTCGGATTTTCATGGTTCCAAATTATCTCATTTTACCTGCATTTCCTGTTCGGAAGAACGTAAAACAAAGTAAAAGTGTGAAAGAATGCTAATCAGGTGATGCACAACACGGCACAACCATTAGTTTCGAACAATCTCGGATATTCATGGTTCCAAATTATCGAATTTCACCTGTATTTCCTTTTTGGAAGAACGTAAAACGAAGTGAAAGTAGTAGAGAATGCTCATCAAGTGATGCACAACACGGCACAACCATTAGTTTCGAACAATCTCGGATTTTCATGGTTCCAAATTATCTCATTTCACCTGTATTTCCTTTTTGGAAGAACGTAAAACGAAGTGAAAGTGACAGAAAATGCTCTTCAGGTGATGCACAACACGGCACAAACATTAGTTTCGAACAATCTCGGATTTTCATGGTTCCAAATTATCTCATTTCACCTGTATTTCCTTTTTGGAAGAACGTAAAACGAAGTGAAAGTGACAGAGAATGCTCTTCAGGTGATGCACAACACGGCACAAACATTAGTTTCGAACAATCCCGGATTTTCATGGTTCCAAATTATCTCATTTTACCTGCATTTCCTGTTCGGAAGAACGTGAAACAAAGTAAAAGTGTGAGAGAATGCTAATCAGGTGATGCACAACACGGCACAACCATTAGTTTCAAACAATCTCGGATATTCATGGTTCCAAATTATCTAATTTCACCTGTATTTCCTTTCCGGAGAAACGTGAAACGAAGTAAAAGTAGTAGAGAATGCTCTCCAGGTGATGCACAACACGGCACAACTATTAGTTTCAAACAATCTCGGATTTTCATGGTTCCAAATTATTTCATTTTACCTGTATTTCCTTTCCGGAGAAACGTGAAACGAAGTAAAAGTAGTAGAGAATGCTCCTCAGGTGATGCACAACACGGCACAACCATTAGTTTCGAACAATCTCGGATTTTCATGGTTCCAAATTATCTCATTTTACCTGTATTTCCTTTTTGGAAGACCGTGAAACGAAGTGAAAGTGACAGAGAATGCTCTTCAGGTGATGCACAACACGGCACAACCATTAGTTTCGAACAATCTCGGATTTTCATGGTTCCAAATTATCTCATTTCACCTGTATTTCCTTTTTGGAAGAAAGTAAAACGAAGTGAAAGTGACAGAGAATGCTCTTTAGGTGATGCACAACACGGCACAACCATTAGTTTCGAACAATCTCGGATTTTCATGGTTCCAAATTATCTCATTTTACCTGTATTTCCTTTTTGGAAGAACGTAAAACGAGGTAAAAAAAGTGGAGAATGCTAATCAGGTGATGCGGAAGACGGCACAACCATTAGTTTCAAACAATCTCGGATGTTCATGGTTCCAAATTATCTCATTTCACCTGTATTTTCTTTTTGGAAGAACGTAAAACGAAGTGAAAGTGACAGAAAATGCTCTTCAGGTGATGCACAACACGGCACAAACATTAGTTTCGAACAATCTCGGATTTTCATGGTTCCAAATTATCTCATTTTACCTGTATTTCCTTTCCGGAGAAACGTGAAACGAAGTAAAAGTAGTAGAGAATGCTAATCAGGTGATAAACAACACGGCACAACCATCAGTTTCGAACAATCTCGGATTTTCATGGTTCCAAATTATCTCATTTCACCTGTATTTCCTTTTTGGAAGAACGTAAAACGAAGTGAAAGTGACAGAGAATGCTCTTCAGGTGATGCACAACACGTTACAACCATTAGTTTCGAACAATCTCGGATTTTCATGGTTCCAAATTATCTCATTTCCTGTTCGGAAGAACGTGAAACAAAGTAAAAGTGTGAGAGAATGCTCTCCAGGTGATGCACAACACGGCACAACTATTAGTTTCAAACAATCTCGGATTTTCATGGTTCCAAATTATTTCATTTTACCTGTATTTCCTTTCCGGAGAAACGTGAAACGAAGTAAAAGTAGTAGAGAATGCTCCTCAGGTGATGCACAACACGGCACAACCATTAGTTTCGAACAATCTCGGATTTTCATGGTTCCAAATTATCTCATTTTACCTGTATTTCCTTTTTGGAAGACCGTAAAACGAAGTGAAAGTGACAGAGAATGCTCTTCAGGTGATGCACAACACGGCACAACCATTAGTTTCGAACAATCTCGGATTTTCATGGTTCCAAATTATCTCATTTCACCTGTATTTCCTTTTTGGAAGAAAGTAAAACGAAGTGAAAGTGACAGAGAATGCTCTTCAGGTGATGCACAACACGGCACAAACATTAGTTTCGAACAATCTCGGATTTTCATGGTTCCAAATTATCTCATTTTACCTGCATTTCCTGTTCGGAAGAACGTGAAACAAAGTAAAAGTGTGAGAGAATGCTAATCAGGTGATGCACAACACGCCACAACCATTAGTTTCGAACAATCTCGGATATTCATGGTTCCAAATTATCTAATTTCACCTGTATTTCCTTTCCGGAGAAACGTGAAACGAAGTAAAAGTAGTAGAGAATGCTAATCAGGTGATGCACAACACGGCACAACCATTAGTTTCGAACAATCTCGGATTTTCATGGTTCCAAATTATCTCATTTTACCTGCATTTCCTGTTCGGAAGAACGTAAAACAAAGTAAAAGTGTGAAAGAATGCTAATCAGGTGATGCACAACACGGCACAACCATTAGTTTCGAACAATCTCGGATATTCATGGTTCCAAATTATCGAATTTCACCTGTATTTCCTTTTTGGAAGAACGTAAAACGAAGTGAAAGTAGTAGAGAATGCTCATCAAGTGATGCACAACACGCCACAACCATTAGTTTCGAACAATCTCGGATATTCATGGTTCCAAATTATCTAATTTCACCTGTATTTCCTTTCCGGAGAAACGTGAAACGAAGTAAAAGTAGTAGAGAATGCTAATCAGGTGATGCACAACACGGCACAACCATTAGTTTCGAACAATCTCGGATTTTCATGGTTCCAAATTATCTCATTTTACCTGCATTTCCTGTTCGGAAGAACGTAAAACAAAGTAAAAGTGTGAAAGAATGCTAATCAGGTGATGCACAACACGGCACAACCATTAGTTTCGAACAATCTCGGATTTTCATGGTTCCAAATTATCTCATTTCACCTGTATTTCCTTTTTGGAAGAACGTAAAACGAAGTGAAAGTGACAGAAAATGCTCTTCAGGTGTTGCACAACACGGCACAAACATTAGTTTCGAACAATCTCGGATTTTCATGGTTCCAAATTATCTCATTTCACCTGTATTTCCTTTTTGGAAGAACGTAAAACGAAGTGAAAGTGACAGAGAATGCTCTTCAGGTGATGCACAACACGGCACAAACATTAGTTTCGAACAATCTCGGATTTTCATGGTTCCAAATTATCTCATTTTACCTGCATTTCCTGTTCGGAAGAACGTGAAACAAAGTAAAAGTGTGAGAGAATGCTAATCAGGTGATGCACAACACGGCACAACCATTAGTTTCAAACAATCTCGGATATTCATGGTTCCAAATTATCTAATTTCACCTGTATTTCCTTTCCGGAGAAACGTGAAACGAAGTAAAAGTAGTAGAGAATGCTCTCCAGGTGATGCACAACACGGCACAACTATTAGTTTCAAACAATCTCGGATTTTCATGGTTCCAAATTATTTCATTTTACCTGTATTTCCTTTCCGGAGAAACGTGAAACGAAGTAAAAGTAGTAGAGAATGCTCCTCAGGTGATGCACAACACGGCACAACCATTAGTTTCGAACAATCTCGGATTTTCATGGTTCCAAATTATCTCATTTTACCTGTATTTCCTTTTTGGAAGACCGTAAAACGAAGTGAAAGTGACAGAGAATGCTCTTCAGGTGATGCACAACACGGCACAACCATTAGTTTCGAACAATCTCGGATTTTCATGGTTCCAAATTATCTCATTTCACCTGTATTTCCTTTTTGGAAGAAAGTAAAACGAAGTGAAAGTGACAGAGAATGCTCTTCAGGTGATGCACAACACGGCACAACCATTAGTTTCGAACAATCTCGGATTTTCATGGTTCCAAATTATCTCATTTTACCTGTATTTCCTTTTTGGAAGAACGTAAAACGAGGTAAAAAAAGTGGAGAATGCTAATCAGGTGATGCGAAAGACGGCACAACCATTAGTTTCAAACAATCTCGGATGTTCATGGTTCCAAATTATCTCATTTCACCTGTATTTTCTTTTTGGAAGAACGTAAAACGAAGTAAAATTGACAGAGAATGCTCTTCAGGTGATGCACAACACGGCACAACCATTAGTTTCGAACAATCTCGGATTTTTATGGTTCCAAATTATCTCATTTCACCTGTATTTCCTTTCCGGAGAAACGTGAAACGAAGTAAAAGTAGTAGAGAATGCTAATCAGGTGATAAACAACACGGCACAACCATCAGTTTCGAACAATCTCGGATTTTCATGGTTCCAAATTATTTAATTTTGCCCGTATTTCCTTCTCGAAAAATCGTGAAACAAAGTGAAAGTGGGAGAGAATGCTCTTCAGGTGATGCACAACACGGCACAACCATTAGTTTCAGACGAACTCGGATTTTCATGGTTCCAAATTATTTCATTTTACCTGTATTTTCTTTCCGGAGAAACGTGAAACGAAGTAAAAGTAGTAGAGAATGCTAATCAGGTGATGCACAACACGGCACAACCATCAGTTTCGAACAATCTCAGATATTCATGGTTCCAAATTATCTCATTTTACCTGTATTTGCTTTTTGGAAGAACGTAAAACGAAGTGAAAGTGACAGAGAATGCTCTTCAGGTGATGCAAAACACGGCACAACCATTAGTTTCGAACAATCTCGGATTTTCATGGTTCCAAATTATCTAATTTCACCTGTATTTTCTTTTTGAAAGAACGTAAAACAAAGTAAAAGTAGTAGAGAATGCTAATCAGGTGATGCACAACACGGCACAACCAATAGTTTCGAACAATCTCGGATTTTCATGGTTCCAAATTATCTCATTTCACCTGTATTTCCTTTTCGGAAGAACGTAAAACGAAGTGAAAGTGACAGAGAATGCTCCTCAGGTGATGCACAACACGGCACAACCATTAGTTTCGAACAATCTCGGATTTTCATGGTTCCAAATTATCTCATTTTACCTGCATTTCCTGTTCGGAAGAACGTGAAACAAAGTGAAAGTGTGAGAGAATGCTAATCAGGTGATGCACAACACGGCACAACCATCAGTTTCGAACAATCTCAGATTTTCATGGTTCCAAATTATCTCATTTTACCTGCATTTCCTGTTCGAAAGAACGTGAAACAAAGTGAAAGTGTGAGAGAATGCTCTCCAGGTGATGCACAACACGGCACAACCATTAGTTTCGAACAATCTCGGATTTTCATGGTTCCAAATTATTTCATTTTACCTGTATTTCCTTTCCGGAGAAACGTGAAACGAAGTAAAAGTAGTAGAGAATGCTAATCAGGTGATGCACAACACGGCACAACCATCAGTTTCGAACAATCTCGGATTTTCATGGTTCCAAATTATTTCATTTTACCTGTATTTCCTTTCCGGAGAAACGTGAAACGAAGTAAAAGTAGTAGAGAATGCTAATCAGGTGATGCACAACACGGCACAACCATCAGTTTCGAACAATCTCGGATTTTCATGGTTCCAAATTATTTCATTTTAACTGTATTTCCTTTCCGGAGAAACGTGAAACGATGTAAAAGTAGTAGAGAATGCTAATCAGGTGATGCACAACACGGCACAACCATCAGTTTCGAACAATCTCGGATGTTCATGGTTCCAAATTATCTCATTTCACCTGTATTTCCTTTTTGGAAGAACGTAAAACGAAGTGAAAGTAGTGGAGAATGCTAATCAGGTGATGCACAACACGGCACAACCATTAGTTTCGAACAACCTCGGATTTTCATGGTTCCAAATTATCTCATTTTACCTGCATTTCCTGTTCGGAAGAACGTGAAACAAAGTAAAAGTGTGAGAGAATGCTCTCCAGGTGATGCACAACACGGCACAACCATTAGTTTCGAACAATCTCGGATTTTCATGGTTCCAAATTATCTCATTTCACCTGTATTTCCTTTTTGGAAGAACGTTAAACGAAGTGAAAGTGACAGAAAATGCTCTTCAGGTGATGCACAACACGGCACAAACATTAGTTTCGAACAATCTCGGATTTTCATGGTTCCAAATTATCTCATTTTACCTGTATTTCCTTTCCGGAGAAACGTGAAACGAAGTAAAAGTAGTAGAGAATGCTAATCAGGTGATAAACAACACGGCACAACCATCAGTTTCGAACAATCTCGGATTTTCATGGTTCCAAATTATTTAATTTTGCCCGTATTTCCTTCTCGAAAAATCGTGAAACAAAGTGAAAGTGGGAGAGAATGCTCTTCAGGTGATGCACAACACGGCACAACCATTAGTTTCAGACGAACTCGGATTTTCATGGTTCCAAATTATTTCATTTTACCTGTATTTTCTTTCCGGAGAAACGTGAAACGAAGTAAAAGTAGTAGAGAATGCTAATCAGGTGATGCACAACACGGCACAACCATCAGTTTCGAACAATCTCGGATATTCATGGTTCCAAATTATCTCATTTTACCTGTATTTGCTTTTTGGAAGAACGTAAAACGAAGTGAAAGTGACAGAGAATGCTCTTCAGGTGATGCAAAACACGGCACAACCATTAGTTTCGAACAATCTCGGATTTTCATGGTTCCAAATTATCTAATTTCACCTGTATTTTCTTTTTGAAAGAACGTAAAACAAAGTAAAAGTAGTAGAGAATGCTAATCAGGTGATGCACAACACGGCACAACCAATAGTTTCGAACAATCTCGGATTTTCATGTGTCACGTCCCGGGTTGATTTTAGAAAATTAAAAGGGATTTTGATATCTGACCCGTCAGTGACCTTCGGATCCCTGAGTGGACTTATTAGGTCGCTAAACACTACGTGTTGGGATGTCAGGGATCTGACAAGAAATTAGGTAATTCGTTTAACAAAGGATTTATATTTCACAAAATAACATTATACACAGGTTTGCTATGCGTGAATTTATGAACGGTAGGGGCGTAGCGGGTTATTGGTAAGCCCGTGCTTGCGCAATTGGTATAGCCCGGGGACAAGGGGGAATAATATCTGTATCTGAGGTTTGGTAACCCTCGTCGTCCTGTGACTGATCTAAATATTCCTGTATATGATTGTATAATTCTGCTTCAATAGGTTGCCCGTGCTGATCTCTATATTCTGGAGTAGGCGCCCTAGGTAATTCTATTACCGGTGATGGGGATCTCGGTGATTCGACTGGAGGCGGCTGTGGACGTTTGGTTTCTCTTAAAGCCGTGCGAATAGCGGTCCTGACTGCGGCCTTAGCTCTTTTAGCTTTGAAGCGTCTACCTGCCCGGTGTCGTCTACGGGTTTCAGGCATCTACGAGGGAAAGAAAGAATGTTGGTTAGGCGTTTTCAGCTCTAGCGCCGCCCATACCAACAGGTGCGTAGGGATGTCGATTAAGCGTCTTTCAGCCCTAGCGCCGCTCAAATCAACAGGTTAGAGTTAATCAGGATCATTAACTCAAGGAAAAAGCGTTTTTCGGCTATTGCACCGCTTATCAAGGGATGTGTCGGCCTCTTTCAGCTCTGGCGTAGCCACACACGGATAACCAGGAGATTTTTGGAAAAAGGGAAATAGATGCGACTGGTTAATATTTACTTACGATGTTTGCTGCTGCTTGGTCCTGAGCTGGAGACTTCTTGTTCCTCGTTGCGGGTAAGTAGGGTTTTGAATAATTATAGTTGAATATAGTTTAACTTGGTTTTATATTTTATAATAGAAAACTTGAATATAATATGAGGTTATAACACTTTTAACTGGTTATTAATATAAGAATAAATGGATTTGGCAATACTCCCAAGAGTATGAGATTTAGAAAATGACTCCTAAGAGTCGAACTGCTCGGTTTGAGCTCTGAACTAGTACTGATTAATTTACGCTACTAACCCTGCTCCTTATGCAGTATATAAAGAAATGATATGTGAGGTCGCGGGGCAAGGGGAAGCCGTGCCTACGTGACCGCGCTCTGCCGAAATGTGTTTATGTTTAGATACGGAGTGGCGTGGTCGCTTCAGCAATGTTTACAGTTTGCATTCCTGGGACCCAAGTCCACGCTTCGTAAATATAATTTCGAATGTCCAAAGTTTTAGTTGAATAATATAGTTCAGAGTTCTGATTAAACAATATGCACTTGTACTAGATAACAATTGTTCACTTAGTTCAGTATGCTACAGATAACACTTTAGTTGGGATACGATAGTCTGATAGTTCACTTGGGGTGCACGCAACTAACACTTTTCTGTTTTCAGGTGAGGAGCTCCGACGTGCTCGCTTCGGTGACCAGAGGTAGTCTGAAGGTCCTCAGGTAAGTGAAGGGGCGCGTGGTCCGCGTCTAAGGGTTTTATGACCTTGTTTTCATGTTTTGTTTTATGGTCTTGTTTTCGAGTTGGAGTTGCACCCGGCGATGAATCATGATCGTTGGGCACGCTGCTACCTTTGCGTCGCTACCTGGGCCAGTCCTGAGTTCGTCCTCGTACGGGACAGTCGCGAGTATAGTGACAGTTTTCTATAACTTATACTTTGTATTATTCAAGTGACAGTGTTTCATAGTTTATACTTTGTATTATAATTATAATAAAGTGCATTTGTTTATATATGGTTATAATTATTAATGATATAAAATATAGAGAGTATATATATGTATAGAGTAGTATTCATATGTATAGAGTAGTATTCATATGTATAGAGTAGTATTCATATGTATAGAGTAGTATTCATACGCAAACGTGAAGTTAGTTAGTTTATCAAAGTGAAATAACGTGGAAGTGAAAAAACGTCCGTACTGAGGTGAGGATGTTACACCTCCCCCCTTATATTGGAATAACGAACTCCGTTAGTTATTCCGCTTTCCATGTTATTTCTCAGTTGCACTAGTTGTGGATAAAGGTTTTCTTCTTCTTCTGGTGGTGCTGCTGATGGAAGACTGATTGCTGGCTGCAGTGTCTCGTCTTTTTCAACGTCTTTCTTATCTTGGGCTTGTGCACTTTGATGTCCCAGATAAATAAGAAGGTGAGTCACCGATGTCCATAGTGAGCCTAGTAGCTTCAAACTCCATCCATAGACTTGGTGTAAGGTGTAACCATGTATGATAGTGTCGACTACTAACTTGATGATTCTAATAACTATTAATATTCCCATAACGCCTGCTGTTGCTGAGCCAAAAGTGATAAATCCTCCCCATACTTTACGGTATGTGGAGTCAGCGATTTGCTCGAATATTTGTTCGTTGAATAGGTTGTATATAGAACTTCCGTCAGCTCGTGTCTCTTTTCCCGTCATTCCTCTAGCGAGATTATTTAGGATAGCTGGTCTTTCTGCAGGAAAAAGAAGATGGTCTCGGAATCGGTCAATATCTTTTTGTCCATAAATACCGCTGATTGCCAATGTCTCTGTGTCAATGAATTTCCAGGTGTATTGTGTTTGATGCTGTAGAGCCTTGGGTGGCAGAACTTCCTCGTGATGCGGGGTGAATCTATACCATACATCGTCGATCCGGTACATGGGTGCCAATATGCGGTTGCATTCGACCTGTGTACCTTTCTTAACTAGGATTTTTGATTTCGGTGTTAAGAAGTACGAAGTATTCCTCATTGTTACGGGTAGTTCCGTGTAGCAGTCCTGTGTTTCCCTTACTGCGCAAGATACAGGTATACACTTGACAATATGAGCCACTTCTCCAGCAATGGTTGCCATGTGTCCTGGTCCTCCCATTACGTTATAGGCAAATTCATCTGGTAGTATGGTTGCGAGTGTCAGGCTATTTTTCAATACTTGCTTTTCCAGTTCACATTTTTGTAAAATGACATCTTTATACAATTCCGTCATTTGTTGCCGGATATGCTTTTCCACGTAGATAAATTTTGAGTTTACATAAGTGAAGATGTCGATGCTCTCGATGGGTAACGTCCCCTTTGTCTTGAACGTGTTCCCTTGGCTGGTTTCGAAGATGAATAATTTCGGGTGTTCTGTTTTGAAAAGTGAATAGCCACAAATTCTTACTTCTGTGGTTTTAATTAACGCAAAAGTGATGTCCTGAGATGTGATTGAATACACAACGGGTTCTTGCTCTGATGCTTGTACCCTGGTTATATAGCCTTCATGAAGTACATCATATGATGTGAATTTGCAATTATCTTCGGGAACTACTTCCCAATACAGATTTCCGCCTTCTTCGTCCGAGCATGACGCGGTTGAAAAATCACAAGTTAATCCGGTTTGAAATACTATTTTGTCATTATTGAGTTTTATTGTGGCTTTTTGTTTAGTGACTGATATTTTTACGATAGCCTGTACTACCACGCTAGTCCATTGTCCATACTGGTCATCGAAGAATCCCGGTTGGCAGGATCCGTCCGTAGCGAGTCCTCCACTGAGGGTAACCGAACGCCTGGTGGTGGCATTTTGTGGAATGTTATTTAGGAATTTCCCAGGCCAGATTTCGATACTTCCTTCTCTGTATAGTTGATGGCAAGTTTCTTTAGATGTGAATTTAATATATTCCTGTCGTCCAAGTTCGACTAATGAAACGTGGGAATGCATCCCACAATGATACACCGTTCTGTCTATTTCTATTCGGCATTGAATGGCATCGGTAGTGCGGAATTCCGTTAGTTGTAGTAGTTGAGCGTAGACCTTTTCTTCCTGTGGTTGTACTTCAGGGACATTGCAGGTTACAGGTTCCAACAGGTTAATTGTGGTGACGTTTAATTTTCCGTGTGTACAATCGAATCCTATTAGGCAGTTGACCGTTGCAATTATAGTTGAAAGTAGTATTAGTAATGCTGCCATCTGGAACAGAAGGTTCCAGTGTACTTTTATTAGGTTTTGCGTATGCTTACGTGATTATTTTTTCTTACATTTCTATATAATAAAATCCATTTAAGTAATTCGGGACGTTGTTCTTTTTAATCCCTATATGAAAATCGCGAGTTGAGGGTTCAGCAGAACCATATGTTAATAATATAACATTGTTATCGGAATTTTTCAAAGCGTCTAGGAAGTCGCTTTCCTCTAGTATCTCGGTTACAATAAGTTTCCCGTTAAAATTTCTAATTGTATTGATCTCGTGTGTCCATTTTATGATTATTTTCTCCCATTCGTGGAGGGTTCTCCCGGTGAAAATATCTAAGTCTCTACCACACTCCGCGATTTTGATTCTTTCCTTTGGCCAATTAGGCCGCCTGTAAAATCTTGGGTTTTTTCGAACTTCGTCCGGAATTCTCATCTAAAACATACATGAATTACTTATTGATAGTGATTAACTAGGTCTAGGGTTTTATCATAAGGATTACGTTTATAACGTATAGGTTTATTTAGAGTTTTGCTTGTTTTAGCTTGTTGTAGTGAACTACTTTCTCCTTATTGCCTATTCTTATTCGAGCGTTATTATTAGGTAATGTATCCAGGACCTCGTGAGGACCTGTATACTGGGCATCAAATTTTCCTTTTGAAGGTTCCTTCAAGAGAAAGACTTGATTTCCTTTTTCGAACTCGACATTGTGTACTTTACGGTCATAGTACCGTTTTGATCGCTGTTTAGCGGAGATTGAATTCTCCTTTGCAATGTTTTGACTCTCGCGTATTTTTTTACTCAATTCTATAAAGTAGTCTGCGTACGTACGGTCAAGGGTTTCTTCAATGATTTCGTTTGCCGAGGGTACTCTTGCTACCTTGCCAAATACGAGTTCATAGGGAGTCCACTTAGTACCTTCGTGTGTACTGGTATTGTAAGAGAACATCGCGTAGCTTAACCATTCGTCCCAATTGTTCTTCTTGTTAATATACTGCTTTAAATATTCAGTTAATACATGATGGGATCTCTCGATTGAGCCGTTCGATTGGGGATGAAAAGCGGTAGTTTTGACCTGTTCGATTCTATATTTCTTGGCGATTTGACGCATGAGTGAGCTGGTTAAATTTGCTCCTTGATCTGTTAATATTTTTCTGGGGGCGCCGTACTTGTTTATTACCTCCATTATGAGTCCGTTAGCTATGGTTTCTGATTTTACATCTTTTAACGCGACTGCGACTGAGTATTTTGTTAGTTGATCCTGGACTGTTAGTATGTATTCGTTACCTTGGGGAGTTAAGGGTAATGGTCCCACAATGTCCATTGATATCTTATCGAATGCTGAGTCTGGGGTGTCCGTGAGGATCATAGGTTTTCGCGTTTTTACTCGAGTCAATTTTTGGGTCTGGCACTTTATACATACCCTTATGAAGTCCTCTATTTGCTTCTTCATACCTGTCCAATAGTATCTTTGTCTGATGCGCGCAAAGGTTTTCGTTACGCCTTTGTGTCCTCCTATACTACTTTCGTGATTTTCCCTTATAATTCCGGAAGTCTCTTCGTCGTCTGGTATTTTGACGAGTTGTTTGTATACAGTGATTTTGCACCCAGTGTCAATCAATTGGAGTCTTATTCTGTGAATAATTTCTTTCCAGCACAAGGTGTCTATTCTTGCCGTCTGTGCTATTCCAATTTCCGTTAATTGTAATTCAGTGATTACATCTTGCAGTGATGCGAAGGCTTCATTAAATACTTCTTCGTCTAACGGTGTAGATGTCCCTTCTTTTATAGGTAACCCTATCAAATGGCGGTTACTAGCTTGATGGACTTTTGCTCTTGCTAATTGTATGTGCGCAAATTTTGGTAATTTTTCGTACTTGCACAAATCCTTAGCTCCTTCATCTATTGGCTCGCCACGTTGGGTAATAAAGAATACGCTATTACCCTTATGCATACTCAATCTATCTCTAGATTCAATAAAGAGGGGTTCTTCGTTGAGCCTAGGTTGACCTTCCTCATCGCTAAAGATTGCATCGTCGCTTTCTTCGGATGACTCTGTTTGAGACTCAAGTGCGTCGGGATCCTGAGGGCTAGTTTCCGCGCTGCTGTGGTACTCTTCTTCTACGTATGATCCCTCAGGGTCTTCTGCTGTTCCTTCCTCTACTATTAACGAAGATTCAGGTGGCTCTGTTTCAGAGTCGATTGGCATATTGATACTAAATTGAGGGGGAATGTCCTCCTCCTCTATGATTCTTGGCATTTCTCTACCGGACGTTTCAGGTGTCTCAAATATCTCGTCGTCAGAGCTTGAAGATTCACTGTCTTCTAAACTGTAAATTTTTAGGAAAAAGGGGTCAGGGAATATAGTGGATAAAAGTCCCCTAACTCGTGCCCAATTTAACCTGTCTAATCCGCATCCTATTCGTGGCATAGCAATTTTGTATATTTTTTCTTTTTCACATACTTGTTTCATAGCGCGTAACGCGGTTTCTAGATCCTTGTATGTGGGTTTTTCAAAATATTTTTGTTTAGTTATCAAATAAAATATATTCTGTTTATTGATCTTGATTCTGGCTACTTCGCCTACTGTTAGTTTGAATTGCTGTAGCGCTTCTCTATTCTTAAATTTTTCCGCGAACTTCTTTGCAATGCCTGCTCCCATTTTAAAATCTTCTGAAACGCAATGTGCTAACGCATAGTCCTTGGGTGCGGAGAAAAGATCCCCGTCTATTTCTGTAATTTGTAATATTTGTGCGCATGTTTCGCTTTCTACTGGATTCCGTGACAATGCGTCTGCGTTTTCGTTGATTCTACCTGGCTTGTATCGGATAGTGAATTCATAGTCCATGAGGTGGACTTTCCATCGAGCAAGTCTGGAAGAAGGGTCTTTTAATGATTGGAGCCACGTTAAAGGGCGATGATCAGTTATTAACGTGAAATGTTTCCCATAAAGATACGGTCTGAAATGCTTTACGGCATATACCATTGCTAATAATTCCTTTTCGGTAGTTGAATAGTTTTGTTCTGCCTTGTTTAATATCCGTGATGTATATGCTACTGGTAAATCTTTTCCTACTTGTCCTTGACTGAGTACTGCTCCGATAGCTATTCCCGATGCGTCTGTTGTAACTATAAAGGGTTCGTTAAAGTCTGGATACTGCAATATTGGTTTTTCACATAATTTATCCCGTAATGTTACAAAGGCCTCGGTTTGTTTTTTCGTCCAATTGAATTTCCTATCCCTTTTTAATAGTTCCGTCAACGGTTTTGCTATTTTGGAAAAATTTTGGATGAATCGCCGATAGTATCCTGCGAGTCCAAGGAACTGCTTTATATTTTTCGGTGTTTTAGGGATTGGAAAGTTTTTTACAGCTTCTAATTTTTTGGGGTCGGGTTTTAGCCCTTCCTCTGAAATGATGTGACCAAGGTAGTTTACTTCTTTTCGCAAGAATTCGCATTTATCGGGTTGGAGTTTGAGGTTAGCTGATCGAAGTCTGTTAATTAATAGATTAAATTTTCGTGTGTGCTCTTGAAGAGAGCTTGCGTATATAACGATGTCATCGAGGTAAACAAACATTTCTGTTCCCTGTAACCCTGTTAATACTCTATCCATGAGGCGTTGAAATGTCGCTGGCGCGTTTTTCAAACCGAATGGCATTCGTTGGAATTGAAAGTGTCCAAAAGGTGTTGAAAAAGCGGTTTTTTCTTCATCTTTCTGTGCCATTTTTATCTGGTGGAAACCTGATGCCAAGTCGAACACCGAGAAGTATTTGGCGCTACCTAACTGGTCCAGTATGTCTGTTATATTGGGTAACGGATATGCGTCGCCAATTGTTTTTTCGTTTAACTGTCTGTAGTCGATTACCATTCTCCACCTCGTATTTCCTTGGGAGTCTGGTTTTTTGGGGACAATCCAAAGGGGTGAACTATAGGGTGATATGGAAGGTGTGATTATTCCTCCGGATTCGAGTTCCTTTACCTGCTTGGTAATTTCTTCTTTGTGGATAGGTGGGTATCGATACTGCTTAGTTACGACGGGTCCGTCATCTGTGGTTGTTATTTTATGTTCTATAACTGTAGTTGCCTCTAATGGTGTTCCTGGTATCTGGAATCTATCTGCGTTTTGTAAGACTAGTTCTTCTATATATTTTCTTTCTTCTTTGTTCAAATGGTCCAGCCGGAGAAGGGATAATACGTCTGGTGTTTCCGTTTGGATGCCGGCTATACTTACTACTCCCTCCTGTATTCCAGGTGGTTCAAGGAAGGGTTGCACATTAATAATTGGTAATTGTACTTTGATTTCAGATTCGCTCGTGTTGATGATTGGAAGGATTACTTTGTCTTCGATGATTCTGCAGACCGCCTGGCCTGTGTAAACTCCTACTGGTGATTGCATCTTAGGTATGTAACCTTCGGTTAATTTATCTGGGTTTGCGGCCTTAACTTTGAATACTTGCATTGCTCGGGCTTGGAGCGTATGGGTACTTCCTAAGAAGTAAAAGGCCTTATCGTCTAACTGTAGCTTATTTTTTTTGTAATTGATTATTGCTCCTGTCTCCGTAAGAAAGGCAGATCCTAGGATGCCATCCTGATTTATGTTGAAGGAGTCGTTAACAACGTGGAACCCCACGCGAATTCCTGAAATATTTAGTACTATTTGCCCTAGGGTGTGTACTATATTATTGGTAATTCCTTTGATTGCCAATATAATGCTCCTGTTAATTTCTGCAGGGTTTTTAATGTTTTTGTATTTAATGACGTTAGTTTCTGCTCCTGAATCTATCAAAATTTTTGCACTTGTCATGAGATCCGGTGAATCTATTTCTATTGCGGGCACGTCACTTGTTCCGAAGTTGTGTAAGAACACGACTGGATGTCCTCCGGTATCATTTCGATTTCCTCCTGAATGACCTGAATAGGTAGACTGTTTCGGGTCCGGTCTGTCTGCCCGTCTACCTGTTGTTGCGGACGACCCTGCCCGTTTCCCGTATTTCCAGTTCTTTGGCGCTGCGCGAGTTGATCGTTGTACTGCTTTTTGCGGCATTGTTCGATGGTATGACCTATATTCTTACAGTACGCGCATATGGGGCGTTGCCTATTTTCGCGGTTCCCTTCGGTTTGCTGGAAGTGAACGGTTGGCCTCTCGTTACGCCTATCCTGCACTGGGACTGGTCCTTGGTGTTGGTTCAGAGGTGTGGCTATTCTAGCCGTGCATTGACTGGTTGTGTGGTTACTTCGATTGCATTTTTGACAGGTTGGAGTTTTAGGGAGGTAATTCTGGGGGCGTTGCTTGTCGCGCTCTCTCATAGCTTCTTCTTCCAATTGCCTTCCTATCATGATTGCCTTCGCACAGGTATCTTCAAAGTCCGTAGGGTTAAGTAAGATTAGCGAGTGTCGGAATAAACTGGGGAGTCCACGTTTGAGGCTTTCTGATGCTTCGCATTCCGTATTGTAGATCAAGTCTCTAGTGAAATACCCACTTCGTCTCTCGCTATCTAAGATGGCATCTTTCAGCGTCTTTACTCGTATGATATAGTCTATGATGTGCTCATTACTTCCCTTGAAGATGTTAGCCAAATCTCCACGGTAATGATTTGTGGTTTTCAGCGAGCTGAATAATGAGGACAATCTGTCTGCGAATTCTACTACTGAATCGAAATCATCTCGCGCTAAAATTTGGTATGCCCTGTCAGTAAGCTTGTGTTTTAATGTTCTCACCAGAATTCTCTCGTTTGCAGGTGAAACTAATTCCCTAGCCTTCCAACATGCTTGTAAAAATGTAGTTAATTTATTTGTGTCTCCGTCAAATGCCGGGACAGTTTGAATCGCGTCTTTAATCGAAATATAAAAATCGGGTACATTGATACTTCGGTTCTGAATTGTATTTATTTGGTGTTGTAAAGCCAATACTTGTTCCGCTAATATTGTGTTATCTGCTGAAATATTTCTTCGCGGAGTACTTCCTGGTGTAACGTCCGCGGTTGATTCGTGCGTCGGAACAGGTGAGGGGGGTAAGAGGGGTGCTCTTGCGGCATGTATTGTTTCTGAACCTGTCGCTGAGATTAATTCCTCTTTTCTCCTGGATATTTCTATTCTAAGTCTTTCGTTCTCCTGATCTAACTCCATTTGTTTTTCTTGTGCGTCCTCTAATTTCTTTTCCTTTTCGCGTATTTTGCGCTGCGTCTCTAGAAAAGCCGTCTCTCTCTCTTCTACTTCTTTTTCCCTTTGTGTGATTTGAGCTTGTAGTGTTTCTAATTGTTCTGCGGTAAATGTCGTGCCACTACGTGTAGTTGGTGGACCCATTTTAATATATATTTTTTTTTTATACGCGGTCAATTTCCTATGTTTTACCTAATTCTTATCTTTTACATCCCACCGCTGTCACCAAATTTTGTCACGTCCCGGGTTGATTTTAGAAAATTAAAAGGGATTTTGATATCTGACCCGTCAGTGACCTTCGGATCCCTGAGTGGACTTATTAGGTCGCTAAACACTACGTGTTGGGATGTCAGGGATCTGACAAGAAATTAGGTAATTCGTTTAACAAAGGATTTATATTTCACAAAATAACATTATACACAGGTTTGCTATGCGTGAATTTATGAACGGTAGGGGCGTAGCGGGTTATTGGTAAGCCCGTGCTTGCGCAATTGGTATAGCCCGGGGACAAGGGGGAATAATATCTGTATCTGAGGTTTGGTAACCCTCGTCGTCCTGTGACTGATCTAAATATTCCTGTATATGATTGTATAATTCTGCTTCAATAGGTTGCCCGTGCTGATCTCTATATTCTGGAGTAGGCGCCCTAGGTAATTCTATTACCGGTGATGGGGATCTCGGTGATTCGACTGGAGGCGGCTGTGGACGTTTGGTTTCTCTTAAAGCCGTGCGAATAGCGGTCCTGACTGCGGCCTTAGCTCTTTTAGCTTTGAAGCGTCTACCTGCCCGGTGTCGTCTACGGGTTTCAGGCATCTACGAGGGAAAGAAAGAATGTTGGTTAGGCGTTTTCAGCTCTAGCGCCGCCCATACCAACAGGTGCGTAGGGATGTCGATTAAGCGTCTTTCAGCCCTAGCGCCGCTCAAATCAACAGGTTAGAGTTAATCAGGATCATTAACTCAAGGAAAAAGCGTTTTTCGGCTATTGCACCGCTTATCAAGGGATGTGTCGGCCTCTTTCAGCTCTGGCGTAGCCACACACGGATAACCAGGAGATTTTTGGAAAAAGGGAAATAGATGCGACTGGTTAATATTTACTTACGATGTTTGCTGCTGCTTGGTCCTGAGCTGGAGACTTCTTGTTCCTCGTTGCGGGTAAGTAGGGTTTTGAATAATTATAGTTGAATATAGTTTAACTTGGTTTTATATTTTATAATAGAAAACTTGAATATAATATGAGGTTATAACACTTTTAACTGGTTATTAATATAAGAATAAATGGATTTGGCAATACTCCCAAGAGTATGAGATTTAGAAAATGACTCCTAAGAGTCGAACTGCTCGGTTTGAGCTCTGAACTAGTACTGATTAATTTACGCTACTAACCCTGCTCCTTATGCAGTATATAAAGAAATGATATGTGAGGTCGCGGGGCAAGGGGAAGCCGTGCCTACGTGACCGCGCTCTGCCGAAATGTGTTTATGTTTAGATACGGAGTGGCGTGGTCGCTTCAGCAATGTTTACAGTTTGCATTCCTGGGACCCAAGTCCACGCTTCGTAAATATAATTTCGAATGTCCAAAGTTTTAGTTGAATAATATAGTTCAGAGTTCTGATTAAACAATATGCACTTGTACTAGATAACAATTGTTCACTTAGTTCAGTATGCTACAGATAACACTTTAGTTGGGATACGATAGTCTGATAGTTCACTTGGGGTGCACGCAACTAACACTTTTCTGTTTTCAGGTGAGGAGCTCCGACGTGCTCGCTTCGGTGACCAGAGGTAGTCTGAAGGTCCTCAGGTAAGTGAAGGGGCGCGTGGTCCGCGTCTAAGGGTTTTATGACCTTGTTTTCATGTTTTGTTTTATGGTCTTGTTTTCGAGTTGGAGTTGCACCTGGCGATGAATCATGATCGTTGGGCACGCTGCTACCTTTGCGTCGCTACCTGGGCCAGTCCTGAGTTCGTCCTCGTACGGGACAGTCGCGAGTATAGTGACAGTTTTCTATAACTTATACTTTGTATTATTCAAGTGACAGTGTTTCATAGTTTATACTTTGTATTATAATTATAATAAAGTGCATTTGTTTATATATGGTTATAATTATTAATGATATAAAATATAGAGAGTATATATATGTATAGAGTAGTATTCATATGTATAGAGTAGTATTCATATGTATAGAGTAGTATTCATATGTATAGAGTAGTATTCATACGCAAACGTGAAGTTAGTTAGTTTATCAAAGTGAAATAACGTGGAAGTGAAAAAACGTCCGTACTGAGGTGAGGATGTTACACATGGTTCCAAATTATCTCATTTTACCTGTATTTGCTTTTTGGAAGAACGTAAAACGAAGTGAAAGTGACAGAGAATGCTCTTCAGGTGATGCAAAACACGGCACAACCATTAGTTTCGAACAATCTCGGATTTTCATGGTTCCAAATTATCTAATTTCACCTGTATTTTCTTTTTGAAAGAACGTAAAACAAAGTAAAAGTAGTAGAGAATGCTAATCAGGTGATGCACAACACGGCACAACCAATAGTTTCGAACAATCTCGGATTTTCATGGTTCCAAATTATCTCATTTCACCTGTATTTCCTTTTCGGAAGAACGTAAAACGAAGTGAAAGTGACAGAGAATGCTCCTCAGGTGATGCACAACACGGCACAACCATTAGTTTCGAACAATCTCGGATTTTCATGGTTCCAAATTATCTCATTTTACCTGCATTTCCTGTTCGGAAGAACGTGAAACGAAGTGAAAGTGTGAGAGAATGCTAATCAGGTGATGCACAACACGGCACAACCATCAGTTTCGAACAATCTCAGATTTTCATGGTTCCAAATTATCTCATTTTACCTGCATTTCCTGTTCGAAAGAACGTGAAACAAAGTGAAAGTGTGAGAGAATGCTCTCCAGGTGATGCACAACACGGCACAACCATTAGTTTCGAACAATCTCGGATTTTCATGGTTCCAAATTATTTCATTTTACCTGTATTTCCTTTCCGGAGAAACGTGAAACGAAGTAAAAGTAGTAGAGAATGCTAATCAGGTGATGCACAACACGGCACAACCATCAGTTTCGAACAATCTCGGATTTTCATGGTTCCAAATTATTTCATTTTACCTGTATTTCCTTTCCGGAGAAACGTGAAACGAAGTAAAAGTAGTAGAGAATGCTAATCAGGTGATGCACAACACGGCACAACCATCAGTTTCGAACAATCTCGGATTTTCATGGTTCCAAATTATTTCATTTTAACTGTATTTCCTTTCCGGAGAAACGTGAAACGATGTAAAAGTAGTAGAGAATGCTAATCAGGTGATGCACAACACGGCACAACCATCAGTTTCGAACAATCTCGGATGTTCATGGTTCCAAATTATCTCATTTCACCTGTATTTCCTTTTTGGAAGAACGTAAAACGAAGTGAAAGTAGTGGAGAATGCTAATCAGGTGATGCACAACACGGCACAACCATTAGTTTCGAACAATCTCGGATTTTCATGGTTCCAAATTATCTCATTTTACCTGCATTTCCTGTTCGGAAGAACGTGAAACAAAGTAAAAGTGTGAGAGAATGCTCTCCAGGTGATGCACAACACGGCACAACCATTAGTTTCGAACAATCTCGGATTTTCATGGTTCCAAATTATCTCATTTCACCTGTATTTCCTTTTTGGAAGAACGTTAAACGAAGTGAAAGTGACAGAAAATGCTCTTCAGGTGATGCACAACACGGCACAAACATTAGTTTCGAACAATCTCGGATTTTCATGGTTCCAAATTATCTCATTTTACCTGTATTTCCTTTCCGGAGAAACGTGAAACGAAGTGAAAGTAGTAGAGAATGCTAATCAGGTGATAAACAACACGGCACAACCATCAGTTTCGAACAATCTCGGATTTTCATGGTTCCAAATTATTTAATTTTGCCCGTATTTCCTTCTCGAAAAATCGTGAAACAAAGTGAAAGTGGGAGAGAATGCTCTTCAGGTGATGCACAACACGGCACAACCATTAGTTTCAGACGAACTCGGATTTTCATGGTTCCAAATTATTTCATTTTACCTGTATTTTCTTTCCGGAGAAACGTGAAACGAAGTAAAAGTAGTAGAGAATGCTAATCAGGTGATGCACAACACGGCACAACCATCAGTTTCGAACAATCTCGGATATTCATGGTTCCAAATTATCTCATTCTACCTGTATTTGCTTTTTGGGAGAACGTAAAACGAAGTGAAAGTGACAGAGAATGCTCTTCAGGTGATGCAAAACACGGCACAACCATTAGTTTCGAACAATCTCGGATTTTCATGGTTCCAAATTATCTAATTTCACCTGTATTTTCTTTTTGAAAGAACGTAAAACAAAGTAAAAGTAGTAGAGAATGCTAATCAGGTGATGCACAACACGGCACAACCAATAGTTTCGAACAATCTCGGATTTTCATGGTTCCAAATTATCTCATTTCACCTGTATTTCCTTTTCGGAAGAACGTAAAACGAAGTGAAAGTGACAGAGAATGCTCCTCAGGTGATGCACAACACGGCACAACCATTAGTTTCGAACAATCTCGGATTTTCATGGTTCCAAATTATCTCATTTCACCTGCATTTCCTTTTTGGAAGAAAGTAAAACGAAGTGAAAGTGACAGAGAATGCTCTTCAGGTGATGCACAACACGGCACAAACATTAGTTTCGAACAATCTCGGATTTTCATGGTTCCAAATTATCTCATTTTACCTGTATTTCCTTTTTGGAAAAACGTAAAACGAAGTGAAAGTAGTAGAGAATGCTAATCAGGTGATGCACAACACGGCACAACCATCAGTTTCGAACAATCTCAGATTTTCATGGTTCCAAATTATCTCATTTTACCTGCATTTCCTGTTCGAAAGAACGTGAAACAAAGTGAAAGTGTGAGAGAATGCTCTCCAGGTGATGCACAACACGGCACAACCATTAGTTTCGAACAATCTCGGATTTTCATGGTTCCAAATTATTTCATTATACCTGTATTTCCTTTCCGGAGAAACGTGAAACGAAGTAAAAGTAGTAGAGAATGCTAATCAGGTGATGCACAACACGGCACAACCATCAGTTTCGAACAATCTCGGATTTTCATGGTTCCAAATTATCTCATTTTACCTGTATTTCCTTTTTGGAAGAACGTAAAACGAAGTGAAAGTGACAGAGAATGCTCTTCAGGTGATGCACAACACGTCACAACCATTAGTTTCGAACAATCTCGGATTTTCATGGTTCCAAATTATCTCATTTTACCTGTATTTCCTTTCCGGAGAAACGTGGAACGAAGTAAAGGTAGTAGAGAATGCTAATCAGGTGATGCACAACACGGCACAACCATTAGTTTCGAACAATCTCGGATTTTCATGGTTCCGAATTATCTCATTTCACCTGTATTTCCTTTTTGGAAGAACGTAAAACGAAGTGAAAGTGACAGAGAATGCTCTTCAGGTGATGCACAACACGGAACAAACATTAGTTTCGAACAATCTCGGATTTTCATGGTTCCAAATTATCTCATTTTACCTGTATTTCCTTTTTGGAAGAACGTAAAACGAAGTGAAAAAGACAGAGAATGCTCTTCAGGTGATGCACAACACGGCACAACCATTAGTTTCGAACAATCTCGGATTTTCATGGTTCCAAATTATCTCATTTTACCTGCATTTCCTGTTCGGAAGAACGTGAAACAAAGTAAAAGTGTGAGAGAATGCTCTCCAGGTGATGCACAACACGGCACAACTATTAGTTTCAAACAATCTCGGATTTTCATGGTTCCAAATTATTTCATTTTACCTGTATTTCCTTTCCGGAGAAACGTGAAACGAAGTAAAAGTAGTAGAGAATGCTAATCAGGTGATAAACAACACGGCACAACCATCAGTTTCGAACAATCTCGGATTTTCATGGTTCCAAATTATTTAATTTTGCCCGTATTTCCTTCTCGAAAAATCGTGAAACAAAGTGAAAGTGGGAGAGAATGCTCTTCAGGTGATGCACAACACGGCACAACCATTAGTTTCAGACGAACTCGGATTTTCATGGTTCCAAATTATTTCATTTTACCTGTATTTTCTTTCCGGAGAAACGTGAAACGAAGTAAAAGTAGTAGAGAATGCTAATCAGGTGATGCACAACACGGCACAACCATCAGTTTCGAACAATCTCAGATATTCATGGTTCCAAATTATCTCATTTTACCTGTATTTGCTTTTTGGAAGAACGTGAAACGAAGTGAAAGTGACAGAGAATGCTCTTCAGGTGATGCAAAACACGGCACAACCATTAGTTTCGAACAATCTCGGATTTTCATGGTTCCAAATTATCTAATTTCACCTGTATTTTCTTTTTGAAAGAACGTAAAACAAAGTAAAAGTAGTAGAGAATGCTAATCAGGTGATGCACAACACGGCACAACCAATAGTTTCGAACAATCTCGGATTTTCATGGTTCCAAATTATCTCATTTCACCTGTATTTCCTTTTCGGAAGAACGTAAAACGAAGTGAAAGTGACAGAGAATGCTCCTCAGGTGATGCACAACACGGCACAACCATTAGTTTCGAACAATCTCGGATTTTCATGGTTCCAAATTATCTCATTTCACCTGTATTTCCTTTTTGGAAGAAAGTAAAACGAAGTGAAAGTGACAGAAAATGCTCTTCAGGTGATGCACAACACGGCACAAACATTAGTTTCGAACAATCTCGGATTTTCATGGTTCCAAATTATCTCATTTTACCTGTATTTCCTTTTTGGAAAAACGTAAAACGAAGTGAAAGTGACAGAGAATGCTCCTCAGGTGATGCACAACACGGCACAACCATTAGTTTCAAACAATCTCGGATTTTCATGGTTCCAAATTATCTCATTTCACCTGTATTTCCTTTTCGGAAGAACGTAAAACGAAGTGAAAGTGACAGAGAATGCTCCTCAGGTGATGCACAACACGGCACAACCATTAGTTTCGAACAATCTCGGATTTTCATGGTTCCAAATTATCTCATTTCACCTGTATTTCCTTTTTGGAAGAAAGTAAAACGAAGTGAAAGTGACAGAAAATGCTCTTCAGGTGATGCACAACACGGCACAAACATTAGTTTCGAACAATCTCGGATTTTCATGGTTCCAAATTATCTCATTTTACCTGTATTTCCTTTTTGGAAAAACGTAAAACGAAGTGAAAGTGACAGAGAATGCTCCTCAGGTGATGCACAACACGGCACAACCATTAGTTTCAAACAATCTCGGATTTTCATAGTTCCAAATTATCTCATTTCACCTGTATTTCCTTTCCGGAGAAACGTGAAACGAAGTAAAAGTAGTAAAGAATGCTAATCAGGTGATGCACAACACGGCACAACCATCAGTTTCGAACAATCTCGGATATTCATGGTTCCAAATTATCTAATTTCACCTGTATTTCCTTTTTGGAAGAACGTGAAACGAAGTGAAAGTAGTAGAGAATGCTCATCAAGTGATGCACAACACGGCACAACCATTAGTTTCGAACAATCTCGGATTTTCATGGTTCCAAATTATCTCATTTCACCTGTATTTCCTTTTTGGAAGAACGTAAAACGAAGTGAAAGTGACAGAAAATGCTCTTCAGGTGATGCACAACACGGCACAAACATTAGTTTCGAACAATCTCGGATTTTCATGGTTCCAAATTATCTCATTTTACCTGTATTTCCTTTCCGGAGAAACGTGAAACGAAGTAAAAGTAGTAGAGAATGCTAATCAGGTGATAAACAACACGGCACAACCATCAGTTCCGAACAATCTCGGATTTTCATGGTTCCAAATTATTTAATTTTGCCCGTATTTCCTTCTCGAAAAATCGTGAAACAAAGTGAAAGTGGGAGAGAATGCTCTTCAGGTGATGCACAACACGGCACAACCATTAGTTTCAGACGAACTCGGATTTTCATGGTTCCAAATTATTTCATTTTACCTGTATTTTCTTTCCGGAGAAACGTGAAACGAAGTAAAAGTAGTAGAGAATGCTAATCAGGTGATGCACAACACGGCACAACCATTAGTTTCGAACAATCTCGGATTTTCATGGTTCCAAATTATCTCATTTTACCTGCATTTTCTGTTCGGAAGAACGTAAAACAAAGTAAAAGTGTGAAAGAATGCTAATCAGGTGATGCACAACACGGCACAACCATTAGTTTCGAACAATCTCGGATATTCATGGTTCCAAATTATCTCATTTTACCTGCATTTCCTGTTCGGAAGAACGTAAAACAAAGTAAAAGTGTGAAAGAATTATAATCAGGTGATGCACAACACGGCACAACCATTAGTTTCGAACAATCTCGGATATTCATGGTTCCAAATTATCGAATTTCACCTGCATTTCCTGTTCGGAAGAACGTAAAACAAAGTGAAAATGTGAGAGAATGCTCTCCAGGTGATGCACAACACGGCACAACCATTAGTTTCAAACAATCTCGGATTTTCATGGTTCCAAATTATTTCATTTTACCTGTATTTCCTTTCCGGAGAAACGTGAAACGAAGTAAAAGTAGTAGAGAATGCTAATCAGGTGATGCACAACACGGCACAACCATTAGTTTCGAACAATCTCGGATGTTCATGGTTCCAAATTATCTCATTTCACCTGTATTTCCTTTTTGGAAGAACGTAAAACGAAGTGAAAGTAGTGGAGAATGCTAATCAGGTGATGCACAACACGGCACAACCATTAGTTTCGAACAATCTCGGATTTTCATGGTTCCAAATTATCTCATTTTACCTGCATTTCCTGTTCGGAAGAACGTGAAACAAAGTAAAAGTGTGAGAGAATGCTCTCCAGGTGATGCACAACACGGCACAACCATTAGTTTCGAACAATCTCGGATTTTCATGGTTCCAAATTATCTCATTTCACCTGTATTTCCTTTTCGGAAGAACGTAAAACGAAGTGAAAGTGACAGAGAATGCTCCTCAGGTGATGCACAACACGGCACAACCATTAGTTTCGAACAATCTCGGATTTTCATGGTTCCAAATTATCTCATTTTACCTGCATTTCCTGTTCGGAAGAACGTGAAACGAAGTGAAAGTGTGAGAGAATGCTAATCAGGTGATGCACAACACGGCACAACCATCAGTTTCGAACAATCTCAGATTTTCATGGTTCCAAATTATCTCATTTTACCTGCATTTCCTGTTCGAAAGAACGTGAAACAAAGTGAAAGTGTGAGAGAATGCTCTCCAGGTGATGCACAACACGGCACAACCATTAGTTTCGAACAATCTCGGATTTTCATGGTTCCAAATTATTTCATTTTACCTGTATTTCCTTTCCGGAGAAACGTGAAACGAAGTAAAAGTAGTAGAGAATGCTAATCAGGTGATGCACAACACGGCACAACCATCAGTTTCGAACAATCTCGGATTTTCATGGTTCCAAATTATTTCATTTTACCTGTATTTCCTTTCCGGAGAAACGTGAAACGAAGTAAAAGTAGTAGAGAATGCTAATCAGGTGATGCACAACACGGCACAACCATCAGTTTCGAACAATCTCGGATTTTCATGGTTCCAAATTATTTCATTTTAACTGTATTTCCTTTCCGGAGAAACGTGAAACGATGTAAAAGTAGTAGAGAATGCTAATCAGGTGATGCACAACACGGCACAACCATCAGTTTCGAACAATCTCGGATGTTCATGGTTCCAAATTATCTCATTTCACCTGTATTTCCTTTTTGGAAGAACGTAAAACGAAGTGAAAGTAGTGGAGAATGCTAATCAGGTGATGCACAACACGGCACAACCATTAGTTTCGAACAATCTCGGATTTTCATGGTTCCAAATTATCTCATTTTACCTGCATTTCCTGTTCGGAAGAACGTGAAACAAAGTAAAAGTGTGAGAGAATGCTCTCCAGGTGATGCACAACACGGCACAACCATTAGTTTCGAACAATCTCGGATTTTCATGGTTCCAAATTATCTCATTTCACCTGTATTTCCTTTTTGGAAGAACGTTAAACGAAGTGAAAGTGACAGAAAATGCTCTTCAGGTGATGCACAACACGGCACAAACATTAGTTTCGAACAATCTCGGATTTTCATGGTTCCAAATTATCTCATTTTACCTGTATTTCCTTTCCGGAGAAACGTGAAACGAAGTGAAAGTAGTAGAGAATGCTAATCAGGTGATAAACAACACGGCACAACCATCAGTTTCGAACAATCTCGGATTTTCATGGTTCCAAATTATTTAATTTTGCCCGTATTTCCTTCTCGAAAAATCGTGAAACAAAGTGAAAGTGGGAGAGAATGCTCTTCAGGTGATGCACAACACGGCACAACCATTAGTTTCAGACGAACTCGGATTTTCATGGTTCCAAATTATTTCATTTTACCTGTATTTTCTTTCCGGAGAAACGTGAAACGAAGTAAAAGTAGTAGAGAATGCTAATCAGGTGATGCACAACACGGCACAACCATCAGTTTCGAACAATCTCGGATATTCATGGTTCCAAATTATCTCATTCTACCTGTATTTGCTTTTTGGGAGAACGTAAAACGAAGTGAAAGTGACAGAGAATGCTCTTCAGGTGATGCAAAACACGGCACAACCATTAGTTTCGAACAATCTCGGATTTTCATGGTTCCAAATTATCTAATTTCACCTGTATTTTCTTTTTGAAAGAACGTAAAACAAAGTAAAAGTAGTAGAGAATGCTAATCAGGTGATGCACAACACGGCACAACCAATAGTTTCGAACAATCTCGGATTTTCATGGTTCCAAATTATCTCATTTCACCTGTATTTCCTTTTCGGAAGAACGTAAAACGAAGTGAAAGTGACAGAGAATGCTCCTCAGGTGATGCACAACACGGCACAACCATTAGTTTCGAACAATCTCGGATTTTCATGGTTCCAAATTATCTCATTTCACCTGCATTTCCTTTTTGGAAGAAAGTAAAACGAAGTGAAAGTGACAGAGAATGCTCTTCAGGTGATGCACAACACGGCACAAACATTAGTTTCGAACAATCTCGGATTTTCATGGTTCCAAATTATCTCATTTTACCTGTATTTCCTTTTTGGAAAAACGTAAAACGAAGTGAAAGTAGTAGAGAATGCTAATCAGGTGATGCACAACACGGCACAACCATCAGTTTCGAACAATCTCAGATTTTCATGGTTCCAAATTATCTCATTTTACCTGCATTTCCTGTTCGAAAGAACGTGAAACAAAGTGAAAGTGTGAGAGAATGCTCTCCAGGTGATGCACAACACGGCACAACCATTAGTTTCGAACAATCTCGGATTTTCATGGTTCCAAATTATTTCATTATACCTGTATTTCCTTTCCGGAGAAACGTGAAACGAAGTAAAAGTAGTAGAGAATGCTAATCAGGTGATGCACAACACGGCACAACCATCAGTTTCGAACAATCTCGGATTTTCATGGTTCCAAATTATCTCATTTTACCTGTATTTCCTTTTTGGAAGAACGTAAAACGAAGTGAAAGTGACAGAGAATGCTCTTCAGGTGATGCACAACACGTCACAACCATTAGTTTCGAACAATCTCGGATTTTCATGGTTCCAAATTATCTCATTTTACCTGTATTTCCTTTCCGGAGAAACGTGGAACGAAGTAAAGGTAGTAGAGAATGCTAATCAGGTGATGCACAACACGGCACAACCATTAGTTTCGAACAATCTCGGATTTTCATGGTTCCGAATTATCTCATTTCACCTGTATTTCCTTTTTGGAAGAACGTAAAACGAAGTGAAAGTGACAGAGAATGCTCTTCAGGTGATGCACAACACGGAACAAACATTAGTTTCGAACAATCTCGGATTTTCATGGTTCCAAATTATCTCATTTTACCTGTATTTCCTTTTTGGAAGAACGTAAAACGAAGTGAAAAAGACAGAGAATGCTCTTCAGGTGATGCACAACACGGCACAACCATTAGTTTCGAACAATCTCGGATTTTCATGGTTCCAAATTATCTCATTTTACCTGCATTTCCTGTTCGGAAGAACGTGAAACAAAGTAAAAGTGTGAGAGAATGCTCTCCAGGTGATGCACAACACGGCACAACTATTAGTTTCAAACAATCTCGGATTTTCATGGTTCCAAATTATTTCATTTTACCTGTATTTCCTTTCCGGAGAAACGTGAAACGAAGTAAAAGTAGTAGAGAATGCTAATCAGGTGATAAACAACACGGCACAACCATCAGTTTCGAACAATCTCGGATTTTCATGGTTCCAAATTATTTAATTTTGCCCGTATTTCCTTCTCGAAAAATCGTGAAACAAAGTGAAAGTGGGAGAGAATGCTCTTCAGGTGATGCACAACACGGCACAACCATTAGTTTCAGACGAACTCGGATTTTCATGGTTCCAAATTATTTCATTTTACCTGTATTTTCTTTCCGGAGAAACGTGAAACGAAGTAAAAGTAGTAGAGAATGCTAATCAGGTGATGCACAACACGGCACAACCATCAGTTTCGAACAATCTCAGATATTCATGGTTCCAAATTATCTCATTTTACCTGTATTTGCTTTTTGGAAGAACGTGAAACGAAGTGAAAGTGACAGAGAATGCTCTTCAGGTGATGCAAAACACGGCACAACCATTAGTTTCGAACAATCTCGGATTTTCATGGTTCCAAATTATCTAATTTCACCTGTATTTTCTTTTTGAAAGAACGTAAAACAAAGTAAAAGTAGTAGAGAATGCTAATCAGGTGATGCACAACACGGCACAACCAATAGTTTCGAACAATCTCGGATTTTCATGGTTCCAAATTATCTAATTTCACCTGTATTTCCTTTTCGGAAGAACGTAAAACGAAGTGAAAGTGACAGAGAATGCTCCTCAGGTGATGCACAACACGGCACAACCATTAGTTTCGAACAATCTCGGATTTTCATGGTTCCAAATTATCTCATTTCACCTGTATTTCCTTTTTGGAAGAAAGTAAAACGAAGTGAAAGTGACAGAAAATGCTCTTCAGGTGATGCACAACACGGCACAAACATTAGTTTCGAACAATCTCGGATTTTCATGGTTCCAAATTATCTCATTTTACCTGTATTTCCTTTTTGGAAAAACGTAAAACGAAGTGAAAGTGACAGAGAATGCTCCTCAGGTGATGCACAACACGGCACAACCATTAGTTTCAAACAATCTCGGATTTTCATGGTTCCAAATTATCTCATTTCACCTGTATTTCCTTTTCGGAAGAACGTAAAACGAAGTGAAAGTGACAGAGAATGCTCCTCAGGTGATGCACAACACGGCACAACCATTAGTTTCGAACAATCTCGGATTTTCATGGTTCCAAATTATCTCATTTCACCTGTATTTCCTTTTTGGAAGAAAGTAAAACGAAGTGAAAGTGACAGAAAATGCTCTTCAGGTGATGCACAACACGGCACAAACATTAGTTTCGAACAATCTCGGATTTTCATGGTTCCAAATTATCTCATTTTACCTGTATTTCCTTTTTGGAAAAACGTAAAACGAAGTGAAAGTGACAGAGAATGCTCCTCAGGTGATGCACAACACGGCACAACCATTAGTTTCAAACAATCTCGGATTTTCATAGTTCCAAATTATCTCATTTCACCTGTATTTCCTTTCCGGAGAAACGTGAAACGAAGTAAAAGTAGTAAAGAATGCTAATCAGGTGATGCACAACACGGCACAACCATCAGTTTCGAACAATCTCGGATATTCATGGTTCCAAATTATCTAATTTCACCTGTATTTCCTTTTTGGAAGAACGTGAAACGAAGTGAAAGTAGTAGAGAATGCTCATCAAGTGATGCACAACACGGCACAACCATTAGTTTCGAACAATCTCGGATTTTCATGGTTCCAAATTATCTCATTTCACCTGTATTTCCTTTTTGGAAGAACGTAAAACGAAGTGAAAGTGACAGAAAATGCTCTTCAGGTGATGCACAACACGGCACAAACATTAGTTTCGAACAATCTCGGATTTTCATGGTTCCAAATTATCTCATTTTACCTGTATTTCCTTTCCGGAGAAACGTGAAACGAAGTAAAAGTAGTAGAGAATGCTAATCAGGTGATAAACAACACGGCACAACCATCAGTTCCGAACAATCTCGGATTTTCATGGTTCCAAATTATTTAATTTTGCCCGTATTTCCTTCTCGAAAAATCGTGAAACAAAGTGAAAGTGGGAGAGAATGCTCTTCAGGTGATGCACAACACGGCACAACCATTAGTTTCAGACGAACTCGGATTTTCATGGTTCCAAATTATTTCATTTTACCTGTATTTTCTTTCCGGAGAAACGTGAAACGAAGTAAAAGTAGTAGAGAATGCTAATCAGGTGATGCACAACACGGCACAACCATTAGTTTCGAACAATCTCGGATTTTCATGGTTCCAAATTATCTCATTTTACCTGCATTTTCTGTTCGGAAGAACGTAAAACAAAGTAAAAGTGTGAAAGAATGCTAATCAGGTGATGCACAACACGGCACAACCATTAGTTTCGAACAATCTCGGATATTCATGGTTCCAAATTATCTCATTTTACCTGCATTTCCTGTTCGGAAGAACGTAAAACAAAGTAAAAGTGTGAAAGAATTATAATCAGGTGATGCACAACACGGCACAACCATTAGTTTCGAACAATCTCGGATATTCATGGTTCCAAATTATCGAATTTCACCTGCATTTCCTGTTCGGAAGAACGTAAAACAAAGTGAAAATGTGAGAGAATGCTCTCCAGGTGATGCACAACACGGCACAACCATTAGTTTCAAACAATCTCGGATTTTCATGGTTCCAAATTATTTCATTTTACCTGTATTTCCTTTCCGGAGAAACGTGAAACGAAGTAAAAGTAGTAGAGAATGCTAATCAGGTGATGCACAACACGGCACAACCATTAGTTTCGAACAATCTCGGATGTTCATGGTTCCAAATTATCTCATTTCACCTGTATTTCCTTTTTGGAAGAACGTAAAACGAAGTGAAAGTAGTGGAGAATGCTAATCAGGTGATGCACAACACGGCACAACCATTAGTTTCGAACAATCTCGGATTTTCATGGTTCCAAATTATCTCATTTTACCTGCATTTCCTGTTCGGAAGAACGTGAAACAAAGTAAAAGTGTGAGAGAATGCTCTCCAGGTGATGCACAACACGGCACAACCATTAGTTTCGAACAATCTCGGATTTTCATGGTTCCAAATTATCTCATTTCACCTGTATTTCCTTTTTGGAAGAACGTTAAACGAAGTGAAAGTGACAGAAAATGCTCTTCAGGTGATGCACAACACGGCACAAACATTAGTTTCGAACAATCTCGGATTTTCATGGTTCCAAATTATCTCATTTTACCTGTATTTCCTTTCCGGAGAAACGTGAAACGAAGTAAAAGTAGTAGAGAATGCTAATCAGGTGATAAACAACACGGCACAACCATCAGTTTCGAACAATCTCGGATTTTCATGGTTCCAAATTATTTAATTTTGCCCGTATTTCCTTCTCGAAAAATCGTGAAACAAAGTGAAAGTGGGAGAGAATGCTCTTCAGGTGATGCACAACACGGCACAACCATTAGTTTCAGACGAACTCGGATTTTCATGGTTCCAAATTATTTCATTTTACCTGTATTTTCTTTCCGGAGAAACGTGAAACGAAGTAAAAGTAGTAGAGAATGCTAATCAGGTGATGCACAACACGGCACAACCATCAGTTTCGAACAATCTCGGATATTCATGGTTCCAAATTATCTCATTTTACCTGTATTTGCTTTTTGGAAGAACGTAAAACGAAGTGAAAGTGACAGAGAATGCTCTTCAGGTGATGCAAAACACGGCACAACCATTAGTTTCGAACAATCTCGGATTTTCATGGTTCCAAATTATCTAATTTCACCTGTATTTTCTTTTTGAAAGAACGTAAAACAAAGTAAAAGTAGTAGAGAATGCTAATCAGGTGATGCACAACACGGCACAACCAATAGTTTCGAACAATCTCGGATTTTCATGGTTCCAAATTATCTCATTTTACCTGTATTTGCTTTTTGGAAGAACGTAAAACGAAGTGAAAGTGACAGAGAATGCTCTTCAGGTGATGCAAAACACGGCACAACCATTAGTTTCGAACAATCTCGGATTTTCATGGTTCCAAATTATCTAATTTCACCTGTATTTTCTTTTTGAAAGAACGTAAAACAAAGTAAAAGTAGTAGAGAATGCTAATCAGGTGATGCACAACACGGCACAACCAATAGTTTCGAACAATCTCGGATTTTCATGGTTCCAAATTATCTCATTTCACCTGTATTTCCTTTTCGGAAGAACGTAAAACGAAGTGAAAGTGACAGAGAATGCTCCTCAGGTGATGCACAACACGGCACAACCATTAGTTTCGAACAATCTCGGATTTTCATGGTTCCAAATTATCTCATTTTACCTGCATTTCCTGTTCGGAAGAACGTGAAACGAAGTGAAAGTGTGAGAGAATGCTAATCAGGTGATGCACAACACGGCACAACCATCAGTTTCGAACAATCTCAGATTTTCATGGTTCCAAATTATCTCATTTTACCTGCATTTCCTGTTCGAAAGAACGTGAAACAAAGTGAAAGTGTGAGAGAATGCTCTCCAGGTGATGCACAACACGGCACAACCATTAGTTTCGAACAATCTCGGATTTTCATGGTTCCAAATTATTTCATTTTACCTGTATTTCCTTTCCGGAGAAACGTGAAACGAAGTAAAAGTAGTAGAGAATGCTAATCAGGTGATGCACAACACGGCACAACCATCAGTTTCGAACAATCTCGGATTTTCATGGTTCCAAATTATTTCATTTTACCTGTATTTCCTTTCCGGAGAAACGTGAAACGAAGTAAAAGTAGTAGAGAATGCTAATCAGGTGATGCACAACACGGCACAACCATCAGTTTCGAACAATCTCGGATTTTCATGGTTCCAAATTATTTCATTTTAACTGTATTTCCTTTCCGGAGAAACGTGAAACGATGTAAAAGTAGTAGAGAATGCTAATCAGGTGATGCACAACACGGCACAACCATCAGTTTCGAACAATCTCGGATGTTCATGGTTCCAAATTATCTCATTTCACCTGTATTTCCTTTTTGGAAGAACGTAAAACGAAGTGAAAGTAGTGGAGAATGCTAATCAGGTGATGCACAACACGGCACAACCATTAGTTTCGAACAATCTCGGATTTTCATGGTTCCAAATTATCTCATTTTACCTGCATTTCCTGTTCGGAAGAACGTGAAACAAAGTAAAAGTGTGAGAGAATGCTCTCCAGGTGATGCACAACACGGCACAACCATTAGTTTCGAACAATCTCGGATTTTCATGGTTCCAAATTATCTCATTTCACCTGTATTTCCTTTTTGGAAGAACGTTAAACGAAGTGAAAGTGACAGAAAATGCTCTTCAGGTGATGCACAACACGGCACAAACATCAGTTTCGAACAATCTCGGATTTTCATGGTTCCAAATTATCTCATTTTACCTGTATTTCCTTTCCGGAGAAACGTGAAACGAAGTGAAAGTAGTAGAGAATGCTAATCAGGTGATAAACAACACGGCACAACCATCAGTTTCGAACAATCTCGGATTTTCATGGTTCCAAATTATTTAATTTTGCCCGTATTTCCTTCTCGAAAAATCGTGAAACAAAGTGAAAGTGGGAGAGAATGCTCTTCAGGTGATGCACAACACGGCACAACCATTAGTTTCAGACGAACTCGGATTTTCATGGTTCCAAATTATTTCATTTTACCTGTATTTTCTTTCCGGAGAAACGTGAAACGAAGTAAAAGTAGTAGAGAATGCTAATCAGGTGATGCACAACACGGCACAACCATCAGTTTCGAACAATCTCGGATATTCATGGTTCCAAATTATCTCATTCTACCTGTATTTGCTTTTTGGAAGAACGTAAAACGAAGTGAAAGTGACAGAGAATGCTCTTCAGGTGATGCAAAACACGGCACAACCATTAGTTTCGAACAATCTCGGATTTTCATGGTTCCAAATTATCTAATTTCACCTGTATTTTCTTTTTGAAAGAACGTAAAACAAAGTAAAAGTAGTAGAGAATGCTAATCAGGTGATGCACAACACGGCACAACCAATAGTTTCGAACAATCTCGGATTTTCATGGTTCCAAATTATCTCATTTCACCTGTATTTCCTTTTCGGAAGAACGTAAAACGAAGTGAAAGTGACAGAGAATGCTCCTCAGGTGATGCACAACACGGCACAACCATTAGTTTCGAACAATCTCGGATTTTCATGGTTCCAAATTATCTCATTTCACCTGCATTTCCTTTTTGGAAGAAAGTAAAACGAAGTGAAAGTGACAGAGAATGCTCTTTAGGTGATGCACAACACGGCACAAACATTAGTTTCGAACAATCTCGGATTTTCATGGTTCCAAATTATCTCATTTTACCTGTATTTCCTTTTTGGAAAAACGTAAAACGAAGTGAAAGTAGTAGAGAATGCTAATCAGGTGATGCACAACACGGCACAACCATCAGTTTCGAACAATCTCAGATTTTCATGGTTCCAAATTATCTCATTTTACCTGCATTTCCTGTTCGAAAGAACGTGAAACAAAGTGAAAGTGTGAGAGAATGCTCTCCAGGTGATGCACAACACGGCACAACCATTAGTTTCGAACAATCTCGGATTTTCATGGTTCCAAATTATTTCATTATACCTGTATTTCCTTTCCGGAGAAACGTGAAACGAAGTAAAAGTAGTAGAGAATGCTAATCAGGTGATGCACAACACGGCACAACCATCAGTTTCGAACAATCTCGGATTTTCATGGTTCCAAATTATCTCATTTTACCTGTATTTCCTTTTTGGAAGAACGTAAAACGAAGTGAAAGTGACAGAGAATGCTCTTCAGGTGATGCACAACACGTCACAACCATTAGTTTCGAACAATCTCGGATTTTCATGGTTCCAAATTATCTCATTTTACCTGTATTTCCTTTCCGGAGAAACGTGGAACGAAGTAAAGGTAGTAGAGAATGCTAATCAGGTGATGCACAACACGGCACAACCATTAGTTTCGAACAATCTCGGATTTTCATGGTTCCGAATTATCTCATTTCACCTGTATTTCCTTTTTGGAAGAACGTAAAACGAAGTGAAAGTGACAGAGAATGCTCTTCAGGTGATGCACAACACGGAACAAACATTAGTTTCGAACAATCTCGGATTTTCATGGTTCCAAATTATCTCATTTTACCTGTATTTCCTTTTTGGAAGAACGTAAAACGAAGTGAAAAAGACAGAGAATGCTCTTCAGGTGATGCACAACACGGCACAACCATTAGTTTCGAACAATCTCGGATTTTCATGGTTCCAAATTATCTCATTTTACCTGCATTTCCTGTTCGGAAGAACGTGAAACAAAGTAAAAGTGTGAGAGAATGCTCTCCAGGTGATGCACAACACGGCACAACTATTAGTTTCAAACAATCTCGGATTTTCATGGTTCCAAATTATTTCATTTTACCTGTATTTCCTTTCCGGAGAAACGTGAAACGAAGTAAAAGTAGTAGAGAATGCTAATCAGGTGATAAACAACACGGCACAACCATCAGTTTCGAACAATCTCGGATTTTCATGGTTCCAAATTATTTAATTTTGCCCGTATTTCCTTCTCGAAAAATCGTGAAACAAAGTGAAAGTGGGAGAGAATGCTCTTCAGGTGATGCACAACACGGCACAACCATTAGTTTCAGACGAACTCGGATTTTCATGGTTCCAAATTATTTCATTTTACCTGTATTTTCTTTCCGGAGAAACGTGAAACGAAGTAAAAGTAGTAGAGAATGCTAATCAGGTGATGCACAACACGGCACAACCATCAGTTTCGAACAATCTCAGATATTCATGGTTCCGAATTATCTCATTTTACCTGTATTTGCTTTTTGGAAGAACGTGAAACGAAGTGAAAGTGACAGAGAATGCTCTTCAGGTGATGCAAAACACGGCACAACCATTAGTTTCGAACAATCTCGGATTTTCATGGTTCCAAATTATCTAATTTCACCTGTATTTTCTTTTTGAAAGAACGTAAAACAAAGTAAAAGTAGTAGAGAATGCTAATCAGGTGATGCACAACACGGCACAACCAATAGTTTCGAACAATCTCGGATTTTCATGGTTCCAAATTATCTCATTTCACCTGTATTTCCTTTTCGGAAGAACGTAAAACGAAGTGAAAGTGACAGAGAATGCTCCTCAGGTGATGCACAACACGGCACAACCATTAGTTTCGAACAATCTCGGATTTTCATGGTTCCAAATTATCTCATTTCACCTGTATTTCCTTTTTGGAAGAAAGTAAAACGAAGTGAAAGTGACAGAAAATGCTCTTCAGGTGATGCACAACACGGCACAAACATTAGTTTCGAACAATCTCGGATTTTCATGGTTCCAAATTATCTCATTTTACCTGTATTTCCTTTTTGGAAAAACGTAAAACGAAGTGAAAGTGACAGAGAATGCTCCTCAGGTGATGCACAACACGGCACAACCATTAGTTTCAAACAATCTCGGATTTTCATGGTTCCAAATTATCTCATTTCACCTGTATTTCCTTTTCGGAAGAACGTAAAACGAAGTGAAAGTGACAGAGAATGCTCCTCAGGTGATGCACAACACGGCACAACCATTAGTTTCGAACAATCTCGGATTTTCATGGTTCCAAATTATCTCATTTCACCTGTATTTCCTTTTTGGAAGAAAGTAAAACGAAGTGAAAGTGACAGAAAATGCTCTTCAGGTGATGCACAACACGGCACAAACATTAGTTTCGAACAATCTCGGATTTTCATGGTTCCAAATTATCTCATTTTACCTGTATTTCCTTTTTGGAAAAACGTAAAACGAAGTGAAAGTGACAGAGAATGCTCCTCAGGTGATGCACAACACGGCACAACCATTAGTTTCAAACAATCTCGGATTTTCATAGTTCCAAATTATCTCATTTCACCTGTATTTCCTTTCCGGAGAAACGTGAAACGAAGTAAAAGTAGTAAAGAATGCTAATCAGGTGATGCACAACACGGCACAACCATCAGTTTCGAACAATCTCGGATATTCATGGTTCCAAATTATCTAATTTCACCTGTATTTCCTTTTTGGAAGAACGTGAAACGAAGTGAAAGTAGTAGAGAATGCTCATCAAGTGATGCACAACACGGCACAACCATTAGTTTCGAACAATCTCGGATTTTCATGGTTCCAAATTATCTCATTTCACCTGTATTTCCTTTTTGGAAGAACGTAAAACGAAGTGAAAGTGACAGAAAATGCTCTTCAGGTGATGCACAACACGGCACAAACATTAGTTTCGAACAATCTCGGATTTTCATGGTTCCAAATTATCTCATTTTACCTGTATTTCCTTTCCGGAGAAACGTGAAACGAAGTAAAAGTAGTAGAGAATGCTAATCAGGTGATAAACAACACGGCACAACCATCAGTTCCGAACAATCTCGGATTTTCATGGTTCCAAATTATTTAATTTTGCCCGTATTTCCTTCTCGAAAAATCGTGAAACAAAGTGAAAGTGGGAGAGAATGCTCTTCAGGTGATGCACAACACGGCACAACCATTAGTTTCAGACGAACTCGGATTTTCATGGTTCCAAATTATTTCATTTTACCTGTATTTTCTTTCCGGAGAAACGTGAAACGAAGTAAAAGTAGTAGAGAATGCTAATCAGGTGATGCACAACACGGCACAACCATTAGTTTCGAACAATCTCGGATTTTCATGGTTCCAAATTATCTCATTTTACCTGCATTTTCTGTTCGGAAGAACGTAAAACAAAGTAAAAGTGTGAAAGAATGCTAATCAGGTGATGCACAACACGGCACAACCATTAGTTTCGAACAATCTCGGATATTCATGGTTCCAAATTATCTCATTTTACCTGCATTTCCTGTTCGGAAGAACGTAAAACAAAGTAAAAGTGTGAAAGAATGCTAATCAGGTGATGCACAACACGGCACAACCATTAGTTTCGAACAATCTCGGATATTCATGGTTCCAAATTATCGAATTTCACCTGCATTTCCTGTTCGGAAGAACGTAAAACAAAGTGAAAATGTGAGAGAATGCTCTCCAGGTGATGCACAACACGGCACAACCATTAGTTTCAAACAATCTCGGATTTTCATGGTTCCAAATTATTTCATTTTACCTGTATTTCCTTTCCGGAGAAACGTGAAACAAAGTGAAAGTAGTAGAGAATGCTGATCAGGTGATGCACAACACGGCACAACCATTAGTTTCGAACAATCTCGGATTTTCATGGTTCCAAATTATCTCATTTTACCTGCATTTCCTGTTCGGAAGAACGTGAAACGAAGTAAATGTGTGAGAGAATGCTAATCAGGTGATGCACAACACGGCACAACCATTAGTTTCGAACAATCTCGGATATTCATGGTTCCAAATTATCTAATTTCACCTGTATTTCCTTTCCGGAGAAACGTGAAACGAAGTAAAAGTAGTAGAGAATGCTAATCAGGTGATGCACAACACGGCACAACCATTAGTTTCGAACAATCTCGGATTTTCATGGTTCCAAATTATCTCATTTTACCCGCATTTTCTGTTCGGAAGAACGTAAAACAAAGTAAAAGTGTGAAAGAATGCTAATCAGGTGATGCACAACACGGCACAACCATTAGTTTCGAACAATCTCGGATATTCATGGTTCCAAATTATCTAATTTCACCTGTATTTCCTTTTTGGAAGAACGTAAAACGAAGTGAAAGTAGTAGAGAATGCTCATCAAGTGATGCACAACACGGCACAACCATTAGTTTCGAACAATCTCGGATTTTCATGGTTCCAAATTATCTCATTTCACCTGTATTTCCTTTTTGGAAGAACGTAAAACGAAGTGAAAGTGACAGAAAATGCTCTTCAGGTGATGCACAACACGGCACAAACATTAGTTTCGAACAATCTCGGATTTTCATGGTTCCAAATTATCTCATTTTACCTGTATTTCCTTTCCGGAAAAACGTGAAACGAAGTCAAAGTAGTAGAGAATGCTAATCAGGTGATAAACAACACGGCACAACCATCAGTTTCGAACAATCTCGGATTTTCATGGTTCCAAATTATCTCATTTCACCTGTATTTCCTTTTTGGAAGAACGTAAAACGAAGTGAAAGTGACAGAGAATGCTCTTCAGGTGATGCACAACACGTTACAACCATTAGTTTCGAACAATCTCGGATTTTCATGGTTCCAAATTATCTCATTTCCTGTTCGGAAGAACGTGAAACAAAGTAAAAGTGTGAGAGAATGCTCTCCAGGTGATGCACAACACGGCACAACTATTAGTTTCAAACAATCTCGGATTTCCATGGTTCCAAATTATTTCATTTTACCTGTATTTCCTTTCCGGAGAAACGTGAAACGAAGTAAAAGTAGTAGAGAATGCTCCTCAGGTGATGCACAACACGGCACAACCATTAGTTTCGAACAATCTCGGATTTTCATGGTTCCAAATTATCTCATTTTACCTGTATTTCCTTTTTGGAAGACCGTAAAACGAAGTGAAAGTGACAGAGAATGCTCTTCAGGTGATGCACAACACGGCACAACCATTAGTTTCGAACAATCTCGGATTTTCATGGTTCCAAATTATCTCATTTCACCTGTATTTCCTTTTTGGAAGAAAGTAAAACGAAGTGAAAGTGACAGAGAATGCTCTTCAGGTGATGCACAACACGGCACAAACATTAGTTTCGAACAATCTCGGATTTTCATGGTTCCAAATTATCTCATTTTACCTGCATTTCCTGTTCGGAAGAACGTGAAACAAAGTAAAAGTGTGAGAGAATGCTAATCAGGTGATGCACAACACGCCACAACCATTAGTTTCGAACAATCTCGGATATTCATGGTTCCAAATTATCTAATTTCACCTGTATTTCCTTTCCGGAGAAACGTGAAACGAAGTAAAAGTAGTAGAGAATGCTAATCAGGTGATGCACAACACGGCACAACCATTAGTTTCGAACAATCTCGGATTTTCATGGTTCCAAATTATCTCATTTTACCTGCATTTCCTGTTCGGAAGAACGTAAAACAAAGTAAAAGTGTGAAAGAATGCTAATCAGGTGATGCACAACACGGCACAACCATTAGTTTCGAACAATCTCGGATATTCATGGTTCCAAATTATCGAATTTCACCTGTATTTCCTTTTTGGAAGAACGTAAAACGAAGTGAAAGTAGTAGAGAATGCTCATCAAGTGATGCACAACACGGCACAACCATTAGTTTCGAACAATCTCGGATTTTCATGGTTCCAAATTATCTCATTTCACCTGTATTTCCTTTTTGGAAGAACGTAAAACGAAGTGAAAGTGACAGAAAATGCTCTTCAGGTGATGCACAACACGGCACAAACATTAGTTTCGAACAATCTCGGATTTTCATGGTTCCAAATTATCTCATTTCACCTGTATTTCCTTCTTGGAAGAACGTAAAACGAAGTGAAAGTGACAGAGAATGCTCTTCAGGTGATGCACAACACGGCACAAACATTAGTTTCGAACAATCTCGGATTTTCATGGTTCCAGATTATCTCATTTTACCTGCATTTCCTGTTCGGAAGAACGTGAAACAAAGTAAAAGTGTGAGAGAATGCTAATCAGGTGATGCACAACACGGCACAACCATTAGTTTCAAACAATCTCGGATATTCATGGTTCCAAATTATCTAATTTCACCTGTATTTCCTTTCCGGAGAAACGTGAAACGAAGTAAAAGTAGTAGAGAATGCTCTCCAGGTGATGCACAACACGGCACAACTATTAGTTTCAAACAATCTCGGATTTTCATGGTTCCAAATTATTTCATTTTACCTGTATTTCCTTTCCGGAGAAACGTGAAACGAAGTAAAAGTAGTAGAGAATGCTCCTCAGGTGATGCACAACACGGCACAACCATTAGTTTCGAACAATCTCGGATTTTCATGGTTCCAAATTATCTCATTTTACCTGTATTTCCTTTTTGGAAGACCGTAAAACGAAGTGAAAGTGACAGAGAATGCTCTTCAGGTGATGCACAACACGGCACAACCATTAGGCTCGAACAATCTCGGATTTTCATGGTTCCAAATTATCTCATTTCACCTGTATTTCCTTTTTGGAAGAAAGTAAAATGAAGTGAAAGTGACAGAGAATGCTCTTTAGGTGATGCACAACACGGCACAACCATTAGTTTCGAACAATCTCGGATTTTCATGGTTCCAAATCATCTCATTTTACCTGTATTTCCTTTTTGGAAGAACGTAAAACGAGGTAAAAAAAGTGGAGAATGCTAATCAGGTGATGCGAAAGACGGCACAACCATTAGTTTCAAACAATCTCGGATGTTCATGGTTCCAAATTATCTCATTTCACCTGTATTTTCTTTTCGGAAGAACGTAAAACGAAGTGAAAGTGACAGAAAATGCTCTTCAGGTGATGCACAACACGGCACAAACATTAGTTTCGAACAATCTCGGATTTTCATGGTTCCAAATTATCTCATTTCACCTGTATTTCCTTTTTGGAAGAACGTAAAACGAAGTGAAAGTGACAGAGAATGCTCTTCAGGTGATGCACAACACGTTACAACCATTAGTTTCGAACAATCTCGGATTTTCATGGTTCCAAATTATCTCATTTCCTGTTCGGAAGAACGTGAAACAAAGTAAAAGTGTGAGAGAATGCTCTCCAGGTGATGCACAACACGGCACAACTATTAGTTTCAAACAATCTCGGATTTTCATGGTTCCAAATTATTTCATTTTACCTGTATTTCCTTTCCGGAGAAACGTGAAACGAAGTAAAAGTAGTAGAGAATGCTCCTCAGGTGATGCACAACACGGCACAACCATTAGTTTCGAACAATCTCGGATTTTCATGGTTCCAAATTATCTCATTTTACCTGTATTTCCTTTTTGGAAGACCGTAAAACGAAGTGAAAGTGACAGAGAATGCTCTTCAGGTGATGCACAACACGGCACAACCATTAGTTTCGAACAATCTCGGATTTTCATGGTTCCAAATTATCTCATTTCACCTGTATTTCCTTTTTGGAAGAAAGTAAAACGAAGTGAAAGTGACAGAGAATGCTCTTCAGGTGATGCACAACACGGCACAAACATTAGTTTCGAACAATCTCGGATTTTCATGGTTCCAAATTATCTCATTTTACCTGCATTTCCTGTTCGGAAGAACGTGAAACAAAGTAAAAGTGTGAGAGAATGCTAATCAGGTGATGCACAACACGCCACAACCATTAGTTTCGAACAATCTCGGATATTCATGGTTCCAAATTATCTAATTTCACCTGTATTTCCTTTCCGGAGAAACGTGAAACGAAGTAAAAGTAGTAGAGAATGCTAATCAGGTGATGCACAACACGGCACAACCATTAGTTTCGAACAATCTCGGATTTTCATGGTTCCAAATTATCTCATTTTACCTGCATTTCCTGTTCGGAAGAACGTAAAACAAAGTAAAAGTGTGAAAGAATGCTAATCAGGTGATGCACAACACGGCACAACCATTAGTTTCGAACAATCTCGGATATTCATGGTTCCAAATTATCGAATTTCACCTGTATTTCCTTTTTGGAAGAACGTAAAACGAAGTGAAAGTAGTAGAGAATGCTCATCAAGTGATGCACAACACGGCACAACCATTAGTTTCGAACAATCTCGGATTTTCATGGTTCCAAATTATCTCATTTCCTGTTCGGAAGAACGTGAAACAAAGTAAAAGTGTGAGAGAATGCTCTCCAGGTGATGCACAACACGGCACAACTATTAGTTTCAAACAATCTCGGATTTTCATGGTTCCAAATTATTTCATTTTACCTGTATTTTCTTTCCGGAGAAACGTGAAACAAAGTAAAAGTGTGAAAGAATGCTAATCAGGTGATGCACAACACGGCACAACCATTAGTTTCGAACAATCTCGGATATTCATGGTTCCAAATTATCTAATTTCACCTGTATTTCCTTTTTGGAAGAACGTGAAACGAAGTGAAAGTAGTAGAGAATGCTCATCAAGTGATGCACAACACGGCACAACCATTAGTTTCGAACAATCTCGGATTTTCATGGTTCCAAATTATCTCATTTCACCTGTATTTCCTTTTTGGAAGAACGTAAAACAAAGTGAAAGTGACAGAAAATGCTCTTCAGGTGATGCACAACACGGCACAAACATTAGTTTCGAACAATCTCGGATTTTCATGGTTCCAAATTATCTCATTTTACCTGTATTTCCTTTCCGGAGAAACGTGAAACGAAGTAAAAGTAGTAGAGAATGCTAATCAGGTGATAAACAACACGGCACAACCATCAGTTTCGAACAATCTCGGATTTTCATGGTTCCAAATTATTTAATTTTGCCCGTATTTCCTTCTCGAAAAATCGTGAAACAAAGTGAAAGTGGGAGAGAATGCTCTTCAGGTGATGCACAACACGGCACAACCATTAGTTTCAGACGAACTCGGATTTTCATGGTTCCAAATTATTTCATTTTACCTGTATTTTCTTTCCGGAGAAACGTGAAACGAAGTAAAAGTAGTAGAGAATGCTAATCAGGTGATGCACAACACGGCACAACCATCAGTTTCGAACAATCTCAGATATTCATGGTTCCAAATTATCTCATTTTACCTGTATTTGCTTTTTGGAAGAACGTAAAACGAAGTGAAAGTGACAGAGAATGCTCTTCAGGTGATGCAAAACACGGCACAACCATTAGTTTCGAACAATCTCGGATTTTCATGGTTCCAAATTATCTAATTTCACCTGTATTTTCTTTTTGAAAGAACGTAAAACAAAGTAAAAGTAGTAGAGAATGCTAATCAGGTGATGCACAACACGGCACAACCATCAGTTTCGAACAATCTCAGATTTTCATGGTTCCAAATTATCTCATTTTACCTGCATTTCCTGTTCGAAAGAACGTGAAACAAAGTGAAAGTGTGAGAGAATGCTCTCCAGGTAATGCACAACACGGCACAACCATTAGTTTCGAACAATCTCGGATTTTCATGGTTCCAAATTATTTCATTTTACCTGTATTTCCTTTCCGGAGAAACGTGAAACGAAGTAAAAGTAGTAGAGAATGCTAATCAGGTGATGCACAACACGGCACAACCATCAGTTTCGAACAATCTCGGATTTTCATGGTTCCAAATTATTTCATTTTACCTGTATTTCCTTTCCGGAGAAACGTGAAACGAAGTAAAAGTAGTAGAGAATGCTAATCAGGTGATGCACAACACGGCACAACCATCAGTTTCGAACAATCTCGGATTTTCATGGTTCCAAATTATTTCATTTGACCTGTATTTCCTTTCCGGAGAAACGTGAAACGATGTAAAAGTAGTAGAGAATGCTAATCAGGTGATGCACAACACGGCACAACCATCAGTTTCGAACAATCTCGGATGTTCATGGTTCCAAATTATCTCATTTCACCTGTATTTCCTTTTTGGAAGAACGTAAAACGAAGTGAAAGTAGTGGAGAATGCTAATCAGGTGATGCACAACACGGCACAACCATTAGTTTCGAACAATCTCGGATTTTCATGGTTCCAAATTATCTCATTTTACCTGCATTTCCTGTTCGGAAGAACGTGAAACAAAGTAAAAGTGTGAGAGAATGCTCTCCAGGTGATGCACAACACGGCACAACCATTAGTTTCGAACAATCTCGGATTTTCATGGTTCCAAATTATCTCATTTCACCTGTATTTCCTTTTTGGAAGAACGTTAAACGAAGTGAAAGTGACAGAAAATGCTCTTCAGGTGATGCACAACACGGCACAAACATTAGTTTCGAACAATCTCGGATTTTCATGGTTCCAAATTATCTCATTTTACCTGTATTTCCTTTCCGGAGAAACGTGAAACGAAGTAAAAGTAGTAGAGAATGCTAATCAGGTGATAAACAACACGGCACAACCATCAGTTTCGAACAATCTCGGATTTTCATGGTTCCAAATTATTTAATTTTGCCCGTATTTCCTTCTCGAAAAATCGTGAAACAAAGTGAAAGTGGGAGAGAATGCTCTTCAGGTGATGCACAACACGGCACAACCATTAGTTTCAGACGAACTCGGATTTTCATGGTTCCAAATTATTTCATTTTACCTGTATTTTCTTTCCGGAGAAACGTGAAACGAAGTAAAAGTAGTAGAGAATGCTAATCAGGTGATGCACAACACGGCACAACCATCAGTTTCGAACAATCTCGGATATTCATGGTTCCAAATTATCTCATTTTACCTGTATTTGCTTTTTGGAAGAACGTAAAACGAAGTGAAAGTGACAGAGAATGCTCTTCAGGTGATGCAAAACACGGCACAACCATTAGTTTCGAACAATCTCGGATTTTCATGGTTCCAAATTATCTAATTTCACCTGTATTTTCTTTTTGAAAGAACGTAAAACAAAGTAAAAGTAGTAGAGAATGCTAATCAGGTGATGCACAACACGGCACAACCAATAGTTTCGAACAATCTCGGATTTTCATGGTTCCAAATTATCTCATTTCACCTGTATTTTCTTTTCGGAAGAACGTAAAACGAAGTGAAAGTGACAGAAAATGCTCTTCAGGTGATGCACAACACGGCACAAACATTAGTTTCGAACAATCTCGGATTTTCATGGTTCCAAATTATCTCATTTCACCTGTATTTCCTTTTTGGAAGAACGTAAAACGAAGTGAAAGTGACAGAGAATGCTCTTCAGGTGATGCACAACACGTTACAACCATTAGTTTCGAACAATCTCGGATTTTCATGGTTCCAAATTATCTCATTTCCTGTTCGGAAGAACGTGAAACAAAGTAAAAGTGTGAGAGAATGCTCTCCAGGTGATGCACAACACGGCACAACTATTAGTTTCAAACAATCTCGGATTTTCATGGTTCCAAATTATTTCATTTTACCTGTATTTCCTTTCCGGAGAAACGTGAAACGAAGTAAAAGTAGTAGAGAATGCTCCTCAGGTGATGCACAACACGGCACAACCATTAGTTTCGAACAATCTCGGATTTTCATGGTTCCAAATTATCTCATTTTACCTGTATTTCCTTTTTGGAAGACCGTAAAACGAAGTGAAAGTGACAGAGAATGCTCTTCAGGTGATGCACAACACGGCACAACCATTAGTTTCGAACAATCTCGGATTTTCATGGTTCCAAATTATCTCATTTCACCTGTATTTCCTTTTTGGAAGAAAGTAAAACGAAGTGAAAGTGACAGAGAATGCTCTTCAGGTGATGCACAACACGGCACAAACATTAGTTTCGAACAATCTCGGATTTTCATGGTTCCAAATTATCTCATTTTACCTGCATTTCCTGTTCGGAAGAACGTGAAACAAAGTAAAAGTGTGAGAGAATGCTAATCAGGTGATGCACAACACGCCACAACCATTAGTTTCGAACAATCTCGGATATTCATGGTTCCAAATTATCTAATTTCACCTGTATTTCCTTTCCGGAGAAACGTGAAACGAAGTAAAAGTAGTAGAGAATGCTAATCAGGTGATGCACAACACGGCACAACCATTAGTTTCGAACAATCTCGGATTTTCATGGTTCCAAATTATCTCATTTTACCTGCATTTCCTGTTCGGAAGAACGTAAAACAAAGTAAAAGTGTGAAAGAATGCTAATCAGGTGATGCACAACACGGCACAACCATTAGTTTCGAACAATCTCGGATATTCATGGTTCCAAATTATCGAATTTCACCTGTATTTCCTTTTTGGAAGAACGTAAAACGAAGTGAAAGTAGTAGAGAATGCTCATCAAGTGATGCACAACACGGCACAACCATTAGTTTCGAACAATCTCGGATTTTCATGGTTCCAAATTATCTCATTTCCTGTTCGGAAGAACGTGAAACAAAGTAAAAGTGTGAGAGAATGCTCTCCAGGTGATGCACAACACGGCACAACTATTAGTTTCAAACAATCTCGGATTTTCATGGTTCCAAATTATTTCATTTTACCTGTATTTTCTTTCCGGAGAAACGTGAAACAAAGTAAAAGTGTGAAAGAATGCTAATCAGGTGATGCACAACACGGCACAACCATTAGTTTCGAACAATCTCGGATATTCATGGTTCCAAATTATCTAATTTCACCTGTATTTCCTTTTTGGAAGAACGTGAAACGAAGTGAAAGTAGTAGAGAATGCTCATCAAGTGATGCACAACACGGCACAACCATTAGTTTCGAACAATCTCGGATTTTCATGGTTCCAAATTATCTCATTTCACCTGTATTTCCTTTTTGGAAGAACGTAAAACGAAGTGAAAGTGACAGAAAATGCTCTTCAGGTGATGCACAACACGGCACAAACATTAGTTTCGAACAATCTCGGATTTTCATGGTTCCAAATTATCTCATTTTACCTGTATTTCCTTTCCGGAGAAACGTGAAACGAAGTAAAAGTAGTAGAGAATGCTAATCAGGTGATAAACAACACGGCACAACCATCAGTTTCGAACAATCTCGGATTTTCATGGTTCCAAATTATTTCATTTTGCCCGTATTTCCTTCTCGAAAAATCGTGAAACAAAGTGAAAGTGGGAGAGAATGCTCTTCAGGTGATGCACAACACGGCACAACCATTAGTTTCAGACGAACTCGGATTTTCATGGTTCCAAATTATTTCATTTTACCTGTATTTTCTTTCCGGAGAAACGTGAAACGAAGTAAAAGTAGTAGAGAATGCTAATCAGGTGATGCACAACACGGCACAACCATCAGTTTCGAACAATCTCAGATATTCATGGTTCCAAATTATCTCATTTTACCTGTATTTGCTTTTTGGAAGAACGTAAAACGAAGTGAAAGTGACAGAGAATGCTCTTCAGGTGATGCAAAACACGGCACAACCATTAGTTTCGAACAATCTCGGATTTTCATGGTTCCAAATTATCTAATTTCACCTGTATTTTCTTTTTGAAAGAACGTAAAACAAAGTAAAAGTAGTAGAGAATGCTAATCAGGTGATGCACAACACGGCACAACCAATAGTTTCGAACAATCTCGGATTTTCATGGTTCCAAATTATCTCATTTCACCTGTATTTCCTTTTCGGAAGAACGTAAAACGAAGTGAAAGTGACAAAGAATGCTCCTCAGGTGATGCACAACACGGCACAACCATTAGTTTCGAACAATCTCGGATTTTCATGGTTCCAAATTATCTCATTTTACCTGCATTTCCTGTTCGGAAGAACGTGAAACGAAGTGAAAGTGTGAGAGAATGCTAATCAGGTGATGCACAACACGGCACAACCATCAGTTTCGAACAATCTCAGATTTTCATGGTTCCAAATTATCTCATTTTACCTGCATTTCCTGTTCGAAAGAACGTGAAACAAAGTGAAAGTGTGAGAGAATGCTCTCCAGGTGATGCACAACACGGCACAACCATTAGTTTCGAACAATCTCGGATTTTCATGGTTCCAAATTATTTCATTTTACCTGTGTTTCCTTTCCGGAGAAACGTGAAACGAAGTAAAAGTAGTAGAGAATGCTAATCAGGTGATGCACAACACGGCACAACCATCAGTTTCGAACAATCTCGGATTTTCATGGTTCCAAATTATTTCATTTTACCTGTATTTCCTTTCCGGAGAAACGTGAAACGAAGTAAAAGTAGTAGAGAATGCTAATCAGGTGATGCACAACACGGCACAACCATCAGTTTCAAACAATCTCGGATTTTCATGGTTCCAAATTATTTCATTTTAACTGTATTTCCTTTCCGGAGAAACGTGAAACGATGTAAAAGTAGTAGAGAATGCTAATCAGGTGATGCACAACACGGCACAACCATCAGTTTCGAACAATCTCGGATGTTCATGGTTCCAAATTATCTCATTTCACCTGTATTTCCTTTTTGGAAGAACGTAAAACGAAGTGAAAGTAGTGGAGAATGCTAATCAGGTGATGCACAACACGGCACAACCATTAGTTTCGAACAATCTCGGATTTTCATGGTTCCAAATTATCTCATTTTACCTGCATTTCCTGTTCGGAAGAACGTGAAACAAAGTAAAAGTGTGAGAGAATGCTCTCCAGGTGATGCACAACACGGCACAACCATTAGTTTCGAACAATCTCGGATTTTCATGGTTCCAAATTATCTCATTTCACCTGTATTTCCTTTTTGGAAGAACGTTAAACGAAGTGAAAGTGACAGAAAATGCTCTTCAGGTGATGCACAACACGGCACAAACATTAGTTTCGAACAATCTCGGATTTTCATGGTTCCAAATTATCTCATTTTACCTGTATTTCCTTTCCGGAGAAACGTGAAACGAAGTAAAAGTAGTAGAGAATGCTAATCAGGTGATAAACAACACGGCACAACCATCAGTTTCGAACAATCTCGGATTTTCATGGTTCCAAATTATTTAATTTTGCCCGTATTTCCTTCTCGAAAAATCGTGAAACAAAGTGAAAGTGGGAGAGAATGCTCTTCAGGTGATGCACAACACGGCACAACCATTAGTTTCAGACGAACTCGGATTTTCATGGTTCCAAATTATTTCATTTTACCTGTATTTTCTTTCCGGAGAAACGTGAAACGAAGTAAAAGTAGTAGAGAATGCTAATCAGGTGATGCACAACACGGCACAACCATCAGTTTCGAACAATCTCGGATATTCATGGTTCCAAATTATCTCATTTTACCTGTATTTGCTTTTTGGAAGAACGTAAAACGAAGTGAAAGTGACAGAGAATGCTCTTCAGGTGATGCAAAACACGGCACAACCATTAGTTTCGAACAATCTCGGATTTTCATGGTTCCAAATTATCTAATTTCACCTGTATTTTCTTTTTGAAAGAACGTAAAACAAAGTAAAAGTAGTAGAGAATGCTAATCAGGTGATGCACAACACGGCACAACCAATAGTTTCGAACAATCCCGGATTTTCATGGTTCCAAATTATCTCATTACACCTGTATTTCCTTTTCGGAAGAACGTAAAACGAAGTGAAAGTGACAGAGAATGCTCCTCAGGTGATGCACAACACGGCACAACCATTAGTTTCGAACAATCTCGGATTTTCATGGTTCCAAATTATCTCATTTCACCTGCATTTCCTTTTTGGAAGAAAGTAAAACGAAGTGAAAGTGACAGAGAATGCTCTTCAGGTGATGCACAACACGGCACAAACATTAGTTTCGAACAATCTCGGATTTTCATGGTTCCAAATTATCTCATTTTACCTGTATTTCCTTTTTGGAAAAACGTAAAACGAAGTGAAAGTAGTAGAGAATGCTAATCAGGTGATGCACAACACGGCACAACCATCAGTTTCGAACAATCTCAGATTTTCATGGTTCCAAATTATCTCATTTTACCTGCATTTCCTGTTCGAAAGAACGTGAAACAAAGTGAAAGTGTGAGAGAATGCTCTCCAGGTGATGCACAACACGGCACAACCATTAGTTTCGAACAATCTCGGATTTTCATGGTTCCAAATTATTTCATTATACCTGTATTTCCTTTCCGGAGAAACGTGAAACGAAGTAAAAGTAGTAGAGAATGCTAATCAGGTGATGCACAACACGGCACAACCATCAGTTTCGAACAATCTCGGATTTTCATGGTTCCAAATTATCTCATTTTACCTGTATTTCCTTTTTGGAAGAACGTAAAACGAAGTGAAAGTGACAGAGAATGCTCTTCAGGTGATGCACAACACGTCACAACCATTAGTTTCGAACAATCTCGGATTTTCATGGTTCCAAATTATCTCATTTTACCTGTATTTCCTTTCCGGAGAAACGTGGAACGAAGTAAAGGTAGTAGAGAATGCTAATCAGGTGATGCACAACACGGCACAACCATTAGTTTCGAACAATCTCGGATTTTCATGGTTCCAAATTATCTCATTTCACCTGTATTTCCTTTTTGGAAGAACGTAAAACGAAGTGAAAGTGACAGAGAATGCTCTTCAGGTGATGCACAACACGGAACAAACATTAGTTTCGAACAATCTCGGATTTTCATGGTTCCAAATTATCTCATTTTACCTGTATTTCCTTTTTGGAAGAACGTAAAACGAAGTGAAAAAGACAGAGAATGCTCTTCAGGTGATGCACAACACGGCACAACCATTAGTTTCGAACAATCTCGGATTTTCATGGTTCCAAATTATCCCATTTTACCTGCATTTCCTGTTCGGAAGAACGTGAAACAAAGTAAAAGTGTGAGAGAATGCTCTCCAGGTGATGCACAACACGGCACAACTATTAGTTTCAAACAATCTCGGATTTTCATGGTTCCAAATTATTTCATTTTACCTGTATTTCCTTTCCGGAGAAACGTGAAACGAAGTAAAGGTAGTAGAGAATGCTAATCAGGTGATAAACAACACGGCACAACCATCAGTTTCGAACAATCTCGGATTTTCATGGTTCCAAATTATTTAATTTTGCCCGTATTTCCTTCTCGAAAAATCGTGAAACAAAGTGAAAGTGGGAGAGAATGCTCTTCAGGTGATGCACAACACGGCACAACCATTAGTTTCAGACGAACTCGGATTTTCATGGTTCCAAATTATTTCATTTTACCTGTATTTTCTTTCCGGAGAAACGTGAAACGAAGTAAAAGTAGTAGAGAATGCTAATCAGGTGATGCACAACACGGCACAACCATCAGTTTCGAACAATCTCGGATTTTCATGGTTCCAAATTATTTCATTTTACCTGTGTTTCCTTTCCGGAGAAACGTGAAACGAAGTAAAAGTAGTAGAGAATGCTAATCAGGTGATGCACAACACGGCACAACCATCAGTTTCGAACAATCTCGGATTTTCATGGTTCCAAATTATTTCATTTTACCTGTATTTCCTTTCCGGAGAAACGTGAAACGAAGTAAAAGTAGTAGAGAATGCTAATCAGGTGATGCACAACACGGCACAACCATCAGTTTCAAACAATCTCGGATTTTCATGGTTCCAAATTATTTCATTTTAACTGTATTTCCTTTCCGGAGAAACGTGAAACGATGTAAAAGTAGTAGAGAATGCTAATCAGGTGATGCACAACACGGCACAACCATCAGTTTCGAACAATCTCGGATGTTCATGGTTCCAAATTATCTCATTTCACCTGTATTTCCTTTTTGGAAGAACGTAAAACGAAGTGAAAGTAGTGGAGAATGCTAATCAGGTGATGCACAACACGGCACAACCATTAGTTTCGAACAATCTCGGATTTTCATGGTTCCAAATTATCTCATTTTACCTGCATTTCCTGTTCGGAAGAACGTGAAACAAAGTAAAAGTGTGAGAGAATGCTCTCCAGGTGATGCACAACACGGCACAACCATTAGTTTCGAACAATCTCGGATTTTCATGGTTCCAAATTATCTCATTTCACCTGTATTTCCTTTTTGGAAGAACGTTAAACGAAGTGAAAGTGACAGAAAATGCTCTTCAGGTGATGCACAACACGGCACAAACATTAGTTTCGAACAATCTCGGATTTTCATGGTTCCAAATTATCTCATTTTACCTGTATTTCCTTTCCGGAGAAACGTGAAACGAAGTAAAAGTAGTAGAGAATGCTAATCAGGTGATAAACAACACGGCACAACCATCAGTTTCGAACAATCTCGGATTTTCATGGTTCCAAATTATTTAATTTTGCCCGTATTTCCTTCTCGAAAAATCGTGAAACAAAGTGAAAGTGGGAGAGAATGCTCTTCAGGTGATGCACAACACGGCACAACCATTAGTTTCAGACGAACTCGGATTTTCATGGTTCCAAATTATTTCATTTTACCTGTATTTTCTTTCCGGAGAAACGTGAAACGAAGTAAAAGTAGTAGAGAATGCTAATCAGGTGATGCACAACACGGCACAACCATCAGTTTCGAACAATCTCGGATATTCATGGTTCCAAATTATCTCATTTTACCTGTATTTGCTTTTTGGAAGAACGTAAAACGAAGTGAAAGTGACAGAGAATGCTCTTCAGGTGATGCAAAACACGGCACAACCATTAGTTTCGAACAATCTCGGATTTTCATGGTTCCAAATTATCTAATTTTACCTGTATTTTCTTTTTGAAAGAACGTAAAACAAAGTAAAAGTAGTAGAGAATGCTAATCAGGTGATGCACAACACGGCACAACCAATAGTTTCGAACAATCTCGGATTTTCATGGTTCCAAATTATCTCATTACACCTGTATTTCCTTTTCGGAAGAACGTAAAACGAAGTGAAAGTGACAGAGAATGCTCCTCAGGTGATGCACAACACGGCACAACCATTAGTTTCGAACAATCTCGGATTTTCATGGTTCCAAATTATCTCATTTCACCTGCATTTCCTTTTTGGAAGAAAGTAAAACGAAGTGAAAGTGACAGAGAATGCTCTTCAGGTGATGCACAACACGGCACAAACATTAGTTTCGAACAATCTCGGATTTTCATGGTTCCAAATTATCTCATTTTACCTGTATTTCCTTTTTGGAAAAACGTAAAACGAAGTGAAAGTAGTAGAGAATGCTAATCAGGTGATGCACAACACGGCACAACCATCAGTTTCGAACAATCTCAGATTTTCATGGTTCCAAATTATCTCATTTTACCTGCATTTCCTGTTCGAAAGAACGTGAAACAAAGTGAAAGTGTGAGAGAATGCTCTCCAGGTGATGCACAACACGGCACAACCATTAGTTTCGAACAATCTCGGATTTTCATGGTTCCAAATTATTTCATTATACCTGTATTTCCTTTCCGGAGAAACGTGAAACGAAGTAAAAGTAGTAGAGAATGCTAATCAGGTGATGCACAACACGGCACAACCATCAGTTTCGAACAATCTCGGATTTTCATGGTTCCAAATTATCTCATTTTACCTGTATTTCCTTTTTGGAAGAACGTAAAACGAAGTGAAAGTGACAGAGAATGCTCTTCAGGTGATGCACAACACGTCACAACCATTAGTTTCGAACAATCTCGGATTTTCATGGTTCCAAATTATCTCATTTTACCTGTATTTCCTTTCCGGAGAAACGTGGAACGAAGTAAAGGTAGTAGAGAATGCTAATCAGGTGATGCACAACACGGCACAACCATTAGTTTCGAACAATCTCGGATTTTCATGGTTCCAAATTATCTCATTTCACCTGTATTTCCTTTTTGGAAGAACGTAAAACGAAGTGAAAGTGACAGAGAATGCTCTTCAGGTGATGCACAACACGGAACAAACATTAGTTTCGAACAATCTCGGATTTTCATGGTTCCAAATTATCTCATTTTACCTGTATTTCCTTTTTGGAAGAACGTAAAACGAAGTGAAAAAGACAGAGAATGCTCTTCAGGTGATGCACAACACGGCACAACCATTAGTTTCGAACAATCTCGGATTTTCATGGTTCCAAATTATCCCATTTTACCTGCATTTCCTGTTCGGAAGAACGTGAAACAAAGTAAAAGTGTGAGAGAATGCTCTCCAGGTGATGCACAACACGGCACAACTATTAGTTTCAAACAATCTCGGATTTTCATGGTTCCAAATTATTTCATTTTACCTGTATTTCCTTTCCGGAGAAACGTGAAACGAAGTAAAGGTAGTAGAGAATGCTAATCAGGTGATAAACAACACGGCACAACCATCAGTTTCGAACAATCTCGGATTTTCATGGTTCCAAATTATTTAATTTTGCCCGTATTTCCTTCTCGAAAAATCGTGAAACAAAGTGAAAGTGGGAGAGAATGCTCTTCAGGTGATGCACAACACGGCACAACCATTAGTTTCAGACGAACTCGGATTTTCATGGTTCCAAATTATTTCATTTTACCTGTATTTTCTTTCCGGAGAAACGTGAAACGAAGTAAAAGTAGTAGAGAATGCTAATCAGGTGATGCACAACACGGCACAACCATCAGTTTCGAACAATCTCAGATATTCATGGTTCCAAATTATCTCATTTTACCTGTATTTGCTTTTTGGAAGAACGTAAAACGAAGTGAAAGTGACAGAGAATGCTCTTCAGGTGATGCAAAACACGGCACAACCATTAGTTTCGAACAATCTCGGATTTTCATGGTTCCAAATTATCTAATTTCACCTGTATTTTCTTTTTGAAAGAACGTAAAACAAAGTAAAAGTAGTAGAGAATGCTAATCAGGTGATGCACAACACGGCACAAACATTAGTTTCGAACAATCTCGGATTTTCATGGTTCCAAATTATCTCATTTTACCTGTATTTCCTTTCCGGAGAAACGTGAAACGAAGTAAAAGTAGTAGAGAATGCTAATCAGGTGATAAACAACACGGCACAACCATCAGTTTCGAACAATCTCGGATTTTCATGGTTCCAAATTATTTCATTTTGCCCGTATTTCCTTCTCGAAAAATCGTGAAACAAAGTGAAAGTGGGAGAGAATGCTCTTCAGGTGATGCACAACACGGCACAACCATTAGTTTCAGACGAACTCGGATTTTCATGGTTCCAAATTATTTCATTTTACCTGTATTTTCTTTCCGGAGAAACGTGAAACGAAGTAAAAGTAGTAGAGAATGCTAATCAGGTGATGCACAACACGGCACAACCATCAGTTTCGAACAATCTCAGATATTCATGGTTCCAAATTATCTCATTTTACCTGTATTTGCTTTTTGGAAGAACGTAAAACGAAGTGAAAGTGACAGAGAATGCTCTTCAGGTGATGCAAAACACGGCACAACCATTAGTTTCGAACAATCTCGGATTTTCATGGTTCCAAATTATCTAATTTCACCTGTATTTTCTTTTTGAAAGAACGTAAAACAAAGTAAAAGTAGTAGAGAATGCTAATCAGGTGATGCACAACACGGCACAACCAATAGTTTCGAACAATCTCGGATTTTCATGGTTCCAAATTATCTCATTTCACCTGTATTTCCTTTTCGGAAGAACGTAAAACGAAGTGAAAGTGACAAAGAATGCTCCTCAGGTGATGCACAACACGGCACAACCATTAGTTTCGAACAATCTCGGATTTTCATGGTTCCAAATTATCTCATTTTACCTGCATTTCCTGTTCGGAAGAACGTGAAACGAAGTGAAAGTGTGAGAGAATGCTAATCAGGTGATGCACAACACGGCACAACCATCAGTTTCGAACAATCTCAGATTTTCATGGTTCCAAATTATCTCATTTTACCTGCATTTCCTGTTCGAAAGAACGTGAAACAAAGTGAAAGTGTGAGAGAATGCTCTCCAGGTGATGCACAACACGGCACAACCATTAGTTTCGAACAATCTCGGATTTTCATGGTTCCAAATTATTTCATTTTACCTGTGTTTCCTTTCCGGAGAAACGTGAAACGAAGTAAAAGTAGTAGAGAATGCTAATCAGGTGATGCACAACACGGCACAACCATCAGTTTCGAACAATCTCGGATTTTCATGGTTCCAAATTATTTCATTTTACCTGTATTTCCTTTCCGGAGAAACGTGAAACGAAGTAAAAGTAGTAGAGAATGCTAATCAGGTGATGCACAACACGGCACAACCATCAGTTTCGAACAATCTCGGATTTTCATGGTTCCAAATTATTTCATTTTAACTGTATTTCCTTTCCGGAGAAACGTGAAACGATGTAAAAGTAGTAGAGAATGCTAATCAGGTGATGCACAACACGGCACAACCATCAGTTTCGAACAATCTCGGATGTTCATGGTTCCAAATTATCTCATTTCACCTGTATTTCCTTTTTGGAAGAACGTAAAACGAAGTGAAAGTAGTGGAGAATGCTAATCAGGTGATGCACAACACGGCACAACCATTAGTTTCGAACAATCTCGGATTTTCATGGTTCCAAATTATCTCATTTTACCTGCATTTCCTGTTCGGAAGAACGTGAAACAAAGTAAAAGTGTGAGAGAATGCTCTCCAGGTGATGCACAACACGGCACAACCATTAGTTTCGAACAATCTCGGATTTTCATGGTTCCAAATTATCTCATTTCACCTGTATTTCCTTTTTGGAAGAACGTTAAACGAAGTGAAAGTGACAGAAAATGCTCTTCAGGTGATGCACAACACGGCACAAACATTAGTTTCGAACAATCTCGGATTTTCATGGTTCCAAATTATCTCATTTTACCTGTATTTCCTTTCCGGAGAAACGTGAAACGAAGTAAAAGTAGTAGAGAATGCTAATCAGGTGATAAACAACACGGCACAACCATCAGTTTCGAACAATCTCGGATTTTCATGGTTCCAAATTATTTAATTTTGCCCGTATTTCCTTCTCGAAAAATCGTGAAACAAAGTGAAAGTGGGAGAGAATGCTCTTCAGGTGATGCACAACACGGCACAACCATTAGTTTCAGACGAACTCGGATTTTCATGGTTCCAAATTATTTCATTTTACCTGTATTTTCTTTCCGGAGAAACGTGAAACGAAGTAAAAGTAGTAGAGAATGCTAATCAGGTGATGCACAACACGGCACAACCATCAGTTTCGAACAATCTCGGATATTCATGGTTCCAAATTATCTCATTTTACCTGTATTTGCTTTTTGGAAGAACGTAAAACGAAGTGAAAGTGACAGAGAATGCTCTTCAGGTGATGCAAAACACGGCACAACCATTAGTTTCGAACAATCTCGGATTTTCATGGTTCCAAATTATCTAATTTCACCTGTATTTTCTTTTTGAAAGAACGTAAAACAAAGTAAAAGTAGTAGGGAATGCTAATCAGGTGATGCACAACACGGCACAACCAATAGTTTCGAACAATCTCGGATTTTCATGGTTCCAAATTATCTCATTACACCTGTATTTCCTTTTCGGAAGAACGTAAAACGAAGTGAAAGTGACAGAGAATGCTCCTCAGGTGATGCACAACACGGCACAACCATTAGTTTCGAACAATCTCGGATTTTCATGGTTCCAAATTATCTCATTTCACCTGCATTTCCTTTTTGGAAGAAAGTAAAACGAAGTGAAAGTGACAGAGAATGCTCTTCAGGTGATGCACAACACGGCACAAACATTAGTTTCGAACAATCTCGGATTTTCATGGTTCCAAATTATCTCATTTTACCTGTATTTCCTTTTTGGAAAAACGTAAAACGAAGTGAAAGTAGTAGAGAATGCTAATCAGGTGATGCACAACACGGCACAACCATCAGTTTCGAACAATCTCAGATTTTCATGGTTCCAAATTATCTCATTTTACCTGCATTTCCTGTTCGAAAGAACGTGAAACAAAGTGAAAGTGTGAGAGAATGCTCTCCAGGTGATGCACAACACGGCACAACCATTAGTTTCGAACAATCTCGGATTTTCATGGTTCCAAATTATTTCATTATACCTGTATTTCCTTTCCGGAGAAACGTGAAACGAAGTAAAAGTAGTAGAGAATGCTAATCAGGTGATGCACAACACGGCACAACCATCAGTTTCGAACAATCTCGGATTTTCATGGTTCCAAATTATCTCATTTTACCTGTATTTCCTTTTTGGAAGAACGTAAAACGAAGTGAAAGTGACAGAGAATGCTCTTCAGGTGATGCACAACACGTCACAACCATTAGTTTCGAACAATCTCGGATTTTCATGGTTCCAAATTATCTCATTTTACCTGTATTTCCTTTCCGGAGAAACGTGGAACGAAGTAAAGGTAGTAGAGAATGCTAATCAGGTGATGCACAACACGGCACAACCATTAGTTTCGAACAATCTCGGATTTTCATGGTTCCAAATTATCTCATTTCACCTGTATTTCCTTTTTGGAAGAACGTAAAACGAAGTGAAAGTGACAGAGAATGCTCTTCAGGTGATGCACAACACGGAACAAACATTAGTTTCGAACAATCTCGGATTTTCATGGTTCCAAATTATCTCATTTTACCTGTATTTCCTTTTTGGAAGAACGTAAAACGAAGTGAAAAAGACAGAGAATGCTCTTCAGGTGATGCACAACACGGCACAACCATTAGTTTCGAACAATCTCGGATTTTCATGGTTCCAAATTATCTCATTTTACCTGCATTTCCTGTTCGGAAGAACGTGAAACAAAGTAAAAGTGTGAGAGAATGCTCTCCAGGTGATGCACAACACGGCACAACTATTAGTTTCAAACAATCTCGGATTTTCATGGTTCCAAATTATTTCATTTTACCTGTATTTCCTTTCCGGAGAAACGTGAAACGAAGTAAAAGTAGTAGAGAATGCTAATCAGGTGATAAACAACACGGCACAACCATCAGTTTCGAACAATCTCGGATTTTCATGGTTCCAAATTATTTAATTTTGCCCGTATTTCCTTCTCGAAAAATCGTGAAACAAAGTGAAAGTGGGAGAGAATGCTCTTCAGGTGATGCACAACACGGCACAACCATTAGTTTCAGACGAACTCGGATTTTCATGGTTCCAAATTATTTCATTTTACCTGTATTTTCTTTCCGGAGAAACGTGAAACGAAGTAAAAGTAGTAGAGAATGCTAATCAGGTGATGCACAACACGGCACAACCATCAGTTTTGAACAATCTCAGATATTCATGGTTCCAAATTATCTCATTTTACCTGTATTTGCTTTTTGGAAGAACGTAAAACGAAGTGAAAGTGACAGAGAATGCTCTTCAGGTGATGCAAAACACGGCACAACCATTAGTTTCGAACAATCTCGGATTTTCATGGTTCCAAATTATCTAATTTCACCTGTATTTTCTTTTTGAAAGAACGTAAAACAAAGTAAAAGTAGTAGAGAATGCTAATCAGGTGATGCACAACACGGCACAACCAATAGTTTCGAACAATCTCGGATTTTCATGGTTCCAAATTATCTCATTTCACCTGTATTTCCTTTTCGGAAGAACGTAAAACGAAGTGAAAGTGACAGAGAATGCTCCTCAGGTGATGCACAACACGGCACAACCATTAGTTTCGAACAATCTCGGATTTTCATGGTTCCAAATTATCTCATTTCACCTGTATTTCCTTTTTGGAAGAAAGTAAAACGAAGTGAAAGTGACAGAAAATGCTCTTCAGGTGATGCACAACACGGCACAAACATTAGTTTCGAACAATCTCGAATTTTCATGGTTCCAAATTATCTCATTTTACCTGCATTTCCTGTTCGGAAGAACGTAAAACGAAGTGAAAGTGTGAGAGAATGCTCTCCAGGTGATGCACAACACGGCGCAATCATTAGTTTCGAACAATCTCGGATTTTCATGGTTCCAAATCATTTCATTTTACCTGTATTTCCTTTCCGGAGAAACGTGAAACGAAGTAGAAGTAGTAGAGAATGCTAATCAGGTAATGCACAACACGGCACAACCATTAGTTTCGAACAATCTCGGATTTTCATGGTTCCAAATTATTTCATTTTACCTGTATTTCCTCTCCGGAGAAACGTGAAACGAAGTAAAAGTAGTAGAGAATGCTAATCAGGTGATGCACAACACGGCACAACCATTAGTTTCGAACAATCTCGGATTTTCATGGTTCCAAATTATCTCATTTCACCTGTATTTCCTTTTTGGAAGAACGTAAAACGAAGTGAAAGTGACAGAGAATGCTCCTCAGGTGATGCACAACACGGCACAACCATTAGTTTCGAACAATCTCGGATTTTCATGGTTCCAAATTATCTCATTTTACCTGCATTTCCTGTTCGGAAGAACGTGAAACAAAGTGAAAGTGTGAGAGAATGCTCTCCAGGTGATGCACAACACGGCACAACCATTAGTTTCGAACAATCTCGGATATTCATGGTTCCAAATTATCTCATTTCACCTGTATTTCCTTTTTGGAAGAACGTAGAACGAAGTGAAAGTAGTAGAGAATGCTAATCAGGTGATGCACAACACGGCACAACCATTAGTTTCGAACAATCTCGGATTTTCATGGTTCCAAATTATTTAATTTCACCTGTATTTTCTTTTTGGAAGGACGTAAAACGAAGTGAAAGTAGTAGAGAATGCTAATCAGGTGATGCACAACACGGCACAACCATTAGTTTCGAACAATCTCGGATTTTCATGGTTCCAAATTATCCCATTTCACCTGTATTTCCTTTTTGGAAGAACGTAAAACGAAGTGAAAGTGACAGAGAATGCTCTTCAGGTGATGCACAACACGGCACAACCATTAGTTCCGAACAATCTCGGATTTTCATAGTTCCAAATTATCTCATTTCACCTGTATTTCCTCTTTGGAAGAACGTAAAACGAAGTAAAAGTGACAGAGAATGCTCCTCAGGTGATGCACAACACGGCACAACCATTAGTTTCGAACAATCTCGGATTTTCATGGTTCCAAATTATCTCATTTTACCTGTATTTCCTTTCCGGAGAAACGTGAAACGAAGTAAAAGTAGTAGAGAATGCTAATCAGGTGATGCACAACACGGCACAACCATTAGTTTCGAACAATTTCGGATTTTCATGGTTCCAAATTATCTCATTTTACCTGCATTTCCTGTTCGGAAGAACGTAAAACGAAGTGAAAGTGTGAGAGAATGCTCTTCAGGTGATGCACAACACGGCACAACCATTAGTTTCCAACAATCTCGGATTCTCATGGTTCCAAATTATCTCATTTTACCTGTATTTCCTTTCCGGAGGAACGTGAAACGAAGTAAGAGTAGTAGAGAATGCTAATCAGGTGATGCACAACACGGCACAACCATTAGTTTCGAACAATCTCGGATGTTCATGGTTCCAAATTATCTCATTTCACCTGTATTTCCTTTTTGGAAGAACGTAAAACGAAGTGAAAGTAGTGGAGAATGCTAATCAGGTGATGCACAACACGGCACAACCATTAGTTTCGAACAATCTCGGATTTTCATGGTTCCAAATTATCTCATTTCACCTGTATTTCCTTTTTGGAAAAACGTAAAACGAAGTGAAAGTGACAGAGAATTCTCCTCAGGTGATGCACAACACGGCACAACCATTAGTTTCGAACAATCTCGGATATTCATGGTTTGAAATTATCTAATTTCACCTGTATTTTCTTTTTGGAAGAACGTAAAACGAAGTGAAAGTAGTAGAGAATGCTAATCAGGTGATGCACAACACGGCACAACCATTAGTTTCGAACAATCTCGGATTTTCATGGTTCCAAATTATCTCATTTTACCTGTATTTTCTTTCCGGAGGAACGTGAAACGGAGTAAGAGTAGTAGAGAATGCTAATCAGGTGATGCACAACACGGCACAACCATTAGTTTCGAACAATCTCGGATGTTCATGGTTCCAAATTATCTCATTTCACCTGTATTTCCTTTTTGGAAGAACGTAAAACGAAGTGAAAGTAGTAGAGAATGCTAATCAGGTGATGCACAACACGGCACAACCATTAGTTTCGAACAATCTCGGATGTTCATGGTTCCAAATTATCTCATTTCACCTGTATTCCCTTTTTGGAAGAACGTAAAACGAAGTGAAAGTGACAGAGAATGCTCTTCAGGTGATGCACAACACGGCACAACCATTAGTTTTGAACAATCTCGGATTTTCATGGTTCCAAATTATCTCATTTCACCTGTATTTCCTTTTTGGAAAAACGTAAAACGAAGTGAGAGTGACAGAGAATGCTCTTCAGGTGATGCACAACACGGCACAACCATGAGTTTCAAACAATCTCGGATTTTCATGATTCTGAATTATTTCATTTTACCTGTATTTCCTTTCCGGAGAAACGTGAAACGAAGTAAAAGTAGTAGAGAATGCTAATCAGGTGATGCACAACACGGCACAACCATTAGTTTCGAACAATCTCGAATTTTCATGGTTCCAAATTATCTCATTTTACCTGCATTTCCTGTTCGGAAGAACGTAAAACGAAGTGAAAGTGTGAGAGAATGCTCTCCAGGTGATGCACAACACGGCGCAATCATTAGTTTCGAACAATCTCGGATTTTCATGGTTCCAAATCATTTCATTTTACCTGTATTTCCTTTCCGGAGAAACGTGAAACGAAGTAAAAGTGGTAGAGAATGCTAATCAGGTAATGCACAACACGGCACAACCATTAGTTTCGAACAATCTCGGATTTTCATGGTTCCAAATTATTTCATTTTACCTGTATTTCCTCTCCGGAGAAACGTGAAACGAAGTAAAAGTAGTAGAGAATGCTAATCAGGTGATGCACAACACGGCACAACCATTAGTTTCGAACAATCTCGGATTTTCATGGTTTCAAATTATCTCATTTCACCTGTATTTCCTTTTTGGAAGAACGTAAAACGAAGTGAAAGTGACAGAGAATGCTCCCCAGGTGATGCACAACACGGCACAACCATTAGTTTCGAACAATCTCGGATTTTCATGGTTCCAAATTATCTCATTTTACCTGCATTTCCTGTTCGGAAGAACGTGAAACAAAGTGAAAGTGTGAGAGAATGCTCTTCAGGTGATGCACAACACGGCACAACCATTAGTTTCAAACAATCTCGGATTCTCATGGTTCCAAATTATCTCATTTTACCTGTATTTCCTTTCCGGAGGAACGTGAAACGAAGTAAGAGTAGTAGAGAATGCTAATCAGGTGATGCACAACACGGCACAACCATTAGTTTCGAACAATCTCGGATTTTCATGGTTCCAAATTATCTCATTTCACCTGTATTTCCTTTTTGGAAAAACGTAAAACGAAGTGAAAGTGACAGAGAATTCTCCTCAGGTGATGCACAACACGGCACAACCATTAGTTTCGAACAATCTCGGATATTCATGGTTCCAAATTATCTAATTTCACCTGTATTTTCTTTTTGGAAGAACGTAAAACGAAGTGAAAGTAGTAGAGAATGCTAATCAGGTGATGCACAACACGGCACAACCATTAGTTTCGAACAATCTCGGATTTTCATGGTTCCAAATTATCTCATTTTACCTGTATTTTCTTTCCGGAGGAACGTGAAACGGAGTAAGAGTAGTAGAGAATGCTAATCAGGTGATGCACAACACGGCACAACCATTAGTTTCGAACAATCTCGGATGTTCATGGTTCCAAATTATCTAATTTTACCTGTATTTCCTTTCCGGAGGAACGTGAAACGAAGTAAGAGTAGTAGAGAATGCTAATCAGGTGATGCACAACACGGCACAACCATTAGTTTCGAACAATCTCGGATGTTCATGGTTCCAAATTATCTCATTTCACCTGTATTTCCTTTTTGGAAGAACGTAAAACGAAGTGAAAGTAGTAGAGAATGCTAATCAGGTGATGCACAACACGGCACAACCATTAGTTTCGAACAATCTCGGATTTTCATGGTTCCAAATTATCTCATTTCACCTGTATTTCCTTTCCGGAGAAACGTGAAACGAAGTGAAAGTGACAGAGAATTCTCCTCAGGTGATGCACAACACGGCACAACCATTAGTTTCGAACAATCTCGGATATTCATGGTTCCAAATTATCTAATTTCACCTGTATTTTCTTTTTGGAAGAACGTAAAACGAAGTGAAAGTAGTAGAGAATGCTAATCAGGTGATGCACAACACGGCACAACCATTAGTTTCGAACAATTTCGGATTTTCATGGTTCCAAATTATCTCATTTTACCTGTATTTCCTTTCCGGAGAAACGTGGAACGAAGTAAAAGTAGTAGAGAATGCTAATCAGGTGATGCACAACACGGCACAACCATTAGTTTCGAACAATCTCGGATATTCATGGTTCCAAATTATCTCATTTTACCTGCATTTTCTGTTCGGAAGAACGTGAAACAAAGTAAAAGTGTGAGAGAATGCTAATCAGGTGATGCACAACACGGCACAACCATTAGTTTCGAACAATCTCGAATTTTCATGGTTCCAAATTATCTCATTTCACCTGTATTTCCTTTTTGGGAGAACGTAAAACGAAGTGAAAGTGACAGAGAATGCTCTTCAGGTGATGCACAACACGGCACAACCATCAGTTTCGAACAATCTCGGATTTTCATGGTTCCAAATTATCTCATTTTACCTGTATTTCCTTTCCGGAGAAACGTGGAACGAAGTAAAAGTAGTAGAGAATGCTAATCAGGTGATGCACAACACGGCACAACCATTAGTTTCGAACAATCTCGGATATTCATGGTTCCAAATTATCTCATTTTACCTGCATTTTCTGTTCGGAAGAACGTGAAACAAAGTAAAAGTGTGAGAGAATGCTCTTCAGGTGATGCACAACACGGCACAACCATTAGTTTCGAACAATCTCGGATTTTCATGGTTCCAAATTATCTCATTTTACCTGTATTTCCTTTTTGGAAGAACGTAAAACGGAGTGAAAGTGACAGAGAATGCTCTTCAGGTGATGCACAACACGGCACAACCATTAGTTTCGAACAATCTCGGATTTTCATGGTTCCAAATTATCTCATTTTACCTGTATTTCCTTTCCGGAGAAACGTAAAACGAAGTAAAAGTAGTAGAGAATGCTAATCAGGTGATGCACAACACGGTACAACCATTAGTTTCGAACAATCTCGGATATTCATGGTTCCAAATTATCTAATTTCACCTGTATTTTTTTTCCGGAGAAACGTGAAACGAAGTAAGAGTAGTAGAGAATGCTAATCAGGTGATGCACAACACGGCACAACCATTAGTTTCGAACAATCTCGGATGTTCATGGTTCCAAATTATCTCATTTCACCTGTATTTCCTTTTTGGAAGAACGTAAAACGAAGTGAAAGTAGTAGAGAATGCTAATCAGGTGATGCACAACACGGCACAACCATTAGTTTCGAACAATTTCGGATTTTCATGGTTCCAAATTATCTCATTTCACCTGTATTCCCTTTTTGGAAGGACGTAAAACGAAGTGAAAGTGACAGAGAATGCTCTTCAGGTGATGCACAACACGGCACAACCATTAGTTTTGAACAATCTCGGATTTTCATGGTTCCAAATTATCTCATTTCACCTGTATTTCCTTTTTGGAAAAACGTAAAACGAAGTGAGAGTGACAGAGAATGCTCTTCAGGTGATGCACAACACGGCACAACCATTAGTTTCAAACAATCTCGGATTTTCATGATTCTGAATTATTTCATTTTAACTGTATTTCCTTTCCGGAGAAACGTGAAACGAAGTAAAAGTAGTAGAGAATGCTAATCAGGTGATGCACAACACGGCACAACCATTAGTTTCGAACAATCTCGGATTTTCATGGTTCCAAATTATCTCATTTTACCTGCATTTCCTGTTCGGAAGAACGTAAAACAAAGTGAAAGTGTGAGAGAATGCTCTCCAGGTGATGCACAACACGGCGCAATCATTAGTTTCGAACAATCTCGGATTTTCATGGTTCCAAATTATTACATTTTACCTGTATTTCCTTTCCGAAGAAACGTGAAACGAAGTAAAAGTAGTAAAGAATGCTAATCAGGTGATGCACAACACGGCACAACCATTAGTTTCGAACAATCTCGGATGTTCATGGTTCCAAATTATCTCATTTCACCTGTATTTCCTTTTTGGAAGAACGTCAAACGAAGTGAAAGTAGTAGAGAATGGTAATCAGGTGATGCACAACATGGCACAACCATTAGTTTCGAACAATCTCGGATTTTCATGGTTCCAAATTATCTCATTTCACCTGTATTCCCTTTTTGGAAGAACGTAAAACGAAGTGAAAGTGACAGAGAATGCTCTCCAGGTGATGCACAACACGGCACAACCATTAGTTTTGAACAATCTCGGATTTTCATGGTTCCAAATTATCTCATTTCACCTGTATTTCCTTTTTGGAAAAACGTAAAACGAAGTGAGAGTGACAGAGAATGCTCTTCAGGTGATGCACAACACGGCACAACCATTAGTTTCAAACAATCTCGGATTTTCATGATTCTGAATTATTTCATTTTACCTGTATTTCCTTTCCGGAGAAACGTGAAACGAAGTAAAAGTAGAAGAGAATGCTAATCAGGTGATGCACAACACGGCACAACCATTAGTTTCGAACAATCTCGGATTTTCATGGTTCCAAATTATCTCATTTTACCTGCATTTCCTGTTCGGAAGAACGTAAAACGAAGTGAAAGTGTGAGAGAATGCTCTCCAGGTGATGCACAACACGGCACAACCATTAGTTTCGAACAATCTCGGATTTTCATGGTTCCAAATTATCTCATTTCACCTGTATTTCCTTTTTGGAAGAACGTAAAACGAAGTGAAAGTGACAGAGAATTCTCCTCAGGTGATGCACAACACGGCACAACCATTAGTTTCGAACAATCTCGGATATTCATGGTTCCAAATTATCTAATTTCACCTGTATTTTCTTTTTGGAAGAACGTAAAACGAAGTGAAAGTAGTAGAGAATGCTAATCAGGTGATGCACAACACGGCACAACCATTAGTTTCGAACAATCTCGGATTTTCATGGTTCCAAATTATCTCATTTTACCTTTATTTCCTTTCCGGAGAAACGTGGAACGAAGTAAAAGTAGTAGAGAATGCTAATCAGGTGATGCACAACACGGCACAACCATTAGTTTCGAACAATCTCGGATATTCATGGTTCCAAATTATCTCATTTTACCTGCATTTTCTGTTCGGAAAAACGTGAAACAAAGTAAAAGTGTGAGAGAATGCTAATCAGGTGATGCACAACACGGCACAACCATTAGTTTCGAACAATCTCGAATTTTCATGGTTCCAAATTATCTCATTTCACCTGTATTTCCTTTTTGGGAGAACGTAAAACGAAGTGAAAGTGACAGAGAATGCTCTTCAGGTGATGCACAACACGGCACAACCATCAGTTTCGAACAATCTCGGATTTTCATGGTTCCAAATTATCTCATTTTACCTGTATTTCCTTTCCGGAGAAACGTGGAACGAAGTAAAAGTAGTAGAGAATGCTTATCAGGTGATGCACAACACGGCACAACCATTAGTTTCGAACAATCTCGGATTTTCATGGTTCCAAATTATTTCATTTTACCTGTATTTCCTCTCCGGAGAAACGTGAAACGAAGTAAAAGTAGTAGAGAATGCTAATCAGGTGATGCACAACACGGCACAACCATTAGTTTCGAACAATCTCGGATTTTCATGGTTCCAAATTATCTCATTTCACCTGTATTTCCTTTTTGGAAGAACGTAAAACGAAGTGAAAGTGACAGAGAATGCTCCTCAGGTGATGCACAACACGGCACAACCATTAGTTTCGAACAATCTCGGATTTTCATGGTTCCAAATTATCTCATTTTACCTGCATTTCCTGTTCGGAAGAACGTGAAACAAAGTGAAAGTGTGAGAGAATGCTCTTCAGGTGATGCACAACACGGCACAACCATCAGTTTCGAACAATCTCGGATATTCATGGTTCCAAATTATCTCATTTCACCTGTATTTCCTTTTTGGAAGAACGTAGAACGAAGTGAAAGTAGTAGAGAATGCTAATCAGGTGATGCACAACACGGCACAACCATTAGTTTCGAACAATCTCGGATTTTCATGGTTCCAAATTATTTAATTTCACCTGTATTTTCTTTTTGGAAGGACGTAAAACGAAGTGAAAGTAGTAGAGAATGCTAATCAGGTGATGCACAACACGGCACAACCATTAGTTTCGAACAATCTCGGATTTTCATGGTTCCAAATTATCTCATTTCACCTGTATTTCCTTTTTGGAAGAACGTAAAACGAAGTGAAAGTGACAGAGAATGCTCTTCAGGTGATGCACAACACGGCACAACCATTAGTTCCGAACAATCTCGGATTTTCATAGTTCCAAATTATCTCATTTCACCTGTATTTCCTCTTTGGAAGAACGTAAAACGAAGTAAAAGTGACAGAGAATGCTCCTCAGGTGATGCACAACACGGCACAACCATTAGTTTCGAACAATCTCGGATTTTCATGGTTCCAAATTATCTCATTTTACCTGCATTTCCTGTTCGGAAGAACGTGAAACAAAGTGAAAGTGTGAGAGAATGCTCTTCAGGTGATGCACAACACGGCACAACCATTAGTTTTAAACAATCTCGGATTTTCATGGTTCCAAATTATTTCATTTTACCTGTATTTCCTTTCCGGAGAAACGTGAAACGAAGTAAAAGTAGTAAAGAATGCTAATCAGGTGATGCACAACACGGCACAACCATCAGTTTCGAACAATCTCGGATTTTCATGGTTCCAAATTATCTCATTTTACCTGTATTTCCTCTTTGGAAGAACGTAAAACGAAGTGAAAGTGACGGAGAATGCTCTTCAGGTGATGCACAACACGGCACAACCATTAGTTTCGAACAATCTCGGATTTTCATGGTTCCAAATTATCTCATTTTACCTGTATTTCCTTTTTGGAAGAACGTAAAACGAAGTGAAAGTGACAGAGGATGCTCTTCAGGTGATGCACAACACGGCACAACCATTAGTTTCGAACAATCTCAGATTTTCATGGTTCCAAATTATCTCATTTTACCTGTATTTCCTTTCCGGAGGAACGTGAAACGAAGTAAGAGTAGTAGAGAATCCTAATCAGGTGATGCACAACACGGCACAACCATTAGTTTCGAACAATCTCGGATATTCATGGTTCCAAATTATCTAATTTTACCTGTATTTCCTTTCCGGAGAAACGTGAAACGAAGTAAAAGTAGTAGAGAATGCTAATCAGGTGATGCACAACACGGCACAACCATTAGTTTCGAACAATCTCGGATTTTCATGGTTCCAAATTATCTCATTTCACCTGTATTTCCTTTTTGGAAGAACGTAAAACGAAGTGAAAGTGACAGAGAATTCTCCTCAGGTGATGCACAACACGGCACAACCATTAGTTTCGAACAATCTCGGATATTCATGGTTCCAAATTATCTCATTTTACCTGCATTTTCTGTTCGGAAGAACGTGAAACAAAGTAAAAGTGTGAGAGAATGCTAATCAGGTGATGCACAACACGGCACAACCATTAGTTTCGAACAATCTCGAATTTTCATGGTTCCAAATTATCTCATTTCACCTGTATTTCCTTTTTGGGAAAACGTAAAACGAAGTGAAAGTGACAGAGAATGCTCTTCAGGTGATGCACAACACGGCACAACCATCAGTTTCGAACAATCTCGGATTTTCATGGTTCCAAATTATCTCATTTTACCTGTATTTCCTTTCCGGAGAAACGTGGAACGAAGTAAAAGTAGTAGAGAATGCTAATCAGGTGATGCACAACACGGCACAACCATTAGTTTCGAACAATCTCGGATATTCATGGTTCCAAATTATCTCATTTTACCTGCATTTTCTGTTCGGAAGAACGTGAAACAAAGTAAAAGTGTGAGAGAATGCTCTTCAGGTGATGCACAACACGGCACAACCATTAGTTTCGAACAATCTCGGATTTTCATGGTTCCAAATTATCTCATTTTACCTGTATTTCCTTTCCGGAGAAACGTAAACCGAAGTAAAAGTAGTAGAGAATGCTAATCAGGTGATGCACAACACGGTACAACCATTAGTTTCGAACAATCTCGGATATTCATGGTTCCAAATTATCTAATGCCACCTGTATTTTCTTTGCGGAGGAACGTGAAACGAAGTAAGAGTAGTAGAGAATGCTAATCAGGTGATGCACAACACGGCACAACGATTAGTTTCGAACAATCTCGGATGTTCATGGTTCCAAATTATCTCATTTCACCTGTATTCCCTTTTTGGAAGAACGTAAAACGAAGTGAAAGTGACAGAGAATGCTCTTCAGGTGATGCACAACACGGCACAACCATTAGTTTTGAACAATCTCGGATTTTCATGGTTCCAAATTATCTCATTTCACCTGTATTTCCTTTTTGGAAAAACGTAAAACGAAGTGAGAGTGACAGAGAATGCTCTTCAGGTGATGCACAACACGGCACAACCATTAGTTTCGAACAATCTCGGATTTTCATGGTTCCAAATTATCTCATTTTACCTGCATTTCCTGTTCGGAAGAACGTAAAACAAAGTGAAAGTGTGAGAGAATGCTCTCCAGGTGATGCACAACACGGCGCAATCATTAGTTTCGAACAATCTCGGATTTTCATGGTTCCAAATTATCTCATTTTACCTGTATTTCCTTTTTGGAAGAACGTAAAACGAAGTGAAAGTAGTAAAGAATGCTTATCAGGTGATGCACAACACGGCACAACCATTAGTTTCGAACAATCTCGGATTTTCATGGTTCCAAATTATTTCATTTTACCTGTATTTCCTCTCCGGAGAAACGTGAAACGAAGTAAAAGTAGCAGAGAATGCTAATCAGGTGATGCACAACACGGCACAACCATTAGTTTCGAACAATCTCGGATTTTCATGGTTTCAAATTATCTCATTTCACCTGTATTTCCTTTTTGGAAGAACGTAAAACGAAGTGAAAGTGACAGAGAATGCTCCCCAGGTGATGCACAACACGGCACAACCATTAGTTTCGAACAATCTCGGATTTTCATGGTTCCAAATTATCTCATTTTACCTGCATTTCCTGTTCGGAAGAACGTGAAACAAAGTGAAAGTGTGAGAGAATGCTCTTCAGGTGATGCACAACACGGCACAACCATTAGTTTCAAACAATCTCGGATTCTCATGGTTCCAAATTATCTCATTTTACCTGTATTTCCTTTCCGGAGGAACGTGAAACGAAGTAAGAGTAGTAGAGAATGCTAATCAGGTGATGCACAACACGGCACAACCATTAGTTTCGAACAATCTCGGATTTTCATGGTTCCAAATTATCTCATTTCACCTGTATTTCCTTTTTGGAAAAACGTAAAACGAAGTGAAAGTGACAGAGAATTCTCCTCAGGTGATGCACAACACGGCACAACCATTAGTTTCGAACAATCTCGGATATTCATGGTTCCAAATTATCTAATTTCACCTGTATTTTCTTTTTGGAAGAACGTAAAACGAAGTGAAAGTAGTAGAGAATGCTAATCAGGTGATGCACAACACGGCACAACCATTAGTTTCGAACAATCTCGGATTTTCATGGTTCCAAATTATCTCATTTTACCTGTATTTTCTTTCCGGAGGAACGTGAAACGGAGTAAGAGTAGTAGAGAATGCTAATCAGGTGATGCACAACACGGCACAACCATTAGTTTCGAACAATCTCGGATGTTCATGGTTCCAAATTATCTAATTTTACCTGTATTTCCTTTCCGGAGGAACGTGAAACGAAGTAAGAGTAGTAGAGAATGCTAATCAGGTGATGCACAACACGGCACAACCATTAGTTTCGAACAATCTCGGATGTTCATGGTTCCAAATTATCTCATTTCACCTGTATTTCCTTTTTGGAAGAACGTAAAACGAAGTGAAAGTAGTAGAGAATGCTAATCAGGTGATGCACAACACGGCACAACCATTAGTTTCGAACAATCTCGGATTTTCATGGTTCCAAATTATCTCATTTCACCTGTATTTCCTTTCCGGAGAAACGTGAAACGAAGTGAAAGTGACAGAGAATTCTCCTCAGGTGATGCACAACACGGCACAACCATTAGTTTCGAACAATCTCGGATATTCATGGTTCCAAATTATCTAATTTCACCTGTATTTTCTTTTTGGAAGAACGTAAAACGAAGTGAAAGTAGTAGAGAATGCTAATCAGGTGATGCACAACACGGCACAACCATTAGTTTCGAACAATTTCGGATTTTCATGGTTCCAAATTATCTCATTTTACCTGTATTTCCTTTCCGGAGAAACGTGGAACGAAGTAAAAGTAGTAGAGAATGCTAATCAGGTGATGCACAACACGGCACAACCATTAGTTTCGAACAATCTCGGATATTCATGGTTCCAAATTATCTCATTTTACCTGCATTTTCTGTTCGGAAGAACGTGAAACAAAGTAAAAGTGTGAGAGAATGCTAATCAGGTGATGCACAACACGGCACAACCATTAGTTTCGAACAATCTCGAATTTTCATGGTTCCAAATTATCTCATTTCACCTGTATTTCCTTTTTGGGAGAACGTAAAACGAAGTGAAAGTGACAGAGAATGCTCTTCAGGTGATGCACAACACGGCACAACCATCAGTTTCGAACAATCTCGGATTTTCATGGTTCCAAATTATCTCATTTTACCTGTATTTCCTTTCCGGAGAAACGTGGAACGAAGTAAAAGTAGTAGAGAATGCTAATCAGGTGATGCACAACACGGCACAACCATTAGTTTCGAACAATCTCGGATATTCATGGTTCCAAATTATCTCATTTTACCTGCATTTTCTGTTCGGAAGAACGTGAAACAAAGTAAAAGTGTGAGAGAATGCTCTTCAGGTGATGCACAACACGGCACAACCATTAGTTTCGAACAATCTCGGATTTTCATGGTTCCAAATTATCTCATTTTACCTGTATTTCCTTTTTGGAAGAACGTAAAACGGAGTGAAAGTGACAGAGAATGCTCTTCAGGTGATGCACAACACGGCACAACCATTAGTTTCGAACAATCTCGGATTTTCATGGTTCCAAATTATCTCATTTTACCTGTATTTCCTTTCCGGAGAAACGTAAAACGAAGTAAAAGTAGTAGAGAATGCTAATCAGGTGATGCACAACACGGTACAACCATTAGTTTCGAACAATCTCGGATATTCATGGTTCCAAATTATCTAATTTCACCTGTATTTTTTTTCCGGAGAAACGTGAAACGAAGTAAGAGTAGTAGAGAATGCTAATCAGGTGATGCACAACACGGCACAACCATTAGTTTCGAACAATCTCGGATGTTCATGGTTCCAAATTATCTCATTTCACCTGTATTTCCTTTTTGGAAGAACGTAAAACGAAGTGAAAGTAGTAGAGAATGCTAATCAGGTGATGCACAACACGGCACAACCATTAGTTTCGAACAATTTCGGATTTTCATGGTTCCAAATTATCTCATTTCACCTGTATTCCCTTTTTGGAAGGACGTAAAACGAAGTGAAAGTGACAGAGAATGCTCTTCAGGTGATGCACAACACGGCACAACCATTAGTTTTGAACAATCTCGGATTTTCATGGTTCCAAATTATCTCATTTCACCTGTATTTCCTTTTTGGAAAAACGTAAAACGAAGTGAGAGTGACAGAGAATGCTCTTCAGGTGATGCACAACACGGCACAACCATTAGTTTCAAACAATCTCGGATTTTCATGATTCTGAATTATTTCATTTTAACTGTATTTCCTTTCCGGAGAAACGTGAAACGAAGTAAAAGTAGTAGAGAATGCTAATCAGGTGATGCACAACACGGCACAACCATTAGTTTCGAACAATCTCGGATTTTCATGGTTCCAAATTATCTCATTTTACCTGCATTTCCTGTTCGGAAGAACGTAAAACAAAGTGAAAGTGTGAGAGAATGCTCTCCAGGTGATGCACAACACGGCGCAATCATTAGTTTCGAACAATCTCGGATTTTCATGGTTCCAAATTATTACATTTTACCTGTATTTCCTTTCCGAAGAAACGTGAAACGAAGTAAAAGTAGTAAAGAATGCTAATCAGGTGATGCACAACACGGCACAACCATTAGTTTCGAACAATCTCGGATGTTCATGGTTCCAAATTATCTCATTTCACCTGTATTTCCTTTTTGGAAGAACGTCAAACGAAGTGAAAGTAGTAGAGAATGGTAATCAGGTGATGCACAACATGGCACAACCATTAGTTTCGAACAATCTCGGATTTTCATGGTTCCAAATTATCTCATTTCACCTGTATTCCCTTTTTGGAAGAACGTAAAACGAAGTGAAAGTGACAGAGAATGCTCTCCAGGTGATGCACAACACGGCACAACCATTAGTTTTGAACAATCTCGGATTTTCATGGTTCCAAATTATCTCATTTCACCTGTATTTCCTTTTTGGAAAAACGTAAAACGAAGTGAGAGTGACAGAGAATGCTCTTCAGGTGATGCACAACACGGCACAACCATTAGTTTCAAACAATCTCGGATTTTCATGATTCTGAATTATTTCATTTTACCTGTATTTCCTTTCCGGAGAAACGTGAAACGAAGTAAAAGTAGAAGAGAATGCTAATCAGGTGATGCACAACACGGCACAACCATTAGTTTCGAACAATCTCGGATTTTCATGGTTCCAAATTATCTCATTTTACCTGCATTTCCTGTTCGGAAGAACGTAAAACGAAGTGAAAGTGTGAGAGAATGCTCTCCAGGTGATGCACAACACGGCACAACCATTAGTTTCGAACAATCTCGGATTTTCATGGTTCCAAATTATCTCATTTCACCTGTATTTCCTTTTTGGAAGAACGTAAAACGAAGTGAAAGTGACAGAGAATTCTCCTCAGGTGATGCACAACACGGCACAACCATTAGTTTCGAACAATCTCGGATATTCATGGTTCCAAATTATCTAATTTCACCTGTATTTTCTTTTTGGAAGAACGTAAAACGAAGTGAAAGTAGTAGAGAATGCTAATCAGGTGATGCACAACACGGCACAACCATTAGTTTCGAACAATCTCGGATTTTCATGGTTCCAAATTATCTCATTTTACCTTTATTTCCTTTCCGGAGAAACGTGGAACGAAGTAAAAGTAGTAGAGAATGCTAATCAGGTGATGCACAACACGGCACAACCATTAGTTTCGAACAATCTCGGATATTCATGGTTCCAAATTATCTCATTTTACCTGCATTTTCTGTTCGGAAAAACGTGAAACAAAGTAAAAGTGTGAGAGAATGCTAATCAGGTGATGCACAACACGGCACAACCATTAGTTTCGAACAATCTCGAATTTTCATGGTTCCAAATTATCTCATTTCACCTGTATTTCCTTTTTGGGAGAACGTAAAACGAAGTGAAAGTGACAGAGAATGCTCTTCAGGTGATGCACAACACGGCACAACCATCAGTTTCGAACAATCTCGGATTTTCATGGTTCCAAATTATCTCATTTTACCTGTATTTCCTTTCCGGAGAAACGTGGAACGAAGTAAAAGTAGTAGAGAATGCTAATCAGGTGATGCACAACACGGCACAACCATTAGTTTCGAACAATCTCGGATTTTCATGGTTCCAAATTATTTCATTTTACCTGTATTTCCTCTCCGGAGAAACGTGAAACGAAGTAAAAGTAGTAGAGAATGCTAATCAGGTGATGCACAACACGGCACAACCATTAGTTTCGAACAATCTCGGATTTTCATGGTTCCAAATTATCTCATTTCACCTGTATTTCCTTTTTGGAAGAACGTAAAACGAAGTGAAAGTGACAGAGAATGCTCCTCAGGTGATGCACAACACGGCACAACCATTAGTTTCGAACAATCTCGGATTTTCATGGTTCCAAATTATCTCATTTTACCTGCATTTCCTGTTCGGAAGAACGTGAAACAAAGTGAAAGTGTGAGAGAATGCTCTTCAGGTGATGCACAACACGGCACAACCATCAGTTTCGAACAATCTCGGATATTCATGGTTCCAAATTATCTCATTTCACCTGTATTTCCTTTTTGGAAGAACGTAGAACGAAGTGAAAGTAGTAGAGAATGCTAATCAGGTGATGCACAACACGGCACAACCATTAGTTTCGAACAATCTCGGATTTTCATGGTTCCAAATTATTTAATTTCACCTGTATTTTCTTTTTGGAAGGACGTAAAACGAAGTGAAAGTAGTAGAGAATGCTAATCAGGTGATGCACAACACGGCACAACCATTAGTTTCGAACAATCTCGGATTTTCATGGTTCCAAATTATCTCATTTCACCTGTATTTCCTTTTTGGAAGAACGTAAAACGAAGTGAAAGTGACAGAGAATGCTCTTCAGGTGATGCACAACACGGCACAACCATTAGTTCCGAACAATCTCGGATTTTCATAGTTCCAAATTATCTCATTTCACCTGTATTTCCTCTTTGGAAGAACGTAAAACGAAGTAAAAGTGACAGAGAATGCTCCTCAGGTGATGCACAACACGGCACAACCATTAGTTTCGAACAATCTCGGATTTTCATGGTTCCAAATTATCTCATTTTACCTGCATTTCCTGTTCGGAAGAACGTGAAACAAAGTGAAAGTGTGAGAGAATGCTCTTCAGGTGATGCACAACACGGCACAACCATTAGTTTTAAACAATCTCGGATTTTCATGGTTCCAAATTATTTCATTTTACCTGTATTTCCTTTCCGGAGAAACGTGAAACGAAGTAAAAGTAGTAAAGAATGCTAATCAGGTGATGCACAACACGGCACAACCATCAGTTTCGAACAATCTCGGATTTTCATGGTTCCAAATTATCTCATTTTACCTGTATTTCCTCTTTGGAAGAACGTAAAACGAAGTGAAAGTGACGGAGAATGCTCTTCAGGTGATGCACAACACGGCACAACCATTAGTTTCGAACAATCTCGGATTTTCATGGTTCCAAATTATCTCATTTTACCTGTATTTCCTTTTTGGAAGAACGTAAAACGAAGTGAAAGTGACAGAGGATGCTCTTCAGGTGATGCACAACACGGCACAACCATTAGTTTCGAACAATCTCAGATTTTCATGGTTCCAAATTATCTCATTTTACCTGTATTTCCTTTCCGGAGGAACGTGAAACGAAGTAAGAGTAGTAGAGAATCCTAATCAGGTGATGCACAACACGGCACAACCATTAGTTTCGAACAATCTCGGATATTCATGGTTCCAAATTATCTAATTTTACCTGTATTTCCTTTCCGGAGAAACGTGAAACGAAGTAAAAGTAGTAGAGAATGCTAATCAGGTGATGCACAACACGGCACAACCATTAGTTTCGAACAATCTCGGATTTTCATGGTTCCAAATTATCTCATTTCACCTGTATTTCCTTTTTGGAAGAACGTAAAACGAAGTGAAAGTGACAGAGAATTCTCCTCAGGTGATGCACAACACGGCACAACCATTAGTTTCGAACAATCTCGGATATTCATGGTTCCAAATTATCTCATTTTACCTGCATTTTCTGTTCGGAAGAACGTGAAACAAAGTAAAAGTGTGAGAGAATGCTAATCAGGTGATGCACAACACGGCACAACCATTAGTTTCGAACAATCTCGAATTTTCATGGTTCCAAATTATCTCATTTCACCTGTATTTCCTTTTTGGGAAAACGTAAAACGAAGTGAAAGTGACAGAGAATGCTCTTCAGGTGATGCACAACACGGCACAACCATCAGTTTCGAACAATCTCGGATTTTCATGGTTCCAAATTATCTCATTTTACCTGTATTTCCTTTCCGGAGAAACGTGGAACGAAGTAAAAGTAGTAGAGAATGCTAATCAGGTGATGCACAACACGGCACAACCATTAGTTTCGAACAATCTCGGATATTCATGGTTCCAAATTATCTCATTTTACCTGCATTTTCTGTTCGGAAGAACGTGAAACAAAGTAAAAGTGTGAGAGAATGCTCTTCAGGTGATGCACAACACGGCACAACCATTAGTTTCGAACAATCTCGGATTTTCATGGTTCCAAATTATCTCATTTTACCTGTATTTCCTTTCCGGAGAAACGTAAACCGAAGTAAAAGTAGTAGAGAATGCTAATCAGGTGATGCACAACACGGTACAACCATTAGTTTCGAACAATCTCGGATATTCATGGTTCCAAATTATCTAATGCCACCTGTATTTTCTTTGCGGAGGAACGTGAAACGAAGTAAGAGTAGTAGAGAATGCTAATCAGGTGATGCACAACACGGCACAACGATTAGTTTCGAACAATCTCGGATGTTCATGGTTCCAAATTATCTCATTTCACCTGTATTCCCTTTTTGGAAGAACGTAAAACGAAGTGAAAGTGACAGAGAATGCTCTTCAGGTGATGCACAACACGGCACAACCATTAGTTTTGAACAATCTCGGATTTTCATGGTTCCAAATTATCTCATTTCACCTGTATTTCCTTTTTGGAAAAACGTAAAACGAAGTGAGAGTGACAGAGAATGCTCTTCAGGTGATGCACAACACGGCACAACCATTAGTTTCGAACAATCTCGGATTTTCATGGTTCCAAATTATCTCATTTTACCTGCATTTCCTGTTCGGAAGAACGTAAAACAAAGTGAAAGTGTGAGAGAATGCTCTCCAGGTGATGCACAACACGGCGCAATCATTAGTTTCGAACAATCTCGGATTTTCATGGTTCCAAATTATCTCATTTTACCTGTATTTCCTTTTTGGAAGAACGTAAAACGAAGTGAAAGTAGTAAAGAATGCTTATCAGGTGATGCACAACACGGCACAACCATTAGTTTCGAACAATCTCGGATTTTCATGGTTCCAAATTATTTCATTTTACCTGTATTTCCTCTCCGGAGAAACGTGAAACGAAGTAAAAGTAGCAGAGAATGCTAATCAGGTGATGCACAACACGGCACAACCATTAGTTTCGAACAATCTCGGATTTTCATGGTTCCAAATTATCTCATTTCACCTGTATTTCCTTTTTGGAAGAACGTAAAACGAAGTGAAAGTGACAGAGAATGCTCTCCAGGTGATGCACAACACGGCCCAACCATTAGTTTCGAACAATCTCGGATTTTCATGGTTCCAAATTATCTCATTTCACCTGTATTTCCTTTTTGGAAGAACGTTAAACGAAGTGAAAGTAGTAGAGAATGGTAATCAGGTGATGCACAACACGGCACAACCATTAGTTTCGAACAATCTCGGATTTTCATGGTTCCAAATTATCTCATTTCACCTGTATTCCCTTTTTGGAAGAACGTAAAACGAAGTGAAAGTGACAGAGAATGCTCTCCAGGTGATGCACAACACGGCACAACCATTAGTTTTGAACAATCTCGGATTTTCATGGTTCCAAATTATCTCATTTCACCTGTATTTCCTTTTTGGAAAAACGTAAAACGGAGTGAGAGTGACAGAGAATGCTCTTCAGGTGATGCACAACACGGCACAACCATTAGTTTCAAACAATCTCGGATTTTCATGATCCTGAATTATTTCATTTTACCTGTATTTCCTTTCCGGAAAAACGTGAAACGAAGTAAAAGTAGTAGAGAATGCTAATCAGGTGATGCACAACACGGTACAACCATTAGTTTCGAACAATCCCGGATTTTCATGGTTCCAAATTATCTCATTTCACCTGTATTTCCTTTTTGGAAGAACGTAAAACGAAGTGAAAGTGACAGAGAATGCTCTTCAGGTGATGCACAACACGGCACAACCATTAGTTCCGAACAATGTCGGATTTTCATAGTTCCAAATTATCTCATTTTACCTGCATTTCCTGTTCGGAAGAACGTAAAACAAAGTGAAAGTGACAGAGAATGCTCCTCAGGTGATGCACAACACGGCACAACCATTAGTTTCGAACAATCTCGGATTTTCATGGTTCCAAATTATCTCATTTTACCTGCATTTCCTGTTCGGAAGAACGTGAAACAAAGTGAAAGTGTGAGAGAATGCTCTCCAGGTGATGCACAACACGGCACAACCATTAGTTTCGAACAATCTCGGATATTCATGGTTCCAAATTATCTCATTTCACCTGTATTTCCTTTTTGGAAGAACGTAAAACGAAGTGAAAGTAGTAGAAAATGCTAATCAGGTGATGCACAACACGGCACAACCATTAGTTTCGAACAATCTCGGATTTTCATGGTTCCAAATTATCTCATTTTACCTGTATTTCCTTTTTGGAAGAACGTAAAACGGAGTGAAAGTGACGGAGAATGCTCTTCAGGTGATGCACAACACGGCACAACCATTAGTTTCGAACAATTTCGGATTTTCATGGTTCCAAATTATCTCATTTTACCTGTATTTCCTTTTTGGAAGAACGTAAAACGAAGTGAAAGTGACAGAGAATGCTCTTCAGGTGATGCACAACACGGCACAACCATTAGTTTCGAACAATCTCGGATTTTCATGGTTCCAAATTATCTCATTTTACCTGTATTTCCTTTCCGGAGGAACGTGAAACGAAGTAAGAGTAGTAGAGAATCCTAATCAGGTGATGCACAACACGGCACAACCATTAGTTTCGAACAATCTCGGATATTCATGGTTCCAAATTATCTAATTTTACCTGTATTTCCTTTCCGGAGGAACGTGAAACAAAGTAAGAGTAGTAGAGAATGCTAATCAGGTGATGCACAACACGGCACAACCATTAGTTTCGAACAATCTCGGATTTTCATGGTTCCAAATTATCTCATTTCACCTGTATTCCCTTTTTGGAAGAACGTAAAACGAAGTGAAAGTGACAGAGAATGCTCTTCAGGTGATGCACAACACGGCACAACCATTAGTTTTGAACAATCTCGGATTTTCATGGTTCCAAATTATCTCATTTCACCTGTATTTCCTTTTTGGAAAAACGTAAAACGAAGTGAGAGTGACAGAGAATGCTCTTCAGGTGATGCACAACACGGCACAACCATTAGTTTCAAACAATCTCGGATTTTCATGATTCTGAATTATTTCATTTTACCTGTATTTCCTTTCCGGAGAAACGTGAAACGAAGTAAAAGTAGTAGAGAATGCTAATCAGGTGATGCACAACACGGCACAACCATTAGTTTCGAACAATCTCGGATTTTCATGGTTCCAAATTATCTCATTTTACCTGCATTTCCTGTTCAGAAGAACGTAAAACGAAGTGAAAGTGTAAGAGAATGCTCTCCAGGTGATGCACAACACGGCGCAATCATTAGTTTCGAACAATCTCGGATTTTCATGGTTCCAAATCATTTCATTTTACCTGTATTTCCTTTCCGGAGAAACGTGAAACGAAGTAAAAGTAGTAGAGAATGCTAATCAGGTAATGCACAACACGGCACAACCATTAGTTTCGAACAATCTCGGATTTTCATGGTTCCAAATTATTTCATTTTACCTGTATTTCCTCTCCGGAGAAACGTGAAACGAAGTAAAAGTAGTAGAGAATGCTAATCAGGTGATGCACAACACGGCACAACCATTAGTTTCGAACAATCTCGGATTTTCATGGTTCCAAATTATCTCATTTCACCTGTATTTCCTTTTTGGAAGAACGTAAAACGAAGTGAAAGTGACAGAGAATGCTCCTCAGGTGATGCACAACACGGCACAACCATTAGTTTCGAACAATCTCGGATTTTCATGGTTCCAAATTATCTCATTTCACCTGTATTTCCTTTTTGGAAGAACGTAAAACGAAGTGAAAGTGACAGAGAATGCTCTTCAGGTGATGCACAACACGGCACAACCATTAGTTTCGAACAATCTCGGATTTTCATAGTTCCAAATTATCTCATTTCACCTGTATTTCCTCTTTGGAAGAACGTAAAACGAAGTAAAAGTGACAGAGAATGCTCCTCAGGTGATGCACAACACGGCACAACCATTAGTTTCGAACAATCTCGGATTTTCATGGTTCCAAATTATTTCATTTTACCTGTATTTTCTTTCCGGAGAAACGTGAAACGAAGTAAAAGTAGTAAAGAATGCTAATCAGGTGATGCACAACACGGCACAACCATCAGTTTCGAACAATCTCGGATTTTCATGGTTCCAAATTATCTCATTTTACCTGTATTTCCTTTTTGGAAGAACGTAAAACGAAGTGAAAGTGACGGAGAATGCTCTTCAGGTGATGCACAACACGGCACAACCATTAGTTTCGAACAATCTCGGATTTTCATGGTTCCAAATTATCTCATTTTACCTGTATTTCCTCTTTGGAAGAACGTAAAACGAAGTAAAAGTGACAGAGAATGCTCCTCAGGTGATGCACAACACGGCACAACCATTAGTTTCGAACAATCTCGGATTTTCATGGTTCCAAATTATCTCATTTTACCTGCATTTCCTGTTCGGAAGAACGTGAAACAAAGTGAAAGTGTGAGAGAATGCTCTTCAGGTGATGCACAACACGGCACAACCATTAGTTTTAAACAATCTCGGATTTTCATGGTTCCAAATTATTTCATTTTACCTGTATTTTCTTTCCGGAGAAACGTGAAACGAAGTAAAAGTAGTAAAGAATGCTAATCAGGTGATGCACAACACGGCACAACCATCAGTTTCGAACAATCTCGGATTTTCATGGTTCCAAATTATCTCATTTTACCTGTATTTCCTTTTTGGAAGAACGTAAAACGAAGTGAAAGTGACGGAGAATGCTCTTCAGGTGATGCACAACACGGCACAACCATTAGTTTCGAACAATCTCGGATTTTCATGGTTCCAAATTATCTCATTTTACCTGTATTTCCTTTTTGGAAGAACGTAAAACGAAGTGAAAGTGACAGAGGATGCTCTTCAGGTGATGCACAACACGGCACAACCATTAGTTTCGAACAATCTCAGATTTTCATGGTTCCAAATTATCTCATTTTACCTGTATTTCCTTTCCGGAGGAACGTGAAACGAAGTAAGAGTAGTAGAGAATCCTAATCAGGTGATGCACAACACGGCACAACCATTAGTTTCGAACAATCTCGGATATTCATGGTTCCAAATTATCTAATTTTACCTGTATTTCCTTTCCGGAGAAACGTGAATCGAAGTGAAAGTGACAGAGAATTCTCCTCAGGTGATGCACAACACGGCACAACCATTAGTTTCAAACAATCTCGGATTTTCATGATTCTGAATTATTTCATTTTACCTGTATTTCCTTTCCGGAGAAACGTGAAACGAAGTAAAAGTAGTAGAGAATGCTAATCAGGTGATGCACAACACGGCACAACCATTAGTTTCGAACAATCTCGGATTTTCATGGTTCCAAATTATCTCATTTTACCTGCATTTCCTGTTCGGAAGAACGTAAAACGAAGTGAAAGTGTAAGAGAATGCTCTCCAGGTGATGCACAACACGGCGCAATCATTAGTTTCGAACAATCTCGGATTTTCATGGTTCCAAATTATCTCATTTTACCTGTATTTCCTTTTTGGAAGAACGTAAAACGAAGTGAAAGTGACGGAGAATGCTCTTCAGGTGATGCACAACACGGCACAACCATTAGTTTCGAACAATCTCGGATTTTCATGGTTCCAAATTATCTCATTTTACCTGTATTTCCTTTTTGGAAGAACGTAAAACGAAGTGAAAGTGACAGAGGATGCTCTTCAGGTGATGCACAACACGGCACAACCATTAGTTTCGAACAATCTCAGATTTTCATGGTTCCAAATTATCTCATTTTACCTGTATTTCCTTTCCGGAGAAACGTGAAACGAAGTAAGAGTAGTAGAGAATCCTAATCAGGTGATGCACAACACGGCACAACCATTAGTTTCGAACAATCTCGGATATTCATGGTTCCAAATTATCTAATTTTACCTGTATTTCCTTTCCGGAGAAACGTGAAACGAAGTGAAAGTGACAGAGAATTCTCCTCAGGTGATGCACAACACGGCACAACCATTAGTTTCAAACAATCTCGGATTTTCATGATTCTGAATTATTTCATTTTACCTGTATTTCCTTTCCGGAGAAACGTGAAACGAAGTAAAAGTAGTAGAGAATGCTAATCAGGTGATGCACAACACGGCACAACCATTAGTTTCGAACAATCTCGGATTTTCATGGTTCCAAATTATCTCATTTTACCTGCATTTCCTGTTCGGAAGAACGTAAAACGAAGTGAAAGTGTAAGAGAATGCTCTCCAGGTGATGCACAACACGGCGCAATCATTAGTTTCGAACAATCTCGGATTTTCATGGTTCCAAATCATTTCATTTTACCTGTATTTCCTTTCCGGAGAAACGTGAAACGAAGTAAAAGTAGTAGAGAATGCTAATCAGGTAATGCACAACACGGCACAACCATTAGTTTCGAACAATCTCGGATTTTCATGGTTCCAAATTATCTCATTTTACCTGTATTTCCTTTCCGGAGGAACGTGAAACGAAGTAAGAGTAGTAGAGAATCCTAATCAGGTGATGCACAACACGGCACAACCATTAGTTTCGAACAATCTCGGATATTCATGGTTCCAAATTATCTAATTTTACCTGTATTTCCTTTCCGGAGAAACGTGAAACGAAGTGAAAGTGACAGAGAATTCTCCTCAGGTGATGCACAACACGGCACAACCATTAGTTTCGAACAATCTCGGATATTCATGGTTCCAAATTATCTAATTTCACCTGTATTTCCTTTCCGGAGGAACGTGAAACGAAGTAAGAGTAGTAGAGAATCCTAATCAGGTGATGCACAACACGGCACAACCATTCGTTTCGAACAATCTCGGATATTCATGGTTCCAAATTATCTAATTTCACCTGTATTTCCTTTCCGGAGGAACGTGAAACGAAGTAAGAGTAGTAGAGAATCCTAATCAGGTGATGCACAACACGGCACAACCATTCGTTTCGAACAATCTCGGATATTCATGGTTCCAAATTATCTAATTTTACCTGTATTTCCTTTCCGGAGAAACGTGAATCGAAGTGAAAGTGACAGAGAATTCTCCTCAGGTGATGCACAACACGGCACAACCATTAGTTTCAAACAATCTCGGATTTTCATGATTCTGAATTATTTCATTTTACCTGTATTTCCTTTCCGGAGAAACGTGAAACGAAGTAAAAGTAGTAGAGAATGCTAATCAGGTGATGCACAACACGGCACAACCATTAGTTTCGAACAATCTCGGATTTTCATGGTTCCAAATTATCTCATTTTACCTGCATTTCCTGTTCGGAAGAACGTAAAACGAAGTGAAAGTGTAAGAGAATGCTCTCCAGGTGATGCACAACACGGCGCAATCATTAGTTTCGAACAATCTCGGATTTTCATGGTTCCAAATTATCTCATTTTACCTGTATTTCCTTTTTGGAAGAACGTAAAACGAAGTGAAAGTGACGGAGAATGCTCTTCAGGTGATGCACAACACGGCACAACCATTAGTTTCGAACAATCTCGGATTTTCATGGTTCCAAATTATCTCATTTTACCTGTATTTCCTTTTTGGAAGAACGTAAAACGAAGTGAAAGTGACAGAGGATGCTCTTCAGGTGATGCACAACACGGCACAACCATTAGTTTCGAACAATCTCAGATTTTCATGGTTCCAAATTATCTCATTTTACCTGTATTTCCTTTCCGGAGAAACGTGAAACGAAGTAAGAGTAGTAGAGAATCCTAATCAGGTGATGCACAACACGGCACAACCATTAGTTTCGAACAATCTCGGATATTCATGGTTCCAAATTATCTAATTTTACCTGTATTTCCTTTCCGGAGAAACGTGAAACGAAGTGAAAGTGACAGAGAATTCTCCTCAGGTGATGCACAACACGGCACAACCATTAGTTTCAAACAATCTCGGATTTTCATGATTCTGAATTATTTCATTTTACCTGTATTTCCTTTCCGGAGAAACGTGAAACGAAGTAAAAGTAGTAGAGAATGCTAATCAGGTGATGCACAACACGGCACAACCATTAGTTTCGAACAATCTCGGATTTTCATGGTTCCAAATTATCTCATTTTACCTGCATTTCCTGTTCGGAAGAACGTAAAACGAAGTGAAAGTGTAAGAGAATGCTCTCCAGGTGATGCACAACACGGCGCAATCATTAGTTTCGAACAATCTCGGATTTTCATGGTTCCAAATCATTTCATTTTACCTGTATTTCCTTTCCGGAGAAACGTGAAACGAAGTAAAAGTAGTAGAGAATGCTAATCAGGTAATGCACAACACGGCACAACCATTAGTTTCGAACAATCTCGGATTTTCATGGTTCCAAATTATCTCATTTTACCTGTATTTCCTTTCCGGAGGAACGTGAAACGAAGTAAGAGTAGTAGAGAATCCTAATCAGGTGATGCACAACACGGCACAACCATTAGTTTCGAACAATCTCGGATATTCATGGTTCCAAATTATCTAATTTTACCTGTATTTCCTTTCCGGAGAAACGTGAAACGAAGTGAAAGTGACAGAGAATTCTCCTCAGGTGATGCACAACACGGCACAACCATTAGTTTCGAACAATCTCGGATATTCATGGTTCCAAATTATCTAATTTCACCTGTATTTCCTTTCCGGAGGAACGTGAAACGAAGTAAGAGTAGTAGAGAATCCTAATCAGGTGATGCACAACACGGCACAACCATTCGTTTCGAACAATCTCGGATATTCATGGTTCCAAATTATCTAATTTCACCTGTATTTCCTTTCCGGAGGAACGTGAAACGAAGTAAGAGTAGTAGAGAATCCTAATCAGGTGATGAACAACACGGCACAACCATTCGTTTCGAACAATCTCGGATATTCATGGTTCCAAATTATCTCATTTTACCTGCATTTCCTGTTCGGAAGAACGTAAAACAAAGTGAAAGTGTGAGAGAATGCTCTCCAGGTGATGCACAACACGGCGCAATCATTAGTTTCGAACAATCTCGGATTTTCATGGTTCCAAATTATTACATTTTACCTGTATTTCCTTTCCGGAGAAACGTGAAACGAAGTAAAAGTAGTAGAGAATGCTAATCAGGTGATGCACAACACGGCACAACCATTAGTTTTGAACAATCTCGGATTTTCATGGTTCCAAATTATTACATTTTACCTGTATTTCCTTTCCGGAGAAACGTGAAACGAAGTAAAAGTAGTAGAGAATGCTAATCAGGTGATGCACAACACGGCACAACCATTAGTTTCGAACAATCTCGGATTTTCATGGTTCCAAATTATTTCATTTTACCTGTATTTCCTCTCCGGAGAAACGTGAAACGAAGTAAAAGTAGTAGAGAATGCTAATCAGGTGATGCACAACACGGCACAACCATTAGTTTCGAACAATCTCGGATTTTCATGGTTCCAAATTATCTCATTTCACCTGTATTTCCTTTTTGGAAGAACGTAAAACGAAGTGAAAGTGACAGAGAATGCTCTTCAGGTGATGCACAACACGGCCCAACCATTAGTTTCGAACAATCTCGGATTTTCATGGTTCCAAATTATCTCATTTCACCTGTATTTCCTTTTTGGAAGAACGTAAAACGAAGTGAAAGTAGTAGAGAATGCTAATCAGGTGATGCACAACACGGCACAACCATTAGTTTCGAACAATCTCGGATTTTCATGGTTCCAAATTATCTCATTTCACCTGTATTCCCTTTTTGGAAGAACGTAAAACGAAGTGAAAGTGACAGAGAATGCTCTTCAGGTGATGCACAACACGGCACAACCATTGGTTTTGAACAATCTCGGATTTTCATGGTTCCAAATTATCTCATTTCACCTGTATTTCCTTTTTGGAAAAACGTAAAACGAAGTGAGAGTGACAGAGAATGCTCTTCAGGTGATGCACAACACGGCACAACCATTAGTTTCAAACAATCTCGGATTTTCATGATTCTGAATTATTTCATTTTACCTGTATTTCCTTTCCGGAGAAACGTGAAACGAAGTAAAAGTAGTAGAGAATGCTAATCAGGTGATGCACAACACGGCACAACCATTAGTTTCGAACAATCTCGGATTTTCATGGTTCCAAATTATCTCATTTTACCTGCATTTCCTGTTCGGAAGAACGTAAAACAAAGTGAAAGTGACAGAGAATGCTCCTCAGGTGATGCACAACACGGCACAACCATTAGTTTCGAACAATCTCGGATTTTCATGGTTCCAAATTATCTCATTTTACCTGCATTTCCTGTTCGGAAGAACGTGAAACAAAGTGAAAGTGTGAGAGAATGCTCTCCAGGTGATGCACAACACGGCACAACCATTAGTTTCGAACAATCTCGGATATTCATGGTTCCAAATTATCTCATTTCACCTGTATTTCCTTTTTGGAAGAACGTAAAACGAAGTGAAAGTAGTAGAAAATGCTAATCAGGTGATGCACAACACGGCACAACCATTAGTTTCGAACAATCTCGGATTTTCATGGTTTCAAATTATCTAATTTCACCTGTATTTTCTTTTTGGAAGGACGTAAAACGAAGTGAAAGTAGTAGAGAATGCTAATCAGGTGATGCACAACACGGCACAACCATTAGTTTCGAACAATCTCGGATATTCATGGTTCCGAATTATCTCATTTTACCTGTATTTCCTTTTTGGAAGAACGTAAAACGAAGTGAAAGTGACAGAGAATGCTCTTCAGGTGATGCACAACACGGCACAACCATTAGTTTCGAACAATCTCGGATTTTCATGGTTCCAAATTATCTCATTTCACCTGTATTTCCTTTTTGGAAGAACGTAAAACGAAGTGAAAGTGACAAAGAATGCTCTTCAGGTGATGCGAAACACGGCACAACCATTAGTTCCGAACAATCTCGGATTTTCATAGTTCCAAATTATCTCATTTCACCTGTATTTCCTCTTTGGAAGAACGTAAAACGAAGTAAAAGTGACAGAGAATGCTCCTCAGGTGATGCACAACACGGCACAACCATTAGTTTCGAACAATCTCGGATTTTCATGGTTCCAAATTATCTCAATTTACCTGCATTTCCTGTTCGGAAGAACGTGAAACAAAGTGAAAGTGTGAGAGAATGCTCTTCAGGTGATGCACAACACGGGCACAACCATTACTTTCAAACAATCTCGGATTTTCATGGTTCCAAATTATTTCATTTTACCTGTATTTCCTTTCCGGAGAAACGTGAAACGAAGTAAAAGTAGTAAAGAATGCTAATCAGGTGATGCACAACACGGCACAACCATCAGTTTCGAACAATCTCGGATTTTCATGGTTCCAAATTATCTCATTTTACCTGTATTTCCTTTTTGGAAGAACGTAAAACGAAGTGAAAGTGACGGAGAATGCTCTTCAGGTGATGCACAACACGGCACAACCATTAGTTTCGAACAATTTCGGATTTTCATGGTTCCAAATTATCTCATTTTACCTGTATTTCCTTTTTGGAAGAACGTAAAACGAAGTGAAAGTGACAGAGAATGCTCTTCAGGTGATGCACAACACGGCACAACCATTAGTTTCGAACAATCTCGGATTTTCATGGTTCCAAATTATCTCATTTTACCTGTATTTCCTTTCCGGAGGAACGTGAAACGAAGTAAGAGTAGTAGAGAATCCTAATCAGGTGATGCACAACACGGCACAACCATTAGTTTCGAACAATCTCGGATATTCATGGTTCCAAATTATCTAATTTTACCTGTATTTCCTTTCCGGAGGAACGTGAAACAAAGTAAGAGTAGTAGAGAATGCTAATCAGGTGATGCACAACACGGCACAACCATTAGTTTCGAACAATCTCGGATGTTCATGGTTCCAAATTATCTCATTTCACCTGTGTTTCCTTTTTGGAAGAACGTAAAACGAAGTGAAAGTAGTAGAGAATGCTAATCAGGTGATGCACAACACGGCACAACCATTAGTTTCGAACAATCTCGGATTTTCATGGTTCCAAATTATCTCATTTCACCTGTATTCCCTTTTTGGAAGAACGTAAAACGAAGTGAAAGTGACAGAGAATGCTCTTCAGGTGATGCACAACACGGCACAACCATTAGTTTTGAACAATCTCGGATTTTCATGGCTCCAAATTATCTCATTTCACCTGTATTTCCTTTTTGGAAAAACGTAAAACGAAGTGAGAGTGACAGAGAATGCTCTTCAGGTGATGCACAACACGGCACAACCATTAGTTTCAAACAATCTCGGATTTTCATGATTCTGAATTATTTCATTTTACCTGTATTTCCTTTCCGGAGTAACGTGAAACGAAGTAAAAGTAGTAGAGAATGCTAATCAGGTGATGCACAACACGGCACAACCATTAGTTTCGAACAATCTCGGATTTTCATGGTTCCAAATTATCTCATTTTACCTGCATTTCCTGTTCGGAAGAACGTAAAACGAAGTGAAAGTGTGAGAGAATGCTCTCCAGGTGATGCACAACACGGCGCAATCATTAGTTTCGAACAATCTCGGATTTTCATGGTTCCAAATCATTTCATTTTACCTGTATTTCCTTTCCGGAGAAACGTGAAACGAAGTAAAAGTAGTAGAGAATGCTAATAAGGTAATGCACAACACGGCACAACCATTAGTTTCGAACAATCTCGGATTTTCATGGTTCCAAATTATTTCATTTTACCTGTATTTCCTCTCCGGAGAAACGTGAAACGAAGTAAAAGTAGTAGAGAATGCTAATCAGGTGATGCACAACATGGCACAACCATTAGTTTCGAACAATCTCGGAATTTCATGGTTCCAAATTATCTCATTTCACCTGTATTTCCTTTTTGGAGAAACGTAAAACGAAGTGAAAGTGACAGAGAATGCTCCTCAGGTGATGCACAACACGGCACAACCATTAGTTCCGAACAATCTCGGATTTTCATGGTTCCAAATTATCTCATTTTACCTGCATTTCCTGTTCGGAAGAACGTGAAACAAAGTGAAAGTGTGAGAGAATGCTCTTCAGGTGATGCACAACACGGCACAACCATTAGTTTCGAACAATCTCGGATTTTCATGGTTCCAAATTATCTCATTTTACCTGTATTTCCTTTCCGGAGAAACGTGAAACGAAGTAAGCGTAGTAGAGAATGCTAATCAGGTGATGCACAACACGGCACAACCATTAGTTTCGAACAATCTCGGATATTCATGGTTCCAAATTATCTAATTTTACCTGTATTTCCTTTCCGGAGAAACGTGAAACGAAGTCAAAGTAGTGGAGAATGCTAATCAGGTGATGCACAACACGGCACAACCATTAGTTTCGAACAATCTCGGATTTTCATGGTTCCAAATTATCTCATTTTATCTGTATTTCCTTTTTGGAAGAACGTAAAACGAAGTGGAAGTGACAGAGAATGCTCTTCAGGTGATGCACAACACGGCACAACCATTAGTTTCGAACAATCTCGGATTTTCATGGTTCCAAATTATCTAATTTCACCTGTATTTTCTTTTTGGAAGAACGTGAAACGAAGTGAAAGTGACAGAGAATGCTCCTCAGGTGATGCACAACACGGCACAACCATTAGTTTCGAACAATCTCGGATATTCATGGTTCCAAATTATCTAATTTCACCTGTATTTTCTTTTTGGAAGAACGTAAAACGGAGTGAAAGTAGTAGAGAATGCTCATCAGGTGATGCACAACACGGCACAACCATTAGTTTCGAACAATCTCGGATTTTCATGGTTCCAAATTATCTAATTTCACCTGTATTTTCTTTTTGGAAGAACGTAAAACGAAGTAAAAGTGGTAGAGAATGCTAATCAGGTGATGCACAACACGGCACAACCATTAGTTTCGAACAATCTCGGATATTCATGGTTCCAAATTATCGAATTTCACCTGTATTTCCTTTTTGGAAGAACGTAAAACGAAGTGAAAGTGACAGAGAATGCTCCTCAGGTGATGCACAACACGGCACAACCATTAGTTTCGAACAATCTCGGATTTTCATGGTTCCAAATTATCTCATTTTACCTGCATTTCCTGTTCGGAAGAACGTCAAACAAAGTGAAAGTGTGAGAAAATGCTCTCCAGGTGATGCACAACACGGCGCAATCATTAGTTTCGAACAATCTCGGATTTTCATGGTTCCAAATTATCTCATTTTACCTGCATTTTCTGTTCGGAGGAACGTGAAACGAAGTAAGAGTAGTAAAGAATGCTAATCAGGTGATGCACAACACGGCACAACCATTAGTTTCGAACAATCTCGGATTTTCATGGTTCCAAATTATTTCATTTCACCTGTATTCCCTTTCTGGAAGAACGTAAAACGAAGTGAAAGTGACAGAGAATGCTCCTCAGGTGATGCACAACACGGCACAACCATTAGTTTCGAACAATCTCGGATTTTCATGGTTCCAAATTATCTCATTTTACCTGCATTTCCTGTTCGGAAGAACGTAAAACAGAGTGAAAGTGTGACAGAATGCTCTCTAGGTGATGCACAACACGGCACAATCATTAGTTTCGAACAATCTCGGATTTTCATGGTTCCAAATTATTTCATTTTACCTGTATTTCCTTTCCGGAGAAACGTGAAACGAACTGAAAGTAGTAGAAAATGCTAATCAGGTGATGCACAACACGGCACAACCATTAGTTTCGAACAATCTCGGATGTTCATGGTTCCAAATTATCTCATTTCACCTGTATTTCCTTTTTGGAAGAACGTAAAACGAAGTGAAAGTAGTAGAGAATGCTAATCAGGTGATGCACAACACGGCACAACCATTAGTTTCGAACAATCTCGGATTTTCATGGTTCCAAATTATCTCATTTCACCTGTATTCCCTTTTTGGAAGAACGTAAAACGAAGTGAAAGTGACAGAGAATGCTCTCCAGGTGATGCACAACACGGCGCAATCATTAGTTTCGAACAATCTCGGATTTTCATGGTTCCAAATTATCTCATTTTACCTGCATTTTCTGTTCGGAGGAACGTGAAACGAAGTAAGAGTAGTAAAGAATGCTAATCAGGTGATGCACAACACGGCACAACCATTAGTTTCGAACAATCTCGGATTTTCATGGTTCCAAATTATTTCATTTCACCTGTATTCCCTTTCTGGAAGAACGTAAAACGAAGTGAAAGTGACAGAGAATGCTCCTCAGGTGATGCACAACACGGCACAACCATTAGTTTCGAACAATCTCGGATTTTCATGGTTCCAAATTATCTCATTTTACCTGCATTTCCTGTTCGGAAGAACGTAAAACAGAGTGAAAGTGTGAGAGAATGCTCTCCAGGTTATGCACAACACGGCAAAATCATTGGTTTCGAACAATCTCGGATTTTCATGGTTCTAAATTATTTCATTTTACCTGTATTTCCTTTCCGGAGAAACGTGAAACGAACTGAAAGTAGTAGAGAATGCTAATCAGGTGATGCACAACACGGCACAACCATTAGTTTCGAACAATCTCGGATTTTCATGGTTCCAAATTATCTAATTCCACCTGTATTTTCTTTTTGGAAGAACGTAAAACGGAGTGAAAGTAGTAGAGAATGCTAATCAGGTGATGCACAACACGGCACAACCATTAGTTTCGAACAATCTCGGATTTTCATGGTTCCAAATTATCTCATTTCACCTGTTTTTCCTTTTTGGAAGAACGTAAAACGAAGTAAAAGTGACAGAGAATGCTCCTCAGGTGATGCACAACACGGCACAACCATTAGTTTCGAACAATCTCGGATTTTCATGGTTCCAAATTATCTCATTTTACCTGTATTTCCTTTTTGGAAGAACGTAAAACGAAGTGAAAGTGACGGAGAATGCTCTCAGGTGATGCACAACGCGGCACAACCATTAGTTTCGAACAATCTCGGATTTTCATGGTTCCAAATTATCTCATTTCACCTGTATTTCCTTTTTGGAAGAACGTAAAACAAAGTGAAAGTGACAGAGAATGCTCTTCAGGTGATGCACAACACGGCACAACCATTAGTTTCGAACAATCTCGGATTTTCATGGTTCCAAATTATCTCATTTTACCTGTATTTCCTTTCCGGAGAAACGTGAAACGAAGTAAGAGTAGTAGAGAATGCTAATCAGGTGATGCACAACACGGCACAACCATTAGTTTCGAACAATCTCGGATATTCATGGTTCCAAATTATCTAATTTTACCTGTATTTCCTTTCCGGAGAAACGTGAAACGAAGTCAAAGTAGTGGAGAATGCTAATCAGGTGATGCACAACACGGCACAACCATTAGTTTCGAACAATCTCGGATTTTCATGGTTCCAAATTATCTCATTTTATCTGTATTTCCTTTTTGGAAGAACGTAAAACGAAGTGGAAGTGACAAAGAATGCTCCTCAGGTGATGCACAACACGGCACAACCATTAGTTTCGAACAATCTCGGATTTTCATGGTTCCAAATTATCTCATTTTACCTGTATTTTCTTCTTGGAAGAACGTAAAACGAAGTGAAAGTGACAGAGAATGCTCTTCAGGCGATGCACAACACGGCACAACCATTAGTTTCGAACAATCTCGGATTTTCATGGTTCCAAATTATCTCATTTCACCTGTATTCCCTTTTTGGAAGAACGTAAAACGAAGTGAAAGTGACAGAGAATGCTCTTTAGGTGATGCACAACACGGCACAACCATTAGTTTCGAACAATCTCGGATTTTCATGGTTCCAAATTATTTCATTTCACCTGTATTCCCTTTCTGGAAGAACGTAAAACGAAGTGAAAGTGACAGAGAATGCTCCTCAGGTGATGCACAACACGGCACAACCATTAGTTTCGAACAATCTCGGATTTTCATGGTTCCAAATTATCTCATTTTACCTGTATTTTCTTTTTGGAAGACCGTAAAACGAAGTGAAAGTGACAGAGAATGCTCCTCAGGTGATGCACAACACGGCACAACCATTAGTTTCGAACAATCTCGGATATTCATGGTTCCAAATTATCTAATTTCACCTGTATTTTCTTTTTGGAAGAACGTAAAACGGAGAGAAAGTAGTAGAGAATGCTCATCAGGTGATGCACAACACGGCACAACCATTAGTTTCGAACAATCTCGGATTTTCATGGTTCCAAATTATCTAATGTCACCTGTATTTTCTTTTTGGAAGAACGTAGAACGAAGTGGAAGTGACAGAGAATGCTCTTCAGGTGATGCACAACACGGCACAACCATTAGTTTCGAACAATCTCGGATTTTCATGGTTCCAAATTATCTCATTTTACCTGTATTTCCTTTTTGGAAGAACGTAAAACGAAGTGAAAGTGACAGAGAATGCTCTTCAGGTGATGCACAACACGGCACAACCATTAGTTTCGAACAATCTCGGATTTTCATGGTTCCAAATTATCTCATTTTACCTGTATTTCCTTTCCGGAGAAACGTGAAACGAAGTAAAAGTAGTAGAGAATGCTAATCAGGTGATGCACAACACGGCACAACCATTAGTTTCGAACAATCTCGGATTTTCATGGTTCCAAATTATCTCATTTCACCTGTATTTCCTTTTTGGAAGAACGTAAAACGAAGTGAAAGTGACAGAGAATGCTAATTAGGTGATGCACAACACGGCACAACCATTAGTTTCGAACAATCTCGGATTTTCATGGTTCCAAATTATCTCATTTCACCTGTATTTCCTTTTTGGAAGAACGTAAAACAAAGTGAAAGTGAAAGAGAATGCTTTACAGGTGATGCACAACACGGCACAACCATTAATTTCGAACAATCTCGGATTTTCATGGTTCCAAATTATCTCATTTCACCCGTATTTCCTTTTTGGAAAAACGTAAAACGAAGTGAAAGTGACAGAGAATGCTCCTCAGGTGATTCACAACACGGCACAACCATTAGTTTCGAACAATCTCGGATTTTCATGGTTCCAAATTATCTCATTTTACCTGCATTTCCTGTTCGGAAGAACGTAAAACAAAGTGAAAGTGTGAGAAAATGCTCTCCAGGTGATGCACAACACGGCGCAATCATTAGTTTCGAACAATCTCGGATTTTCATGGTTCCAAATTATCTCATTTTACCTGCATTTTCTGTTCGGAGGAACGTGAAACGAAGTAAGAGTAGTAAAGAATGCTAATCAGGTGATGCACAACACGGCACAACCATTAGTTTCGAACAATCTCGGATTTTCATGGTTCCAAATTATTTCATTTCACCTGTATTCCCTTTCTGGAGGAACGTAAAACGAAGTGAAAGTGACAGAGAATGCTCCTCAGGTGATGCACAACACGGCACAACCATTAGTTTCGAACAATCTCGGATTTTCATGGTTCCAAATTATCTTATTTTACCTGTATTTCCTTTCCGGAGAAACGTGAAACGGAGTAAAAGTAGTAGAGAATGCTAATCAGGTGATGCACAACACGGCACAACCATTAGTTTCGAACAATCTCGGATTTTCATGGTTCCAAATTATCTCATTTCACCTGTATTTCCTTTTTGGAAGAACGTAAAACGAAGTGAAAGTGACAGAGAATGCTAATTAGGTGATGCACAACACGGCACAACCATTAGTTTCGAACAATCTCGGATTTTCATGGTTCCAAATTATCTCATTTCACCTGTATTTCCTTTTTGGAAGAACGTAAAACAAAGTGAAAGTGAAAGAGAATGCTTTACAGGTGATGCACAACACGGCACAACCATTAATTTCGAACAATCTCGGATTTTCATGGTTCCAAATTATCTCATTTCACCCGTATTTCCTTTTTGGAAAAACGTAAAACGAAGTGAAAGTGACAGAGAATGCTCCTCAGGTGATGCACAAAACGGCACAACCATTAGTTTCGAACAATCTCGGATTTTCATGGTTCCAAATTATCTCATTTTACCTGCATTTCCTGTTCGGAAGAACGTAAAACAAAGTGAAAGTGTGAGAAAATGCTCTCCAGGTGATGCACAACACGGCGCAATCATTAGTTTCGAACAATCTCGGATTTTCATGGTTCCAAATTATCTCATTTTACCTGCATTTTCTGTTCGGAGGAACGTGAAACGAAGTAAGAGTAGTAAAGAATGCTAATCAGGTGATGCACAACACGGCACAACCATTAGTTTCGAACAATCTCGGATTTTCATGGTTCCAAATTATCTCATTTCACCTGTATTTCCTTTTTGGAAGAACGTGAAACGAAGTGAAAGTGACAGAGAATGCTCCTCAGGTGATGCACAACACGGCACAACCATTAGTTTCGAACAATCTCGGATTTTCATGGTTCCAAATTATCTCATTTTACCTGCATTTCCTGTTCGGAAGAACGTAAAACAGAGTGAAAGTGTGAGAGAATGCTCTCCAGGTGATGCACAACACGGCACAATCATTAGTTTCGAACAATCTCGGATTTTCATGGTTCCAAATTATTTCATTTTACCTGTATTTCCTTTCCGGAGAAACGTGAAACGAACTGAAAGTAGTAGAGAATGCTAATCAGGTGATGCACAACACGGCACAACCATTAGTTTCGAACAATCTCGGATGTTCATGGTTCCAAATTATCTCATTTCACCTGTATTTCCTTTTTGGAAGAACGTAAAACGAAGTGAAAGTAGTAGAGAATGCTAATCAGGTGATGCACAACACGGCACAACCATTAGTTTCGAACAATCTCGGATTTTCATGGTTCCAAATTATCTCATTTCACCTGTATTCCCTTTTTGGAAGAACGTAAAACGAAGTGAAAGTGACAGAGAATGCTCTCCAGGTGATGCACAACACGGCGCAATCATTAGTTTCGAACAATCTCGTATTTTCATGGTTCCAAATTATCTCATTTTGCCTGCATTTTCTGTTCGGAGGAACGTGAAACGAAGTAAGAGTAGTAAAGAATGCTAATCAGGTGATGCACAACACGGCACAACCATTAGTTTCGAACAATCTCGGATTTTCATGGTTCCAAATTATCTAATTCCACCTGTATTTTCTTTTTGGAAGAACGTAAAACGAAGTAAAAGTAGTAGAGAATGCTAATCAGGTGATGCACAACACGGCACAACCATTAGTTTCGAACAATCTCGGATTTTCATGGTTCCAAATTATCTCATTTCACCTGTTTTTCCTTTTTGGAAGAACGTAAAACGAAGTAAAAGTGACAGAGAATGCTCCTCAGGTGATGCACAACACGGCACAACCATTAGTTTCGAACAATCTCGGATTTTCATGGTTCCAAATTATCTCATTTTACCTGTATTTCCTTTTTGGAAGAACGTAAAACGAAGTGAAAGTGACGGAGAATGCTCTCAGGTGATGCACAACGCGGCACAACCATTAGTTTCGAACAATCTCGGATTTTCATGGTTCCAAATTATCTCATTTCACCTGTATTTCCTTTTTGGAAGAACGTAAAACAAAGTGAAAGTGACAGAGAATGCTCTTCAGGTGATGCACAACACGGCACAACCATTAGTTTCGAACAATCTCGGATTTTCATGGTTCTAAATTATCTCATTTTACCTGTATTTCCTTTCCGGAGAAACGTGAAACGAAGTAAGAGTAGTAGAGAATGCTAATCAGGTGATGCACAACACGGCACAACCATTAGTTTCGAACAATCTCGGATATTCATGGTTCCAAATTATCTAATTTTACCTGTATTTCCTTTCCGGAGAAACGTGAAACGAAGTCAAAGTAGTGGAGAATGCTAATCAGGTGATGCACAACACGGCACAACCATTAGTTTCGAACAATCTCGGATTTTCATGGTTCCAAATTATCTCATTTTATCTGTATTTCCTTTTTGGAAGAACGAAAAACGAAGTGGAAGTGACAGAGAATGCTCTTCAGGTGATGCACAACACGGCACAACCATTAGTTTCGAACAATCTCGGATTTTCATGGTTCCAAATTATCTCATTTTACCTGCATTTCCTGTTCGGAAGAACGTTAAACAGAGTGAAAGTGTGAGAGAATGCTCTCCAGGTGATGCACAACACGGCAAAATCATTAGTTTCGAACAATCTCGGATTTTCATGGTTCCAAATTATTTCATTTTACCTGTATTTCTTTTCCGGAGAAACGTGAAACGAACTGAAAGTAGGAGAGAATGCTAATCAGGTGATGCACAACACGGCACAACCATTAGTTTCGAACAATCTCGGATTTTCATGGTTCCAAATTATCTAATTCCACCTGTATTTTCTTTTTGGAAGAACGTAAAACGAAGTGAAAGTAGTAGAGAATGCTAATCAGGTGATGCACAACACGGCACAACCATTGGTTTCGAACAATCTCGGATTTTCATGGTTCCAAATTATCTCATTTCACCTGTTTTTCCTTTTTGGAAGAACGTAAAACGAAGTAAAAGTGACAGAGAATGCTCCTCAGGTGATGCACAACACGGCACAACCATTAGTTTCGAACAATCTCGGATTTTCATGGTTCCAAATTATCTCATTTTACCTGTATTTCCTTTTTGGAAGAACGTAAAACGAAGTGAAAGTGACGGAGAATGCTCTCAGGTGATGCACAACGCGGCACAACCATTAGTTTCGAACAATCTCGGATTTTCATGGTTCCAAATTATCTCATTTCACCTGTATTTCCTTTTTGGAAGAACGTAAAACAAAGTGAAAGTGACAGAGGATGCTCTTCAGGTGATGCACAACACGGCACAACCATTAGTTTCAAACAATCTGGGATTTCCATGATTCTAAATTATTTCATTTTACCTGTATTTCCATTCCGGAGAAACGTGAAACGAAGTCAAAGTAGTAGAGAATGCTAATCAGGTGATGCACAACACGGCACAACCATTAGTTTCGAACAATCTCGGATTTTCATGGTTCCAAATTATCTCATTTTACCTCCATTTCCTGTTCGGAAGAACGTAAAACAAAGTGAAAGTGTGAGAGAATGCTCTCCAGGTGATGCACAACACGGCACAACCATTAGTTTCAAACAATCTCGGATTTTCATGATTCTAAATTATTTCATTTTACCTGTATTTCCTTTCCGGAGAAACGTGAAACGAAGTAAAAGTAGTAGAGAATGCTAATCAGGTGATGCACAACACGGCACAACCATTAGTTTCGAACAATCTCGGATTTTCATGGTTCCAAATTATCTCATTTCACCTGTATTCCCTTTTTGGAGGAACGTAAAACGAAGTGAAAGTGACAGAGAATGCTCTCCAGGTGATGCACAACACGGCACAACCATTAGTTTCAAACAATCTCGGATTTTCATGGTTCCAAATTATCTCATTTTACCTCCATTTCCTGTTCGGAAGAACGTAAAACAAAGTGAAAGTGTGAGAGAATGCTCTCCAGGTGATGCACAACACGGCACAACCATTAGTTTCAAACAATCTCGGATTTTCATGATTCTAAATTATTTCATTTTACCTGTATTTCCTTTCCGGAGAAACGTGAAACGAAGTAAAAGTAGTAGAGAATGCTAATCAGGTGATGCACAACACGGCACAACCATTAGTTTCGAACAATCTCGGATTTTCATGGTTCCAAATTATTTCATTTCACCTGTATTCCCTTTCTGGAAGAACGTAAAACGAAGTGAAAGTGACAGAGAATGCTCCTCAGGTGATGCACAACACGGCACAACCATTAGTTTCGAACAATCTCGGATTTTCATGGTTCCAAATTATCTCATTTTACCTGCATTTCCTGTTCGGAAGAACGTAAAACAGAGTGAAAGTGTGAGAGAATGCTCTCCAGGTGATGCACAACACGGCACAATCATTAGTTTCGAACAATCTCGGATTTTCATGGTTCCAAATTATTTCATTTTACCTGTATTTCCTTTCCGGAGAAACGTGAAACGAACTGAAAGTAGTAGAGAATGCTAATCAGGTGATGCACAACACGGCACAACCATTAGTTTCGAACAATCTCGGATGTTCATGGTTCCAAATTATCTCATTTCACCTGTATTTCCTTTTTGGAAGAACGTAAAACGAAGTGAAAGTAGTAGAGAATGCTAATCAGGTGATGCACAACACGGCACAACCATTAGTTTCGAACAATCTCGGATTTTCATGGTTCCAAATTATCTCATTTCACCTGTATTCCCTTTTTGGAAGAACGTAAAACGAAGTGAAAGTGACAGAGAATGCTCTCCAGGTGATGCACAACACGGCGCAATCATTAGTTTCGAACAATCTCGTATTTTCATGGTTCCAAATTATCTCATTTTGCCTGCATTTTCTGTTCGGAGGAACGTGAAACGAAGTAAGAGTAGTAAAGAATGCTAATCAGGTGATGCACAACACGGCACAACCATTAGTTTCGAACAATCTCGGATTTTCATGGTTCCAAATTATCTAATTCCACCTGTATTTTCTTTTTGGAAGAACGTCAAACGAAGTGAAAGTAGTAGAGAATGCTAATCAGGTGATGCACAACACGGCACAACCATTAGTTTCGAACAATCTCGGATTTTCATGGTTCCAAATTATCTCATTTCACCTGTTTTTCCTTTTTGGAAGAACGTAAAACGAAGTAAAAGTGACAGAGAATGCTCCTCAGGTGATGCACAACACGGCACAACCATTAGTTTCGAACAATCTCGGATTTTCATGGTTCCAAATTATCTCATTTTACCTGTATTTCCTTTTTGGAAGAACGTAAAACGAAGTGAAAGTGACGGAGAATGCTCTCAGGTGATGCACAACGCGGCACAACCATTAGTTTCGAACAATCTCGGATTTTCATGGTTCCAAATTATCTCATTTCACCTGTATTTCCTTTTTGGAAGAACGTAAAACAAAGTGAAAGTGACAGAGAATGCTCTTCAGGTGATGCACAACACGGCACAACCATTAGTTTCGAACAATCTCGGATTTTCATGGTTCTAAATTATCTCATTTTACCTGTATTTCCTTTCCGGAGAAACGTGAAACGAAGTAAGAGTAGTAGAGAATGCTAATCAGGTGATGCACAACACGGCACAACCATTAGTTTCGAACAATCTCGGATATTCATGGTTCCAAATTATCTAATTTTACCTGTATTTCCTTTCCGGAGAAACGTGAAACGAAGTCAAAGTAGTGGAGAATGCTAATCAGGTGATGCACAACACGGCACAACCATTAGTTTCGAACAATCTCGGATTTTCATGGTTCCAAATTATCTCATTTTATCTGTATTTCCTTTTTGGAAGAACGAAAAACGAAGTGGAAGTGACAGAGAATGCTCTTCAGGTGATGCACAACACGGCACAACCATTAGTTTCGAACAATCTCGGATTTTCATGGTTCCAAATTATCTCATTTTACCTGCATTTCCTGTTCGGAAGAACGTTAAACAGAGTGAAAGTGTGAGAGAATGCTCTCGGGGTGATGCACAACACGGCAAAATCATTAGTTTCGAACAATCTCGGATTTTCATGGTTCCAAATTATTTCATTTTACCTGTATTTCTTTTCCGGAGAAACGTGAAACGAACTGAAAGTAGGAGAGAATGCTAATCAGGTGATGCACAACACGGCACAACCATTAGTTTCGAACAATCTCGGATTTTCATGGTTCCAAATTATCTAATTCCACCTGTATTTTCTTTTTGGAAGAACGTAAAACGAAGTGAAAGTAGTAGAGAATGCTAATCAGGTGATGCACAACACGGCACAACCATTAGTTTCGAACAATCTCGGATTTTCATGGTTCCAAATTATCTCATTTCACCTGTTTTTCCTTTTTGGAAGAACGTAAAACGAAGTAAAAGTGACAGAGAATGCTCCTCAGGTGATGCACAACACGGCACAACCATTAGTTTCGAACAATCTCGGATTTTCATGGTTCCAAATTATCTCATTTTACCTGTATTTCCTTTTTGGAAGAACGTAAAACGAAGTGAAAGTGACGGAGAATGCTTTCAGGTGATGCACAACGCGGCACAACCATTAGTTTCGAACAATCTCGGATTTTCATGGTTCCAAATTATCTCATTTCACCTGTATTTCCTTTTTGGAAGAACGTAAAACAAAGTGAAAGTGACAGAGGATGCTCTTCAGGTGATGCACAACACGGCACAACCATTAGTTTCAAACAATCTGGGATTTCCATGATTCTAAATTATTTCATTTTACCTGTATTTCCTTTCCGGAGAAACGTGAAACGAAGTCAAAGTAGTAGAGAATGCTAATCAGGTGATGCACAACACGGCACAACCATTAGTTTCGAACAATCTCGGATTTTCATGGTTCCAAATTATCTCATTTTACCTCCATTTCCTGTTCGGAAGAACGTAAAACAAAGTGAAAGTGTGAGAGAATGCTCTCCAGGTGATGCACAACACGGCACAACCATTAGTTTCAAACAATCTCGGATTTTCATGATTCTAAATTATTTCATTTTACCTGTATTTCCTTTCCGGAGAAACGTGAAACGAAGTAAAAGTAGTAGAGAATGCTAATCAGGTGATGCACAACACGGCACAACCATTAGTTTCGAACAATCTCGGATTTTCATGGTTCCAAATTATCTCATTTCACCTGTATTCCCTTTTTGGAGGAACGTAAAACGAAGTGAAAGTGACAGAGAATGCTCTCCAGGTGATGCACAACACGGCACAACCATTAGTTTCAAACAATCTCGGATTTTCATGGTTCCAAATTATCTCATTTTACCTCCATTTCCTGTTCGGAAGAACGTAAAACAAAGTGAAAGTGTGAGAGAATGCTCTCCAGGTGATGCACAACACGGCACAACCATTAGTTTCAAACAATCTCGGATTTTCATGATTCTAAATTATTTCATTTTACCTGTATTTCCTTTCCGGAGAAACGTGAAACGAAGTAAAAGTAGTAGAGAATGCTAATCAGGTGATGCACAACACGGCACAACCATTAGTTTCGAACAATCTCGGATTTTCATGGTTCCAAATTATCTCATTTCACCTGTATTTCCTTTTTGGAAGAACGTAAAACAAAGTGAAAGTGACAGAGAATGCTCTTCAGGTGATGCACAACACGGCACAACCATTAGTTTCGAACAATCTCGGATTTTCATGGTTCTAAATTATCTCATTTTACCTGTATTTCCTTTCCGGAGAAACGTGAAACGAAGTAAGAGTAGTAGAGAATGCTAATCAGGTGATGCACAACACGGCACAACCATTAGTTTCGAACAATCTCGGATATTCATGGTTCCAAATTATCTAATTTTACCTGTATTTCCTTTCCGGAGAAACGTGAAACGAAGTCAAAGTAGTGGAGAATGCTAATCAGGTGATGCACAACACGGCACAACCATTAGTTTCGAACAATCTCGGATTTTCATGGTTCCAAATTATCTCATTTTATCTGTATTTCCTTTTTGGAAGAACGAAAAACGAAGTGGAAGTGACAGAGAATGCTCTTCAGGTGATGCACAACACGGCACAACCATTAGTTTCGAACAATCTCGGATTTTCATGGTTCCAAATTATCTCATTTTACCTGCATTTCCTGTTCGGAAGAACGTTAAACAGAGTGAAAGTGTGAGAGAATGCTCTCGGGGTGATGCACAACACGGCAAAATCATTAGTTTCGAACAATCTCGGATTTTCATGGTTCCAAATTATTTCATTTTACCTGTATTTCTTTTCCGGAGAAACGTGAAACGAACTGAAAGTAGGAGAGAATGCTAATCAGGTGATGCACAACACGGCACAACCATTAGTTTCGAACAATCTCGGATTTTCATGGTTCCAAATTATCTAATTCCACCTGTATTTTCTTTTTGGAAGAACGTAAAACGAAGTGAAAGTAGTAGAGAATGCTAATCAGGTGATGCACAACACGGCACAACCATTAGTTTCGAACAATCTCGGATTTTCATGGTTCCAAATTATCTCATTTCACCTGTTTTTCCTTTTTGGAAGAACGTAAAACGAAGTAAAAGTGACAGAGAATGCTCCTCAGGTGATGCACAACACGGCACAACCATTAGTTTCGAACAATCTCGGATTTTCATGGTTCCAAATTATCTCATTTTACCTGTATTTCCTTTTTGGAAGAACGTAAAACGAAGTGAAAGTGACGGAGAATGCTCTCAGGTGATGCACAACGCGGCACAACCATTAGTTTCGAACAATCTCGGATTTTCATGGTTCCAAATTATCTCATTTCACCTGTATTTCCTTTTTGGAAGAACGTAAAACAAAGTGAAAGTGACAGAGGATGCTCTTCAGGTGATGCACAACACGGCACAACCATTAGTTTCAAACAATCTGGGATTTCCATGATTCTAAATTATTTCATTTTACCTGTATTTCCTTTCCGGAGAAACGTGAAACGAAGTCAAAGTAGTAGAGAATGCTAATCAGGTGATGCACAACACGGCACAACCATTAGTTTCGAACAATCTCGGATTTTCATGGTTCCAAATTATCTCATTTTACCTCCATTTCCTGTTCGGAAGAACGTAAAACAAAGTGAAAGTGTGAGAGAATGCTCTCCAGGTGATGCACAACACGGCACAACCATTAGTTTCAAACAATCTCGGATTTTCATGATTCTAAATTATTTCATTTTACCTGTATTTCCTTTCCGGAGAAACGTGAAACGAAGTAAAAGTAGTAGAGAATGCTAATCAGGTGATGCACAACACGGCACAACCATTAGTTTCGAACAATCTCGGATTTTCATGGTTCCAAATTATCTCATTTCACCTGTATTCCCTTTTTGGAGGAACGTAAAACGAAGTGAAAGTGACAGAGAATGCTCTCCAGGTGATGCACAACACGGCACAACCATTAGTTTCAAACAATCTCGGATTTTCATGGTTCCAAATTATCTCATTTTACCTCCATTTCCTGTTCGGAAGAACGTAAAACAAAGTGAAAGTGTGAGAGAATGCTCTCCAGGTGATGCACAACACGGCACAACCATTAGTTTCAAACAATCTCGGATTTTCATGATTCTAAATTATTTCATTTTACCTGTATTTCCTTTCCGGAGAAACGTGAAACGAAGTAAAAGTAGTAGAGAATGCTAATCAGGTGATGCACAACACGGCACAACCATTAGTTTCGAACAATCTCGGATTTTCATGGTTCCAAATTATCTCATTTCACCTGTATTCCCTTTTTGGAGGAACGTAAAACGAAGTGAAAGTGACAGAGAATGCTAATCAGGTGATGCACAACACGGCACAACCATTAGTTTCGAACAATCTCGGATTTTCATGGTTCCAAATTATCTCATTTCACCTGTATTTCCTTTTTGGAAGAACGTAAAACGAAGTGAAAGTGACAGAGAATGCTAATTAGGTGATGCACAACACGGCACAACCATTAGTTTCGAACAATCTCGGATTTTCATGGTTCCAAATTATCTCATTTCACCTGTATTTCCTTTTTGGAAGAACGTAGAACAAAGTGAAAGTGAAAGAGAATGCTTTACAGGTGATGCACAACACGGCACAACCATTAATTTCGAACAATCTCGGATTTTCATGGTTCCAAATTATCTCATTTCACCCGTATTTCCTTTTTGGAAAAACGTAAAACGAAGTGAAAGTGACAGAGAATGCTCCTCAGGTGATGCACAACACGGCACAACCATTAGTTTCGAACAATCTCGGATTTTCATGGTTCCAAATTATCTCATTTTACCTGCATTTCCTGTTCGGAAGAACGTAAAACAAAGTGAAAGTGTGAGAAAATGCTCTCCAGGTGATGCACAACACGGCGCAATCATTAGTTTCGAACAATCTCGGATTTTCATGGTTCCAAATTATCTCATTTTACCTGCATTTTCTGTTCGGAGGAACGTGAAACGAAGTAAGAGTAGTAAAGAATGCTAATCAGGTGATGCACAACACGGCACAACCATTAGTTTCGAACAATCTCGGATTTTCATGGTTCCAAATTATTTCATTTCACCTGTATTCCCTTTCTGGAAGAACGTAAAACGAAGTGAAAGTGACAGAGAATGCTCCTCAGGTGATGCACAACACGGCACAACCATTAGTTTCGAACAATCTCGGATTTTCATGGTTCCAAATTATCTCATTTTACCTGCATTTCCTGTTCGGAAGAACGTAAAACAGAGTGAAAGTGTGAGAGAATGCTCTCCAGGTGATGCACAACACGGCACAATCATTAGTTTCGAACAATCTCGGATTTTCATGGTTCCAAATTGTTTCATTTTACCTGTATTTCCTTTCCGGAGAAACGTGAAACGAACTGAAAGTAGTAGAGAATGCTAATCAGGTGATGCACAACACGGCACAACCATTAGTTTCGAACAATCTCGGATGTTCATGGTTCCAAATTATCTCATTTCACCTGTATTTCCTTTTTGGAAGAACGTAAAACGAAGTGAAAGTAGTAGAGAATGCTGATCAGGTGATGCACAACACGGCACAACCATTAGTTTCGAACAATCTCGGATTTTCATGGTTCCAAATTGTCTCATTTCACCTGTATTCCCTTTTTGGAAGAACGTAAAACGAAGTGAAAGTGACAGAGAATGCTCTCCAGGTGATGCACAACACGGCGCAATCATTAGTTTCGAACAATCTCGTATTTTCATGGTTCCAAATTATCTCATTTTACCTGCATTTTCTGTTCGGAGGAACGTGAAACGAAGTAAGAGTAGTAAAGAATGCTAATCAGGTGATGCACAACACGGCACAACCATTAGTTTCGAACAATCTCGGATTTTCATGGTTCCAAATTATTTCATTTCACCTGTATTCCCTTTCTGGAAGAACGTAAAACGAGGTGAAAGTGACAGAGAATGCTCCTCAGGTGATGCACAACACGGCACAACCATTAGTTTCGAACAATCTCGGATTTTCATGGTTCCAAATTATCTCATTTTACCTGCATTTCCTGTTCGGAAGAACGTTAAACAGAGTGAAAGTGTGAGAGAATGCTCTCCAGGTGATGCACAACACGGCAAAATCATTAGTTTCGAACAATCTCGGATTTTCATGGTTCCAAATTATTTCATTTTACCTGTATTTCTTTTCCGGAGAAACGTGAAACGAACTGAAAGTAGTAGAGAATGCTAATCAGGTGATGCACAACACGGCACAACCATTAGTTTCGAACAATCTCGGATTTTCATGGTTCCAAATTATCTAATTCCACCTGTATTTTCTTTTTGGAAGAACGTAAAACGAAGTGAAAGTAGTAGAGAATGCTAATCAGGTGATGCACAACACGGCACAACCATTAGTTTCGAACAATCTCGGATTTTCATGGTTCCAAATTATCTCATTTCACCTGTTTTTCCTTTTTGGAAGAACGTAAAACGAAGTAAAAGTGACAGAGAATGCTCCTCAGGTGATGCACAACACGGCACAACCATTAGTTTCGAACAATCTCGGATTTTCATGGTTCCAAATTATCTCATTTTACCTGTATTTCCTTTTTGGAAGAACGTAAAACGAAGTGAAAGTGACGGAGAATGCTCTCAGGTGATGCACAACGCGGCACAACCATTAGTTTCGAACAATCTCGGATTTTCATGGTTCCAAATTATCTCATTTCACCTGTATTTCCTTTTTGGAAGAACGTAAAACGAAGTGAAAGTGACAGAGAATGCTCTTCAGGTGATGCACAACACGGCACAACCATTAGTTTCGAACAATTTCGGATTTTCATGGTTCCAAATTATCTCATTTCACCCGTATTTCCTTTTTGGAAGAACGTAAAACGAAGTGAAAGTGACAGAGAATGCTCCTCAGGTGATGCACAACACGGCACAACCATTAGTTTCAAACAATCTGGGATTTCCATGATTCTAAATTATTTCATTTTACCTGTATTTCCTTTCCGGAGAAACGTGAAACGAAGTCAAAGTAGTAGAGAATGCTAATCAGGTGATGCACAACACGGCACAACCATTAGTTTCGAACAATCTCGGATTTTCATGGTTCCAAATTATCTCATTTTACCTCCATTTCCTGTTCGGAAGAACGTAAAACAAAGTGAAAGTGTGAGAGAATGCTCTCCAGGTGATGCACAACACGGCACAACCATTAGTTTCAAACAATCTCGGATTTTCATGATTCTAAATTATTTCATTTTACCTGTATTTCCTTTCCGGAGAAACGTGAAACGAAGTAAAAGTAGTAGAGAATGCTAATCAGGTGATGCACAACACGGCACAACCATTAGTTTCGAACAATCTCGGATTTTCATGGTTCCAAATTATCTCATTTCACCTGTATTCCCTTTTTGGAAGAACGTAAAACGAAGTGAAAGTGACGGAGAATGCTCTTCACGTGATGCACAACACGGCACAACCATTAGTTTCGAACAATCTCGGATTTTCATGGTTCTAAATTATCTCATTTCACCTGTATTTCCTTTCTGGAAGAACGTAAAACAAAGTGAAAGTGAAAGAGAATGCTTTCCAGGTGATGCACAACACGGCACAACCATTAGTTTCGAACAATCTCGAATTTTCATGGTTCCAAATTATCTCATTTTACCTGTATTTCCTTTCCGGAGAAACGTGAAACGAAGTAAAAGTAGTAGAGAATGCTAATCAGGTGATGCACAACACGGCACAACCATTAGTTTCGAACAATCTCGGATTTTCATGGTTCCAAATTATCTCATTTCACCTGTATTTCCTCTTTGGAAGAACGTAAAACGAAGTGAAAGTGACAGAGAATGCTCCTCAGGTGAAGCACAACACGGCACAACCATTAGTTTCAAACAATCTCGGATTTTCATGGTTCCAAATTATCTCATTTTACCTGTATTTCCTTTTCGGAAGAACGTAAAACGAAGTGAAAGTGACAGAGAATGCTCTTCAGGTGATGCACAACACGGCACAACCATTAGTTTCAAACAATCTCGGATTTTCATGATTCTAAATTATTTCATTTGACCTGTATTTCCTTTCCGGAGAAACGTGAAACGTAGTAAAAGTAGTAGAGAATGCTAATCAGGTGATGCACAACACGGCACAACCATGAGTTTCGAACAATCTCGGATTTTCATGGTTCCAAATTATCTCATTTCACCTGTATTCCCTTTTTGGAAGAACGTAAAACGAAGTGAAAGTAACAGAGAATGCTCCTCAGGTGATGCACAACACGGCACAACCATTAGTTTCAAACAATCTCGGATTTTCATGGTTCCAAATTATCTCATTTTACCTGCATTTTCTGTTCGGAGGAACGTGAAACGAAGTAAGGGTAGTAAAGAATGCTAATCAGCTGATGCACAACACGGCACAACCATTAGTTTCGAACAATCTCGGATTTTCATGGTTCCAAATTATTTCATTTCACCTGTATTCCCTTTCTGGAAGAACGTAAAACGAAGTGAAAGTGACAGAGAATGTTTTTCAGGTGATGCACAACACGGCACAACCATTAGTTTCGAACAATCTCGGATTTTCATGGTTCCAAATTATCTCATTTCACCTGTATTTCCTCTTTGGAAGAACGTAAAACGAAGTGAAAGTAACAGAGAATGCTCCTCAGGTGATGCACAACACGGCACAACCATTAGTTTCAAACAATCTCGGATTTTCATGGTTCCAAATTATTTCATTTGACCTGTATTTCCTTTCCGGAGAAACGTGAAACGTAGTAAAAGTAGTAGAGAATGCTAATCAGGTGATGCACAACACGGCACAACCATTAGTTTCGAACAATCTCGGATTTTCATGGTTCCAAATTATCTCATTTCACCTGTATTCCCTTTTCCGGAGAACGTAAAACGAAGTGAAAGTGACGGAGAATGCTCTTCAGGTGATGCACAACACGGCACAACCATTAGTTCCGAACAATCTCGGATTTTCATGGTTCCAAATTATCTCATTTCACCTGTATTTCCTTTCTGGAAAAACGTAAAACAAAGTGAAAGTGAAAGAGAATGCTTTCCAGGTGATGCACAACACGGCACAACCATTAGTTTCGAACAATCTCGAATTTTCATGGTTCCAAATTATCCCATTTTACCTGTATTTCCTTTCCGGAGAAACGTGAAACGAAGTAAAAGTAGTAGAGAATGCTAATCAGGTGATGCACAACACGGCACAACCATTAGTTTCGAACAATCTCGGATTTTCATGGTTCCAAATTATCTCATTTCACCTGTATTCCCTTTTTGGAGGAACGTAAAACGAAGTGAAAGTGACAGAGAATGCTCTTCAGGTGATGCACAACACGGCACAACCATTAGTTTCGAACAATCTCGGATTTTCATAGTTCCAAATTATCTCATTTCACCTGTATTTCCTTTTTGGAAGAACGTAAAACGGAGTGAAAGTGACAGAGAATGCTCTTCAGGTGATGCACAACACGGCACAACCATTAGTTTCAAACAATCTCGGATTTTCATGATTCTAAATTATTTCATTTTACCTGTATTTCCTTTCCGGAGAAACGTGAAACGAAGTAAAAGTGACAGAGAATGCTCCTCAGGTGATGCACAACACGGCACAACCATTAGTTTCGAACAATCTCGGATTTTCATGGTTCCAAATTATTTCATTTCACCTGTATTCCCTTTCTGGAAGAACGTAAAACGAAGTGAAAGTGACAGAGAATGCTAATCAGCTGATGCACAACACGGCACAACCATTAGTTTCGAACAATCTCGGATTTTCATGGTTCCAAATTATTTCATTTCACCTGTATTCCCTTTCTGGAAGAACGTAAAACGAAGTGAAAGTGACAGAGAATGCTCCTCAGGTGATGCACAACACGGCACAACCATTAGTTTCGAACAATCTCGGATTTTCATGGTTCCAAATTATCTCATTTTACCTGCATTTCCTGTTCGGAAGAACGTAAAACAGAGTGAAAGTGTGAGAGAATGCTCTCCAGGTGATGCACAACACGGCAAAATCATTAGTTTCGAACAATCTCGGATTTTCATGGTTCTAAATTATTTCATTTTACCTGTATTTCCTTTCCGGAGAAACGTGAAACGAACTGAAAGTAGTAGAGAATGCTAATCAGGTGATGCACAACACGGCACAACCATTAGTTTCGAACAATCTCGGATTTTCATGGTTCCAAATTATCTCATTTTATCTGTATTTCCTTTTTGGAAGAACGTAAAACGAAGTGGAAGTGACAGAGAATGCTCTTCAGGTGATGCACAACACGGCACAACCATTAGTTTCGAACAATCTCGGATTTTCATGGTTCCAAATTATCTCATTTTACCTGTATTTTCTTCTTGGAAGAACGTAAAACGAAGTGAAAGTGACAGAGAATGCTCTTCAGGCGATGCACAACACGGCACGACCATTAGTTTCGAACAATCTCGGATTTTCATGGTTCCAAATTATCTCATTTCACCTGTATTCCCTTTTTGGAAGAACGTAAAACGAAGTGAAAGTGACAGAGAATGCTCTTTAGGTGATGCACAACACGGCACAACCATTAGTTTCGAACAATCTCGGGTTTTCATGGTTCCAAATTATTTCATTTCACCTGTATTCCCTTTCTGGAAGAACGTAAAACGAAGTGAAAGTGACAGAGAATGCTCCTCAGGTGATGCACAACACGGCACAACCATTAGTTTCGAACAATCTCGGATTTTCATGGTTCCAAATTATCTCATTTTACCTGCATTTCCTGTTCGGAAGAACGTAAAACAGAGTGAAAGTGTGAGAGAATGCTCTCCAGGTGATGCACAACACGGCAAAATCATTAGTTTCGAACAATCTCGGATTTTCATGGTTCCAAATTATTTCATTTTACCTGTATTTCCTTTCCGGAGAAACGTGAAACGAACTGAAAGTAGTAGAGAATGCTAATCAGGTGATGCACAACACGGCACAACCATTAGTTTCGAACAATCTCGGATTTTCATGGTTCCAAATTATCTAATTCCACCTGTATTTTCTTTTTGGAAGAACGTAAAACGAAGTGAAAGTGACGGAGAATGCTCTCAGGTGATGCACAACGCGGCACAACCATTAGTTTCGAACAATCTCGGATTTTCATGGTTCCAAATTATCTCATTTCACCTGTATTTCCTTTTTGGAAGAACGTAAAACAAAGTGAAAGTGACAGAGAATGCTCTTCAGGTGATGCACAACACGGCACAACCATTAGTTTCGAACAATCTCGGATTTTCATGGTTCCAAATTATCTCATTTTACCTGTATTTCCTTTCCGGAGAAACGTGAAACGAAGTAAGAGTAGTAGAGAATGCTAATCAGGTGATGCACAACACGGCACAACCATTAGTTTCGAACAATCTCGGATATTCATGGTTCCAAATTATCTAATTTTACCTGTATTTCCTTTCCGGAGAAACGTGAAACGAAGTCAAAGTAGTGGAGAATGCTAATCAGGTGATGCACAACACGGCACAACCATTAGTTTCGAACAATCTCGGATTTTCATGGTTCCAAATTATCTCATTTCACCCGTATTCCCTTTCTGGAAGAACGTAAAACGAGGTGAAAGTGACAGAGAATGCTCCTCAGGTGATGCACAACACGGCACAACCATTAGTTTCGAACAATCTCGGATTTTCATGGTTCCAAATTATTTCATTTTACCTGTATTTCCTTTCCGGAGAAACGTGAAACGAACTGAAAGTAGTAGAGAATGCTAATCAGGTGATGCACAACACGGCACAACCATTAGTTTCGAACAATCTCGGATTTTCATGGTTCCAAATTATCTCATTTCACCTGTATTTCCTTTTTGGAAGAACGTGGAACGAAGTGAAAGTGACAGAGAATGCTCTTCAGGTGATGCACAACACGGCACAACCATTAGTTTCGAACAATCTCGGATTTTCATGGTTCCAAATTATCTCATTTTACCTGTATTTCCTTTTTGGAAGAACGTAAAACGAAGTGAAAGTGACGGAGAATGCTCTTCAGGTGATGCACAACACGGCACAACCATTAGTTTCGAACAATCTCGGATTTTCATGGTTCCAAATTATCTCATTTTACCTGTATTTCCTTTTTGGAAGAACGTAAAACGAAGTGAAAGTGACAGAGAATGCTCTTCAGGTGATGCACAACACGGCACAACCATTAGTTTCGAACAATCTCGGATTTTCATGGTTCCAAATTATCTCATTTTACCTGTATTTCCTTTCCGGAGGAACGTGAAACGAAGTAAGAGTAGTAGAGAATCCTAATCAGGTGATGCACAACACGGCACAACCATTAGTTTCGAACAATCTCGGATATTCATGGTTCCAAATTATCTCATTTCACCTGTATTTCCTTCTTGGAAGAACGTAAAACGAAGTGAAAGGGACAGAGAATGCTCTTCAGGTGATGCACAACACGGCACAACCATTAGTTTCGAACAATCTCGGATTTTCATGGTTCCAAATTATCTCATTTCACCTGTATTCCCTTTTTGGAAGAACGTAAAACGAAGTGAAAGTGACAGAGAATGCTCTTTAGGTGATGCACAACACGGCACAACCATTAGTTTCGAACAATCTCGGGTTTTCATGGTTCCAAATTATTTCATTTCACCTGTATTCCCTTTCTGGAAGAACGTAAAACGAAGTGAAAGTGACAGAGAATGCTCCTCAGGTGATGCACAACACGGCACAACCATTAGTTTCGAACAATCTCGGATTTTCATGGTTCCAAATTATCTCATTTTACCTGTATTTCCTTTTTGGAAGAACGTAAAACGAAGTGAAAGTGACGGAGAATGCTCTCAGGTGATGCACAACGCGGCACAACCATTAGTTTCGAACAATCTCGGATTTTCATGGTTCCAAATTATCTCATTTTACCTGTATTTCCTTTTTGGAAGAACGTAAAACGAAGTGAAAGTGACAGAGAATGCTCTTCAGGTGATGCACAACACGGCAGAACCATTAGTTTCGAACAATCTCGGATTTTCATGGTTCCAAATTATCTCATTTTACCTGTATTTTCTTTTTGGAAGAACGTAAAACGAAGTGAAAGTGACAGAGAATGCTCTTCAGGTGATGCACAACACGGCACAACCATTAGTTTCGAACAATCTCGGATATTCATGGTTCCAAATTATCTAATTTCACCTGTATTTTCTTTTTGGAAGAACGTAAAACGAAGTGAAAGTAGTAGAGAATGCTAATCAGGTGATGCACAACACGGCACAACCATTAGTTTCGAACAATCTCGGATTTTCATGGTTCCAAATTATCTCATTTCACCTGTATTTCCTTTTTGGAAGAACGTGAAACGAAGTGAAAGTGACAGAGAATGCTCTTCAGGTGATGCACAACACGGCACAACCATTAGTTTCGAACAATCTCGGATATTCATGGTTCCAAATTATCTCATTTCACCTGTATTTCCTTTTTGGGAGAACGTAAAACGAAGTGAAAGTGACAGAGAATGCTCTTCAGGTGATGCACAACACGGCACAACCATTAGTTTCGAACAATCTCGGATTTTCATGGTTCCAAATTATCTCATTTCACCTGTATTTCCTTTTTGGAAGAACGTGAAACGAAGTGAAAGTGACAGAGAATGCTCTTCAGGTGATGCACAACACGGCACAACCATTAGTTTCGAACAATCTCGGATTTTCATGGTTCCAAATTATCTCATTTTACCTGTATTTCCTTTCCGGAGAAACGTGAAACGGAGTAAGAGTAGTAGAGAATGCTAATCAGGTGATGCACAACACGGCACAACCATTAGTTTCGAACAATCTCGGATATTCATAGTTCTAAATTATCTTATTTTACCTGTATTTCCTTTCCGGAGAAACGTGAAACGAAGTCAAAGTAGTAGAGAATGCTAATCAGGTGATGCACAACACGGCACAACTATTAGTTTCGAACAATCTCGGATTTTCATGGTTCCAAATTATCTCATTTCACCTGTATTTCCTTTCTGGAAAAACGTAAAACAAAGTGAAAGTGAAAGAGAATGCTTTCCAGGTGATGCACAACACGGCACAACCATTAGTTTCGAACAATCTCGAATTTTCATGGTTCCAAATTATCTTATTTTACCTGTATTTCCTTTCCGGAGAAACGTGAAGAGAAGTAAAAGTAGTAGAGAATTCTAATCAGGTGATGCACAACACGGCACAACCATTAGTTTCGAACAATCTCGGATTTTCATGGTTCCAAATTATCTCATTTCACCTGTATTCCCTTTTTGGAGGAACGTTAAACGAAGTGAAAGTGACAGAGAATGCTCTTCAGGTGATGCACAACACGGCACAACCATTAGTTTCGAACAATCTCGGATTTTCATGGTTCCAAATTATCTCATTTCACCTGTATTTCCTTTTTGGAAGAACGTAAAACGAAGTGAAAGTGACAGAGGATGCTTTTCAGGTGATGCACAACACGGCACAACCATTAGTTTCAAACAATCTCGGATTTTCATGATTCTAAATTATTTCATTTTACCTGTATTTCCTTTCCGGAGAAACGTGAAACGAAGTCAAAGTAGTAGAGAATGCTAATCAGGTGATGCACAACACGGCACAACCATTAGTTTCGAACAATCTCGGATTTTCATGGTTCCAAATTATCTCATTTTACCTCCATTTCCTGTTCGGAAGAACGTAAAACAAAGTGAAAGTGTGAGAGAATGCTCTCCAGGTGATGCACAACACGGCACAACCATTAGTTTCAAACAATCTCGGATTTTCATGATTCTAAATTATTTCATTTTACCTGTATTTCCTTTCCGGAGAAACGTGAAACGAAGTAAAAGTAGTAGAGAATGCTAATCAGGTGATGCACAACACGGCACAACTATTAGTTTCGAACAATCTCGGATTTTCATGGTTCCAAATTATCTCATTTCACCTGTATTTCCTTTCTGGAAAAACGTAAAACAAAGTGAAAGTGAAAGAGAATGCTTTCCAGGTGATGCACAACACGGCACAACCATTAGTTTCGAACAATCTCGAATTTTCATGGTTCCAAATTATCTCATTTTACCTGTATTTCCTTTCCGGAGAAACGTGAAACGAAGTAAAAGTAGTAGAGAATGCTAATCAGGTGATGCACAACACGGCACAACCATTAGTTTCGAACAATCTCGGATTTTCATGGTTCCAAATTATCTCATTTCACCTGTATTCCCTTTTTGGAGGAACGTAAAACGAAGTGAAAGTGACAGAGAATGCTCTTCAGGTGATGCACAACACGGCACAACCATTAGTTTCGAACAATCTCGGATTTTCATGGTTCCAAATTATCTCATTTCACCTGTATTTCCTTTTTGGAAGAACGTAAAACGAAGTGAAAGTGACAGAGGATGCTCTTCAGGTGATGCACAACACGGCACAACCATTAGTTTCAAACAATCTCGGATTTTCATGATTCTAAATTATTTCATTTTACCTGTATTTCCTTTCCGGAGAAACGTGAAACGAAGTCAAAGTAGTAGAGAATGCTAATCAGGTGATGCACAACACGGCACAACCATTAGTTTCGAACAATCTCGGATTTTCATGGTTCCAAATTATCTCATTTTACCTCCATTTCCTGTTCGGAAGAACGTAAAACAAAGTGAAAGTGTGAGAGAATGCTCTCCAGGTGATGCACAACACGGCACAACCATTAGTTTCAAACAATCTCGGATTTTCATGATTCTAAATTATTTCATTTTACCTGTATTTCCTTTCCGGAGAAACGTGAAACGAAGTAAAAGTAGTAGAGAATGCTAATCAGGTGATGCACAACACGGCACAACCATTAGTTTCGAACAATCTCGGATTTTCATGGTTCCAAATTATCTCATTTCACCTGTATTCCCTTTTTGGAGGAACGTAAAACGAAGTGAAAGTGACAGAGAATGCTCTCCAGGTGATGCACAACACGGCACAACCATTAGTTTCAAACAATCTCGGATTTTCATGATTCTAAATTATTTCATTTTACCTGTATTTCCTTTCCGGAGAAACGTGAAACGAAGTAAAAGTAGTAGAGAATGCTAATCAGGTGATGCACAACACGGCACAACCATTAGTTTCGAACAATCTCGGATTTTCATGGTTCCAAATTATCTCATTTCACCTGTATTCCCTTTTTGGAGGAACGTAAAACGAAGTGAAAGTGACAGAGAATGCTCTCCAGGTGATGCACAACACGGCACAACCATTAGTTTCAAACAATCTCGGATTTTCATGATTCTAAATTATTTCATTTTACCTGTATTTCCTTTCCGGAGAAACGTGAAACGAAGTAAAAGTAGTAGAGAATGCTAATCAGGTGATGCACAACACGGCACAACCATTAGTTTCGAACAATCTCGGATTTTCATGGTTCCAAATTATCTCATTTTACCTCCATTTCCTGTTCGGAAGAACGTAAAACAAAGTGAAAGTGACAGAGAATGCTCTTCAGGTGATGCACAACACGGCACAACCATTAGTTTCGAACAATCTCGGATTTTCATGGTTCCAAATTATCTCATTTCACCTGTATTTCCTTTCCGGAGAAACGTGAAACGAAGTAAAAGTAGTAGAGAATGCTAATCAGGTGATGCACAACACGGCACAACCATTAGTTTCAAACAATCTCGGATTTTCATGATTCTAAATTATTTCATTTTACCTGTATTTCCTTTCCGGAGAAACGTGAAACGAAGTAAAAGTAGTAGAGAATGCTAATCAGGTGATGCACAACACGGCACAACCATTAGTTTCGAACAATCTCGGATTTTCATGGTTCCAAATTATCTCATTTTACCTCCATTTCCTGTTCGGAAGAACGTAAAACAAAGTGAAAGTGTGAGAGAATGCTCTCCAGGTGATGCACAACACGGCACAATCATTAGTTTCGAACAATCTCGGATTTTCATGGTTCCAAATTATTTCATTTTACCTGTATTTCCTTTCCGGAGAAACGTGAAACGAAGTGAAAGTGACAGAGAATGCTCTTCAGGTGATGCACAACACGGCACAACCATCAGTTTCGAACAATCTCGGATTTTCATAGTTCCAAATTATCTCATTTCACCTGTATTTCCTTTCCGGAGAAACGTGAAACGAAGTAAAAGTAGTAGAGAATGCTAATCAGGTGATGCACAACACGGCACAACCATTAGTTTCGAACAATCTCGGATTTTCATGGTTCCAAATTATCTCATTTCACCTGTATTCCCTTTTTGGAGGAACGTAAAACGAAGTGAAAGTGACAGAGAATGCTCTTCAGGTGATGCACAACACGGCACAACCATTAGTTTCGAACAATCTCGGATTTTCATGGTTCCAAATTATCTCATTTCACCTGTATTTCCTTTTCGGAAGAACGTAAAACGAAGTGAAAGAGACAGAGAATGCTCTTCAGGTGATGCACAACACGGCACAACCATTAGTTTCAAACAATCTCGGATTTTCATGATTCTAAATTATTTCATTTTACCTGTATTTCCTTTCCGGAGAAACGTGAAACGAAGTAAAAGTAGTAGAGAATGCTAATCAGGTGATGCACAACACGGCACAACCATTAGTTTCGAACAATCTCGGATTTTCATGGTTCCAAATTATCTCATTTTACCTGTATTTCCTTTCCGGAGAAACGTGAAACGAAGTAAAAGTAGTAAAGAATGCTAATCAGGTGATGCACAACACGGCACAATCATTAGTTTCGAACAATCTCGGATTTTCATGGTTCCAAATTATCTCATTTCACCTGTATTCCCTTTTTGGAGGAACGTAAAACGAAGTGAAAGTGACAGAGAATGCTCTCCAGGTGATGCACAACACGGCACAACCATTAGTTTCAAACAATCTCGGATTTTCATGATTCTAAATTATTTCATTTTACCTGTATTTCCTTTCCGGAGAAACGTGAAACGAAGTAAAAGTAGTAGAGAATGCTAATCAGGTGATGCACAACACGGCACAACCATTAGTTTCGAACAATCTCGGATTTTCATGGTTCCAAATTATCTCATTTTACCTCCATTTCCTGTTCGGAAGAACGTAAAACAAAGTGAAAGTGACAGAGAATGCTCTTCAGGTGATGCACAACACGGCACAACCATTAGTTTCGAACAATCTCGGATTTTCATGGTTCCAAATTATCTCATTTCACCTGTATTTCCTTTCCGGAGAAACGTGAAACGAAGTAAAAGTAGTAGAGAATGCTAATCAGGTGATGCACAACACGGCACAACCATTAGTTTCAAACAATCTCGGATTTTCATGATTCTAAATTATTTCATTTTACCTGTATTTCCTTTCCGGAGAAACGTGAAACGAAGTAAAAGTAGTAGAGAATGCTAATCAGGTGATGCACAACACGGCACAACCATTAGTTTCGAACAATCTCGGATTTTCATGGTTCCAAATTATCTCATTTTACCTCCATTTCCTGTTCGGAAGAACGTAAAACAAAGTGAAAGTGTGAGAGAATGCTCTCCAGGTGATGCACAACACGGCACAATCATTAGTTTCGAACAATCTCGGATTTTCATGGTTCCAAATTATTTCATTTTACCTGTATTTCCTTTCCGGAGAAACGTGAAACGAAGTGAAAGTGACAGAGAATGCTCTTCAGGTGATGCACAACACGGCACAACCATCAGTTTCGAACAATCTCGGATTTTCATAGTTCCAAATTATCTCATTTCACCTGTATTTCCTTTCCGGAGAAACGTGAAACGAAGTAAAAGTAGTAGAGAATGCTAATCAGGTGATGCACAACACGGCACAACCATTAGTTTCGAACAATCTCGGATTTTCATGGTTCCAAATTATCTCATTTCACCTGTATTCCCTTTTTGGAGGAACGTAAAACGAAGTGAAAGTGACAGAGAATGCTCTTCAGGTGATGCACAACACGGCACAACCATTAGTTTCGAACAATCTCGGATTTTCATGGTTCCAAATTATCTCATTTCACCTGTATTTCCTTTTCGGAAGAACGTAAAACGAAGTGAAAGAGACAGAGAATGCTCTTCAGGTGATGCACAACACGGCACAACCATTAGTTTCAAACAATCTCGGATTTTCATGATTCTAAATTATTTCATTTTACCTGTATTTCCTTTCCGGAGAAACGTGAAACGAAGTAAAAGTAGTAGAGAATGCTAATCAGGTGATGCACAACACGGCACAACCATTAGTTTCGAACAATCTCGGATTTTCATGGTTCCAAATTATCTCATTTTACCTGTATTTCCTTTCCGGAGAAACGTGAAACGAAGTAAAAGTAGTAAAGAATGCTAATCAGGTGATGCACAACACGGCACAATCATTAGTTTCGAACAATCTCGGATTTTCATGGTTCCAAATTATTTCATTTTACCTGTATTTCCTTTCCGGAGAAACGTGAAACGAAGTAAAAGTAGTAGAGAATGCTAATCAGGTGATGCACAACACGGCACAACCATTAGTTTCGAACAATCTCGGATTTTCATGGTTCCAAATTATCTCATTTTACCTCCATTTCCTGTTCGGAAGAACGTAAAACAAAGTGAAAGTGTGGGAGAATGCTCTCCAGGTGATGCACAACACGGCACAATCATTAGTTTCGAACAATCTCGGATTTTCATGGTTCCAAATTATTTCATTTTACCTGTATTTCCTTTCCGGAGAAACGTGAAACGAAGTGAAAGTGACAGAGAATGCTCTTCAGGTGATGCACAACACGGCACAACCATCAGTTTCGAACAATCTCGGATTTTCATAGTTCCAAATTATCTCATTTCACCTGTATTTCCTTTCCGGAGAAACGTGAAACGAAGTAAAAGTAGTAGAGAATGCTAATCAGGTGATGCACAACACGGCACAACCATTAGTTTCGAACAATCTCGGATTTTCATGGTTCCAAATTATCTCATTTCACCTGTATTCCCTTTTTGGAGGAACGTAAAACGAAGTGAAAGTGACAGAGAATGCTCTTCAGGTGATGCACAACACGGCACAACCATTAGTTTCGAACAATCTCGGATTTTCATGGTTCCAAATTATCTCATTTCACCTGTATTTCCTTTTCGGAAGAACGTAAAACGAAGTGAAAGAGACAGAGAATGCTCTTCAGGTGATGCACAACACGGCACAACCATTAGTTTCAAACAATCTCGGATTTTCATGATTCTAAATTATTTCATTTTACCTGTATTTCCTTTCCGGAGAAACGTGAAACGAAGTAAAAGTAGTAGAGAATGCTAATCAGGTGATGCACAACACGGCACAACCATTAGTTTCGAACAATCTCGGATTTTCATGGTTCCAAATTATCTCATTTTACCTGTATTTCCTTTCCGGAGAAACGTGAAACGAAGTAAAAGTAGTAAAGAATGCTAATCAGGTGATGCACAACACGGCACAACCATTAGTTTCGAACAATCTCGGATTTTCATGGTTCCAAATTATCTCATTTTACCTCCATTTCCTGTTCGGTAGAACGTAAAACAAAGTGAAAGTGTGAGAGAATGCTCTCCAGGTGATGCACAACACGGCACAATCATTAGTTTCGAACAATCTCGGATTTTCATGGTTTCAAATTATTTCATTTTACCTGTATTTCCTTTCCGGAGAAACGTGAAACGAAGTGAAAGTGACAGAGAATGCTCTTCAGGTGATGCACAACACGGCACAACCATTAGTTTCGAACAATCTCGGATTTTCATGGTTCCAAATTATCTCATTTCACCTGTATTTCCTTTCCGGAGAAACGTAAAACGAAGTAAAAGTAGTAGAGAATGCTAATCAGGTGATGCACAACACGGCACAACCATTAGTTTCGAACAATCTCGGATTTTCATGGTTCCAAATTATCTCATTTCACCTGTATTTCCTTTTTGGAAGAACGTTAAACGAAGTGAAAGTGACAGAGAATGCTCTTCAGGTGATGCACAACACGGCACAACCATTAGTTTCAAACAATCTCGGATTTTCATGATTCTAAATTATTTCATTTTACCTGTATTTCCTTTCCGGAGAAACGTGAAACGAAGTCAAAGTAGTAGAGAATGCTAATCAGGTGATGCACAACACAGCACAACCATTAGTTTCGAACAATCTCGGATTTTCATGGTTCCGAATTATCTCATTTTACCTCCATTTCCTGTTCGAAAGAACGTAAAACAAAGTGAAAGTGTGAGAGAATGCTCTCCAGGTGATGCACAACACGGCACAACCATTAGTTTCGAACAATCTCGTATTTTCATGGTTCCAAATTATCTCATTTTACCTCCATTTCCTGTTCGGAAGAACGTAAAACAAAGTGAAAGTGTGAGAGAATGCTCTCCAGGTGATGCACAACACGGCACAATCATTAGTTTCGAACAATCTCGGATTTTCATGGTTCCAAATTATTTCATTTTACCTGTATTTCCTTTCCGGAGAAACGTGAAACGAAGTGAAAGCAACAGAGAATGCTCTTCAGGTGATGCACAACACGGCACAACCATTAGTTTCGAACAATCTCGGATTTTCATGGTTCCAAATTATCTCATTTCACCTGTATTTCCTTTCCGGAGAAACGTGAAACGAAGTAAAAGTAGTAGAGAATGCTAATCAGGTGATGCACAACACGGCACAACCATTAGTTTCGAACAATCTCGGATTTTCATGGTTTCAAATTATCTCATTTCACCTGTATTTCCTTTTTGGAAGAACGTAAAACGAAGTGAAAGTGACAGAGAATGCTCTTCAGGTGATGCACAACACGGCACAACCATTAGTTTCCAACAATCTCGGATTTTCATGGTTCCAAATTATTTCATTTTACCTGTATTTCCTTTCCGGAGAAACGTGAAACGTAGTAAAAGTAGTAGAGAATGCTAATCAGGTGATGCACAACACGGCACAACCATTAGTTTCGAACAATCTCGGATTTTCATGGTTCCAAATTATCTCATTTCACCTGTATTTCCTTTTTAGAAGAACGTAAAACCAAGTGAAAGTGACAGAGAATGCTCCTCAGGTGATGCACAACACGGCACAACCATTAGTGTCGAACAATCTCGGATTTTCATGGTTCCAAATTATCTCATTTTACCTGTATTTCCTTTTTGGAAGAACGTGAAACGAAGTGAGAGTGACAGAGAATGCTAATCAGGTGATGCACAACACCGCACAACCATGAGTTTCGAACAATCTCGGATTTTCATGGTCCCAAATTATCTTATTTTGCCTGTATTTCCTTGTCGAGAAATCGTGAAACAAAGTGAAAGTGAAAGAGAATGCTCTTCAGGTGATGCACAACACGGCACAACCATTAGTTTCGAACAATCTCGGATTTTCATGGTTCCAAATTATCTCATTTTACCTGTATTTCCTTTTTGGAAGAACGTGAAACGAAGTGAAAGTGACAGAGAATGCTAATCAGGTGATGCACAACACGGCACAACCATGAGTTTCGAACAGGCTCGGATTTTCATGGTCCCAAATTATCTTATTTTGCCTGTATTTCCTTCTCGAGAAATCGTGAAACAAAGTGAAAGTGAAAGAGAATGCTTTCCAGGTGATGCACAACACGGCACAACTATTAGTTTCGAACAATCTCGGATTTTCATGGTTCCAAATTATCTCATTTTACCTGCATTTCCTTTTTGGAAGAACGTGAAACGAAGTGAAAGTGACAGAGAATGCTCTTCAGGTGATACACAACACGGCACAACCATTAGTTTCGAACAATCTCGGATTTTCATGGTTCCAAATTATCTCATTTCACCTGTATTTCCTTTCTGGAAAAACGTAAAACAAAGTGAAAGTGAAAGAGAATGCTTTCCAGGTGATGCACAACACGGCACAACCATTAGTTTCGAACAATCTCGAATTTTCATGGTTCCAAATTATCTCATTTTACCTGTATTTTCTTTCCGGAGAAACGTGAAACGAAGTAAAAGTAGTAGAGAATGCTAATCAGGTGATGCACAACACGGCACAACCATTAGTTTCGAACAATCTCGGATTTTCATGGTTCCAAATTATCTCATTTTACCTCCATTTCCTGTTCGGAAGAACGTAAAACAAAGTGAAAGTGACAGAGAATGCTCTTCAGGTGATGCACAACACGGCACAACCATTAGTTTCGAACAATCTCGGATTTTCATGGTTCCAAATTATCTCATTTCACCTGTATTTCCTTTCCGGAGAAACGTGAAACGAAGTAAAAGTAGTAGAGAATGCTAATCAGGTGATGCACAACACGGCACAACCATTAGTTCGAACAATCTCGGATTTTCATGTTTTCAAATTATCTCATTTCACCTGTATTTCCTTTTTGGAAGAACGTGAAACGAAGTAAAAGTAGTAAAGAATGCTAATCAGGTAATGCACAACACGGCACAACCATTAGTTTCGAACAATCTCGAATTTTCATGGTTCCAAATTATCTCATTTTACCTGCATTTCCTGTTCGGAAGAACGTGAAACAAAGTGAAAGTGTGAGAGAATGCTCTCCAGGTGATGCACAACAGGGCACAATCATTAGTTTCGAACAATCTCGGATTTTCATGGTTCCAAATTATTTCATTTTACCTGTATTTCCTTTCCGGAGAAACGTGAAACGAAGTGAAAGTGACAGAGAATGCTCTTCAGGTGATGCACAACACGGCACAACCATTAGTTTCGAACAATTTCGGATTTTCATGGTTCCAAATTATCTCATTTCACCCGTATTTCCTTTTTGGAAGAACGTAAAACGAAGTGAAAGTGACAGAGAATGCTCTCCAGGTGATGCACAATACGGCACAATCATTAGTTTCGAACAATCTCGGATTTTCATGGTTCCAAATTATTTCATTTCATCTGTATTTCCTTTTTGGAAGAACGTGAAACAAAGTGAAAGTAGTAGAGAATGCTAATCAGGTGATGCACAACACGGCACAACCATTAGTTTCGAACAATCTCGGATTTTCATGGTTCCAAATTATCTCATTTCACCTGTATTCCCTTTTTGGAAGAACGTAAAACGAAGTGAAAGTGACAGAGAATGCTCTTCAGGTGATGCACAACACGGCACAACCATTAGTTTCGAACAATCTCGGATTTTCATGGTTCCAAATTATCTCATTTCACCTGTATTTCCTCTTTGGAAGAACGTAAAACGAAGTGAAAGTGACAGAGAATGCTCCTCAGGTGATGCACAACACGGCACAACCATTAGTTTCAAACAATCTCGGATTTTCATGGTTCCAAATTATTTCATTTGACCTGTATTTCCTTTCCGGAGAAACGTGAAACGTAGTAAAAGTAGTAGAGAATGCTAATCAGGTGATGCACAACACGGCACAACCATTGGTTTCGAACAATCTCGGATTTTCATGGTTCCAAATTATCTCATTTCACCTGTATTCCCTTTTTGGAAGAACGTAAAACGAAGTAAAAGTGACGGAGAATGCTCTTCAGGTGATGCACAACACGGCACAACCATTAGTTTCGAACAATCTCGGATTTTCATGGTTCCAAATTATCTCATTTCACCTGTATTTCCTTTCTGGAAAAACGTAAAACAAAGTGAAAGTGAAAGAGAATGCTTTCCAGGTGATGCACAACACGGCACAACCATTAGTTTCGAACAATCTCGAATTTTCATGGTTCCAAATTATCTCATTTTACCTGTATTTCCTTTCCGGAGAAACGTGAAACGAAGTAAAAGTAGTAGAGAATGCTAATCAGGTGATGCACAACACGGCACAACCATTAGTTTCGAACAATCTCGGATTTTCATGGTTCCAAATTATCTCATTTCACCTGTATTCCTTTTTTGGAGGAACGTAAAACGAAGTGAAAGTGACAGAGAATGCTCTTCAGGTGATGCACAACACGGCACAACCATTAGTTTCGAACAATCTCGGATTTTCATGATTCCAAATTATCTCATTTTACCTGTATTTCCTTTCCGGAGAAACGTGAAACGAAGTAAAAGTAGTAGAGAATGCTAATCAGGTGATGCACAACACGGCACAACCATTAGTTCCGAACAATCTCGGATTTTCATGTTTTCAAATTATCTCATTTCACCTGTATTTCCTTTTTGGAAGAACGTAAAATGAAGTGAAAGTGACAGAGAATGCTCTTCAGGTGATGCACAACACGGCACAACCATTAGTTCCGAACAATCTCGGATTTTCATGGTTCCAAATTATCTCATTTCACCTGTATTTCCTTTTTGGAAGAACGTAAAACGAAGTGAAAGTGACAGAGAATGCTCTTCAGGTGATGCACAACACGGCACAACCATTAGTTTCGAACAATCTCGGATTTTCATGGTTCCAAATTATCTCATTTCACCTGTATTTCCTTTTTGGAAGGACGTAAAACGAAGTGAAAGTGACAGAGAATGCTCTTCAGGTGATGCACAACACGGCACAACCATTAGTTTCGAACAATCTCGGATTTTCATGGTTCCAAATTATCTCATTTCACCTGTATTTCCTTTTTGGAAGAACGTAAAACGAAGTGAAAGTGACAGAGAATGCTCTTCAGGTGATGCACAACACGGCACAACCATTAGTTTCGAACAATCTCAGATTTGCATGGTTCCAAATTATCTTATTTCACTTGTATTTCCTTTTTGGAAGAACGTAAAACGAAGTGAAAGTGACAGAGAATGCTCCTCAGGTGATGCACAACACGGCACAACCATAAGTTTCGAACAATCTCGGATTTTCATGGTTCCAAATTATCTCATTTCACCTGTATTTCCTTTTTGGAAGAACGTAAAACGAAGTGAAAGTGACAGAGAATGCTCTTCAGGTGATGCACAACACGGCACAACCATTAGTTTCGAACAATCTCGGATTTTCATGGTTCCAAATTATCTCATTTCACCTGTATTTCCTTTTTGGAAGGACGTAAAACGAAGTGAAAGTGACAGAGAATGCTCTTCAGGTGATGCACAACACGGCACAACCATTAGTTTCGAACAATCTCGGATTTTCATGGTTCCAAATTATCTCATTTCACCTGTATTTCCTTTTTGGAAGAACGTAAAACGAAGTGAAAGTGACAGAGAATGCTCTTCAGGTGATGCACAACACGGCACAACCATTAGTTTCGAACAATCTCAGATTTGCATGGTTCCAAATTATCTTATTTCACCTGTATTTCCTTTTTGGAAGAACGTAAAACGAAGTGAAAGTGACAGAGAATGCTCCTCAGGTGATGCACAACACGGCACAACCATAAGTTTCGAACAATTTCGGATTTTCATGGTTCCAAATTATCTCATTTCACCTGTATTTCCTTTTTGGAAGAACGTAAAACGAAGTGAAAGTGACAGAGAATGCTCTTCAGGTGATGCACAACACGGCACAACCATTAGTTTCGAACAATCTCGGATTTTCATGGTTCCAAATTATCTCATTTCACCTGTATTTCCTTTTTGGAAGAACGTGAAACGAAGTGAGAGTGACAGAGAATGCTAATCAGGTGATGCACAACACGGCACAACCATGAGTTTCGAACAATCTCGGATTTTCATGGTCCCAAATTATCTTATTTTGCCTGTATTTCCTTGTCGAGAAATCGTGAAACAAAGTGAAAGTGAAAGAGAATGCTCTTCAGGTGATGCACAACACGGCACAACCATTAGTTTCGAACAATCTCGGATTTTCATGGTTCCAAATTATCTCATTTCACCTGTATTTCCTTTCTGGAAAAACGTAAAACAAAGTGAAAGTGAAAGAGAATGCTTGCCAGGTGATGCACAACACGGCACAACCATTAGTTTCGAACAATCTCGAATTTTCATGGTTCCAAATTATCTCATTTTACCTGTATTTCCTTTCCGGAGAAACGTGAAACGAAGTAAAAGTAGTAGAGAATGCTAATCAGGTGATGCACAACACGGCACAACCATTAGTTTCGAACAATCTCGGATTTTCATGGTTCCAAATTATCTCATTTCACCTGTATTCCCTTTTTGGAGGAACGTAAAACGAAGTGAAAGTGACAGAGAATGCTCTTCAGGTGATGCACAACACGGCACAACCATTAGTTTCGAACAATCTCGGATTTTCATGGTTCCAAATTATCTCATTTCACCTGTATTTCCTTTTTGGAAGAACGTAAAACGAAGTGAAAGTGACAGAGAATGCTCCTCAGGTGATGCACAACACGGCACAACCATTAGTGTCGAACAATCTCGGATTTTCATGGTTCCAAATTATCTCATTTTACCTGTATTTCCTTTTTGGAAGAACGTGAAACGAAGTGAGAGTGACAGAGAATGCTAATCAGGTGATGCACAACACGGCACAACCATGAGTTTCGAACAATCTCGGATTTTCATGGTCCCAAATTATCTTATTTTGCCTGTATTTCCTTGTCGAGAAATCGTGAAACAAAGTGAAAGTGAAAGAGAATGCTCTTCAGGTGATGCACAACACGGCACAACCATTAGTTTCGAACAATCTCGGATTTTCATGGTTCCGAATTATCTCATTTTACCTCCATTTCCTGTTCGGAAGAACGTAAAACAAAGTGAAAGTGTGAGAGAATGCTCTCCAGGTGATGCACAACACGGCACAACCATTAGTTTCAAACAATCTCGGATTTTCATGATTCCAAATTATTTCATTTTACCTGTATTTCCTTTCCGGAGAAACGTGAAACGAAGTAAAAGTAGTAGAGAATGCTAATCAGGTGATGCACAACACGGCACAACCATTAGTTTCGAACAATCTCGGATTTTCATGGTTCCAAATTATCTCATTTTACCTCCATTTCCTGTTCGGAAGAACGTAAAACAAAGTGAAAGTGACAGAGAATGCTCTTCAGGTGATGCACAACACGGCACAACCATTAGTTTCGAACAATCTCGGATTTTCATGGTTCCAGATTATCTCATTTCACCTGTATTTTCTTTCCGGAGAGACGTGAAACGAAGTAAAAGTAGTAGAGAATGCTAATCAGGTGATGCACAACACGGCACAACCATTAGTTTCGAACAATCTCGGATTTTCATGTTTTCAAATTATCTCATTTCACCTGTATTTCCTTTTTGGAAGAACGTGAAACGAAGTAAAAGTAGTAAAGAATGCTAATCAGGTAATGCACAACACGGCACAACCATTAGTTTCGAACAATCTCGGATTTTCATGGTTCCAAATTATCTCATTTTACCTGCATTTTCTGTTCGGAAGAACGTAAAACAAAGTGAAAGTGTAAGAGAATGCTCTCCAGGTGATGCACAACACGGCACAATCATTAGTTTCGAACAATCTCGGATTTTCATGGTTCCAAATTATTTCATTTTACCTGTATTTCCTTTCCGGAGAAACGTGAAACGAAGTGAAAGTGACAGAGAATGCTCTTCAGGTGATGCACAACACGGCACAACCATTAGTTTCGAACAATTTCGGATTTTCATGGTTCCAAATTATCTCATTTCACCCGTATTTCCTTTCTGGAAGAACGTAAAACGAAGTGAAAGTGACAGAGAATGCTCTCCAGGTGATGCACAACACGGCACAATCATTAGTTTCGAACAATCTCGGATTTTCATGGTTCCAAATTATTTCATTTCATCTGTATTTCCTTTTAGGAAGAACGTGAAACGAAGTGAAAGTAGTAGAGAATGCTAATCAGGTGATGCACAACACGGCACAACCATTAGTTTCGAACAATCTCGGATTTTCATGGTTCCAAATTATCTCATTTCACCTGTATTCCCTTTTTGGAAGAACGTAAAACGAAGTGAAAGTGACGGAGAATGCTCTTCAGGTGATGCACAACACGGCACAACCATTAGTTTCGAACAATCTCGGATTTTCATGGTTCTAAATTATCTCATTTCACCTGTATTTCCTTTCTGGAAGAACGTAAAACAAAGTGAAAGTGAAAGAGAATGCTTTCCAGGTGATGCACAACACGGCACAACCATTAGTTTCGAACAATCTCGAATTTTCATGGTTCCAAATTATCTCATTTTACCTGTATTTCCTTTCCGGAGAAACGTGAAACGAAGTAAAAGTAGTAGAGAATGCTAATCAGGTGATGCACAACACGGCACAACCATTAGTTTCGAACAATCTCGGATTTTCATGGTTCCAAATTATCTCATTTCACCTGTATTCCCTTTTTGGAGGAACGTGAAACGAAGTGAAAGTGACAGAGAATGCTCTTCAGGTGATGCACAACACGGCACAACCATTAGTTTCGAACAATCTCGGATTTTCATGATTCCAAATTATCTCATTTTACCTGTATTTCCTTTCCGGAGGAACGTGAAACGAAGTAAAAGTAGTAGAGAATGCTAATCAGGTGATGCACAACACGGCACAACCATTAGTTCCGAACAATCTCGGATTTTCATGTTTTCAAATTATCTCATTTCACCTGTATTTCCTTTTTGGAAGAACGTAAAATGAAGTGAAAGTGACAGAGAATGCTCTTCAGGTGATGCACAACACGGCACAACCATTAGTTCCGAACAATCTCGGATTTTCATGGTTCCAAATTATCTCATTTCACCTGTATTTCCTTTTTGGAAGAACGTAAAACGAAGTGAAAGTGACAGAGAATGCTCTTCAGGTGATGCACAACACGGCACAACCATTAGTTTCGAACAATCTCAGATTTGCATGGTTCCAAATTATCTTATTTCACCTGTATTTCCTTTTTGGAAGAACGTAAAACGAAGTGAAAGTGACAGAGAATGCTCCTCAGGTGATGCACAACACGGCACAACCATAAGTTTCGAACAATTTCGGATTTTCATGGTTCCAAATTATCTCATTTCACCTGTATTTCCTTTTTGGAAGAACGTAAAACGAAGTGAAAGTGACAGAGAATGCTCTTCAGGTGATGCACAACACGGCACAACCATTAGTTTCGAACAATCTCGGATTTTCATGGTTCCAAATTATCTCATTTCACCTGTATTTCCTTTTTGGAAGAACGTGAAACGAAGTGAGAGTGACAGAGAATGCTAATCAGGTGATGCACAACACGGCACAACCATGAGTTTCGAACAATCTCGGATTTTCATGGTCCCAAATTATCTTATTTTGCCTGTATTTCCTTGTCGAGAAATCGTGAAACAAAGTGAAAGTGAAAGAGAATGCTCTTCAGGTGATGCACAACACGGCACAACCATTAGTTTCGAACAATCTCGGATTTTCATGGTTCCAAATTATCTCATTTCACCTGTATTTCCTTTCTGGAAAAACGTAAAACAAAGTGAAAGTGAAAGAGAATGCTTGCCAGGTGATGCACAACACGGCACAACCATTAGTTTCGAACAATCTCGAATTTTCATGGTTCCAAATTATCTCATTTTACCTGTATTTCCTTTCCGGAGAAACGTGAAACGAAGTAAAAGTAGTAGAGAATGCTAATCAGGTGATGCACAACACGGCACAACCATTAGTTTCGAACAATCTCGGATTTTCATGGTTCCAAATTATCTCATTTCACCTGTATTCCCTTTTTGGAGGAACGTAAAACGAAGTGAAAGTGACAGAGAATGCTCTTCAGGTGATGCACAACACGGCACAACCATTAGTTTCGAACAATCTCGGATTTTCATGGTTCCAAATTATCTCATTTCACCTGTATTTCCTTTTTGGAAGAACGTAAAACGAAGTGAAAGTGACAGAGAATGCTCCTCAGGTGATGCACAACACGGCACAACCATTAGTGTCGAACAATCTCGGATTTTCATGGTTCCAAATTATCTCATTTTACCTGTATTTCCTTTTTGGAAGAACGTGAAACGAAGTGAGAGTGACAGAGAATGCTAATCAGGTGATGCACAACACGGCACAACCATGAGTTTCGAACAATCTCGGATTTTCATGGTCCCAAATTATCTTATTTTGCCTGTATTTCCTTGTCGAGAAATCGTGAAACAAAGTGAAAGTGAAAGAGAATGCTCTTCAGGTGATGCACAACACGGCACAACCATTAGTTTCGAACAATCTCGGATTTTCATGGTTCCGAATTATCTCATTTTACCTCCATTTCCTGTTCGGAAGAACGTAAAACAAAGTGAAAGTGTGAGAGAATGCTCTCCAGGTGATGCACAACACGGCACAACCATTAGTTTCAAACAATCTCGGATTTTCATGATTCCAAATTATTTCATTTTACCTGTATTTCCTTTCCGGAGAAACGTGAAACGAAGTAAAAGTAGTAGAGAATGCTAATCAGGTGATGCACAACACGGCACAACCATTAGTTTCGAACAATCTCGGATTTTCATGGTTCCAAATTATCTCATTTTACCTCCATTTCCTGTTCGGAAGAACGTAAAACAAAGTGAAAGTGACAGAGAATGCTCTTCAGGTGATGCACAACACGGCACAACCATTAGTTTCGAACAATCTCGGATTTTCATGGTTCCAGATTATCTCATTTCACCTGTATTTTCTTTCCGGAGAGACGTGAAACGAAGTAAAAGTAGTAGAGAATGCTAATCAGGTGATGCACAACACGGCACAACCATTAGTTTCGAACAATCTCGGATTTTCATGTTTTCAAATTATCTCATTTCACCTGTATTTCCTTTTTGGAAGAACGTGAAACGAAGTAAAAGTAGTAAAGAATGCTAATCAGGTAATGCACAACACGGCACAACCATTAGTTTCGAACAATCTCGGATTTTCATGGTTCCAAATTATCTCATTTTACCTGCATTTTCTGTTCGGAAGAACGTAAAACAAAGTGAAAGTGTAAGAGAATGCTCTCCAGGTGATGCACAACACGGCACAATCATTAGTTTCGAACAATCTCGGATTTTCATGGTTCCAAATTATTTCATTTTACCTGTATTTCCTTTCCGGAGAAACGTGAAACGAAGTGAAAGTGACAGAGAATGCTCTTCAGGTGATGCACAACACGGCACAACCATTAGTTTCGAACAATTTCGGATTTTCATGGTTCCAAATTATCTCATTTCACCCGTATTTCCTTTCTGGAAGAACGTAAAACGAAGTGAAAGTGACAGAGAATGCTCTCCAGGTGATGCACAACACGGCACAATCATTAGTTTCGAACAATCTCGGATTTTCATGGTTCCAAATTATTTCATTTCATCTGTATTTCCTTTTAGGAAGAACGTGAAACGAAGTGAAAGTAGTAGAGAATGCTAATCAGGTGATGCACAACACGGCACAACCATTAGTTTCGAACAATCTCGGATTTTCATGGTTCCAAATTATCTCATTTCACCTGTATTCCCTTTTTGGAAGAACGTAAAACGAAGTGAAAGTGACGGAGAATGCTCTTCAGGTGATGCACAACACGGCACAACCATTAGTTTCGAACAATCTCGGATTTTCATGGTTCTAAATTATCTCATTTCACCTGTATTTCCTTTCTGGAAGAACGTAAAACAAAGTGAAAGTGAAAGAGAATGCTTTCCAGGTGATGCACAACACGGCACAACCATTAGTTTCGAACAATCTCGAATTTTCATGGTTCCAAATTATCTCATTTTACCTGTATTTCCTTTCCGGAGAAACGTGAAACGAAGTAAAAGTAGTAGAGAATGCTAATCAGGTGATGCACAACACGGCACAACCATTAGTTTCGAACAATCTCGGATTTTCATGGTTCCAAATTATCTCATTTCACCTGTATTCCCTTTTTGGAGGAACGTGAAACGAAGTGAAAGTGACAGAGAATGCTCTTCAGGTGATGCACAACACGGCACAACCATTAGTTTCGAACAATCTCGGATTTTCATGATTCCAAATTATCTCATTTTACCTGTATTTCCTTTCCGGAGGAACGTGAAACGAAGTAAAAGTAGTAGAGAATGCTAATCAGGTGATGCACAACACGGCACAACCATTAGTTCCGAACAATCTCGGATTTTCATGTTTTCAAATTATCTCATTTCACCTGTATTTCCTTTTTGGAAGAACGTAAAATGAAGTGAAAGTGACAGAGAATGCTCTTCAGGTGATGCACAACACGGCACAACCATTAGTTCCGAACAATCTCGGATTTTCATGGTTCCAAATTATCTCATTTCACCTGTATTTCCTTTTTGGAAGAACGTAAAACGAAGTGAAAGTGACAGAGAATGCTCTTCAGGTGATGCACAACACGGCACAACCATTAGTTTCGAACAATCTCGGATTTTCATGGTTCCAAATTATCTCATTTCACCTGTATTTCTTTTTTGGAAGAACGTAAAACGAAGTGAAAGTGACAGAGAATGCTCTTCAGGTGATGCACAACACGGCACAACCATTAGTTTCGAACAATCTCAGATTTGCATGGTTCCAAATTATCTTATTTCACCTGTATTTCCTTTTTGGAAGAACGTAAAACGAAGTGAAAGTGACAGAGAATGCTCCTCAGGTGATGCACAACACGGCACAACCATAAGTTTCGAACAATCTCGGATTTTCATGGTTCCAAATTATCTCATTTCACCTGTATTTCCTTTTTGGAAGAACGTAAAACGAAGTGAAAGTGACAGAGAATGCTCTTCAGGTGATGCACAACACGGCACAACCATTAGTTTCGAACAATCTCGGATTTTCATGGTTCCAAATTATCTCATTTCACCTGTATTTCCTTTTTGGAAGGACGTAAAACGAAGTGAAAGTGACAGAGAATGCTCTTCAGGTGATGCACAACACGGCACAACCATTAGTTTCGAACAATCTCGGATTTTCATGGTTCCAAATTATCTCATTTCACCTGTATTTCCTTTTTGGAAGAACGTAAAACGAAGTGAAAGTGACAGAGAATGCTCTTCAGGTGATGCACAACACGGCACAACCATTAGTTTCGAACAATCTCAGATTTGCATGGTTCCAAATTATCTTATTTCACCTGTATTTCCTTTTTGGAAGAACGTAAAACGAAGTGAAAGTGACAGAGAATGCTCCTCAGGTGATGCACAACACGGCACAACCATAAGTTTCGAACAATTTCGGATTTTCATGGTTCCAAATTATCTCATTTCACCTGTATTTCCTTTTTGGAAGAACGTAAAACGAAGTGAAAGTGACAGAGAATGCTCTTCAGGTGATGCACAACACGGCACAACCATTAGTTTCGAACAATCTCGGATTTTCATGGTTCCAAATTATCTCATTTCACCTGTATTTCCTTTTCGGAAGAACGTAAAACGAAGTGAAAGAGACAGAGAATGCTCTTCAGGTGATGCACAACACGGCACAACCATTAGTTTCAAACAATCTCGGATTTTCATGATTCTAAATTATTTCATTTTACCTGTATTTCCTTTTCGGAGAAACGTGAAACGAAGTAAAAGTAGTAGAGAATGCTAATCAGGTGATGCACAACACGGCACAATCATGAGTTTCGAACAATCTCGGATTTTCATGGTTCCAAATTATCTCATTTTACCTGTATTTCCTTTCCGGAGAAACGTGAAACGAAGTAAAAGTAGTAAAGAATGCTAATCAGGTGATGCACAACACGGCACAACCATTAGTTTCGAACAATCTCGGATTTTCATGGTTCCAAATTATCTCATTTTACCTCCATTTCCTGTTCGGTAGAACGTAAAACAAAGTGAAAGTGTGAGAGATTGCTCTCCAGGTGATGCACAACACGGCACAATCATTAGTTTCGAACAATCTCGGATTTTCATGGTTTCAAATTATTTCATTTTACCTGTATTTCCTTTCCGGAGAAACGTGAAACGAAGTGAAAGTGACAGAGAATGCTCTTCAGGTGATGCACAACACGGCACAACCATTAGTTTCGAACAATCTCGGATTTTCATGGTTCCAAATTATCTCATTTCACCTGTATTTCCTTTCCGGAGAAACGTGAAACGAAGTAAAAGTAGTAGAGAATGCTAATCAGGTGATGCACAACACGGCACAACCATTAGTTTCGAACAATCTCGGATTTTCATGGTTCCAAATTATCTCATTTCACCTGTATTTCCTTTTTGGAAGAACGTTAAACGAAGTGAAAGTGACAGAGAATGCTCTTCAGGTGATGCACAACACGGCACAACCATTAGTTTCAAACAATCTCGGATTTTCATGATTCTAAATTATTTCATTTTACCTGTATTTCCTTTCCGGAGAAACGTGAAACGAAGTCAAAGTAGTAGAGAATGCTAATCAGGTGATGCACAACACAGCACAACCATTAGTTTCGAACAATCTCGGATTTTCATGGTTCCGAATTATCTCATTTTACCTCCATTTCCTGTTCGAAAGAACGTAAAACAAAGTGAAAGTGTGAGAGAATGCTCTCCAGGTGATGCACAACACGGCACAACCATTAGTTTCGAACAATCTCGTATTTTCATGGTTCCAAATTATCTCATTTTACCTCCATTTCCTGTTCGGAAGAACGTAAAACAAAGTGAAAGTGTGAGAGAATGCTCTCCAGGTGATGCACAACACGGCACAATCATTAGTTTCGAACAATCTCGGATTTTCATGGTTCCAAATTATTTCATTTTACCTGTATTTCCTTTCCGGAGAAACGTGAAACGAAGTAAAAGTAGTAGAGAATGCTAATCAGGTGATGCACAACACGGCACAACCATTAGTTTCGAACAATCTCGGATTTTCATGGTTTCAAATTATCTCATTTCACCTGTATTTCCTTTTTGGAAGAACGTAAAACGAAGTGAAAGTGACAGAGAATGCTCTTCAGGTGATGCACAACACGGCACAACCATTAGTTTCAAACAATCTCGGATTTTCATGGTTCCAAATTATTTCATTTTACCTGTATTTCCTTTCCGGAGAAACGTGAAACGTAGTAAAAGTAGTAGAGAATGCTAATCAGGTGATGCACAACACGGCACAACCATTAGTTTCGAACAATCTCGGATTTTCATGGTTCCAAATTATCTCATTTCACCTGTATTTCCTTTTTAGAAGAACGTAAAACCAAGTGAAAGTGACAGAGAATGCTCCTCAGGTGATGCACAACACGGCACAACCATTAGTGTCGAACAATCTCGGATTTTCATGGTTCCAAATTATCTCATTTTACCTGTATTTCCTTTTTGGAAGAACGTGAAACGAAGTGAGAGTGACAGAGAATGCTAATCAGGTGATGCACAACACCGCACAACCATGAGTTTCGAACAATCTCGGATTTTCATGGTCCCAAATTATCTTATTTTGCCTGTATTTCCTTGTCGAGAAATCGTGAAACAAAGTGAAAGTGAAAGAGAATGCTCTTCAGGTGATGCACAACACGGCACAACCATTAGTTTCGAACAATCTCGGATTTTCATGGTTCCAAATTATCTCATTTCACCTGTATTTCCTTTTTGGAAGAACGTGAAACGAAGTGAAAGTGACAGAGAATGCTAATCAGGTGATGCACAACACGGCACAACCATGAGTTTCGAACAGGCTCGGATTTTCATGGTCCCAAATTATCTTATTTTGCCTGTATTTCCTTCTCGAGAAATCCTGAAACAAAGTGAAAGTGAAAGAGAATGCTTTCCAGGTGATGCACAACACGGCACAACTATTAGTTTCGAACAATCTCGGATTTTCATGGTTCCAAATTATCTCATTTTACCTGCATTTCCTTTTTGGAAGAACGTGAAACGAAGTGAAAGTGACAGAGAATGCTCTTCAGGTGATACACAACACGGCACAACCATTAGTTTCGAACAATCTCGGATTTTCATGGTTCCAAATTATCTCATTTTACCTGTATTTCCTTTCTGGAAAAACGTAAAACAAAGTGAAAGTGAAAGAGAATGCTTTCCAGGTGATGCACAACACGGCACAACCATTAGTTTCGAACAATCTCGAATTTTCATGGTTCCAAATTATCTCATTTTACCTGTATTTTCTTTCCGGAGAAACGTGAAACGAAGTAAAAGTAGTAGAGAATGCTAATCAGGTGATGCACAACACGGCACAACCATTAGTTTCGAACAATCTCGGATTTTCATGTTTCCAAATTATCTCATTTTACCTCCATTTCCTGTTCGGAAGAACGTAAAACAAAGTGAAAGTGACAGAGAATGCTCTTCAGGTGATGCACAACACGGCACAACCATTAGTTTCGAACAATCTCGGATTTTCATGGTTCCAAATTATCTCATTTCACCTGTATTTCCTTTCCGGAGAAACGTGAAACGAAGTAAAAGTAGTAGAGAATGCTAATCAGGTGATGCACAACACGGCACAACCATTAGTTCGAACAATCTCGGATTTTCATGTTTTCAAATTATCTCATTTCACCTGTATTTCCTTTTTGGAAGAACGTGAAACGAAGTAAAAGTAGTAAAGAATGCTAATCAGGTAATGCACAACACGGCACAACCATTAGTTTCGAACAATCTCGGATTTTCATGGTTCCAAATTATCTCATTTTACCTGCATTTCCTGTTCGGAAGAACGTGAAACAAAGTGAAAGTGTGAGAGAATGCTCTCCAGGTGATGCACAACACGGCACAATCATTAGTTTCGAACAATCTCGGATTTTCATGGTTCCAAATTATTTCATTTTACCTGTATTTCCTTTCCGGAGAAACGTGAAACGAAGTGAAAGTGACAGAGAATGCTCTTCAGGTGATGCACAACACGGCACAACCATTAGTTTCGAACAATTTCGGATTTTCATGGTTCCAAATTATCTCATTTCACCCGTATTTCCTTTTTGGAAGAACGTAAAACGAAGTGAAAGTGACAGAGAATGCTCTCCAGGTGATGCACAATACGGCACAATCATTAGTTTCGAACAATCTCGGATTTTCATGGTTCCAAATTATTTCATTTCATCTGTATTTCCTTTTTGGAAGAACGTGAAACAAAGTGAAAGTAGTAGAGAATGCTAATCAGGTGATGCACAACACGGCACAACCATTAGTTTCGAACAATCTCGGATTTTCATGGTTCCAAATTATCTCATTTCACCTGTATTCCCTTTTTGGAAGAACGTAAAACGAAGTGAAAGTGACAGAGAATGCTCTTCAGGTGATGCACAACACGGCACAACCATTAGTTTCGAACAATCTCGGATTTTCATGGTTCCAAATTATCTCATTTCACCTGTATTTCCTCTTTGGAAGAACGTAAAACGAAGTGAAAGTGACAGAGAATGCTCCTCAGGTGATGCACAACACGGCACAACCATTAGTTTCAAACAATCTCGGATTTTCATGGTTCCAAATTATTTCATTTGACCTGTATTTCCTTTCCGGAGAAACGTGAAACGTAGTAAAAGTAGTAGAGAATGCTAATCAGGTGATGCACAACACGGCACAACCATTGGTTTCGAACAATCTCGGATTTTCATGGTTCCAAATTATCTCATTTCACCTGTATTCCCTTTTTGGAAGAACGTAAAACGAAGTAAAAGTGACGGAGAATGCTCTTCAGGTGATGCACAACACGGCACAACCATTAGTTTCGAACAATCTCGGATTTTCATGGTTCCAAATTATCTCATTTCACCTGTATTTCCTTTCTGGAAAAACGTAAAACAAAGTGAAAGTGAAAGAGAATGCTTTCCAGGTGATGTACAACACGGCACAACCATTAGTTTCGAACAATCTCGAATTTTCATGGTTCCAAATTATCTCATTTTACCTGTATTTCCTTTCCGGAAAAACGTGAAACGAAGTAAAAGTAGTAGAGAATGCTAATCAGGTGATGCACAACACGGCACAACCATTAGTTTCGAACAATCTCGGATTTTCATGGTTCCAAATTATCTCATTTCACCTGTATTCCTTTTTTGGAGGAACGTAAAACGAAGTGAAAGTGACAGAGAATGCTCTTCAGGTGATGCACAACACGGCACAACCATTAGTTTCGAACAATCTCGGATTTTCATGATTCCAAATTATCTCATTTTACCTGTATTTCCTTTCCGGAGAAACGTGAAACGAAGTAAAAGTAGTAGAGAATGCTAATCAGGTGATGCACAACACGGCACAACCATTAGTTCCGAACAATCTCGGATTTTCATGTTTTCAAATTATCTCATTTCACCTGTATTTCCTTTTTGGAAGAACGTAAAATGAAGTGAAAGTGACAGAGAATGCTCTTCAGGTGATGCACAACACGGCACAACCATTAGTTCCGAACAATCTCGGATTTTCATGGTTCCAAATTATCTCATTTCACCTGTATTTCCTTTTTGGAAGAACGTAAAACGAAGTGAAAGTGACAGAGAATGCTCTTCAGGTGATGCACAACACGGCACAACCATTAGTTTCGAACAATCTCGGATTTTCATGGTTCCAAATTATCTCATTTCACCTGTATTTCCTTTTTGGAAGGACGTAAAACGAAGTGAAAGTGACAGAGAATGCTCTTCAGGTGATGCACAACACGGCACAACCATTAGTTTCGAACAATCTCGGATTTTCATGGTTCCAAATTATCTCATTTCACCTGTATTTCCTTTTTGGAAGAACGTAAAACGAAGTGAAAGTGACAGAGAATGCTCTTCAGGTGATGCACAACACGGCACAACCATTAGTTTCGAACAATCTCAGATTTGCATGGTTCCAAATTATCTTATTTCACTTGTATTTCCTTTTTGGAAGAACGTAAAACGAAGTGAAAGTGACAGAGAATGCTCCTCAGGTGATGCACAACACGGCACAACCATAAGTTTCGAACAATCTCGGATTTTCATGGTTCCAAATTATCTCATTTCACCTGTATTTCCTTTTTGGAAGAACGTAAAACGAAGTGAAAGTGACAGAGAATGCTCTTCAGGTGATGCACAACACGGCACAACCATTAGTTTCGAACAATCTCGGATTTTCATGGTTCCAAATTATCTCATTTCACCTGTATTTCCTTTTTGGAAGGACGTAAAACGAAGTGAAAGTGACAGAGAATGCTCTTCAGGTGATGCACAACACGGCACAACCATTAGTTTCGAACAATCTCGGATTTTCATGGTTCCAAATTATCTCATTTCACCTGTATTTCCTTTTTGGAAGAACGTAAAACGAAGTGAAAGTGACAGAGAATGCTCTTCAGGTGATGCACAACACGGCACAACCATTAGTTTCGAACAATCTCAGATTTGCATGGTTCCAAATTATCTTATTTCACCTGTATTTCCTTTTTGGAAGAACGTAAAACGAAGTGAAAGTGACAGAGAATGCTCCTCAGGTGATGCACAACACGGCACAACCATAAGTTTCGAACAATTTCGGATTTTCATGGTTCCAAATTATCTCATTTCACCTGTATTTCCTTTTTGGAAGAACGTAAAACGAAGTGAAAGTGACAGAGAATGCTCTTCAGGTGATGCACAACACGGCACAACCATTAGTTTCGAACAATCTCGGATTTTCATGGTTCCAAATTATCTCATTTCACCTGTATTTCCTTTTTGGAAGAACGTGAAACGAAGTGAGAGTGACAGAGAATGCTAATCAGGTGATGCACAACACGGCACAACCATGAGTTTCGAACAATCTCGGATTTTCATGGTCCCAAATTATCTTATTTTGCCTGTATTTCCTTGTCGAGAAATCGTGAAACAAAGTGAAAGTGAAAGAGAATGCTCTTCAGGTGATGCACAACACGGCACAACCATTAGTTTCGAACAATCTCGGATTTTCATGGTTCCAAATTATCTCATTTCACCTGTATTTCCTTTCTGGAAAAACGTAAAACAAAGTGAAAGTGAAAGAGAATGCTTGCCAGGTGATGCACAACACGGCACAACCATTAGTTTCGAACAATCTCGAATTTTCATGGTTCCAAATTATCTCATTTTACCTGTATTTCCTTTCCGGAGGAACGTGAAACGAAGTAAAAGTAGTAGAGAATGCTAATCAGGTGATGCACAACACGGCACAACCATTAGTTTCGAACAATCTCGGATTTTCATGGTTCCAAATTATCTCATTTCACCTGTATTCCCTTTTTGGAGGAACGTAAAACGAAGTGAAAGTGACAGAGAATGCTCTTCAGGTGATGCACAACACGGCACAACCATTAGTTTCGAACAATCTCGGATTTTCATGGTTCCAAATTATCTCATTTCACCTGTATTTCCTTTTTGGAAGAACGTAAAACGAAGTGAAAGTGACAGAGAATGCTCCTCAGGTGATGCACAACACGGCACAACCATTAGTGTCGAACAATCTCGGATTTTCATGGTTCCAAATTATCTCATTTTACCTGTATTTCCTTTTTGGAAGAACGTGAAACGAAGTGAGAGTGACAGAGAATGCTAATCAGGTGATGCACAACACGGCACAACCATGAGTTTCGAACAATCTCGGATTTTCATGGTCCCAAATTATCTTATTTTGCCTGTATTTCCTTGTCGAGAAATCGTGAAACAAAGTGAAAGTGAAAGAGAATGCTCTTCAGGTGATGCACAACACGGCACAACCATTAGTTTCGAACAATCTCGGATTTTCATGGTTCCGAATTATCTCATTTTACCTCCATTTCCTGTTCGGAAGAACGTAAAACAAAGTGAAAGTGTGAGAGAATGCTCTCCAGGTGATGCACAACACGGCACAACCATTAGTTTCAAACAATCTCGGATTTTCATGATTCCAAATTATTTCATTTTACCTGTATTTCCTTTCCGGAGAAACGTGAAACGAAGTAAAAGTAGTAGAGAATGCTAATCAGGTGATGCACAACACGGCACAACCATTAGTTTCGAACAATCTCGGATTTTCATGGTTCCAAATTATCTCATTTTACCTCCATTTCCTGTTTGGAAGAACGTAAAACAAAGTGAAAGTGACAGAGAATGCTCTTCAGGTGATGCACAACACGGCACAACCATTAGTTTCGAACAATCTCGGATTTTCATGGTTCCAGATTATCTCATTTCACCTGTATTTTCTTTCCGGAGAGACGTGAAACGAAGTAAAAGTAGTAGAGAATGCTAATCAGGTGATGCACAACACGGCACAACCATTAGTTTCGAACAATCTCGGATTTTCATGTTTTCAAATTATCTCATTTCACCTGTATTTCCTTTTTGGAAGAACGTGAAACGAAGTAAAAGTAGTAAAGAATGCTAATCAGGTAATGCACAACACGGCACAACCATTAGTTTCGAACAATCTCGGATTTTCATGGTTCCAAATTATCTCATTTTACCTGCATTTTCTGTTCGGAAGAACGTAAAACAAAGTGAAAGTGTAAGAGAATGCTCTCCAGGTGATGCACAACACGGCACAATCATTAGTTTCGAACAATCTCGGATTTTCATGGTTCCAAATTATTTCATTTTACCTGTATTTCCTTTCCGGAGAAACGTGAAACGAAGTGAAAGTGACAGAGAATGCTCTTCAGGTGATGCACAACACGGCACAACCATTAGTTTCGAACAATTTCGGATTTTCATGGTTCCAAATTATCTCATTTCACCCGTATTTCCTTTCTGGAAGAACGTAAAACGAAGTGAAAGTGACAGAGAATGCTCTCCAGGTGATGCACAACACGGCACAATCATTAGTTTCGAACAATCTCGGATTTTCATGGTTCCAAATTATTTCATTTCATCTGTATTTCCTTTTTGGAAGAACGTGAAACGAAGTGAAAGTAGTAGAGAATGCTAATCAGGTGATGCACAACACGGCACAACCATTAGTTTCGAACAATCTCGGATTTTCATGGTTCCAAATTATCTCATTTCACCTGTATTCCCTTTTTGGAAGAACGTAAAACGAAGTGAAAGTGACGGAGAATGCTCTTCACGTGATGCACAACACGGCACAACCATTAGTTTCGAACAATCTCGGATTTTCATGGTTCTAAATTATCTCATTTCACCTGTATTTCCTTTCTGGAAGAACGTAAAACAAAGTGAAAGTGAAAGAGAATGCTTTCCAGGTGATGCACAACACGGCACAACCATTAGTTTCGAACAATCTCGAATTTTCATGGTTCCAAATTATCTCATTTTACCTGTATTTCCTTTCCGGAGAAACGTGAAACGAAGTAAAAGTAGTAGAGAATGCTAATCAGGTGATGCACAACACGGCACAACCATTAGTTTCGAACAATCTCGGATTTTCATGGTTCCAAATTATCTCATTTCACCTGTATTTCCTCTTTGGAAGAACGTAAAACGAAGTGAAAGTGACAGAGAATGCTCCTCAGGTGAAGCACAACACGGCACAACCATTAGTTTCAAACAATCTCGGATTTTCATGGTTCCAAATTATCTCATTTTACCTGTATTTCCTTTTCGGAAGAACGTAAAACGAAGTGAAAGTGACAGAGAATGCTCTTCAGGTGATGCACAACACGGCACAACCATTAGTTTCAAACAATCTCGGATTTTCATGATTCTAAATTATTTCATTTTACCTGTATTTCCTTTCCGGAGAAACGTGAAACGAAGTAAAAGTAGTAGAGAATGCTAATCAGGTGATGCACAACACGGCACAACCATTAGTTTCGAACAATCTCGGATTTTCATGGTTCCAAATCATCTCATTTTACCTGTATTTCCTTTCCGGAGAAACGTGAAACGAAGTAAAAGTAGTAAAGAATGCTAATCAGGTGATGCACAACACGGCACAACCATTAGTTTCGAACAATCTCGGATTTTCATGGTTCCAAATTATCTCATTTTACCTCCATTTCCTGTTCGGAAGAACGTAAAACGAAGTGAAAGTGTGAGAGAATGCTCTCCAGGTGATGCACAACACGGCACAATCATTAGTTTCGAACAATCTCGGATTTTCATGGTTTCAAATTATTTCATTTTACCTGTATTTCCTTTCCGGAGAAACGTGAAACGAAGTGAAAGTGACAGAGAATGCTCTTCAGGTGATGCACAACACGGCACAACCATTAGTTTCGAACAATCTCGGATTTTCATGGTTCCAAATTATCTCATTTCACCTGTATTTCCTTTCCGGAGAAACGTGAAACGAAGTAAAAGTAGTAGAGAATGCTAATCAGGTGATGCACAACACGGCACAACCATTAGTTTCGAACAATCTCGGATTTTCATGGTTCCAAATTATCTCATTTCACCTGTATTTCCTTTTTGGAAGAACGTAAAACGAAGTGAAAGTGACAGAGAATGCTCTTCAGGTGATGCACAACACGGCACAACCATTAGTTTCAAACAATCTCGGATTTTCATGATTCTAAATTATTTCATTTTACCTGTATTTCCTTTCCGGAGAAACGTGAAACGAAGTCAAAGTAGTAGAGAATGCTAATCAGGTGATGCACAACACAGCACAACCATTAGTTTCGAACAATCTCGGATTTTCATGGTTCCGAATTATCTCATTTTACCTCCATTTCCTGTTCGGAAGAACGTAAAACAACGTGAAAGTGTGAGAGAATGCTCTCCAGGTGATGCACAACACGGCACAACCATTAGTTTCGAACAATCTCGTATTTTCATGGTTCCAAATTATCTCATTTTACCTCCATTTCCTGTTCGGAAGAACGTCAAACAAAGTGAAAGTGTGAGAGAATGCTCTCCAGGTGATGCACAACACGGCACAATCATTAGTTTCGAACAATCTCGGATTTTCATGGTTCCAAATTATTTCATTTTACCTGTATTTCCTTCCCGGAGAAACGTGAAACGAAGTGAAAGTAACAGAGAATGCTCTTCAGGTGATGCACAACACGGCACAACCATTAGTTTCGAACAATCTCGGATTTTCATGGTTCCAAATTATCTCATTTCACCTGTATTTCCTTTCCGGAGAAACGTGAAACGAAGTAAAAGTAGTAGAGAATGCTAATCAGGTGATGCACAACACGGCACGACCATTAGTTTCGAACAATCTCGGATTTTCATGGTTCCAAATTATTTCATTTTACCTGTATTTCCTTTCCGGAGAAACGTGAAACGTAGTAAAAGTAGTAGAGAATGCTAATCAGGTGATGCACAACACGGCACAACCATTAGTTTCGAACAATCTCGGATTTTCATGGTTCCAAATTATCTCATTTCACCTGTATTTCCTTTTTGGAAGAACGTAAAACCAAGTGAAAGTGACAGAGAATGCTCCTCAGGTGATGCACAACACGGCACAACCATTAGTGTCGAACAATCTCGGATTTTCATGGTTCCAAATTATCTCATTTTACCTGTATTTCCTTTTTGGAAGGACGTGAAACGAAGTGAGAGTGACAGAGAATGCTAATCAGGTGATGCACAACACCGCACAACCATGAGTTTCGAACAATCTCGGATTTTCATGGTCCCAAATTATCTTATTTTGCCTGTATTTCCTTGTCGAGAAATCGTGAAACAAAGTGAAAGTGAAAGAGAATGCTCTTCAGGTGATGCACAACACGGCACAACCATTAGTTTCGAACAATCTCGGATTTTCATGGTTCCAAATTATCTCATTTCACCTGTATTTCCTTTTTGGAAGAACGTAAAACGAAGTGAAAGTGACAGAGAATGCTCTTCAGGTGATGCACAACACGGCACAACCATTAGTTTCAAACAATCTCGGATTTTCATGATTCTAAATTATTTCATTTCACCTGTATTTCCTTTCCGGAGAAACGTGAAACGAAGTAAAAGTAGTAGAGAATGCTAATCAGGTGATGCACAACACGGCACAACCATTAGTGTCGAACAATCTCGGATTTTCATGGTTCCAAATTATCTCATTTTACCTGTATTTCCTTTTTGGAAGAACGTGAAACGAAGTGAAAGTGACAGAGAATGCTAATCAGGTGATGCACAACACGGCACAACCATGAGTTTCGAACAGGCTCGGATTTTCATGATCCCAAATTATCTTATTTTGCCTGTATTTCCTTCTCGAGAAATCGTGAAACAAAGTGGAAGTGAAAGAGAATGCTTTCCAGGTGATGCACAACACGGCACAACTATTAGTTTCGAACAATCTCGGATTTTCATGGTTCCAAATTATCTCATTTCACCTGTATTTCCTTTCTGGAAAAACGTAAAACAAAGTGAAAGTGAAAGAGAATGCTTTCCAGGTGATGCACAACACGGCACAACCATTAGTTTCGAACAATCTCGAATTTTCATGGTTCTAAATTATCTCATTTTACCTGTATTTCCTTTCCGGAGAAACGTGAAACGAAGTAAAAGTAGTAGAGAATGCTAATCAGGTGATGCACAACACGGCACAACCATTAGTTTCGAACAATCTCGGATTTTCATGGTTCCAAATTATCTCATTTCACCTGTATTCCCTTTTTGGAGGAACGTAAAACGAAGTGAAAGTGACAGAGAATGCTCTTCAGGTGATGCACAACACGGCACAACCATTAGTTTCGAACAATCTCGGATTTTCATGGTTCCAAATTATCTCATTTCACCTGTATTTCCTTTTTGGAAGGACGTAAAACGAAGTGAAAGTGACAGAGAATGCTCTTCAGGTGATGCACAACACGGCACAACCATTAGTTTCGAACAATCTCGGATTTTCATGGTTCCGAATTATCTCATTTTACCTCCATTTCCTGTTCGGAAAAACGTAAAACAAAGTGAAAGTGTGAGAGAATGCTCTCCAGGTGATGCACAACACGGCACAACCATTAGTTTCAAACAATCTCGGATTTTCATGATTCTAAATTATTTCATTTTACCTGTATTTCCTTTACGGAGAAACGTGAAACGAAGTAAAAGTAGTAGAGAATGCTAATCAGGTGATGCACAACACGGCACAACCATTAGTTTCGAACAATCTCGGATTTTCATGGTTCCAAATTATCTCATTTTACCTCCATTTCCTGTTCGGAAGAACGTAAAACAAAGTGAAAGTGACAGAGAATGCTCTTCAGGTGATGCACAACACGGCACAACCATTAGTTTCGAACAATCTCGAATTTTCATGGTTCTAAATTATCTCATTTTACCTGTATTTCCTTTCCGGAGAAACGTGAAACGAAGTAAAAGTAGTAGAGAATGCTAATCAGGTGATGCACAACACGGCACAACCATTAGTTTCGAACAATCTCGGATTTTCATGGTTCCAAATTATCTCATTTCACCTGTATTCCCTTTTTGGAGGAACGTAAAACGAAGTGAAAGTGACAGAGAATGCTCTTCAGGTGATGCACAACACGGCACAACCATTAGTTTCGAACAATCTCGGATTTTCATGGTTCCAAATTATCTCATTTCACCTATATTTCCTTTTTGGAAGGACGTAAAACGAAGTGAAAGTGACAGAGAATGCTCTTCAGGTGATGCACAACACGGCACAACCATTAGTTTCAAACAATCTCGGATTTTCATGATTCTAAATTATTTCATTTTACCTGTATTTCCTTTCCGGAGAAACGTGAAACGAAGTCAAAGTAGTAGAGAATGCTAATCAGGTGATGCACAACACGGCACAACCATTAGTTTCGAACAATCTCGGATTTTCATGGTTCCGAATTATCTCATTTTACCTCCATTTCCTGTTCGGAAAAACGTAAAACAAAGTGAAAGTGTGAGAGAATGCTCTCCAGGTGATGCACAACACGGCACAACCATTAGTTTCAAACAATCTCGGATTTTCATGATTCTAAATTATTTTATTTTACCTGTATTTCCTTTACGGAGAAACGTGAAACGAAGTAAAAGTAGTAGAGAATGCTAATCAGGTGATGCACAACACGGCACAACCATTAGTTTCGAACAATCTCGGATTTTCATGGTTCCAAATTATCTCATTTTACCTCCATTTCCTGTTCGGAAGAACGTAAAACAAAGTGAAAGTGACAGAGAATGCTCTTCAGGTGATGCACAACACGGCACAACCATTAGTTTCGAACAATCTCGGATTTTCATGGTTCCAAATTATCTCATTTCACCTGTATTTCCTTTCCGGAGAAACGTGAAACGAAGTAAAAGTAGTAAAGAATGCTAATCAGGTGATGCACAACACGGCACAACCATTAGTTTCGAACAATCTCGGATTTTCATGGTTCCAAATTATCTCATTTCACCTGTATTCCCTTTTTGGAGGAACGTAAAACGAAGTGAAAGTGACAGAGAATGCTCTTCAGGTGATGCACAACACGGCACAACCATTAGTTTCGAACAATCTCGGATTTTCATGGTTCCAAATTATCTCATTTCACCTATATTTCCTTTTTGGAAGGACGTAAAACGAAGTGAAAGTGACAGAGAATGCTCTTCAGGTGATGCACAACACGGCACAACCATTAGTTTCAAACAATCTCGGATTTTCATGATTCTAAATTATTTCATTTTACCTGTATTTCCTTTCCGGAGAAACGTGAAACGAAGTCAAAGTAGTAGAGAATGCTAATCAGGTGATGCACAACACGGCACAACCATTAGTTTCGAACAATCTCGGATTTTCATGGTTCCGAATTATCTCATTTTACCTCCATTTCCTGTTCGGAAAAACGTAAAACAAAGTGAAAGTGTGAGAGAATGCTCTCCAGGTGATGCACAACACGGCACAACCATTAGTTTCAAACAATCTCGGATTTTCATGATTCTAAATTATTTTATTTTACCTGTATTTCCTTTACGGAGAAACGTGAAACGAAGTAAAAGTAGTAGAGAATGCTAATCAGGTGATGCACAACACGGCACAACCATTAGTTTCGAACAATCTCGGATTTTCATGGTTCCAAATTATCTCATTTTACCTCCATTTCCTGTTCGGAAGAACGTAAAACAAAGTGAAAGTGACAGAGAATGCTCTTCAGGTGATGCACAACACGGCACAACCATTAGTTTCGAACAATCTCGGATTTTCATGGTTCCAAATTATCTCATTTCACCTGTATTTCCTTTCCGGAGAAACGTGAAACGAAGTAAAAGTAGTAAAGAATGCTAATCAGGTGATGCACAACACGGCACAACCATTAGTTTCGAACAATCTCGGATTTTCATGTTTTCAAATTATCTCATTTCACCTGTATTTCCTTTTTGGAAGAACGTGAAACGAAGTAAAAGTAGTAAAGAATGCTAATCAGGTAATGCACAACACGGCACAACCATTAGTTTCGAACAATCTCGGATTTTCATGGTTCCAAATTATCTCATTTTACCTGCATTTCCTGTTCGGAAGAACGTAAAACAAAGTGAAAGTGTGAGAGAATGCTCTCCAGGTGATGCACAACACGGCACAATCATTAGTTTCGAACAATCTCGGATTTTCATGGTTCCAAATTATTTCATTTTACCTGTATTTCCTTTCCGGAGAAACGTGAAACGAAGTAAAAGTAGTAGAGAATGCTAATCAGGTGATGCACAACACGGCACAACCATTAGTTTCGAACAATCTCGGATTTTCATGTTTTCAAATTATCTCATTTCACCTGTATTTCCTTTTTGGAAGAACGTGAAACGAAGTAAAAGTAGTAAAGAATGCTAATCAGGTAATGCACAACACGGCACAACCATTAGTTTCGAACAATCTCGGATTTTCATGGTTCCAAATTATCTCATTTTACCTGCATTTCCTGTTCGGAAGAACGTAAAACAAAGTGAAAGTGTGAGAGAATGCTCTCCAGGTGATGCACAACACGGCACAATCATTAGTTTCGAACAATCTCGGATTTTCATGGTTCCAAATTATCTCATTTCACCTGTATTTCCTTTTTGGAAGGACGTAAAACGAAGTGAAAGTGACAGAGAATGCTCTCCAGGTGATGCACAACACGGCACAACCATTAGTTTCGAACAATCTCGGATTTTCATGTTTCCAAATCATCTCATTTTACCTGCATTTCCTGTTCGGAAGAACGTAAAACAACGTGAAAGTGTAAGAGAATGCTCTCCAGGTGATGCACAACACGGCACAATCATTAGTTTCGAACAATCTCGGATTTTCATGGTTCCAAATTATTTCATTTTACCTGTATTTCCTTTTCGGAGAAACGTGAAACGAAGTGAAAGTGACAGAGAATGCTCTTCAGGTGATGCACAACACGGCACAACCATTAGTTTCGAACAATCTCGGATTTGCATGGTTCCAAATTATCTCATTTTACCTGCATTTCCTGTTCGGAAGAACGTAAAACAAAGTGAAAGTGTGAGAGAATGCTCTCCAGGTGATGCACAACACGGCACAATCATTAGTTTCGAACAATCTCGGATTTTCATGGTTCCAAATTATTTCATTTTACCTGTATTTCCTTTCCGGAGAAACGTGAAACGAAGTGAAAGTGACAGAGAATGCTCTTCAGGTGATGCACAACACGGCACAACCATTAGTTTCGAACAATCTCGGATTTTCATGGTTCCAAATTATCTCATTTTACCTCCATTTCCTGTTCGGAAGAACGTAAAACAAAGTGAAAGTGACAGAGAATGCTCTTCAGGTGATGCACAACACGGCACAACCATTAGTTTCGAACAATCTCGGATTTTCATGGTTCCAGATTATCTCATTTCACCTGTATTTCCTTTCCGGAGAGACGTGAAACGAAGTAAAAGTAGTAGAGAATGCTAATCAGGTGATGCACAACACGGCACAACCATTAGTTTCGAACAATCTCGGATTTTCATGTTTTCAAATTATCTCATTTCACCTGTATTTCCTTTTTGGAAGAACGTGAAACGAAGTAAAAGTAGTAAAGAATGCTAATCAGGTAATGCACAACACGGCACAACCATTAGTTTCGAACAATCTCGGATTTTCATGGTTCCAAATTATCTCATTTTACCTGCATTTCCTGTTCGGAAGAACGTAAAACAAAGTGAAAGTGTGAGAGAATGCTCTCCAGGTGATGCACAACACGGCACAATCATTAGTTTCGAACAATCTCGGATTTTCATGGTTCCAAATTATCTCATTTCACCTGTATTTCCTTTTTGGAAGGACGTAAAACGAAGTGAAAGTGACAGAGAATGCTCTCCAGGTGATGCACAACACGGCACAACCATTAGTTTCGAACAATCTCGGATTTTCATGTTTCCAAATCATCTCATTTTACCTGCATTTCCTGTTCGGAAGAACGTAAAACAACGTGAAAGTGTAAGAGAATGCTCTCCAGGTGATGCACAACACGGCACAATCATTAGTTTCGAACAATCTCGGATTTTCATGGTTCCAAATTATTTCATTTTACCTGTATTTCCTTTTCGGAGAAACGTGAAACGAAGTGAAAGTGACAGAGAATGCTCTTCAGGTGATGCACAACACGGCACAACCATTAGTTTCGAACAATCTCGGATTTGCATGGTTCCAAATTATCTCATTTTACCTGCATTTCCTGTTCGGAAGAACGTAAAACAAAGTGAAAGTGTGAGAGAATGCTCTCCAGGTGATGCACAACACGGCACAATCATTAGTTTCGAACAATCTCGGATTTTCATGGTTCCAAATTATTTCATTTTACCTGTATTTCCTTTCCGGAGAAACGTGAAACGAAGTGAAAGTGACAGAGAATGCTCTTCAGGTGATGCACAACACGGCACAACCATTAGTTTCGAACAATCTCGGATTTTCATGGTTCCAAATTATCTCATTTTACCTGTATTTCCTTTCCGGAGAAACGTGAAACGAAGTAAAAGTAGTAGAGAATGCTAATCAGGTGATGCACAACACGGCACAACCATTAGTTCCGAACAATCTCGGATTTTCATGTTTTCAAATTATCTCATTTCACCTGTATTTCCTTTTTGGAAGAACGTAAAATGAAGTGAAAGTGACAGAGAATGCTCTTCAAGTGATGCACAACACGGCACAACCATTAGTTCCGAACAATCTCGGATTTTCATGGTTCCAAATTATCTCATTTCACCTGTATTTCCTTTTTGGAAGAACGTAAAACGAAGTGAAAGTGACAGAGAATGCTCTTCAGGTGATGCACAACACGGCACAACCATTAGTTTCGAACAACCTCGGATTTTCATGGTTCCAAATTATCTCATTTCACCTGTATTTCCTTTTTGGAAGAACGTAAAACGAAGTGAAAGTGACAGAGAATGCTCTTCAGGTGATGCACAACACGGCACAACCATTAGTTTCGAACAATCTCGGATTTTCATGGTTCCAAATTATCTCATTTCACCTGTATTTCCTTTTCGGAAGAACGTAAAACGAAGTGAAAGTGACAGAGAATGCTCTTCAGGTGATGCACAACACGGCACAACCATTAGTTTCGAACAATCTCAGATTTGCATGGTTCCAAATTATCTCATTTTACCTGCATTTCCTGTTCGGAAGAACGTAAAACGAAGTAAAAGTGACAGAGAATGCTCCTCAGGTGATGCACAACACGGCACAACCATTAGTGTCGAACAATCTCGGATTTTCATGGTTCCAAATTATCTTATTTTGCCTGTATTTCCTTCTCGAGAAATCGTGAAACAAAGTGAAAGTGAAAGAGAATGCTTTCCAGGTGATGCACAACACGGCACAACCATTAGTGTCAAACAATCTCGGATTTTCATGGTTCCAAATTATCTCATTTTACCTGTATTTCCTTTTTGGAAGAACGTGAAACGAAGTGAAAGTGACAGAGAATGCTAATCAGGTGATGCACAACACGGCACAACCATGAGTTTCGAACAATCTCGGATTTTCATGGTTCCAAATTATCTTATTTTGCCTGTATTTCCTTCTCGAGAAATCGTGAAACAAAGTGAAAGTGAAAGAGAATGCTTTCCAGGTGATGCACAACACGGCACAACCATTAGTGTCAAACAATCTCGGATTTCCATGGTTCCAAATAATCTCATTTCCCCTGTAATCCCTTGCCGAAAGAACGTAGAACAAAGTCAAAGTAGAAAAGAATGCTTTCCAGGTGATGCACAACACGGCACAACTATTAGTTTCGAACGATCTCGGATTTTCATGGTTTCAAATTATCTCATTTTACCTGCATTTCCTGTTCGAAAGAACGTAAAACGAAGTGAAAGTGACAGAGAATGCTCTTCGGGTGATGCACAACACGGCACAACCATTAGTTCCGGAAAATCGCGGATTTTCATGGTTCCAAATTATCTCATTTTCCCTGTATTCCCTTATTGGAAGAACGTAAAACGAAGTGAAAGTGACAGAGAATGCTCTTCAGGTGATGCACAACACGGCACAACCATTAGTTTCGAACAATCTCGGATTTCCATGGTTCCAAATTATCTCATTTCACCTGTATTTCCTTTTTGGAAAAACGTAAAACAAAGTGAAAGTGACAGAGAATGCTCTTCAGGTGATGCACAACACGGCACAACCATTAGTTTCGAACAATCTCGGATTTTCATGGTTCCAAATTATCTCATTTCACCTGTATCTCCTTTTTGGAAGAACGTAAAACAAAGTGAAAGTGAAAGAGAATGCTTTCCAGGTGATGCACAACACGGCACAACCATTAGTTTCGAACAATCTCGGATTTTCATGGTTCCAAATCATCTCATTTCACCTGTATTTCCTTTTTGGAAGAACGTGAAACGAAGTGAAAGTGACAGAGAATGCTAATCAGGTGATGCACAACACGGCACAACCATGAGTTTCGAACAATCTCGGATTTTCATGGTTCCAAATTATCTTATTTTGCCTGTATTTCCTTCTCGAGAAATCGTGAAACAAAGTGAAAGTGAAAGAGAATGCTTTCCAGGTGATGCACAACACGGCACAATTATTAGTGTCAAACAATTTCGGATTTTCATGGTTCCAAATAATCTCATTTCCCCTGTAATCCCTTTCCGAAAGAACGTAGAACGAAGTCAAAGTAGAAGAGAATGCGTTCCAGGTGATGCACAACACGGCACAACTATTTGTTTCGAACAATCTCGGATTTTCATAGTCTCAAATTATCTCATTTTACCTGCATTTCCTGTTCGGAAGAACGTAAAACGAAGTGAAAGTGACAGAGAATGCTCTTCGGGTGATGCACAACACGGCACAACCATGAGTGTCGAACAATCTCGGATTTTCATGGTTCCAAATTATCTCATTTCACCTGTATTTCCTTTTTGGAAGAACGTGAAACGAAGTGAAAGTGACAGGGAATGCTCTTCAGGTGATGCACAACACGGCACAACCATTAGTTTCGAACAATCTCGGATTTTCATGTTTTCAAATTATCTCATTTCACCTGTATTTCCTTTCCGGAGAAACGTGAAACGAAGTAAAAGTAGTAGAGAATGCTAATCAGGTGATGCACAACACGGCACAACCATTAGTTTCGAACAATCTCGGATTTTCATGTTTTCAAATTATCTCATTTCACCTGTATTTCCTTTTTGGAAGAACGTAAAACGGAGTGAAAGTGACAGAGAATGCTCTTCAGGTGATGCACAACACGGCACAACCATTAGTTCCGAACAATCTCGGATTTTCATGGTTCCAAATTATCTCATTTCACCTGTATTTCCTTTTTGGAAGAACGTAAAACGTTGTGAAAGTGACAGAGAATGCTCTTCAGGTGATGCACAACACGGCACAACCATTAGTTTCAAACAATCTCGGATTTTCATGGTTCCAAATTATCTCATTTCCTGTTCGGAAGAACGTGAAACAAAGTGGGAGTGTGAGAGAATGCTAATCAGGTGATGCACAACACGGCACGACCATTAGTTTCGAACAATCTCGGATATTCATGGTTCCAAATTATCTCATTTCACCTGTATTTCCTTCTTGGAAGAACGTAAAACAAAGTGAAAGTAGTAGAGAATGCTAATCAGGTGATGCACAACACGGCACAACCATTAGTTTCGAACAATCTCGGATTTTCATGGTTCCAAATTATCTCATTTCACCTGTATTTTCTTTTTGGAAGAACGTAGAACGAAGCGAAAGTGACAGAGAATGCTCTTCAGGGGATGCACAACACGGCACAACCATTGGTTTCGAACAATCTCGGATTTTCATGGTTCCAAATTATCTCATTTTACCTGTATTTCCTTTTTGGAAGAACGTCAAACGAAGTGAAAGTGACAGAGAATGCTCTTCAGGTGATGCACAACACGGCACAACCATTAGTTTCGAACAATCTCGGATTTTCATGGTTCCAAATTATCTCATTTTACCCGCATTTCCTGTTCGGAAGAACGTGAAACAAAGTAAAAGTGTGAGAAAATGCTCTCCAGGTGATGCACAACATGGCACAACTATTAGTTTCGAACAATCTCGGATTTTCATGTTTTCAAATTATCTCATTTTACCCGCATTTCCTGTTCGGAAGAACGTGAAACAAAGTAAAAGTGTGAGAAAATGCTCTCCAGGTGATGCACAACATGGCACAACTATTAGTTTCGAACAATCTCGGATTTTCATGGTTCCAAATTATCTCATTTTACCTGTATTTCCTTTTTGGAAGAACGTGAAACGAAGTGAAAGTGACAGAGAATGCTCTTCGGGTGATGCACAACACGGCACAACCATGAGTGTCGAACAATCTCGGATTTTCATGGTTCCAAATTATCTTATTTTGCCCGTATTTCCTTCTCGAGAAATCGTGAAACAAAGTGAAAGTGAAAGAGAATGCTTTCCAGGTGATGCACAACACGGCACAACCATAAGTGTCAAACAATCTCGGATTTCCATGGTTCCAAATAATCTCATTTCCCCTGTAATCCCTTGCCGAAAGAACGTAGAACGAAGTCAAAGTAGAAAAGAATGCTTTCCAGGTGATGCACAACACGGCACAACTATTAGTTTCGAACGATCTCGGATTTTCATGGTTTCAAATTATCTCATTTTACCTGCATTTCCTGTTCGAAAGAACGTAAAACGAAGTGAAAGTGACAGAGAATGCTCTTCGGGTGATGCACAACACGGCACAACCATTAGTTCCGGAAAATCTCGGATTTTCATGGTTCCAAATTATCTCATTTCCCCTGTTCTCTTTTTGGAAGAACGTAAAACGAAGTGAAAGTGACAGAGAATGCTCTTCAGGTGATGCACAACACGGCACAACCATTAGTTTCGAACAATCTCGGATTTCCATGGTTCCAAATTATCTCATTTCACCTGTATTTCCTTTTTGGAAAAACGTAAAACAAAGTGAAAGTGACAGAGAATGCTCTTCAGGTGATGCACAACACGGCACAACCATTAGTTTCGAACAATCTCGGATTTTCATGGTTCCAAATTATCTCATTTCACCTGTATCTCCTTTTTGGAAGAACGTAAAACAAAGTGAAAGTGAAAGAGAATGCTTCCCAGGTGATGCACAACACGGCACAACCATTAGTTTCGAACAATCTCGGATTTTCATGGTTCCAAATCATCTCATTTCACCTGTATTTCCTTTTTGGAAGAACGTGAAACGAAGTGAAAGTGACAGAGAATGCTAATCAGGTGATGCACAACACGGCACAACCATGAGTTTCGAACAATCTCGGATTTTCATGGTTCCAAATTATCTTATTTTGCCTGTATTTCCTTCTCGAGAAATCGTGAAACAAAGTGAAAGTGAAAGAGAATGCTTTCCAGGTGATGCACAACACGGCACAATTATTAGTGTCAAACAATTTCGGATTTTCATGGTTCCAAATAATCTCATTTCCCCTGTAATCCCTTTCCGAAAGAACGTAGAACGAAGTCAAAGTAGAAGAGAATGCGTTCCAGGTGATGCACAACACGGCACAACTATTAGTTTCGAACAATCTCGGATTTTCATAGTTTCAAATTATCTCATTTTACCTGCATTTCCTGTTCGGAAGAACGTAAAACGAAGTGAAAGTGACAGAGAATGCTCTTCGGGTGATGCGCAACACGGCACAACCATGAGTGTCGAACAATCTCGGATTTTCATGGTTCCAAATTATCTCATTTCACCTGTATTTCCTTTTTGGAAGAACGTGAAACGAAGTGAAAGTGACAGGGAATGCTCTTCAGGTGATGCACAACACGGCACAACCATTAGTTCCGAACAATCTCGGATTTTCATGTTTTCAAATTATCTCATTTCACCTGTATTTCCTTTCCGGAGAAACGTGAAACGAAGTAAAAGTAGTAGAGAATGCTAATCAGGTGATGCACAACACGGCACAACCATTAGTTTCGAACAATCTCGGATTTTCATGTTTTCAAATTATCTCATTTCACCTGTATTTCCTTCTTGGAAGAACGTAAAACGGAGTGAAAGTGACAGAGAATGCTCTTCAGGTGATGCACAACACGGCACAACCATTAGTTCCGAACAATCTCGGATTTTCATGGTTCCAAATTATCTCATTTCACCTGTATTTCCTTTTTGGAAGAACGTAAAACGTTGTGAAAGTGACAGAGAATGCTCTTCAGGTGATGCACAACACGGCACATCCATTAGTTTCAAACAATCTCGGATTTTCATGGTTCCAAATTATCTCATTTCCTGTTCGGAAGAACGTGAAACAAAGTGGGAGTGTGAGAGAATGCTAATCAGGTGATGCACAACACGGCACAACCATTAGTTTCGAACAATCTCGGATATTCATGGTTCCAAATTATCTCATTTCACCTGTATTTTCTTTTTGGAAGAACGTAAAACGAAGTGAAAGTGACAGAGAATGCTCTTCAGGGGATGCACAACACGGCACAACCATTGGTTTCGAACAATCTCGGATTTTCATGGTTCCAAATTATCTCATTTCACCTGTATTTCCTTTTTGGAAGAACGTGAAACGAAGTGAAAGTGACAGAGAATGCTCCTCAGGTGATGCACAACACGGCACAACCATGAGTGTCGAACAATCTCGGATTTTCATGGTTCCAAATTATCTCATTTCACCTGTATTTCCTTTTTGGAAAAACGTGAAACGAAGTGAAAGTGACAGGGAATGCTCTTCAGGTGATGCACAACACGGCACAACCATTAGTTTCGTACAATCTCGGATTTTCATGTTTTCAAATTATCTCATTTCACCTGTATTTCCTTTTTGGAAGAACGTAGAACGAAGTGGAAGTGACAGAGAATGCTCTTCAGGTGATGCACAACACGGCACAACCATTAGTTTCGAACAATCTCGGATATTCATGGTTCCAAATTATCTCATTTCACCTGTATTTTCTTCTTGGAAGAACGTAAAACGAAGTGAAAGTAGTAGAGAATGCTAATCAGGTGATGCACAACACGGCACAACCATTAGTTTCGAACAATCTCGGATTTTCATGGTTCCAAATTATCTCATTTTACCTGCATTTCCTGTTCGGAAGAACGTGAAACAAAGTGAAAGTGTGAGAGAATGCTCTCCAGGTGAAGCACAACACGGCACAACCATTAGTTTCAAACAATCTCGGATTTTCATGGTTCCAAATTATTTCATTTTACCTGTATTTCCTCTCCGGAGAAACGTGAAACGTAGTAAAAGTAGTAGAGAATGCTAATCAGGTGATGCACAACACGGCACAACCATTAGTTCCGAACAATCTCGGATTTTCATGGTTTCAAATTATCTCATTTTACCTGCATTTCCTGTTCGGAAGAACGTGAAACAAAGTGAAAGTGTGAGAGAATGCTCTCCAGGTGATGCACAACACGGCACAACCATTAGTTTCGAACAATCTCGGATTTTCATGGTTCCAAATTATCTCATTTCACCTGTATTTCCTTTTTGGAAGAACGTGAAACGAAGTGAAAGTGACAGAGAATGCTCTTCAGGTGATGCACAACACGGCACAACCATTAAATTCGAACAATCTCGGATTTTCATGGTTCCAAATTATCTCATTTCACCTGTATTTCCTTTCCGGAGAAACGTGAAACGAAGTAAAAGTAGTAGAGAATGCTAATCAGGTGATACACAACACGGCACAACCATTAGTTCCGAACAATCTCGGATTTTCATGGTTCCAAATTATCTTATTTTGCCTGTATTTCCTTCTCGAGAAATCGTGAAACAAAGTGAAAGTGAAAGAGAATGCTTTCCAGGTGATGCACAACACGGCACAACTATTAGTTTCGAACAATTTCGGATTTTCATGGTTTCAAATTATCTCATTTTACCTGCATTTCCTGTTCGGAAGAACGTGAAACGAAGTGAAAGTGACAGAGAATGCTCTTCAGGTGATGCACAACACGGCACAACCATTAGTTCCGAACAATCTCGGATTTTCATGGTTCCAAATTATCTCATTTCACCTGTATTCCCTTTTTGGAAGAACGTAAAACGAAGTGAAAGTGAAAGAGAATGCTTTCCAGGTGATGCACAACACGGCACAACCATTAGTTTCGAACAATCTCGGATTTTCATGTTTTCAAATTATCTCATTTCACCTGTATTTCCTTTTTGGAAGAACGTAAAACGGAGTGAAAGTGACAGAGAATGCTCTTCAGGTGATGCACAACACGGCACAACCATTAGTTCCGAACAATCTCGGATTTTCATGGTTCCAAATTATCTCATTTCACCTGTATTTCCTTTTTGGAAGAACGTAAAACGTTGTGAAAGTGACAGAGAATGCTCTTCAGGTGATGCACAACACGGCACAACCATTAGTTTCAAACAATCTCGAATTTTCATGGTTCCAAATTATCTCATTTCCTGTTCGGAAGAACGTGAAACAAAGTGAAAGTGTAAGAGAATGCTAATCAGGTGATGCACAACACGGCACAACCATGAGTTTCGAACAATCTCGGATTTTCATGGTCCCAAATTATCTTATTTTGCCTGTATTTCCTTCTCGAGAAATCGTGAAACAAAGTGAAAGTGAAAGAGAATGCTTTCCAGGTGATGCACAACACGGCACAACTATTAGTTTCGAACAATCTCGGATTTTCATGGTTTCAAATTATCTCATTTTACCTGCATTTCCTGTTCGGAAGAACGTGAAACAAAGTAAAAGTGTGAGAGAATGCTCTCCAGGTGATGCACAACACGGCACAACTATTAGTTTCAAACAATCTCGGATTTTCATGATTCCAAATTATTTCATTTTACCTGTATTTCCTTACCGGAGAAACGTGAAACGAAGTAAAAGTAGTAGATAATGCTAATCAGGTGATGCACAACACGGCACAACCATGAGTTTCGAACAATCTCGGATTTTCATGGTTCCAAATTATCTTATTTTGCCTGTATTTCCTTCTCGAGAAATCGTGAAACAAAGTGGAAGTGAAAGAGAATGCTCTCCAGGTGATGCACAACACGGCACAACTATTAGTTTCAAACAATCTCGGATTTTCATGATTCCAAATTATTTCATTTTACCTGTATTTCCTTTCCGGAGAAACGTGAAACGAAGTAAAAGTGACAGAAAATGCTCGTCAGGTGATGCACAACACGGCACAACCATTAGTTTCGAACAATCTCGGATATTCATGGTTCCAAATTATCTCATTTCACCTGTATTTCCTTCTTGGAAGAACGTAAAACAAAGTGAAAGTAGTAGAGAATGCTAATCAGGTGATGCACAACACGGCACAACCATTAGTTTCGAACAATCTCGGATTTTCATGGTTCCAAATTATCTCATTTCACCTGTATTTTCTTTTTGGAAGAACGTAAAACGAAGTGAAAGTGACAGAGAACGCTCTTCAGGGGATGCACAACACGGCACAACCATTGGTTTCGAACAATCTCGGATTTTCATGGTTCCAAATTATCTCATTTCACCTGTATTTCCTTTTTGGAAGAACGTCAAACGAAGTGAAAGTGACAGAGAATGCTCTTCAGGTGATGCACAACACGGCACAACCATTAGTTTCGAACAATCTCGGATTTTCATGGTTCCAAATTATCTCATTTTACCCGCATTTCCTGTTCGGAAGAACGTGAAACAAAGTAAAAGTGTGAGAAAAAGCTCTCCAGGTGATGCACAACATGGCACAACTATTAGTTTCGAACAATCTCGGATTTTCATGTTTTCAAATTATCTCATTTCACCTGTATTTCCTTTTTGGAAGAACGTAAAACGGAGTGAAAGTGACAGAGAATGCTCTTCAGGTGATGCACAACACGGCACAACCATTAGTTCCGAACAATCTCGGATTTTCATGGTTCCAAATTATCTCATTTCACCTGTATTTCCTTCTTGGAAGAACGTAAAACGTTGTGAAAGTGACAGAGAATGCTCTTCAGGTGATGCACAACACGGCACAACCATTAGTTTCAAACAATCTCGAATTTTCATGGTTCCAAATTATCTCATTTCCTGTTCGGAAGAACGTGAAACAAAGTGAAAGTGTGAGAGAATGCTAATCAGGTGATGCACAACACGGCACAACCATGAGTTTCGAACAATCTCGGATTTTCATGGTCCCAAATTATCTTATTTTGCCTGTATTTCCTTCTCGAGAAATCGTGAAACAAAGTGAAAGTGAAAGAGAATGCTTACCAGGTGATGCACAACACGGCACAACTATTAGTTTCGAACAATCTCGGATTTTCATGGTTTCAAATTATCTCATTTTACCTGCATTTCCTGTTCGGAAGAACGTGAAACAAAGTAAAAGTGTGAGAGAATGCTCTCCAGGTGATGCACAACACGGCACAACTATTAGTTTCAAACAATCTCGGATTTTCATGGTTCCAAATTATTTCATTTTACCTGTATTTCCTTTCCGGAGAAACGTGAAACGAAGTAAAAGTAGTAGATAATGCTAATCAGGTGATGCACAACACGGCACAACCATGAGTTTCGAACAATCTCGGATTTTCATGGTTCCAAATTATCTCATTTCACCTGTATTCCCTTTTTGGAAGAACGTAAAACGAAGTGAAAGTGACAGAGAATGCTCTCCAGGTGATGCACAACACGGCACAATCATTAGTTTCGAACAATCTCGGATTTTCATGGTTCCAAATTATCTCATTTCACCTGTATTTCCTTTTTGGAAGAACGTAAAACGAAGTAAAAGTGACAGAGAATGCTAATCGAGTGATGCACAACACGGCACAACCATTAGTTTCGAACAATCTCGGATTTGCATGGTTCCAAATTATCTTATTTCACCTGTATTTCCTTTTTGGGAGAACGTGAAACGAAGTTAAAGTGACAGAGAATGCTAATCAGGTGATGCACAACACGGCACAACCATGAGTTTCGCACAATCTCGGATTTTCATGGTTCCAAATTATCTTATTTTGCCTGTATTTCCTTCTCGAGAAATCGTGAAACAAAGTGAAAGTGAAAGAGAATGCTTTCCAGGTGATGCACAACACGGCACAACTATTAGTTTCGAACAATCTCGGATTTTCATGGTTTCAAATTATCTCATTTTACCTGCATTTCCTGTTCGGAAGAACGTAAAACGAAGTGAAAGTGACAGAGAATGCTCTTCAGGTGATGCACAACACGGCACAACCATTAGTTCCGAACAATCTCGGATTTTCATGGTTCCAAATTATCTCATTTTACCTGCATTTCCTGTTCGGAAGAACGTGAAACAAAGTGAAAGTGTGAGAGAATGCTCTCCAGGTGATGCACAACACGGCACAACCATTAGTTTCAAACAATCTCGGATTTTCATGGTTCCAAATTATCTCATTTTACCTGCATTTCCTGTTCGGAAGAACGTGAAACAAAGTGAAAGTGTGAGAGAATGCTCTCCAGGTGATGCACACCACGGCACAACCATTAGTTTCAAACAATCTCGGATTTTCATGGTTCCAAATTATTTCATTTTACCTGTATTTCCTTTCCGGAGAAACGTGAAACGAAGTAAAAGTAGTAGAGAATGCTCTTCAGGTGATGCACAACACGGCACAACCATTAGTTTCGAACAATCTCGGATTTTCATGGTTCCAAATTATCTCATTTTACCCGCATTTCCTGTTCGGAAGAACGTGAAACAAAGTGAAAGTGTGAGAGAATGCTCTCCAGGTGATGCACAACACGGCACGACCATTAGTTTCGAACAATCTCGGATTTTCATGTTTTCAAATTATCTCATTTCACCTGTATTTCCTTTTTGGAAGAACGCAAAACGAAGTGAAAGTGACAGAGAATGCTCTTCAGGTGATGCACAACACGGCACAACCATTAGTTCCGAACAATCTCGGATTTGCATGGTTCTAAATTATCTTATTTCACCTGTATTTCCTTTTTGGAAGAACGTGAAACGTAGTTAAAGTGACAGAGAATGCTGATCAGGTGATGCACAACACGGCACAACCATGAGTTTCGAACAATCTCGGATTTTCATGGTTCCAAATTATCTTATTTTGCCTGTATTTCCTTCTCGAGAAATCGTGAAACAAAGTGAAAGTGAAAGAGAATGCTTTCCAGGTGATGCACAACACGGCACAACTATTAGTTTCGAACAATCTCGGATTTTCATGGTTTCAAATTATCTCATTTTACCTGCATTTCCTGTTCGGAAGAACGTAAAACGAAGTGAAAGTGACAGAGAATGCTCTTCAGGTGATGCACAACACGGCACAACCATTAGTTCCGAACAATCTCGGATTTTCATGGTTCCAAATTATCTCATTTCACCTGTATTCCCTTTTTGGAAGAACGTAAAACGAAGTGAAAGTGAAAGAGAATGCTTTCCAGGTGATGCACAACACGGCACAACCATTAGTTTCGAACAATCTCGGATTTTCATGGTTCCAAATTATCTCATTTTACCTGTATTTCCTTTCCGGAGAAACGTGAAACGAAGTAAAAGTAGTAGAGAATGCTAATCAGGTGATGCACAACACGGCACAACCATTAGTTTCGAACAATCTCGGATTTTCATGGTTCCAAATTATCTCATTTCACCTGTATTTCCTTTTTGGAAGAACGTAAAACGAAGTGAAAGTGACAGAGAATGCTCTTCAGGTGATGCACAACACGGCACAACCATTAGTTTCAAACAATCCCGGATTTTCATGGTTCCAAATTATTTCATTTTACCTGTATTTCCTCTCCGGAGAAACGTGAAACGAAGTAAAAGTAGTAGAGAATGCTTTCCAGGTGATGCACAACACGGCACAACCATTAGTTTCGAACAATCTCGGATTTTCATGTTTTCAAATTATCTCATTTCACCTGTATTTCCTTTTTGGAAGAACGTAAAACGGAGTGAAAGTGACAGAGAATGCTCTTCAGGTGATGCACAACACGGCACAACCATTAGTTCCGAACAATCTCGGATTTTCATGGTTCCAAATTATCTCATTTCACCTGTATTTCCTTTTTGGAAGAACGTAAAACGTTGTGAAAGTGACAGAGAATGCTCTTCAGGTGATGCACAACACGGCACAACCATTAGTTTCAAACAATCTCGGATTTTCATGGTTCCAAATTATCTCATTTCCTGTTCGGAAGAACGTGAAACAAAGTGAAAGTGTGAGAGAATGCTAATCAGGTGATGCACAACACGGCACAACTATTAGTTTCGAACAATCTCGGATTTTCATGGTTCCAAATTATCTCATTTCACCTGTATTCCCTTTTTGGAAGAACGTAAAACGAAGTGAAAGTGAAAGAGAATGCTTTCCAGGTGATGCACAACACGGCACAACCATTAGTTTCGAACAATCTCGGATTTTCATGGTTCCAAATTATCTCATTTCACCTGTATTCCCTTTTTGGAAGAACGTAAAACGAAGTGAAAGTGAAAGAGAATGCTCTTCAGGTGATGCACAACACGGCACAACCATTAGTTCCGAACAATCTCGGATTTTCATGGTTCCAAATTATCTCATTTCACCTGTATTCCCTTTTTGGAAGAACGTAAAACAAAGTGAAAGTGAAAGAGAATGCTTTCCAGGTGATGCACAACACGGCACAACCATTAGTTTCGAACAATCTCGGATTTTCATGGTTCCAAATTATCTCATTTCACCTGTATTTCCTTTTTGGGAAAACGTGAAACGAAGTAAAAGTGTGAGAGAATGCTAATCAGGTGATGCACAACACGGCACAACCATTAGTTTCGAACAATCTCGGATTTTCATGATTCCAAATTATTTCATTTTACCTGTATTTCCTTTCCGGAGAAACGTGAAACGAAGTAAAAGTAGTAGAGAATGCTAATCAGGTGATGCACAACACGGCACAACCATTAGTTTCGAACAATCTCGGATTTTCATGGTTCCAAATTATCTCATTTTACCTGCATTTCCTGTTCGGAAGAACGTGAAACAAAGTGAAAGTGTGAGAGAATGCTCTCCAGGTGATGCACAACACGGCACAACCATTAGTTTCAAACAATCTCGGATTTTCATGGTTCCAAATTATTTCATTTTACCTGTATTTCCTTTCCGGAAAAACGTGAAACGAAGTAAAAGTAGTAGAGAATGCTAATCAGGTGATGCACAACACGGCACAACCATTAGTTTCGAACAATCTCGGATTTTCATGGTTCCAAATTATCTCATTTTACCTGTATTTCCTTTTCGGAAGAACGTAAAACGAAGTGAAAGTGACAGAGAATGCTCTTCAGGTGATGCACAACACGGCACGACCATTAGTTTCGAACAATCTCGGATTTTCATGTTTTCAAATTATCTCATTTCACCTGTATTTCCTTTTTGGAAGAACGCAAAACGAAGTGAAAGTGACAGAGAATGCTCTTCAGGTGATGCACAACACGGCACAACCATTAGTTCCGAACAATCTCGGATTTGCATGGTTCCAAATTATCTTATTTCACCTGTATTTCCTTTTTGGAAGAACGTGAAACGAAGTTAAAGCGACAGAGAATGCTAATCAGGTGATGCACAACACGGCACAACCATGAGTTTCGAACAATCTCGGATTTTCATGGTTCCAAATTATCTTATTTTGCCTGTATTTCCTTCTCGAGAAATCGTGAAACAAAGTGAAAGTGAAAAAGAATGCTTTCCAGGTGATGCACAACACGGCACAACCATTAGTTCCGAACAATCTCGGATTTTCATGGTTCCAAATTATCTCATTTCACCTGTATTCCCTTTTTGGAAGAACGTAAAACGAAGTGAAAGTGAAAGAGAATGCTTTCCATGTGATGCACAACACGGCACAACTATTAGTTTCGAACAATCTCGGATTTTCATGGTTTCAAATTATCTCATTTTACCTGCATTTCCTGTTCGGAAGAACGTAAAACGAAGTGAAAGTGACAGAGAATGCTCTTCAGGTGATGCACAACACGGCACAACCATTAGTTCCGAACAATCTCGGATTTTCATGGTTCCAAATTATCTCATTTCACCTGTATTCCCTTTTTGGAAGAACGTAAAACGAAGTGAAAGTGAAAGAGAATGCTTTCCAGGTGATGCACAACACGGCACAACCATTAGTTTCGAACAATCTCGGATTTTCATGGTTCCAAATTATCTCATTTTACCTGTATTTCCTTTCCGGAGAAACGTGAAACGAAGTAAAAGTAGTAGAGAATGCTAATCAGGTGATGCACAACACGGCACAACCATTAGTTTCGAACAATCTCGGATTTTCATGGTTCCAAATTATCTCATTTCACCTGTATTTCCTTTTTGGAAGAACGTAAAACGAAGTGAAAGTGACAGAGAATGCTCTTCAGGTGATGCACAACACGGCACAACCATTAGTTTCAAACAATCTCGGATTTTCATGGTTCCAAATTATCTCATTTCACCTGTATTTCCTTTTTGGAAGAACGTAAAACGAAGTGAAAGTGACAGAGAATGCTCTTCAGGTGATGCACAACACGGCACGACCATTAGTTTCGAACAATCTCGGATTTTCATGTTTTCGAATTATCTCATTTCACCTGTATTTCCTTTTTGGAAGAACGTAAAACGAAGTGGAAGTGACAGAGAATGCTCTTCAGGTGATGCACAACACGGCACAACCATTAGTTTCGAACAATCTCGGATATTCATGGTTCCAAATTATCTCATTTCACCTGTATTTCCTTCTTGGAAGAACGTAAAACGAAGTGAAAGTAGTAGAGAATGCTAATCAGGTGATGCACAACACGGCACAACCATTAGTTTCAAACAATCTCGGATTTTCATGGTTCCAAATTATCTCATTTTACCTGCATTTCCTGTTCGGAAGAACGTGAAACAAAGTGAAAGTGTAAGAGAATGCTCTCCAGGTGATGCACAACACGGCACAACCATTAGTTTCAAACAATCTCGGATTTTCATGGTTCCAAATTATTTCATTTTACCTGTATTTCCTCTCCGGAGAAACGTGAAACGTAGTAAAAGTAGTAGAGAATGCTAATCAGGTAATGCACAACACGGCACAACCATGAGTTCCGAACAATCTCGGATTTTCATGGTTTCAAATTATCTCATTTTACCTGCATTTCCTGTTCGGAAAAACGTGAAACAAAGTGAAAGTGTGAGAGAATGCTCTCCAGGTGATGCACAACACGGCACAACCATTAGTTTCAAACAATCTCGGATTTTCATGGTTCCAAATTATCTCATTTTACCTGTATTTCCTTTCCGGAGAAACGTGAAACGAAGTAAAAGTAGTAGAGAATGCTAATCAGGTGATACACAACACGGCACAACCATTAGTTTCGAACAATCTCGGATTTTCATGGTTCCAAATTATCTTATTTTGCTTGTATTTCCTTCTCGAGAAATCGTGAAACAAAGTGAAAGTGAAAGAGAATGCTTTCCAGGTGATGCACAACACGGCACAACCATGAGTGTCAAACAATCTCGGATTTTCATGGTTCCAAATAATCTCATTTCCCCTGTAATCCCTTTCCGAAAGAACGTAGAACGAAGTCAAAGTAGAAGAGAATGCTTTTCAGGTGATGCACAACACGGCACAACCATTAGTTCCGAACAATCTCGGATTTTCATGGTTCCAAATTATCTCATTTTACCTGCATTTCCTGTTCGGAAGAACGTAAAACGAAGTGAAAGTGACAGAGAATGCTCTTCAGGTGATGCACAACACGGCACAACCATTAGTTCCGAACAATCTCGGATTTTCATGGTTCCAAATTATCTCATTTCACCTGTATTCCCTTTTTGGAAGAACGTAAAACGAAGTGAAAGAGAAAGAGAATGCTTTCCAGGTGATGCACAACACGGCACAACCATTAGTTTCGAACAATCTCGGATTTTCATGGTTACAAATTATCTCATTTCACCTGTATTTCCTTTTTGGGAGAACGTAAAACGAAGTAAAAGTGACAGAGAATGCTCTCCAGGTGATGCACAACACGGCACAATCATTAGTTTTGAACAATCTCGGATTTTCATGGTTCCAAATTATCTCATTTCACCTGTATTTCCTTCCCGGAGAAACGTGAAACGAAGTAAAAGTAGTAGAGAATGCTTTCCAGGTGATGCACAACACGGCACAACTATTAGTTTCGAACAATCTCGGATTTTCATGGTTTCAAATTATCTCATTTTACCTGCATTTCCTGTTCGGAAGAACGTAAAACGAAGTGAAAGTGACAGAGAATGCTCTTCAGGTGATGCACAACACGGCACAACCATTAGTTCCGAACAATCTCGGATTTTCATGGTTCCAAATTATCTCATTTCACCTTTATTCCCTTTTTGGAAGAACGTAAAACGAAGTGAAAGTGAAAGAGAATGCTTTCCAGGTGATGCACAACACGGCACAACCATTAGTTTCGAACAATCTCGGATTTTCATGGTTCCAAATTATCTCATTTCACCTGTATTTCCTTTTTGGGAGAACGTAAAACGAAGTAAAAGTGACAGAGAATGCTATCCAGGTGATGCACAACACGGCACAATCATTAGTTTCGAACAATCTCGGATTTTCATGGTTCCAAATTATCTCATTTCACCTGTATTTCCTTTTTGGAAGAACGTAAAACGAAGTGAAAGTGACAGAGAATGCTAATCGAGTGATGCACAACACGGCACAACCATTAGTTTCGAACAATCTCGGATTTGCATGGTTCCAAATTATCTTATTTCACCTGTATTTCCTTTTTGGGAGAACGTGAAACGAAGTTAAAGTGACAGAGAATGCTAATCAGGTGATGCACAACACGGCACAACCATGAGTTTCGAACAATCTCGGATTTTCATGATTCTAAATTATTTCATTTTACCTGTATTTCCTTTCCGGAGAAACGTGAAACGAAGTCAAAGTAGTAGAGAATGCTAATCAGGTGATGCACAACACGGCACAACCATTAGTTTCGAACAATCTCGGATTTGCATGGTTCCAAATTATCTCATTTCACCTGTATTTCCTTCCCGGAGAAACGTGAAACGAAGTAAAAGTAGTAGAGAATGCTTTCCAGGTGATGCACAACACGGCACAACTATTAGTTTCGAACAATCTCGGATTTTCATGGTTTCAAATTATCTCATTTTACCTGCATTTCCTGTTCGGAAGAACGTAAAACGAAGTGAAAGTGACAGAGAATGCTCTTCAGGTGATGCACAACACGGCACAACCATTAGTTCCGAACAATCTCGGATTTTCATGGTTCCAAATTATCTCATTTCACCTTTATTCCCTTTTTGGAAGAACGTAAAACGAAGTGAAAGTGAAAGAGAATGCTTTCCAGGTGATGCACAACACGGCACAACCATTAGTTTCGAACAATCTCGGATTTTCATGGTTCCAAATTATCTCATTTCACCTGTATTTCCTTTTTGGGAGAACGTAAAACGAAGTAAAAGTGACAGAGAATGCTATCCAGGTGATGCACAACACGGCACAATCATTAGTTTCGAACAATCTCGGATTTTCATGGTTCCAAATTATCTCATTTCACCTGTATTTCCTTTTTGGAAGAACGTAAAACGAAGTGAAAGTGACAGAGAATGCTAATCGAGTGATGCACAACACGGCACAACCATTAGTTTCGAACAATCTCGGATTTGCATGGTTCCAAATTATCTTATTTCACCTGTATTTCCTTTTTGGGAGAACGTGAAACGAAGTTAAAGTGACAGAGAATGCTAATCAGGTGATGCACAACACGGCACAACCATGAGTTTCGAACAATCTCGGATTTTCATGATTCTAAATTATTTCATTTTACCTGTATTTCCTTTCCGGAGAAACGTGAAACGAAGTCAAAGTAGTAGAGAATGCTAATCAGGTGATGCACAACACGGCACAACCATTAGTTTCGAACAATCTCGGATTTGCATGGTTCCAAATTATCTTATTTCACCTGTATTTCCTTTTTGGAAGAACGTAAAACGAAGTGAAAGTGACAGAGAATGCTCCTCAGGTGATGCACAACACGGCACAACCATTAGTTTCGAACAATCTCGGATTTTCATGGTTCCAAATTATCTCATTTTACCTGCATTTCCTGTTCGGAAGAACGTGAAACGAAGTAAAAGTAGTGAAGAATGCTAATCAGGTGATGCACAACACGGCACAACCATTAGTTTCGAACAATCTCGGATTTGCATGGTTCCAAATTATCTTATTTCACCTGTATTTCCTTTTTGGAAGAACGTAAAACGAAGTGAAAGTGACAGAGAATGCTCCTCAGGTGATGCACAACACGGCACAACCATTAGTTTCGAACAATCTCGGATTTTCATGGTTTCAAATTATCTTATTTTACCTGCATTTCCTGTTCGGAAGAACGTGAAACAAAGTGAAAGTGTTAGAGAATGCTCTCCAGGTGATGCACAACACGGCACAACCATTAGTTTCAAACAATCTCGGATTTTCATGGTTCCAAATTATCTCATTTCACCTGTATTCCCTTTTTGGAAGAACGTAAAACAAAGTGAAAGTGAAAGAGAATGCTTTCCAGGTGATGCACAACACGGCACAACCATTAGTTTCGAACAATCTCGGATTTTCATGGTTCCAAATTATCTCATTTCACCTGTATTTCCTTTTTGGGAAAACGTGAAACGAAGTAAAAGTGTGAGAGAATGCTAATCAGGTGATGCACAACACGGCACAACCATTAGTTTCGAACAATCTCGGATTTTCATGGTTCCAAATTATCTCATTTTACCTGCATTTCCTGTTCGGAAGAACGTGAAACAAAGTGAAAGTGTGAGAGAATGCTCTCCAGGTGATGCACAACACGGCACAACCATTAGTTTCAAACAATCTCGGATTTTCATGGTTCCAAATTATTCCATTTTACCTGTATTTCCTCTCCGGAGAAACGTGAAACGTAGTAAAAGTAGTAGAGAATGCTAATCAGGTGATGCACAACACGGCACAACCATTAGTTTCGAACAATCTCGGATTTTCATGGTTCCAAATTATCTCATTTTACCTGCATTTCCTGTTCGGAAGAACGTGAAACAAAGTGAAAGTGTGAGAGAATGCTCTCCAGGTGATGCACAACACGGCACAACCATGAGTTCCGAACAATCTCGGATTTTCATGGTTTCAAATTATCTCATTTTACCTGCATTTCCTGTTCGGAAGAACGTGAAACAAAGTGAAAGTGTGAGAGAATGCTCTCCAGGTGATGCACAACACGGCACAACCATGAGTTCCGAACAATCTCGGATTTTCATGGTTTCAAATTATCTCATTTTACCTGCATTTCCTGTTCGGAAGAACGTGAAACAAAGTGAAAGTGTGAGAGAATGCTCTCCAGGTGATGCACAACACGGCACAACCATTAGTTTCGAACAATCTCGGATTTTCATGGTTCCAAATTATCTTATTTTGCCTGTATTTCCTTCTCGAGAAATCGTGAAACAAAGTGGAAGTGAAAGAGAATGCTCTCCAGGTGATGCACAACACGGCACAACTATTAGTTTCAAACAATCTCGGATTTTCATGATTCCAAATTATTTCATTTTACCTGTATTTCCTTTCCGGAGAAACGTGAAACGAAGTAAAAGTGACAGAAAATGCTCGTCAGGTGATGCACAACACGGCACAACCATTAGTTTCGAACAATCTCGGATATTCATGGTTCCAAATTATCTCATTTCACCTGTATTTCCTTCTTGGAAGAACGTAAAACAAAGTGAAAGTAGTAGAGAATGCTAATCAGGTGATGCACAACACGGCACAACCATTAGTTTCGAACAATCTCGGATTTTCATGGTTCCAAATTATCTCATTTCACCTGTATTTTCTTTTTGGAAGAACGTAAAACGAAGTGAAAGTGACAGAGAACGCTCTTCAGGTGATGCACAACACGGCACAACCATTAGTTTCGAACAATCTCGGATTTTCATGGTTTCAAATTATCTTATTTTACCTGCATTTCCTGTTCGGAAGAACGTGAAACAAAGTGAAAGTGTTAGAGAATGCTCTCCAGGTGATGCACAACACGGCACAACCATTAGTTTCAAACAATCTCGGATTTTCATGGTTCCAAATTATCTCATTTCACCTGTATTCCCTTTTTGGAAGAACGTAAAACAAAGTGAAAGTGAAAGAGAATGCTTTCCAGGTGATGCACAACACGGCACAACCATTAGTTTCGAACAATCTCGGATTTTCATGGTTCCAAATTATCTCATTTCACCTGTATTTCCTTTTTGGGAAAACGTGAAACGAAGTAAAAGTGTGAGAGAATGCTAATCAGGTGATGCACAACACGGCACAACCATTAGTTTCGAACAATCTCGGATTTTCATGGTTCCAAATTATCTCATTTTACCTGCATTTCCTGTTCGGAAGAACGTGAAACAAAGTGAAAGTGTGAGAGAATGCTCTCCAGGTGATGCACAACACGGCACAACCATTAGTTTCAAACAATCTCGGATTTTCATGGTTCCAAATTATTCCATTTTACCTGTATTTCCTCTCCGGAGAAACGTGAAACGTAGTAAAAGTAGTAGAGAATGCTAATCAGGTGATGCACAACACGGCACAACCATTAGTTTCGAACAATCTCGGATTTTCATGGTTCCAAATTATCTCATTTTACCTGCATTTCCTGTTCGGAAGAACGTGAAACAAAGTGAAAGTGTGAGAGAATGCTCTCCAGGTGATGCACAACACGGCACAACCATGAGTTCCGAACAATCTCGGATTTTCATGGTTTCAAATTATCTCATTTTACCTGCATTTCCTGTTCGGAAGAACGTGAAACAAAGTGAAAGTGTGAGAGAATGCTCTCCAGGTGATGCACAACACGGCACAACCATGAGTTCCGAACAATCTCGGATTTTCATGGTTTCAAATTATCTCATTTTACCTGCATTTCCTGTTCGGAAGAACGTGAAACAAAGTGAAAGTGTGAGAGAATGCTCTCCAGGTGATGCACAACACGGCACAACCATTAGTTTCGAACAATCTCGGATTTTCATGGTTCCAAATTATCTTATTTTGCCTGTATTTCCTTCTCGAGAAATCGTGAAACAAAGTGGAAGTGAAAGAGAATGCTCTCCAGGTGATGCACAACACGGCACAACTATTAGTTTCAAACAATCTCGGATTTTCATGATTCCAAATTATTTCATTTTACCTGTATTTCCTTTCCGGAGAAACGTGAAACGAAGTAAAAGTGACAGAAAATGCTCGTCAGGTGATGCACAACACGGCACAACCATTAGTTTCGAACAATCTCGGATATTCATGGTTCCAAATTATCTCATTTCACCTGTATTTCCTTCTTGGAAGAACGTAAAACAAAGTGAAAGTAGTAGAGAATGCTAATCAGGTGATGCACAACACGGCACAACCATTAGTTTCGAACAATCTCGGATTTTCATGGTTCCAAATTATCTCATTTCACCTGTATTTTCTTTTTGGAAGAACGTAAAACGAAGTGAAAGTGACAGAGAACGCTCTTCAGGGGATGCACAACACGGCACAACCATTGGTTTCGAACAATCTCGGATTTTCATGGTTCCAAATTATCTCATTTCACCTGTATTTCCTTTTTGGAAGAACGTCAAACGAAGTGAAAGTGACAGAGAATGCTCTTCAGGTGATGCACAACACGGCACAACCATTAGTTTCGAACAATCTCGGATTTTCATGGTTCCAAATTATCTCATTTTACCCGCATTTCCTGTTCGGAAGAACGTGAAACAAAGTAAAAGTGTGAGAAAAAGCTCTCCAGGTGATGCACAACATGGCACAACTATTAGTTTCGAACAATCTCGGATTTTCATGTTTTCAAATTATCTCATTTCACCTGTATTTCCTTTTTGGAAGAACGTAAAACGGAGTGAAAGTGACAGAGAATGCTCTTCAGGTGATGCACAACACGGCACAACCATTAGTTCCGAACAATCTCGGATTTTCATGGTTCCAAATTATCTCATTTCACCTGTATTTCCTTCTTGAAAGAACGTAAAACGTTGTGAAAGTGACAGAGAATGCTCTTCAGGTGATGCACAACACGGCACAACCATTAGTTTCAAACAATCTCGAATTTTCATGGTTCCAAATTATCTCATTTCCTGTTCGGAAGAACGTGAAACAAAGTGAAAGTGTGAGAGAATGCTAATCAGGTGATGCACAACACGGCACAACCATGAGTTTCGAACAATCTCGGATTTTCATGGTCCCAAATTATCTTATTTTGCCTGTATTTCCTTCTCGAGAAATCGTGAAACAAAGTGAAAGTGAAAGAGAATGCTTACCAGGTGATGCACAACACGGCACAACTATTAGTTTCGAACAATCTCGGATTTTCATGGTTTCAAATTATCTCATTTTACCTGCATTTCCTGTTCGGAAGAACGTGAAACAAAGTAAAAGTGTGAGAGAATGCTCTCCAGGTGATGCACAACACGGCACAACTATTAGTTTCAAACAATCTCGGATTTTCATGGTTCCAAATTATTTCATTTTACCTGTATTTCCTTTCCGGAGAAACGTGAAACGAAGTAAAAGTAGTAGATAATGCTAATCAGGTGATGCACAACACGGCACAACCATGAGTTTCGAACAATCTCGGATTTTCATGGTTCCAAATTATCTCATTTCACCTGTATTCCCTTTTTGGAAGAACGTAAAACGAAGTGAAAGTGACAGAGAATGCTCTCCAGGTGATGCACAACACGGCACAATCATTAGTTTCGAACAATCTCGGATTTTCATGGTTCCAAATTATCTCATTTCACCTGTATTTCCTTTTTGGAAGAACGTAAAACGAAGTAAAAGTGACAGAGAATGCTAATCGAGTGATGCACAACACGGCACAACCATTAGTTTCGAACAATCTCGGATTTGCATGGTTCCAAATTATCTTATTTCACCTGTATTTCCTTTTTGGGAGAACGTGAAACGAAGTTAAAGTGACAGAGAATGCTAATCAGGTGATGCACAACACGGCACAACCATGAGTTTCGCACAATCTCGGATTTTCATGGTTCCAAATTATCTTATTTTGCCTGTATTTCCTTCTCGAGAAATCGTGAAACAAAGTGAAAGTGAAAGAGAATGCTTTCCAGGTGATGCACAACACGGCACAACTATTAGTTTCGAACAATCTCGGATTTTCATGGTTTCAAATTATCTCATTTTACCTGCATTTCCTGTTCGGAAGAACGTAAAACGAAGTGAAAGTGACAGAGAATGCTCTTCAGGTGATGCACAACACGGCACAACCATTAGTTCCGAACAATCTCGGATTTTCATGGTTCCAAATTATCTCATTTTACCTGCATTTCCTGTTCGGAAGAACGTGAAACAAAGTGAAAGTGTGAGAGAATGCTCTCCAGGTGATGCACAACACGGCACAACCATTAGTTTCAAACAATCTCGGATTTTCATGGTTCCAAATTATCTCATTTTACCTGCATTTCCTGTTCGGAAGAACGTGAAACAAAGTGAAAGTGTGAGAGAATGCTCTCCAGGTGATGCACACCACGGCACAACCATTAGTTTCAAACAATCTCGGATTTTCATGGTTCCAAATTATTTCATTTTACCTGTATTTCCTTTCCGGAGAAACGTGAAACGAAGTAAAAGTAGTAGAGAATGCTCTTCAGGTGATGCACAACACGGCACAACCATTAGTTTCGAACAATCTCGGATTTTCATGGTTCCAAATTATCTCATTTTACCTGCATTTCCTGTTCGGAAGAACGTGAAACAAAGTGAAAGTGTGAGAGAATGCTCTCCAGGTGATGCACAACACGGCACGACCATTAGTTTCGAACAATCTCGGATTTTCATGTTTTCAAATTATCTCATTTCACCTGTATTTCCTTTTTGGAAGAACGCAAAACGAAGTGAAAGTGACAGAGAATGCTCTTCAGGTGATGCACAACACGGCACAACCATTAGTTCCGAACAATCTCGGATTTGCATGGTTCTAAATTATCTTATTTCACCTGTATTTCCTTTTTGGAAGAACGTGAAACGTAGTTAAAGTGACAGAGAATGCTGATCAGGTGATGCACAACACGGCACAACCATGAGTTTCGAACAATCTCGGATTTTCATGGTTCCAAATTATCTTATTTTGCCTGTATTTCCTTCTCGAGAAATCGTGAAACAAAGTGAAAGTGAAAGAGAATGCTTTCCAGGTGATGCACAACACGGCACAACTATTAGTTTCGAACAATCTCGGATTTTCATGGTTTCAAATTATCTCATTTTACCTGCATTTCCTGTTCGGAAGAACGTAAAACGAAGTGAAAGTGACAGAGAATGCTCTTCAGGTGATGCACAACACGGCACAACCATTAGTTCCGAACAATCTCGGATTTTCATGGTTCCAAATTATCTCATTTCACCTGTATTCCCTTTTTGGAAGAACGTAAAACGAAGTGAAAGTGAAAGAGAATGCTTTCCAGGTGATGCACAACACGGCACAACCATTAGTTTCGAACAATCTCGGATTTTCATGGTTCCAAATTATCTCATTTTACCTGTATTTCCTTTCCGGAGAAACGTGAAACGAAGTAAAAGTAGTAGAGAATGCTAATCAGGTGATGCACAACACGGCACAACCATTAGTTTCGAACAATCTCGGATTTTCATGGTTCCAAATTATCTCATTTCACCTGTATTTCCTTTTTGGAAGAACGTAAAACGAAGTGAAAGTGACAGAGAATGCTCTTCAGGTGATGCACAACACGGCACAACCATTAGTTTCAAACAATCCCGGATTTTCATGGTTCCAAATTATTTCATTTTACCTGTATTTCCTCTCCGGAGAAACGTGAAACGAAGTAAAAGTAGTAGAGAATGCTTTCCAGGTGATGCACAACACGGCACAACCATTAGTTTCGAACAATCTCGGATTTTCATGTTTTCAAATTATCTCATTTCACCTGTATTTCCTTTTTGGAAGAACGTAAAACGGAGTGAAAGTGACAGAGAATGCTCTTCAGGTGATGCACAACACGGCACAACCATTAGTTCCGAACAATCTCGGATTTTCATGGTTCCAAATTATCTCATTTCACCTGTATTTCCTTTTTGGAAGAACGTAAAACGTTGTGAAAGTGACAGAGAATGCTCTTCAGGTGATGCACAACACGGCACAACCATTAGTTTCAAACAATCTCGGATTTTCATGGTTCCAAATTATCTCATTTCCTGTTCGGAAGAACGTGAAACAAAGTGAAAGTGTGAGAGAATGCTAATCAGGTGATGCACAACACGGCACAACTATTAGTTTCGAACAATCTCGGATTTTCATGGTTCCAAATTATCTCATTTCACCTGTATTCCCTTTTTGGAAGAACGTAAAACGAAGTGAAAGTGAAAGAGAATGCTCTTCAGGTGATGCACAACACGGCACAACCATTAGTTCCGAACAATCTCGGATTTTCATGGTTCCAAATTATCTCATTTCACCTGTATTCCCTTTTTGGAAGAACGTAAAACAAAGTGAAAGTGAAAGAGAATGCTTTCCAGGTGATGCACAACACGGCACAACCATTAGTTTCGAACAATCTCGGATTTTCATGGTTCCAAATTATCTCATTTCACCTGTATTTCCTTTTTGGGAAAACGTGAAACGAAGTAAAAGTGTGAGAGAATGCTAATCAGGTGATGCACAACACGGCACAACCATTAGTTTCGAACAATCTCGGATTTTCATGATTCCAAATTATTTCATTTTACCTGTATTTCCTTTCCGGAGAAACGTGAAACGAAGTAAAAGTAGTAGAGAATGCTAATCAGGTGATGCACAACACGGCACAACCATTAGTTTCGAACAATCTCGGATTTTCATGGTTCCAAATTATCTCATTTTACCTGCATTTCCTGTTCGGAAGAACGTGAAACAAAGTGAAAGTGTGAGAGAATGCTCTCCAGGTGATGCACAACACGGCACAACCATTAGTTTCAAACAATCTCGGATTTTCATGGTTCCAAATTATTTCATTTTACCTGTATTTCCTTTCCGGAAAAACGTGAAACGAAGTAAAAGTAGTAGAGAATGCTAATCAGGTGATGCACAACACGGCACAACCATTAGTTTCGAACAATCTCGGATTTTCATGGTTCCAAATTATCTCATTTTACCTGTATTTCCTTTTCGGAAGAACGTAAAACGAAGTGAAAGTGACAGAGAATGCTCTTCAGGTGATGCACAACACGGCACGACCATTAGTTTCGAACAATCTCGGATTTTCATGTTTTCAAATTATCTCATTTCACCTGTATTTCCTTTTTGGAAGAACGCAAAACGAAGTGAAAGTGACAGAGAATGCTCTTCAGGTGATGCACAACACGGCACAACCATTAGTTCCGAACAATCTCGGATTTGCATGGTTCCAAATTATCTTATTTCACCTGTATTTCCTTTTTGGAAGAACGTGAAACGAAGTTAAAGCGACAGAGAATGCTAATCAGGTGATGCACAACACGGCACAACCATGAGTTTCGAACAATCTCGGATTTTCATGGTTCCAAATTATCTTATTTTGCCTGTATTTCCTTCTCGAGAAATCGTGAAACAAAGTGAAAGTGAAAAAGAATGCTTTCCAGGTGATGCACAACACGGCACAACCATTAGTTCCGAACAATCTCGGATTTTCATGGTTCCAAATTATCTCATTTCACCTGTATTCCCTTTTTGGAAGAACGTAAAACGAAGTGAAAGTGAAAGAGAATGCTTTCCATGTGATGCACAACACGGCACAACTATTAGTTTCGAACAATCTCGGATTTTCATGGTTTCAAATTATCTCATTTTACCTGCATTTCCTGTTCGGAAGAACGTAAAACGAAGTGAAAGTGACAGAGAATGCTCTTCAGGTGATGCACAACACGGCACAACCATTAGTTCCGAACAATCTCGGATTTTCATGGTTCCAAATTATCTCATTTCACCTGTATTCCCTTTTTGGAAGAACGTAAAACGAAGTGAAAGTGAAAGAGAATGCTTTCCAGGTGATGCACAACACGGCACAACCATTAGTTTCGAACAATCTCGGATTTTCATGGTTCCAAATTATCTCATTTTACCTGTATTTCCTTTCCGGAGAAACGTGAAACGAAGTAAAAGTAGTAGAGAATGCTAATCAGGTGATGCACAACACGGCACAACCATTAGTTTCGAACAATCTCGGATTTTCATGGTTCCAAATTATCTCATTTCACCTGTATTTCCTTTTTGGAAGAACGTAAAACGAAGTGAAAGTGACAGAGAATGCTCTTCAGGTGATGCACAACACGGCACAACCATTAGTTTCAAACAATCTCGGATTTTCATGGTTCCAAATTATCTCATTTCACCTGTATTTCCTTTTTGGAAGAACGTAAAACGAAGTGAAAGTGACAGAGAATGCTCTTCAGGTGATGCACAACACGGCACGACCATTAGTTTCGAACAATCTCGGATTTTCATGTTTTCGAATTATCTCATTTCACCTGTATTTCCTTTTTGGAAGAACGTAAAACGAAGTGGAAGTGACAGAGAATGCTCTTCAGGTGATGCACAACACGGCACAACCATTAGTTTCGAACAATCTCGGATATTCATGGTTCCAAATTATCTCATTTCACCTGTATTTCCTTCTTGGAAGAACGTAAAACGAAGTGAAAGTAGTAGAGAATGCTAATCAGGTGATGCACAACACGGCACAACCATTAGTTTCAAACAATCTCGGATTTTCATGGTTCCAAATTATCTCATTTTACCTGCATTTCCTGTTCGGAAGAACGTGAAACAAAGTGAAAGTGTGAGAGAATGCTCTCCAGGTGATGCACAACACGGCACAACCATTAGTTTCAAACAATCTCGGATTTTCATGGTTCCAAATTATTTCATTTTACCTGTATTTCCTCTCCGGAGAAACGTGAAACGTAGTAAAAGTAGTAGAGAATGCTAATCAGGTAATGCACAACACGGCACAACCATGAGTTCCGAACAATCTCGGATTTTCATGGTTTCAAATTATCTCATTTTACCTGCATTTCCTGTTCGGAAAAACGTGAAACAAAGTGAAAGTGTGAGAGAATGCTCTCCAGGTGATGCACAACACGGCACAACCATTAGTTTCAAACAATCTCGGATTTTCATGGTTCCAAATTATCTCATTTTACCTGTATTTCCTTTCCGGAGAAACGTGAAACGAAGTAAAAGTAGTAGAGAATGCTAATCAGGTGATACACAACACGGCACAACCATTAGTTTCGAACAATCTCGGATTTTCATGGTTCCAAATTATCTTATTTTGCCTGTATTTCCTTCTCGAGAAATCGTGAAACAAAGTGAAAGTGAAAGAGAATGCTTTCCAGGTGATGCACAACACGGCACAACCATGAGTGTCAAACAATCTCGGATTTTCATGGTTCCAAATAATCTCATTTCCCCTGTAATCCCTTTCCGAAAGAACGTAGAACGAAGTCAAAGTAGAAGAGAATGCTTTTCAGGTGATGCACAACACGGCACAACCATTAGTTCCGAACAATCTCGGATTTTCATGGTTCCAAATTATCTCATTTTACCTGCATTTCCTGTTCGGAAGAACGTAAAACGAAGTGAAAGTGACAGAGAATGCTCTTCAGGTGATGCACAACACGGCACAACCATTAGTTCCGAACAATCTCGGATTTTCATGGTTCCAAATTATCTCATTTCACCTGTATTCCCTTTTTGGAAGAACGTAAAACGAAGTGAAAGAGAAAGAGAATGCTTTCCAGGTGATGCACAACACGGCACAACCATTAGTTTCGAACAATCTCGGATTTTCATGGTTACAAATTATCTCATTTCACCTGTATTTCCTTTTTGGGAGAACGTAAAACGAAGTAAAAGTGACAGAGAATGCTCTCCAGGTGATGCACAACACGGCACAATCATTAGTTTTGAACAATCTCGGATTTTCATGGTTCCAAATTATCTCATTTCACCTGTATTTCCTTCCCGGAGAAACGTGAAACGAAGTAAAAGTAGTAGAGAATGCTTTCCAGGTGATGCACAACACGGCACAACTATTAGTTTCGAACAATCTCGGATTTTCATGGTTTCAAATTATCTCATTTTACCTGCATTTCCTGTTCGGAAGAACGTAAAACGAAGTGAAAGTGACAGAGAATGCTCTTCAGGTGATGCACAACACGGCACAACCATTAGTTCCGAACAATCTCGGATTTTCATGGTTCCAAATTATCTCATTTCACCTGTATTCCCTTTTTGGAAGAACGTAAAACGAAGTGAAAGTGAAAGAGAATGCTTTCCAGGTGATGCACAACACGGCACAACCATTAGTTTCGAACAATCTCGGATTTTCATGGTTCCAAATTATCTCATTTCACCTGTATTTCCTTTTTGGGAGAACGTAAAACGAAGTAAAAGTGACAGAGAATGCTCTCCAGGTGATGCACAACACGGCACAATCATTAGTTTCGAACAATCTCGGATTTTCATGGTTCCAAATTATCTCATTTCACCTGTATTTCCTTTTTGGAAGAACGTAAAACGAAGTGAAAGTGACAGAGAATGCTAATCGAGTGATGCACAACACGGCACAACCATTAGTTTCGAACAATCTCGGATTTGCATGGTTCCAAATTATCTTATTTCACCTGTATTTCCTTTTTGGGAGAACGTGAAACGAAGTTAAAGTGACAGAGAATGCTAATCAGGTGATGCACAACACGGCACAACCATGAGTTTCGAACAATCTCGGATTTTCATGATTCTAAATTATTTCATTTTACCTGTATTTCCTTTCCGGAGAAACGTGAAACGAAGTCAAAGTAGTAGAGAATGCTAATCAGGTGATGCACAACACGGCACAACCATTAGTTTCGAACAATCTCGGATTTGCATGGTTCCAAATTATCTTATTTCACCTGTATTTCCTTTTTGGAAGAACGTAAAACGAAGTGAAAGTGACAGAGAATGCTCCTCAGGTGATGCACAACACGGCACAACCATTAGTTTCGAACAATCTCGGATTTTCATGGTTCCAAATTATCTCATTTTACCTGCATTTCCTGTTCGGAAGAACGTGAAACGAAGTAAAAGTAGTGAAGAATGCTAATCAGGTGATGCACAACACGGCACAACCATTAGTTTCGAACAATCTCGGATTTGCATGGTTCCAAATTATCTTATTTCACCTGTATTTCCTTTTTGGAAGAACGTAAAACGAAGTGAAAGTGACAGAGAATGCTCCTCAGGTGATGCACAACACGGCACAACCATTAGTTTCGAACAATCTCGGATTTTCATGGTTTCAAATTATCTTATTTTACCTGCATTTCCTGTTCGGAAGAACGTGAAACAAAGTGAAAGTGTTAGAGAATGCTCTCCAGGTGATGCACAACACGGCACAACCATTAGTTTCAAACAATCTCGGATTTTCATGGTTCCAAATTATCTCATTTCACCTGTATTCCCTTTTTGGAAGAACGTAAAACAAAGTGAAAGTGAAAGAGAATGCTTTCCAGGTGATGCACAACACGGCACAACCATTAGTTTCGAACAATCTCGGATTTTCATGGTTCCAAATTATCTCATTTCACCTGTATTTCCTTTTTGGGAAAACGTGAAACGAAGTAAAAGTGTGAGAGAATGCTAATCAGGTGATGCACAACACGGCACAACCATTAGTTTCGAACAATCTCGGATTTTCATGGTTCCAAATTATCTCATTTCACCTGTATTTCCTTTTTGGAAGAACGTAAAACGAAGTGAAAGTGACAGAGAATGCTCTTCGGGGGATGCACAACACGGCACAACCATTGGTTTCGAACAATCTCGGATTTTCATGGTTCCAAATTATCTCATTTCACCTGTATTTCCTTTTTGGAAGAACGTCAAACGAAGTGAAAGTGACAGAGAATGCTCTTCAGGTGATGCACAACACGGCACAACTATTAGTTTCGAACAATCTCGGATTTTCATGGTTCCAAATTATCTCATTTTACCTGCATTTCCTGTTCGGAAGAACGTGAAAAAAAGTAAAAGTGTGAGAAAATGCTCTCCAGGTGATGCACAACATGGCACAACTATTTGTTTCGAACAATCTCGGATTTTCATGTTTTCAAATTATCTCTTTTCACCTGTATTTCCTTTTTGGAAGAACGTAAAACGAAGTGAAAGTGACAGAGAATGCTCCTCAGGTGATGCACAACACGGCACAACCATGAGTGTCGAACAATCTCGGATTTTCATGTTTTCAAATTATCTCATTTCACCTGTATTTCCTTTTTGGAAGAACGTAAAACGAAGTGGAAGTGACAGAGAATGCTCTTCAGGTGATGCACAACACGGCACAACCATTAGTTTCGAACAATCTCGGATATTCATGGTTCCAAATTATCTCATTTCACCTGTATTTCCTTCTTGGAAGAACGTAAAACGAAGTGAAAGTAGTAGAGAATGCTAATCAGGTGATGCACAACACGGCACAACCATTAGTTTCGAACAATCTCGGATTTTCATGTTTTCAAATTATCTCTTTTCACCTGTATTTCCTGTTCGGAAGAACGTGAAACAAAGTGAAAGTGTGAGAGAATGCTCTCCAGGTGATGCACAACACGGCACAACCATTAGTTTCAAACAATCTCGGATTTTCATGGTTCCAAATTATTTCATTTTACCTGTATTTCCTCTCCGGAGAAACGTGAAACGTAGTAAAAGTAGTAGAGAATGCTAATCAGGTAATGCACAACACGGCACAACCATGAGTTCCGAACAATCTCGGATTTTCATGGTTTCAAATTATCTCATTTTACCTGCATTTCCTGTTCGGAAAAACGTGAAACAAAGTGAAAGTGTGAGAGAATGCTCTCCAGGTGATGCACAACAGGGCACAACCATTAGTTTCGAACAATCTCGGATTTTCATGGTTCCAAATTATCTCATTTCACCTGTATTTCCTTTTTGGAAGAACGTAAAACGAAGTGAAAGTGACAGAGAATGCTCTTCAGGTGATGCACAACACGGCACAACCATTAGTTTCGAACAAACTCGGATTTTCATGGTTCCAAATTATCTCATTTTACCTGCATTTCCTGTTCGGAAGAACGTAAAACGAAGTGAAAGTGACAGAGAATGCTCTCCAGGTGATGCACAACACGGCACAACCATTAGTTTCAAACAATCTCGGATTTTCATGGTTCCAAATTATCTCATTTTACCTGTATTTCCTTTCCGGAGAAACGTGAAACGAAGTAAAAGTAGTAGAGAATGCTAATCAGGTGATACACAACACGGCACAACCATTAGTTTCGAACAATCTCGGATTTTCATGGTTCCAAATTATCTTATTTTGCCTGTATTTCCTTCTCGAGAAATCGTGAAACAAAGTGAAAGTGAAAGAGAATGCTTTCCAGGTGATGCACAACACGGCACAACCATGAGTGTCAAACAATCTCGGATTTTCATGGTTCCAAATAATCTCATTTCCCCTGTAATCCCTTTCCGAAAGAACGTAGAACGAAGTCAAAGTAGAAGAGAATGCTTTTCAGGTGATGCACAACACGGCACAACCATTAGTTCCGAACAATCTCGGATTTTCATGGTTCCAAATTATCTCATTTTACCTGCATTTCCTGTTCGGAAGAACGTAAAACGAAGTGAAAGTGACAGAGAATGCTCTTCAGGTGATGCACAACACGGCACAACCATTAGTTCCGAACAATCTCGGATTTTCATGGTTCCAAATTATCTCATTTCACCTGTATTCCCTTTTTGGAAGAACGTAAAACGAAGTGAAAGTGAAAGAGAATGCTTTCCAGGTGATGCACAACACGGCACAACCATTAGTTTCGAACAATCTCGGATTTTCATGGTTCCAAATTATCTCATTTCACCTGTATTTCCTTTTTGGGAGAACGTAAAACGAAGTAAAAGTGACAGAGAATGCTCTCCAGGTGATGCACAACACGGCACAATCATTAGTTTTGAACAATCTCGGATTTTCATGGTTCCAAATTATCTCATTTCACCTGTATTTCCTTCCCGGAGAAACGTGAAACGAAGTAAAAGTAGTAGAGAATGCTTTCCAGGTGATGCACAACACGGCACAACTATTAGTTTCGAACAATCTCGGATTTCCATGGTTCCAAATTATCTCATTTCACCTGTATTCCCTTTTTGGAAGAACGTAAAACGAAGTGAAAGTGAAAGAGAATGCTTTCCAGGTGATGCACAACACGGCACAACCATTAGTTCCGCACAATTTCGGATTTTTATGGTTCCAAATTATCTCATTTCACCTGTATTCCCTTTTTGGAAGAACGTAAAACGAAGTGAAAGTGACAGAGAATGCTCTCCAGGTGATGCACAACACGGCACAATCATTAGTTTCGAACAATCTCGGATTTTCATGGTTCCAAATTATCTCATTTCACCTGTATTTCCTTTTTGGAAGAACGTAAAACGAAGTGAAAGTGACAGAGAATGCTAATCGAGTGATGCACAACACGGCACAACCATTAGTTTCGAACAATCTCGGATTTGCATGGTTCCAAATTATCTTATTTCACCTGTATTTCCTTTTTGGGAGAACGTGAAACAAAGTGAAAGTGAAAGAGAATGCTTTCCAGGTGATGCACAACACGGCACAACTATTAGTTTCGAACAATCTCGGATTTTCATGGTTTCAAATTATCTCATTTTACCTGCATTTCCTGTTCGGAAGAACGTAAAACGAAGTGAAAGTGACAGAGAATGCTCTTCAGGTGATGCACAACACGGCACAACCATTAGTTCCGAACAATCTCGGATTTTCATGGTTCCAAATTATCTCATTTCACCTGTATTCCCTTTTTGGAAGAACGTAAAACAAAGTGAAAGTGAAAGAGAATGCTTTCCAGGTGATGCACAACACGGCACAACCATTAGTTTCGAACAATCTCGGATTTTCATGGTTCCAAATTATCTCATTTCACCTGTATTTCCTTTTTGGGAAAACGTGAAACGAAGTAAAAGTGTGAGAGAATGCTAATCAGGTGATGCGCAACACGGCACAACCATTAGTTTCGAACAATCTCGGATTTTCATGATTCTAAATTATTTCATTTTACCTGTATTTCCTTTCCGGAGAAACGTGAAACGAAGTAAAAGTAGTAGAGAATGCTAATCAGGTGATGCACAACACGGCACAACCATTAGTTTCGAACAATCTCGGATTTTCATGGTTCCAAATTATCTCATTTTACCTGCATTTCCTGTTCGGAAGAACGTGAAACAAAGTGAAAGTGTGAGAGAATGCTCTCCAGGTAATGCACAACACGGCACAACCATTAGTTTCAAACAATCTCGGATTTTCATGGTTCCAAATTATTTCATTTTACCTGTATTTCCTTTCCGGAGAAACGTGAAACGAAGTAAAAGTAGTAGAGAATGCTAATCAGGTGATGCACAACACGGCACAACCATTAGTTTCGAACAATCTCGGATTTTCATGATTCTAAATTATTTCATTTTACCTGTATTTCCTTTCCGGAGAAACGTGAAACGAAGTAAAAGTAGTAGAGAATGCTAATCAGGTGATGCACAACACGGCACAACCATTAGTTTCGAACAATCTCGGATTTTCATGGTTCCAAATTATCTTATTTTGCCTGTATTTCCTTCTCGAGAAATCGTGAAACAAAGTGAAAGTGAAAGAGAAGGCTTTCCAGGTGATGCACAACACGGCACAACCATGAGTGTCAAACAATCTCGGATTTTCATGGTTCCAAATAATCTCATTTCCCCTGTAATCCCTTTCCGAAAGAACGTAGAACGAAGTCAAAGTAGAAGAGAATGCTTTTCAGGTGATGCACAACACGGCACAACCATTAGTTCCGAACAATCTCGGATTTTCATGGTTCCAAATTATCTCATTTTACCTGCATTTCCTGTTCGGAAGAACGTAAAACGAAGTGAAAGTGACAGAGAATGCTCTTCAGGTGATGCACAACACGGCACAACCATTAGTTCCGAACAATCTCGGATTTTCATGGTTCCAAATTATCTCATTTCACCTGTATTCCCTTTTTGGAAGAACGTAAAACGAAGTGAAAGTGAAAGAGAATGCTTTCCAGGTGATGCACAACACGGCACAACCATTAGTTTCGAACAATCTCGGATTTTCATGGTTCCAAATTATCTCATTTCACCTGTATTTCCTTTTTGGGAGAACGTAAAACGAAGTAAAAGTGACAGAGAATGCTTTCCAGGTGATGCACAACACGGCACAACTATTAGTTTCGAACAATCTCAGATTTTCATGGTTTCAAATTATCTCATTTTACCTGCATTTCCTGTTCGGAAGAACGTAAAACGAAGTGAAAGTGACAGAGAATGCTCTTCAGGTGATGCACAACACGGCACAACCATTAGTTCCGAACAATCTCGGATTTTCATGGTTCCAAATTATCTCATTTCACCTGTATTCCCTTTTTGGAAGAACGTAAAACGAAGTGAAAGTGAAAGAGAATGCTTTCCAGGTGATGCACAACACGGCACAACCATTAGTTTCGAACAATCTCGGATTTTCATGGTTCCAAATTATCTCATTTCACCTGTATTTCCTTTTTGGGAGAACGTAAAACGAAGTAAAAGTGACAGAGAATGCTCTCCAGGTGATGCACAACACGGCACAATCATTAGTTTTGAACAATCTCGGATTTTCATGGTTCCAAATTATCTCATTTCACCTGTATTTCCTTCCCGGAGAAACGTGAAACGAAGTAAAAGTAGTAGAGAATGCTAATCAGGTGATGCACAACACGTCACAACTATTAGTTTCAAACAATCTCGGATTTTCATGGTTCCAAATTATCTTATTTTACCTGCATTCCCTGTTCGGAAGAACGTGAAACAAAGTAAAAGTGTGAGAGAATGCTCTTCAGGTGATGCACAACACGGCACAACTATTAGTTTTTAACAATCTCGGATTTTCATGGTTCCAAATTACCTCATTCCACCTGTATTTCCTTTTTGGAAGAACGTAAAACGAAGTGAAAGTGACAGAGAATGCTCCTCAGGTGATGCACAACACGGCACAACCATTAGTGTCGAACAATCTCGGATTTTCATGGTTCCAAATTATCTCATTTTACCTGTATTTCCTTTTTGGAAGAACGTGAAACGAAGTTAAAGTGACAGAGAATGCTAATCAGGTGATGCACAACACGGCACAACCATGAGTTTCGAACAATCTCGGATTTTCATGGTTCCAAATTATCTTATTTTGCCTGTATTTCCTTCTCGAGAAATCGTGAAACAAAGTGAAAGTGAAAGAGAATGCTTTCCAGGTGATGCACAACACGGCACAACTATCAGTTTCGAACAATCTCGAATTTTCATGGTTCCAAATTATATCATTTCACCTGTATTCCCTTTTTGGAAGAACGTAAAACGAAGTGAAAGTGAAAGAGAATGCTTTCCAGGTGATGCACAACACGGCACAACCATTAGTTCCGAACAATCTCGGATTTTCATAGTTCCAAATTATCTCATTTCACCTGTATTCCCTTTTTGGAAGAACGTAAAACGAAGTGAAAGTGACAGAGAATGCTCTCCAGGTGATGCACAACACGGCACAACCATTAGTTTCGAACAATCTCGGATTTTCATGATTCTAAATTATTTCATTTCACCTGTATTTCCTTTCCGGAGAAACGTGAAACGAAGTAAAAGTAGTAGAGAATGCTAATCAGGTGATGCACAACACGGCACAACTATTAGTTTCGAAAAATCTCGGATTTTCATGGTTTCAAATTATCTCATTTTACCTGCATTTCCTGTTCGGAAGAACGTGAAACAAAGTGAAAGTGTGAGAGAATGCTCTCCAGGTGATGCACAACACGGCACAACCATTAGTTTCAAACAATCTCGGATTTTCATGGTTCCAAATTATTTCATTTTACCTGTATTTCCTTTCCGGAGAAACGTGAAACGAAGTTAAAGTAGTAGAGAATGCTAATCAGGTGATGCACAACACGGCACAACCATTAGTTTCGAACAATCTCGGATTTTCATGGTTCCAAATTATCTCATTTTACCTGCATTTCCTGTTCGGAAGAACGTGAAACGAAGTAAAAGTAGTAGAGAATGCTAATCAGGTGATGCACAACACGGCACAACCATTAGTTTCGAACAATCTCGGATTTTCATGGTTCCAAATTATCTCATTTCACCTGTATTTCCTTTTTGGAAGAACGTAAAACGAAGTGAAAGTGACAGAGAATGCTCTTCAGGTGATGCACAACACGGCACAACTATTAGTTTTTAACAATCTCGGATTTTCATGGTTCCAAATTATCTCATTTCACCTGTATTTCCTTTTTGGAAGAACGTAAAACGAAGTGAAAGTGACAGAGAATGCTCCTCAGGTGATGCACAACACGGCACAACCATTAGTGTCGAACAATCTCGGATTTTCATGGTTCCAAATTATCTCATTTTACCTGTATTTCCTTTTTGGAAGAACGTAAAACGAAGTGAAAGTGACAGAGAATGCTCTTCAGGTGATGCACAACACGGCACAACCATTAGTTCCGAACAATCTCGGATTTTCATGGTTCCAAATTATCTCATTTCACCTGTATTTCCTTTTTGGGAAAACGTGAAACGAAGTAAAAGTGTGAGAGAATGCTAATCAGGTGATGCACAACACGGCACAACCATTAGTTTCGAACAATCTCGGATTTTCATGATTCTAAATTATTTCATTTTACCTGTATTTCCTTTCCGGAGAAACGTGAAACGAAGTAAAAGTAGTAGAGAATGCTAATCAGGTGATGCACAACACGGCACAACCATTAGTTTCGAACAATCTCGGATTTTCATGGTTCCAAATTATTTCATTTTACCTGTATTTCCTTTCCGGAGAAACGTGAAACGAAGTAAAAGTAGTAGAGAATGCTAATCAGGTGATACACAACACGGCACAACCATTAGTTTCGAACAATCTCGGATTTTCATGGTTCCAAATTATCTTATTTTGCCTGTATTTCCTTCTCGAGAAATCGTGAAACAAAGTGAAAGTGAAAGAGAATGCTTTCCAGGTGATGCACAACACGGCACAACCATGAGTGTCAAACAATCTCGGATTTTCATGGTTCCAAATAATCTCATTTCCCCTGTAATCCCTTTCCGAAAGAACGTAGAACGAAGTCAAAGTAGAAGAGAATGCTTTTCAGGTGATGCACAACACGGCACAACCATTAGTTCCGAACAATCTCGGATTTTCATGGTTCCAAATTATCTCATTTTACCTGCATTTCCTGTTCGGAAGAACGTAAAACGAAGTGAAAGTGACAGAGAATGCTCTTCAGGTGATGCACAACACGGCACAACCATTAGTTCCGAACAATCTCGGATTTTCATGGTTCCAAATTATCTCATTTCACCTGTATTCCCTTTTTGGAAGAACGTAAAACGAAGTGAAAGTGAAAGAGACTGCTTTCCAGGTGATGCACAACACGGCACAACCATTAGTTTCGAACAATCTCGGATTTTCATGGTTCCAAATTATCTCATTTCACCTGTATTTCCTTTTTGGGAGAACGTAAAACGAAGTAAAAGTGACAGAGAATGCTCTCCAGGTGATGCACAACACGGCACAATCATTAGTTTTGAACAATCTCGGATTTTCATGGTTCCAAATTATCTCATTTCACCTGTATTTCCTTCCCGGAGAAACGTGAAACGAAGTAAAAGTAGTAGAGAATGCTTTCCAGGTGATGCACAACACGGCACAACTATTAGTTTCGAACAATCTCGGATTTTCATGGTTTCAAATTATCTCATTTTACCTGCATTTCCTGTTCGGAAGAACGTAAAACGAAGTGAAAGTGACAGAGAATGCTCTTCAGGTGATGCACAACACGGCACAACCATTAGTTCCGAACAATCTCGGATTTTCATGGTTCCAAATTATCTCATTTCACCTGTATTTCCTTTTTGGAAGAACGTAAAACGAAGTTAAAGTGACAGAGAATGCTAATCAGGTGATGCACAACACGGCACAACCATGAGTTTCGAACAATCTCGGATTTGCATGGTTCCAAATTATCTTATTTCACCTGTATTTCCTTTTTGGGAGAACGTGAAACGAAGTTAAAGTGACAGAGAATGCTAATCAGGTGATGCACAACACGGCACAACCATGAGTTTCGAACAATCTCGGATTTTCATGATTCTAAATTATTTCATTTTACCTGTATTTCCTTTCCGGGGAAACGTGAAACGAAGTCAAAGTAGTAGAGAATGCTAATCAGGTGATGCACAACACGGCACAACCATTAGTTTCGAACAATCTCGGATTTTCATGGTTCCAAATTATCTCATTTTACCTGCATTTCCTGTTCGGAAGAACGTGAAACGAAGTAAAAGTAGTAAAGAATGCTAATCAGGTGATGCACAACACGGCACAACCATTAGTTTCGAACAATCTCGGATTTGCATGGTTCCAAATTATCTTATTTCACCTGTATTTCCTTTTTGGAAGAACGTAAAACGAAGTGAAAGTGACAGAGAATGCTAATCAGGTGATGCACAACACGGCACAACCATTAGTTTCGAACAATCTCGGATTTTCATGATTCTAAATTATTTCATTTTACCTGTATTTCCTTTCCGGAGAAACGTGAAACGAAGTAAAAGTAGTAGAGAATGCTAATCAGGTGATGCACAACATGGCACAACTATTAGTTTCGAACAATCTCGGATTTTCATGTTTTCAAATTATCTCTTTTCACCTGTATTTCCTTTTTGGAAGAACGTGAAACGAAGTGAAAGTGACAGAGAATGCTCCCCAGGTGATGCACAACACGGCACAACCATGAGTGTCGAACAATCTCGGATTTTCATGTTTTCAAATTATCTCATTTCACCTGTATTTCCTTTTTGGAAGAACGTAAAACGAAGTGGAAGTGACAGAGAATGCTCTTCAGGTGATGCACAACACGGCACAACCATTAGTTTCGAACAATCTCGGATATTCATGGTTCCAAATTATCTCATTTCACCTGTATTTCCTTCTTGGAAGAACGTGAAACGAAGTGAAAGTAGTAGAGAATGCTAATCAGGTGATGCACAACACGGCACAACCATTAGTTTCGAACAATCTCGGATTTTCATGGTTCCAAATTATCTCATTTTACCTGCATTTCCTGTTCGGAAGAACGTAAAACAAAGTGAAAGTGTGAGAGAATGCTCTCCAGGTGATGCACAACACGGCACAACCATTAGTTTCAAACAATCTCGGATTTTCATGGTTCCAAATTATTTCATTTTACCTGTATTTCCTCTCCGGAGAAACGTGAAACGTAGTAAAAGTAGTAGAGAATGCTAATCAGGTAATGCACAACACGGCACAACCACGAGTTCCGAACAATCTCGGATTTTCATGGTTTCAAATTATCTCATTTCACCTGTATTTCCTTTTTGGGAGAACGTAAAACGAAGTAAAAGTGACAGAGAATGCTCTCCAGGTGATGCACAACACGGCACAATCATTAGTTTTGAACAATCTCGGATTTTCATGGTTCCAAATTATCTCATTTCACCTGTATTTCCTTCCCGGAGAAACGTGAAACGAAGTAAAAGTAGTAGAGAATGCTTTCCAGGTGATGCACAACACGGCACAACTATTAGTTTCGAACAATCTCGGATTTTCATGGTTTCAAATTATCTCATTTTACCTGCATTTCCTGTTCGGAAGAACGTAAAACGAAGTGAAAGTGACAGAGAATGCTCTTCAGGTGATGCACAACACGGCACAACCATTAGTTCCGAACAATCTCGGATTTTCATGGTTCCAAATTATCTCATTTCACCTGTATTTCCTTCCCGGAGAAACGTCAAACGAAGTGAAAGTGACAGAGAATGCTCTTCAGGTGATGCACAACACGGCACAACTATTAGTTTCGAACAATCTCGGATTTTCATGGTTCCAAATTATCTCATTTTACCTGCATCTCCTGTTCGGAAGAACGTGAAAAAAAGTAAAAGTGTGAGAAAATGCTCTCCAGGTGATGCACAACATGGCACAACTATTAGTTTCGAACAATCTCGGATTTTCATGTTTTCAAATTATCTCTTTTCACCTGTATTTCCTTTTTGGAAGAACGTGAAACGAAGTGAAAGTGACAGAGAATGCTCCTCAGGTGATGCACAACACGGTACAACCATGAGTGTCGAACAATCTCGGATTTTCATGTTTTCAAATTATCTCATTTCACCTGTATTTCCTTTTTGGAAGAACGTAAAACGAAGTGGAAGTGACAGAGAATGCTCTTCAGGTGATGCACAACACGGCACAACCATTAGTTTCGAACAATCTCGGATATTCTTGGTTCCAAATTATCTCATTTCACCTGTATTTCCTTCTTGGAAGAACGTGAAACGAAGTGAAAGTAGTAGAGAATGCTAATCAGGTGATGGACAACACGGCACAACCATTAGTTTCGAACAATCTCGGATTTTCATGGTTCCAAATTATCTCATTTTACCTGCATTTCCTGTTCGGAAGAACGTGAAACAAAGTGAAAGTGTGAGAGAATGCTCTCCAGGTGATGCACAACACGGCACAACCATTAGTTTCAAACAATCTCGGATTTTCATGGTTCCAAATTATTTCATTTTACCTGTATTTCCTCTCCGGAGAAACGTGAAACGTAGTAAAAGTAGTAGAGAATGCTAATCAGGTAATGCACAACACGGCACAACCATGAGTTCCGAACAATCTCGGATTTTCATGGTTTCAAATTATCTCATTTTACCTGCATTTCCTGTTCGGAAAAACGTGAAACAAAGTGAAAGTGTGAGAGAATGCTCTCCAGGTGATGCACAACAGGGCACAACCATTAGTTTCGAACAATCTCGGATTTTCATGGTTCCAAATTATCTCATTTCACCTGTATTTCCTTTTTGGAAGAACGTAAAACGAAGTGAAAGTGACAGAGAATGCTCTTCAGGTGATGCACAACACGGCACAACCATTAGTTTCGAACAAACTCGGATTTTCATGGTTCCAAATTATCTCATTTTACCTGCATTTCCTGTTCGGAAGAACGTAAAACGAAGTGAAAGTGACAGAGAATGCTCTCCAGGTGATGCACAACACGGCACAACCATTAGTTTCAAACAATCTCGGATTTTCATGGTTCCAAATTATCTCATTTTACCTGTATTTCCTTTCCGGAGAAACGTGAAACGAAGTAAAAGTAGTAGAGAATGCTAATCAGGTGATACACAACACGGCACAACCATTAGTTTCGAACAATCTCGGATTTTCATGGTTCCAAATTATCTTATTTTGCCTGTATTTCCTTCTCGAGAAATCGTGAAACAAAGTGAAAGTGAAAGAGAATGCTTTCCAGGTGATGCACAACACGGCAATCTCGGATTTTCATGGTTCCAAATAATCTCATTTCCCCTGTAATCCCTTTCCGAAAGAACGTAGAACGAAGTCAAAGTAGAAGAGAATGCTTTTCAGGTGATGCACAACACGGCACAACCATTAGTTCCGAACAATCTCGGATTTTCATGGTTCCAAATTATCTCATTTTACCTGCATTTCCTGTTCGGAAGAACGTACAACGAAGTGAAAGTGACAGAGAATGCTCTTCAGGTGATGCACAACACGGCACAACCATTAGTTCCGAACAATCTCGGATTTTCATGGTTCCAAATTATCTCATTTCACCTGTATTCCCTTTTTGGAAGAACGTAAAACGAAGTGAAAGTGAAAGAGAATGCTTTCCAGGTGATGCACAACACGGCACAACCATGAGTTTCGAACAATCTCGGATTTTCCTGGTTCCAAATTATCTCATTTCACCTGTATTTCCTTTTTGGGAGAACGTAAAACGAAGTAAAAGTGACAGAGAATGCTCTCCAGGTGATGCACAACACGGCACAATCATTAGTTTTGAACAATCTCGGATTTTCATGGTTCCAAATTATCTCATTTCACCTGTATTCCCTTTTTGGAAGAACGTAAAACGAAGTGAAAGTGAAAGAGAATGCTTTCCAGGTGATGCACAACACGGCACAACCATGAGTTTCGAACAATCTCGGATTTTCATGGTTCCAAATTATCTTATTTTGCCTGTATTTCCTTCTCGAGAAATCGTGAAACAAAGTGAAAGTGAAAGAGAATGCTTTCCAGGTGATGCACAACACGGCACAACTATTAGTTTCGAACAATCTCGGATTTTCATGGTTTCAAATTATCTCATTTTACCTGCATTTCCTGTTCGGAAGAACGTAAAACGAAGTGAAAGTGACAGAGAATGCTCTTCAGGTGATGCACAACACGGCACAACCATTAGTTCCGAACAATCTCGGATTTTCATGGTTCCAAATTATCTCATTTCACCTGTATTCCCTTTTTGGAAGAACGTAAAACAAAGTGAAAGTGAAAGAGAATGCTTTCCAGGTGATGCACAACACGGCACAACCATTAGTTTCGAACAATCTCGGATTTTCATGGTTCCAAATTATCTCATTTCACCTGTATTTCCTTTTTGGGAAAACGTGAAACGAAGTAAAAGTGTGAGAGAATGCTAATCAGGTGATGCACAACACGGCACAACCATTAGTTTCGAACAATCTCGGATTTTCATGATTCTAAATTATTTCATTTTACCTGTATTTCCTTTCCGGAGAAACGTGAAACGAAGTAAAAGTAGTAGAGAATGCTAATCAGGTGATGCACAACACGGCACAACCATTAGTTTCGAACAATCTCGGATTTTCATGGTTCCAAATTATCTCATTTTACCTGCATTTCCTGTTCGGAAGAACGTGAAACAAAGTGAAAGTGTGAGAGAATGCTCTCCAGGTAATGCACAACACGGCACAACCATTAGTTTCAAACAATCTCGGATTTTCATGGTTCCAAATTATTTCATTTTACCTGTATTTCCTTTCCGGAGAAACGTGAAACGAAGTAAAAGTAGTAGAGAATGCTAATCAGGTGATGCACAACACGGCACAACCATTAGTTTCGAACAATCTCGGATTTTCATGGTTCCAAATTATCTCATTTTACCTGCATTTCCTGTTCGGAAGAACGTGAAACGAAGTAAAAGTAGTAGAGAATGCTAATCAGGTGATGCACAACACGGCACAACCATTAGTTTCGAACAATCTCGGATTTGCATGGTTCCAAATTATCTCATTTTACCTGTATTTCCTTTCCGGAGAAACGTGAAACGAAGTAAAAGTAGTAGAGAATGCTAATCAGGTGATGCACAACACGGCACAACCATTAGTTTCGAACAATCTCGGATTTTCATGGTTCCAAATTATCTCATTTCACCTGTATTTCCTTTTTGGAAGAACGTAAAACGAAGTGAAAGTGACAGAGAATGCTCTTCAGGTGATGCACAACACGGCACAACCATTAGTTTCAAACAATCTCGGATTTTCATGGTCCCAAATTATTTCATTTTACCTGTATTTCCTCTCCGGAGAAACGTGAAACGAAGTAAAAGTAGTAGAGAATGCTTTCCAGGTGATGCACAACACGGCACAACCATTAGTTTCGAACAATCTCGGATTTTCATGTTTTCAAATTATCTCATTTCACCTGTATTTCCTTTTTGGAAGAACGTAAAACGGAGTGAAAGTGACAGAGAATGCTCTTCAGGTGATGCACAACACGGCACAACCATTAGTTCCGAACAATCTCGGATTTTCATGGTTCCAAATTATCTCATTTCACCTGTATTTCCTTTTTGGAAGAACGTAAAACGTTGTGAAAGTGACAGAGAATGCTCTTCAGGTGATGCACAACACGGCACAACCATTAGTTTCAAACAATCTCGAATTTTCATGGTTCCAAATTATCTCATTTCCTGTTCGGAAGAACGTGAAACAAAGTGAAAGTGTGAGAGAATGCTAATCAGGTGATGCACAACACGGCACAACCATGAGTTTCGAACAATCTCGGATTTTCATGGTTTCAAATTATCTCATTTTACCTGCATTTCCTGTTCGGAAGAACGTAAAACGAAGTGAAAGTGACAGAGAATGCTCTTCAGGTGATGCACAACACGGCACAACCATTAGTTCCGAACAATCTCGGATTTTCATGGTTCCAAATTATCTCATTTCACCTGTATTCCCTTTTTGGAAGAACGTAAAACAAAGTGAAAGTGAAAGAGAATGCTTTCCAGGTGATGCACAACACGGCACAACCATTAGTTTCGAACAATCTCGGATTTTCATGGTTCCAAATTATCTCATTTCACCTGTATTTCCTTTTTGGGAAAACGTGAAACGAAGTAAAAGTGTGAGAGAATGCTAATCAGGTGATGCACAACACGGCACAACCATTAGTTTCGAACAATCTCGGATTTTCATGATTCTAAATTATTTCATTTTACCTGTATTTCCTTTCCGGAGAAACGTGAAACGAAGTAAAAGTAGTAGAGAATGCAAATCAGGTGATGCACAACACGGCACAACCATTAGTTTCGAACAATCTCGGATTTTCATGGTTCCAAATTATCTCATTTTACCTGTATTTCCTTTTTGGAAGAACGTAAAACGAAGTGAAAGTGACAGAGAATGCTCTTCAGGTGATGCACAACACGGCACAACCATTAGTTTCAAACAATCTCGGATTTTCATGGTTCCAAATTATTTCATTTTACCTGTATTTTCTCTCCGGAGAAACGTGAAACGAAGTAAAAGTAGTAGAGAATGCTTTCCAGGTGATGCACAACACGGCACAACCATTAGTTTCGAACAATCTCGGATTTTCATGTTTTCAAATTATCTCATTTCACCTGTATTTCCTTTTTGGAAGAACGTAAAACGGAGTGAAAGTGACAGAGAATGCTCTTCAGGTGATGCACAACACGGCACAACCATTAGTTCCGAACAATCTCGGATTTTCATGGTTCCAAATTATCTCATTTCACCTGTATTTCCTTTTTGGAAGAACGTAAAACGTTGTGAAAGTGACAGAGAATGCTCTTCAGGTGATGCACAACACGGCACAACCATTAGTTTCAAACAATCTCGAATTTTCATGGTTCCAAATTATCTCATTTCCTGTTCGGAAGAACGTGAAACAAAGTGAAAGTGTGAGAGAATGCTAATCAGGTGATGCACAACACGGCACAACCATGAGTTTCGAACAATCTCGGATTTTCATGGTTTCAAATTATCTCATTTTACCTGCATTTCCTGTTCGGAAGAACGTAAAACGAAGTGAAAGTGACAGAGAATGCTCTTCAGGTGATGCACAACACGGCACAACCATTAGTTCCGAACAATCTCGGATTTTCATGGTTCCAAATTATCTCATTTCACCTGTATTCCCTTTTTGGAAGAACGTAAAACAAAGTGAAAGTGAAAGAGAATGCTTTCCAGGTGATGCACAACACGGCACAACCATTAGTTTCGAACAATCTCGGATTTTCATGGTTCCAAATTATCTCATTTCACCTGTATTTCCTTTTTGGGAAAACGTGAAACGAAGTAAAAGTGTGAGAGAATGCTAATCAGGTGATGCACAACACGGCACAACCATTAGTTTCGAACAATCTCGGATTTTCATGATTCTAAATTATTTCATTTTACCTGTATTTCCTTTCCGGAGAAACGTGAAACGAAGTAAAAGTAGTAGAGAATGCTAATCAGGTGATGCACAACACGGCACAACCATTAGTTTCGAACAATCTCGGATTTTCATGGTTCCAAATTATCTCATTTTACCTGCATTTCCTGTTCGGAAGAACGTGAAACAAAGTGAAAGTGTGAGAGAATGCTCTCCAGGTAATGCACAACACGGCACAACCATTAGTTTCAAACAATCTCGGATTTTCATGGTTCCAAATTATTTCATTTTACCTGTATTTCCTTTCCGGAGAAACGTGAAACGAAGTAAAAGTAGTAGAGAATGCTAATCAGGTGATGCACAACACGGCACAACCATTAGTTTCGAACAATCTCGGATTTTCATGGTTCCAAATTATCTCATTTTACCTGCATTTCCTGTTCGGAAGAACGTGAAACGAAGTAAAAGTAGTAGAGAATGCTAATCAGGTGATGCACAACACGGCACAACCATTAGTTTCGAACAATCTCGGATTTGCATGGTTCCAAATTATTTTATTTCACCTGTATTTCCTTTTTGGAAGAACGTAAAACGAAGTGAAAGTGACAGAGAATGCTCCTCAGGTGATGCACAACACGGCACAACCATTAGTTTCGAACAATCTCGGATTTTCATGGTTCCAAATTATCTCATTTTACCTGCATTTCCTGTTCGGAAGAACGTGAAACAAAGTGAAAGTGTGAGAGAATGCTCTCCAGGTGATGCACAACACGGCACGACCATTAGTTTCGAACAATCTCGGATTTTCATGTTTTCAAATTATCTCATTTCACCTGTATTTCCTTTTTGGAAGAACGCAAAACGAAGTGAAAGTGACAGAGAATGCTCTTCAGGTGATGCACAACACGGCACAACCATTAGTTCCGAACAATCTCGGATTTGCATGGTTCTAAATTATCTTATTTCACCTGTATTTCCTTTTTGGAAGAACGTGAAACGAAGTTAAAGTGACAGAGAATGCTAATCAGGTGATGCACAACACGGCACAACCATGAGTTTCGAACAATCTCGGATTTTCATGGTTCCAAATTATCTTATTTTGCCTGTATTTCCTTCTCGAGAAATCGTGAAACAAAGTGAAAGTGAAAGAGAATGCTTTCCAGGTGATGCACAACACGGCACAACTATTAGTTTCGAACAATCTCGGATTTTCATGGTTTCAAATTATCTCATTTTACCTGCATTTCCTGTTCGGAAGAACGTAAAACGAAGTGAAAGTGACAGAGAATGCTCTTCAGGTGATGCACAACACGGCACAACCATTAGTTCCGAACAATCTCGGATTTTCATGGTTCCAAATTATCTCATTTCACCTGTATTCCCTTTTTGGAAGAACGTAAAACGAAGTGAAAGTGAAAGAGAATGCTTTCCAGGTGATGCACAACACGGCACAACCATTAGTTTCGAACAATCTCGGATTTTCATGGTTCCAAATTATCTCATTTCACCTGTATTTCCTTTTTGGGAAAACGTGAAACGAAGTAAAAGTGTGAGAGAATGCTAATCAGGTGATGCACAACACGGCACAACCATGAGTGTCGAACAATCTCGGATTTTCATGTTTTCAAATTATCTCATTTCACCTGTATTTCCTTTTTGGAAGAACGTAAAACGAAGTGGAAGTGACAGAGAATGCTCTTCAGGTGATGCACAACACGGCACAACCATTAGTTTCGAACAATCTCGGATATTCATGGTTCCAAATTATCTCATTTCACCTGTATTTCCTTCTTGGAAGAACGTAAAACGAAGTGAAAGTAGTAGAGAATGCTAATCAGGTGATGCACAACACGGCACAACCATTAGTTTCGAACAATCTCGGATTTTCATGGTTCCAAATTATCTCATTTTACCTGCATTTCCTGTTCGGAAGAACGTGAAACAAAGTGAAAGTGTGAGAGAATGCTCTCCAGGTGATGCACAACAGGGCACAACCATTAGTTTCGAACAATCTCGGATTTTCATGGTTCCAAATTATCTCATTTCACCTGTATTTCCTTTTTGGAAGAACGTAAAACGAAGTGAAAGTGACAGAGAATGCTCTTCAGGTGATGCACAACACGGCACAACCATTAGTTTCGAACAATCTCGGATTTTCATGGTTCCAAATTATCTCATTTTACCTGCATTTCCTGTTCGGAAGAACGTAAAACGAAGTGAAAGTGACAGAGAATGCTCTCCAGGTGATGCACAACACGGCACAACCATTAGTTTCAAACAATCTCGGATTTTCATGGTTCCAAATTATCTCATTTTACCTGTATTTCCTTTCCGGAGAAACGTGAAACGGAGTGAAAGTAGTAGAGAATGCTAATCAGGTGATACACAACACGGCACAACCATTAGTTTCGAACAATCTCGGATTTTCATGGTTCCAAATTATCTTATTTTGCCTGTATTTCCCTCTCGAGAAATCGTGAAACAAAGTGAAAGTGAAAGAGAATGCTTTCCAGGTGATGCACAACACGGCACAACCATGAGTGTCAAACAATCTCGGATTTTCATGGTTCCAAATAATCTCATTTCCCCTGTAATCCCTTTCCGAAAGAACGTAGAACGAAGTCAAAGTAGAAGAGAATGCTTTTCAGGTGATGCACAACACGGCACAACCATTAGTTCCGAACAATCTCGGATTTTCATGGTTCCAAATTATCTCATTTTACCTGCATTTCCTGTTCGGAAGAACGTAAAACGAAGTGAAAGTGACAGAGAATGCTCTTCAGGTGATGCACAACACGGCACAACCATTAGTTCCGAACAATCTCGGATTTTCATGGTTCCAAATTATCTCATTTCACCTGTATTCCCTTTTTGGAAGAACGTAAAATGAAGTGAAAGTGAAAGAGAATGCTTTCCAGGTGATGCACAACACGGCACAACCATTAGTTTCGAACAATCTCGGATTTTCATGGTTCCAAATTATCTCATTTCACCTGTATTTCCTTTTTGGGAGAACGTAAAACGAAGTAAAAGTGACAGAGAATGCTCTCCAGGTGATGCACAACACGGCACAATCATTAGTTTTGAACAATCTCGGATTTTCATGGTTCCAAATTATCTCATTTCACCTGTATTTCCTTCCCGGAGAAACGTGAAACGAAGTAAAAGTAGTAGAGAATGCTTTCCAGGTGATGCACAACACGGCACAACTATTAGTTTCGAACAATCTCAGATTTTCATGGTTCCAAATTATCTCATTTTACCTGCATTTCCTGTTCGGAAGAACGTAAAACGAAGTGAAAGTGACAGAGAATGCTCTTCAGGTGATGCACAACACGGCACAACCATTAGTTCCGAACAATCTCGGATTTTCATGGTTCCAAATTATCTCATTTCACCTGTATTCCCTTTTTGGAAGAACGTAAAACGAAGTGAAAGTGAAAGAGAATGCTTTCCAGGTGATGCACAACACGGCACAACCATTAGTTTCGAACAATCTCGGATTTTCATGTTTTCAAATTATCTCATTTCACCTGTATTTCCTTTTTGGAAGAACGTAAAACGGAGTGAAAGTGACAGAGAATGCTCTTCAGGTGATGCACAACACGGCACAACCATTAGTTCCGAACAATCTCGGATTTTCATGGTTCCAAATTATCTCATTTCACCTGTATTTCCTTTTTGGAAGAACGTAAAACGTTGTGAAAGTGACAGAGAATGCTCTTCAGGTGATGCACAACACGGCACAACCATTAGTTTCAAACAATCTCGAATTTTCATGGTTCCAAATTATCTCATTTCCTGTTCGGAAGAACGTGAAACAAAGTGAAAGTGTGAGAGAATGCTAATCAGGTGATGCACAACACGGCACAACCATGAGTTTCGAACAATCTCGGATTTTCATGGTTTCAAATTATCTCATTTTACCTGCATTTCCTGTTCGGAAGAACGTAAAACGAAGTGAAAGTGACAGAGAATGCTCTTCAGGTGATGCACAACACGGCACAACCATTAGTTCCGAACAATCTCGGATTTTCATGGTTCCAAATTATCTCATTTCACCTGTATTCCCTTTTTGGAAGAACGTAAAACAAAGTGAAAGTGAAAGAGAATGCTTTCCAGGTGATGCACAACACGGCACAACCATTAGTTTCGAACAATCTCGGATTTTCATGGTTCCAAATTATCTCATTTCACCTGTATTTCCTTTTTGGGAAAACGTGAAACGAAGTAAAAGTGTGAGAGAATGCTAATCAGGTGATGCACAACACGGCACAACCATTAGTTTCGAACAATCTCGGATTTTCATGATTCTAAATTATTTCATTTTACCTGTATTTCCTTTCCGGAGAAACGTGAAACGAAGTAAAAGTAGTAGAGAATGCTAATCAGGTGATGCACAACACGGCACAACCATTAGTTTCGAACAATCTCGGATTTTCATGGTTCCAAATTATCTCATTTTACCTGCATTTCCTGTTCGGAAGAACGTGAAACAAAGTGAAAGTGTGAGAGAATGCTCTCCAGGTAATGCACAACACGGCACAACCATTAGTTTCAAACAATCTCGGATTTTCATGGTTCCAAATTATTTCATTTTACCTGTATTTCCTTTCCGGAGAAACGTGAAACGAAGTAAAAGTAGTAGAGAATGCTAATCAGGTGATGCACAACACGGCACAACCATTAGTTTCGAACAATCTCGGATTTTCATGGTTCCAAATTATCTCATTTTACCTGCATTTCCTGTTCGGAAGAACGTGAAACGAAGTAAAAGTAGTAGAGAATGCTAATCAGGTGATGCACAACACGGCACAACCATTAGTTTCGAACAATCTCGGATTTGCATGGTTCCAAATTATTTTATTTCACCTGTATTTCCTTTTTGGAAGAACGTAAAACGAAGTGAAAGTGACAGAGAATGCTCCTCAGGTGATGCACAACACGGCACAACCATTAGTTTCGAACAATCTCGGATTTTCATGGTTCCAAATTATCTCATTTTACCTGCATTTCCTGTTCGGAAGAACGTGAAACAAAGTGAAAGTGTGAGAGAATGCTCTCCAGGTGATGCACAACACGGCACGACCATTAGTTTCGAACAATCTCGGATTTTCATGTTTTCAAATTATCTCATTTCACCTGTATTTCCTTTTTGGAAGAACGCAAAACGAAGTGAAAGTGACAGAGAATGCTCTTCAGGTGATGCACAACACGGCACAACCATTAGTTCCGAACAATCTCGGATTTGCATGGTTCTAAATTATCTTATTTCACCTGTATTTCCTTTTTGGAAGAACGTGAAACGAAGTTAAAGTGACAGAGAATGCTAATCAGGTGATGCACAACACGGCACAACCATGAGTTTCGAACAATCTCGGATTTTCATGGTTCCAAATTATCTTATTTTGCCTGTATTTCCTTCTCGAGAAATCGTGAAACAAAGTGAAAGTGAAAGAGAATGCTTTCCAGGTGATGCACAACACGGCACAACTATTAGTTTCGAACAATCTCGGATTTTCATGGTTTCAAATTATCTCATTTTACCTGCATTTCCTGTTCGGAAGAACGTAAAACGAAGTGAAAGTGACAGAGAATGCTCTTCAGGTGATGCACAACACGGCACAACCATTAGTTCCGAACAATCTCGGATTTTCATGGTTCCAAATTATCTCATTTCACCTGTATTCCCTTTTTGGAAGAACGTAAAACGAAGTGAAAGTGAAAGAGAATGCTTTCCAGGTGATGCACAACACGGCACAACCATTAGTTTCGAACAATCTCGGATTTTCATGGTTCCAAATTATCTCATTTCACCTGTATTTCCTTTTTGGGAAAACGTGAAACGAAGTAAAAGTGTGAGAGAATGCTAATCAGGTGATGCACAACACGGCACAACCATGAGTGTCGAACAATCTCGGATTTTCATGTTTTCAAATTATCTCATTTCACCTGTATTTCCTTTTTGGAAGAACGTAAAACGAAGTGGAAGTGACAGAGAATGCTCTTCAGGTGATGCACAACACGGCACAACCATTAGTTTCGAACAATCTCGGATATTCATGGTTCCAAATTATCTCATTTCACCTGTATTTCCTTCTTGGAAGAACGTAAAACGAAGTAAAAGTAGTAGAGAATGCTAATCAGGTGATGCACAACACGGCACAACCATTAGTTTCGAACAATCTCGGATTTTCATGGTTCCAAATTATCTCATTTTACCTGCATTTCCTGTTCGGAAGAACGTGAAACAAAGTGAAAGTGTGAGAGAATGCTCTCCAGGTGATGCACAACAGGGCACAACCATTAGTTTCGAACAATCTCGGATTTTCATGGTTCCAAATTATCTCATTTCACCTGTATTTCCTTTTTGGAAGAACGTAAAACGGAGTGAAAGTGACAGAGAATGCTCTTCAGGTGATGCACAACACGGCACAACCATTAGTTTCGAACAAACTCGGATTTTCATGGTTCCAAATTATCTCATTTTACCTGCATTTCCTGTTCGGAAGAACGTAAAACGAAGTGAAAGTGACAGAGAATGCTCTCCAGGTGATGCACAACACGGCACAACCATTAGTTTCAAACAATCTCGGATTTTCATGGTTCCAAATTATCTCATTTTACCTGTATTTCCTTTCCGGAGAAACGTGAAACGAAGTGAAAGTAGTAGAGAATGCTAATCAGGTGATACACAACACGGCACAACCATTAGTTTCGAACAATCTCGGATTTTCATGGTTCCAAATTATCTTATTTTGCCTGTATTTCCCTCTCGAGAAATCGTGAAACAAAGTGAAAGTGAAAGAGAATGCTTTCCAGGTGATGCACAACACGGCACAACCATGAGTGTCAAACAATCTCGGATTTTCATGGTTCCAAATAATCTCATTTCCCCTGTAATCCCTTTCCGAAAGAACGTAGAACGAAGTCAAAGTAGAAGAGAATGCTTTTCAGGTGATGCACAACACGGCACAACCATTAGTTCCGAACAATCTCGGATTTTCATGGTTCCAAATTATCTCATTTTACCTGCATTTCCTGTTCGGAAGAACGTAAAACGAAGTGAAAGTGACAGAGAATGCTCTTCAGGTGATGCACAACACGGCACAACCATTAGTTCCGAACAATCTCGGATTTTCATGGTTCCAAATTATCTCATTTCACCTGTATTCCCTTTTTGGAAGAACGTAAAATGAAGTGAAAGTGAAAGAGAATGCTTTCCAGGTGATGCACAACACGGCACAACCATTAGTTTCGAACAATCTCGGATTTTCATGGTTCCAAATTATCTCATTTCACCTGTATTTCCTTTTTGGGAGAACGTAAAACGAAGTAAAAGTCACAGAGAATGCTCTCCAGGTGATGCACAACACGGCACAATCATTAGTTTTGAACAATCTCGGATTTTCATGGTTCCAAATAATCTCATTTCACCTGTATTTCCTTCCCGGAGAAACGTGAAACGAAGTAAAAGTAGTAGAGAATGCTTTCCAGGTGATGCACAACACGGCACAACTATTAGTTTCGAACAATCTCAGATTTTCATGGTTCCAAATTATCTCATTTTACCTGCATTTCCTGTTCGGAAGAACGTAAAACGAAGTGAAAGTGACAGAGAATGCTCTTCAGGTGATGCACAACACGGCACAACCATTAGTTCCGAACAATCTCGGATTTTCATGGTTCCAAATTATCTCATTTCACCTGTATTCCCTTTTTGGAAGAACGTAAAACGAAGTGAAAGTGAAAGAGAATGCTTTCCAGGTGATGCACAACACGGCACAACCATTAGTTTCGAACAATCTCGGATTTTCATGGTTCCAAATTATCTCATTTCACCTGTATTTCCTTTTTGGGAAAACGTGAAACGAAGTAAAAGTGTGAGAGAATGCTAATCAGGTGATGCACAACACGGCACAACCATTAGTTTCGAACAATCTCGGATTTTCATGATTCTAAATTATTTCATTTTACCTGTATTTCCTTTCCGGAGAAACGTGAAACGAAGTAAAAGTAGTAGAGAATGCTAATCAGGTGATGCACAACACGGCACAACCATTAGTTTCGAACAATCTCGGATTTTCATGGTTCCAAATTATCTCATTTTACCTGCATTTCCTGTTCGGAAGAACGTGAAACAAAGTGAAAGTGTGAGAGAATGCTCTCCAGGTAATGCACAACACGGCACAACCATTAGTTTCAAACAATCTCGGATTTTCATGGTTCCAAATTATTTCATTTTACCTGTATTTCCTTTCCGGAGAAACGTGAAACGAAGTAAAAGTAGTAGAGAATGCTAATCAGGTGATGCACAACACGGCACAACCATTAGTTTCGAACAATCTCGGATTTTCATGGTTCCAAATTATCTCATTTTACCTGCATTTCCTGTTCGGAAGAACGTGAAACGAAGTAAAAGTAGTAGAGAATGCTAATCAGGTGATGCACAACACGGCACAACCATTAGTTTCGAACAATCTCGGATTTGCATGGTTCCAAATTATTTTATTTCACCTGTATTTCCTTTTTGGAAGAACGTAAAACGAAGTGAAAGTGACAGAGAATGCTCCTCAGGTGATGCACAACACGGCACAACCATTAGTTTCGAACAATCTCGGATTTTCATGGTTCCAAATTATCTCATTTTACCTGCATTTCCTGTTCGGAAGAACGTGAAACAAAGTGAAAGTGTGAGAGAATGCTCTCCAGGTGATGCACAACACGGCACGACCATTAGTTTCGAACAATCTCGGATTTTCATGTTTTCAAATTATCTCATTTCACCTGTATTTCCTTTTTGGAAGAACGCAAAACGAAGTGAAAGTGACAGAGAATGCTCTTCAGGTGATGCACAACACGGCACAACCATTAGTTCCGAACAATCTCGGATTTGCATGGTTCTAAATTATCTTATTTCACCTGTATTTCCTTTTTGGAAGAACGTGAAACGAAGTTAAAGTGACAGAGAATGCTAATCAGGTGATGCACAACACGGCACAACCATGAGTTTCGAACAATCTCGGATTTTCATGGTTCCAAATTATCTTATTTTGCCTGTATTTCCTTCTCGAGAAATCGTGAAACAAAGTGAAAGTGAAAGAGAATGCTTTCCAGGTGATGCACAACACGGCACAACTATTAGTTTCGAACAATCTCGGATTTTCATGGTTTCAAATTATCTCATTTTACCTGCATTTCCTGTTCGGAAGAACGTAAAACGAAGTGAAAGTGACAGAGAATGCTCTTCAGGTGATGCACAACACGGCACAACCATTAGTTCCGAACAATCTCGGATTTTCATGGTTCCAAATTATCTCATTTCACCTGTATTCCCTTTTTGGAAGAACGTAAAACGAAGTGAAAGTGAAAGAGAATGCTTTCCAGGTGATGCACAACACGGCACAACCATTAGTTTCGAACAATCTCGGATTTTCATGGTTCCAAATTATCTCATTTCACCTGTATTTCCTTTTTGGGAAAACGTGAAACGAAGTAAAAGTGTGAGAGAATGCTAATCAGGTGATGCACAACACGGCACAACCATGAGTGTCGAACAATCTCGGATTTTCATGTTTTCAAATTATCTCATTTCACCTGTATTTCCTTTTTGGAAGAACGTAAAACGAAGTGGAAGTGACAGAGAATGCTCTTCAGGTGATGCACAACACGGCACAACCATTAGTTTCGAACAATCTCGGATATTCATGGTTCCAAATTATCTCATTTCACCTGTATTTCCTTCTTGGAAGAACGTAAAACGAAGTAAAAGTAGTAGAGAATGCTAATCAGGTGATGCACAACACGGCACAACCATTAGTTTCGAACAATCTCGGATTTTCATGGTTCCAAATTATCTCATTTTACCTGCATTTCCTGTTCGAAAGAACGTGAAACAAAGTGAAAGTGTGAGAGAATGCTCTCCAGGTGATGCACAACAGGGCACAACCATTAGTTTCGAACAATCTCGGATTTTCATGGTTCCAAATTATCTCATTTCACCTGTATTTCCTTTTTGGAAGAACGTAAAACGAAGTGAAAGTGACAGAGAATGCTCTTCAGGTGATGCACAACACGGCACAACCATTAGTTTCGAACAAACTCGGATTTTCATGGTTCCAAATTATCTCATTTTACCTGCATTTCCTGTTCGGAAGAACGTAAAACGAAGTGAAAGTGACAGAGAATGCTCTCCAGGTGATGCACAACACGGCACAACCATTAGTTTCAAACAATCTCGGATTTTCATGGTTCCAAATTATCTCATTTTACCTGTATTTCCTTTCCGGAGAAACGTGAAACGAAGTGAAAGTAGTAGAGAATGCTAATCAGGTGATACACAACACGGCACAACCATTAGTTTCGAACAATCTCGGATTTTCATGGTTCCAAATTATCTTATTTTGCCTGTATTTCCCTCTCGAGAAATCGTGAAACAAAGTGAAAGTGAAAGAGAATGCTTTCCAGGTGATGCACAACACGGCACAACCATGAGTGTCAAACAATCTCGGATTTTCATGGTTCCAAATAATCTCATTTCCCCTGTAATCCCTTTCCGAAAGAACGTAGAACGAAGTCAAAGTAGAAGAGAATGCTTTTCAGGTGATGCACAACACGGCACAACCATTAGTTCCGAACAATCTCGGATTTTCATGGTTCCAAATTATCTCATTTTACCTGCATTTCCTGTTCGGAAGAACGTAAAACGAAGTGAAAGTGACAGAGAATGCTCTTCAGGTGATGCACAACACGGCACAACCATTAGTTCCGAACAATCTCGGATTTTCATGGTTCCAAATTATCTCATTTCACCTGTATTCCCTTTTTGGAAGAACGTAAAATGAAGTGAAAGTGAAAGAGAATGCTTTCCAGGTGATGCACAACACGGCACAACCATTAGTTTCGAACAATCTCGGATTTTCATGGTTCCAAATTATCTCATTTCACCTGTATTTCCTTTTTGGGAGAACGTAAAACGAAGTAAAAGTGACAGAGAATGCTCTCCAGGTGATGCACAACACGGCACAATCATTAGTTTTGAACAATCTCGGATTTTCATGGTTCCAAATAATCTCATTTCACCTGTATTTCCTTCCCGGAGAAACGTGAAACGAAGTAAAAGTAGTAGAGAATGCTTTCCAGGTGATGCACAACACGGCACAACTATTAGTGTCGAACAATCTCGGATTTTCATGGTTCCAAATTATCTCATTTTACCTGTATTTCCTTTTTGGAAGAACGTGAAACGAAGTTAAAGTGACAGAGAATGCTCTCCAGGTGATGCACAACACGGCACAATCATTAGTTTTGAACAATCTCGGATTTTCATGGTTCCAAATTATCTCATTTCACCTGTATTTCCTTCCCGGAGAAACGTGAAACGAAGTAAAAGTAGTAGAGAATGCTTTCCAGGTGATGCACAACACGGCACAACCATTAGTTCCGAACAATCTCGGATTTGCATGGTTCTAAATTATCTTATTTCACCTGTATTTCCTTTTTGGAAGAACGTGAAACGAAGTTAAAGTGACAGAGAATGCTAATCAGGTGATGCACAACACGGCACAACCATGAGTTTCGAACAATCTCGGATTTTCATGGTTCCAAATTATCTTATTTTGCCTGTATTTCCTTCTCGAGAAATCGTGAAACAAAGTGAAAGTGAAAGAGAATGCTTTCCAGGTGATGCACAACACGGCACAACTATTAGTTTCGAACAATCTCGGATTTTCATGGTTTCAAATTATCTCATTTTACCTGCATTTCCTGTTCGGAAGAACGTAAAACGAAGTGAAAGTGACAGAGAATGCTCTTCAGGTGATGCACAACACGGCACAACCATTAGTTCCGAACAATCTCGGATTTTCATGGTTCCAAATTATCTCATTTCACCTGTATTCCCTTTTTGGAAGAACGTAAAACGAAGTGAAAGTGAAAGAGAATGCTTTCCAGGTGATGCACAACACGGCACAACCATTAGTTTCGAACAATCTCGGATTTTCATGGTTCCAAATTATCTCATTTCACCTGTATTTCCTTTTTGGGAAAACGTGAAACGAAGTAAAAGTGTGAGAGAATGCTAATCAGGTGATGCACAACACGGCACAACCATGAGTGTCGAACAATCTCGGATTTTCATGTTTTCAAATTATCTCATTTCACCTGTATTTCCTTTTTGGAAGAACGTAAAACGAAGTGGAAGTGACAGAGAATGCTCTTCAGGTGATGCACAACACGGCACAACCATTAGTTTCGAACAATCTCGGATATTCATGGTTCCAAATTATCTCATTTCACCTGTATTTCCTTCTTGGAAGAACGTAAAACGAAGTAAAAGTAGTAGAGAATGCTAATCAGGTGATGCACAACACGGCACAACCATTAGTTTCGAACAATCTCGGATTTTCATGGTTCCAAATTATCTCATTTTACCTGCATTTCCTGTTCGAAAGAACGTGAAACAAAGTGAAAGTGTGAGAGAATGCTCTCCAGGTGATGCACAACAGGGCACAACCATTAGTTTCGAACAATCTCGGATTTTCATGGTTCCAAATTATCTCATTTCACCTGTATTTCCTTTTTGGAAGAACGTAAAACGAAGTGAAAGTGACAGAGAATGCTCTTCAGGTGATGCACAACACGGCACAACCATTAGTTTCGAACAAACTCGGATTTTCATGGTTCCAAATTATCTCATTTTACCTGCATTTCCTGTTCGGAAGAACGTAAAACGAAGTGAAAGTGACAGAGAATGCTCTCCAGGTGATGCACAACACGGCACAACCATTAGTTTCAAACAATCTCGGATTTTCATGGTTCCAAATTATCTCATTTTACCTGTATTTCCTTTCCGGAGAAACGTGAAACGAAGTGAAAGTAGTAGAGAATGCTAATCAGGTGATACACAACACGGCACAACCATTAGTTTCGAACAATCTCGGATTTTCATGGTTCCAAATTATCTTATTTTGCCTGTATTTCCCTCTCGAGAAATCGTGAAACAAAGTGAAAGTGAAAGAGAATGCTTTCCAGGTGATGCACAACACGGCACAACCATGAGTGTCAAACAATCTCGGATTTTCATGGTTCCAAATAATCTCATTTCCCCTGTAATCCCTTTCCGAAAGAACGTAGAACGAAGTCAAAGTAGAAGAGAATGCTTTTCAGGTGATGCACAACACGGCACAACCATTAGTTCCGAACAATCTCGGATTTTCATGGTTCCAAATTATCTCATTTTACCTGCATTTCCTGTTCGGAAGAACGTAAAACGAAGTGAAAGTGACAGATAATGCTCTTCAGGTGATGCACAACACGGCACAACCATTAGTTCCGAACAATCTCGGATTTTCATGGTTCCAAATTATCTCATTTCACCTGTATTCCCTTTTTGGAAGAACGTAAAATGAAGTGAAAGTGAAAGAGAATGCTTTCCAGGTGATGCACAACACGGCACAACCATTAGTTTCGAACAATCTCGGATTTTCATGGTTCCAAATTATCTCATTTCACCTGTATTTCCTTTTTGGGAGAACGTAAAACGAAGTAAAAGTGACAGAGAATGCTCTCCAGGTGATGCACAACACGGCACAATCATTAGTTTTGAACAATCTCGGATTTTCATGGTTCCAAATAATCTCATTTCACCTGTATTTCCTTCCCGGAGAAACGTGAAACGAAGTAAAAGTAGTAGAGAATGCTTTCCAGGTGATGCACAACACGGCACAACTATTAGTGTCGAACAATCTCGGATTTTCATGGTTCCAAATTATCTCATTTTACCTGTATTTCCTTTTTGGAAGAACGTGAAACGAAGTTAAAGTGACAGAGAATGCTCTCCAGGTGATGCACAACACGGCACAATCATTAGTTTTGAACAATCTCGGATTTTCATGGTTCCAAATTATCTCATTTCACCTGTATTTCCTTCCCGGAGAAACGTGAAACGAAGTAAAAGTAGTAGAGAATGCTTTCCAGGTGATGCACAACACGGCACAACTATTAGTTTCGAACAATTCCAGATTTTCATGGTTCCAAATTATCTCATTTTACCTGCATTTTCTGTTCGGAAGAACGTAAAACGAAGTGAAAGTGACAGAGAATGCTCTTCAGGTGATGCACAACACGGCACAACCATTAGTTCCGAACAATCTCGGATTTTCATGGTTCCAAATTATCTCATTTCACCTGTATTCCCTTTTTGGAAGAACGTAAAACGAAGTGAAAGTGAAAGAGAATGCTTTCCAGGTGATGCACAACACGGCACAACCATTAGTTTCGAACAATCTCGGATTTTCATGGTTCCAAATTATCTCATTTCACCTGTATTTCCTTTTTGGGAGAACGTAAAACGAAGTAAAAGTGACAGAGAATGCTCTCTAGGTGATGCACAACACGGCACAATCATTAGTTTTGAACAATCTCGGATTTTCATGGTTCCAAATTATCTCATTTCACCTGTATTTCCTTCCCGGAGAAACGTGAAACGAAGTAAAAGTAGTAGAGAATGCTAATCAGGTGATGCACAACACGTCACAACTATTAGTTTCAAACAATCTCGGATTTTCATGGTTCCAAATTATCTCATTTTACCTGCATTTCCTGTTCGGAAGAACGTGAAACAAAGTAAAAGTGTGAGAGAATGCTCTTCAGGTGATGCACAACACGGCACAACTATTAGTTTTTAACAATCTTGGATTTTCATGGTTCCAAATTACCTCATTCCACCTGTATTTCCTTTTTGGGAGAACGTAAAACGAAGTGAAAGTGACAGAGAATGCTTCTCAGGTGATGCACAACACGGCACAACCATTAGTGTCGAACAATCTCGGATTTTCATGGTTCCAAATTATCTCATTTTACCTGTATTTCCTTTTTGGAAGAACGTGAAACGAAGTTAAAGTGACAGAGAATGCTAATCAGGTGATGCACAACACGGCACAACCATGAGTTTCGAACAATCTCGGATTTTCATGGTTCCAAATTATCTTATTTTGCCTGTATTTCCTTCTCGAGAAATCGTGAAACGAAGTGAAAGTGAAAGAGAATGCTTTCCAGGTGATGCACAACACGGCACAACTATCAGTTTCGAACAATCTCGAATTTTCATGGTTCCAAATTATATCATTTCACCTGTATTCCCTTTTTGGAAGAACGTAAAACGAAGTGAAAGTGAAAGAGAATGCTTTCCAGGTGATGCACAACACGGCACAACCATTAGTTCCGAACAATCTCGGATTTTCATAGTTCCAAATTATCTCATTTCACCTGTATTCCCTTTTTGGAAGAACGTAAAACGAAGTGAAAGTGACAGAGAATGCTCTCCAGGTGATGCACAACACGGCACAATCATTAGTTTCGAACAATCTCGGATTTTCATGGTTCCAAATTATCTCATTTCACCTGTATTTCCTTTCCGGAGAAACGTGAAACGAAGTAAAAGTAGTAGAGAATGCTAATCGAGTGATGCACAACACGGCACAACCATTAGTTTCGAACAATCTCGGATTTTCATGGTCCCAAATTATCTTATTTTGCCTGTATTTCCTTCTCGAGAAATCGTGAAACAAAGTGAAAGTGAAAGAGAATGCTTTCCAGGTGATGCACAACACGGCACAACTATTAGTTTCGAAAAATCTCGGATTTTCATGGTTTCAAATTATCTCATTTTACCTGCATTTCCTGTTCGGAAGAACGTGAAACAAAGTAAAAGTGTGAGAGAATGCTCTCCAGGTGATGCACAACACGGCACAACCATTAGTTTCGAACAATCTCGGATTTTCATGATTCTAAATTATTTCATTTTACCTGTATTTCCTTTCCGGAGAAACGTGAAACGAAGTAAAAGTAGTAGAGAATGCTAATCAGGTGATGCACAACACGGCACAACCATTAGTTTCGAACAATCTCGGATTTTCATGGTTCCAAATTATCTCATTTTACCTGCATTTCCTGATCGGAAGAACGTGAAACAAAGTGAAAGTGTGAGAGAATGCTCTCCAGGTGATGCACAACACGGCACAACCATTAGTTTCAAACAATCTCGGATTTTCATGGTTCCAAATTATTTCATTTTACCTGTATTTCCTTTCCGGAGAAACGTGAAACGAAGTAAAAGTAGTAGAGAATGCTAATCAGGTGATGCACAACACGGCACAACCATTAGTTTCGAACAATCTCGGATTTTCATGGTTCCAAATTATCTCATTTTACCTGCATTTCCTGTTCGGAAGAACGTGAAACAAAGTGAAAGTGTGAGAGAATGCTCTCCAGGTGATGCACAACACGGCACAACCATTAGTTTCAAACAATCTCGGATTTTCATGGTTCCAAATTATTTCATTTTACCTGTATTTCCTTTCCGGAGAAACGTGAAACGAAGTAGAAGTAGTAGAGAATGCTAATCAGGTGATGCACAACACGGCACAACCATTAGTTTCGAACAATCTCGGATTTTCATGGTTCCAAATTATCTCATTTTACCTGCATTTCCTGTTCGGAAGAACGTGAAACGAAGTAAAAGTAGTAGAAAATGCTAATCAGGTGATGCACAACACGGCACAACCATTAGTTTCGAACAATCTCGGATTTGCATGGTTCCAAATTATCTTATTTCACCTGTATTTCCTTTTTGGAAGAACGTAAAACGAAGTGAAAGTGACAGAGAATGCTCCTCAGGTGATGCACAACACGGCACAACCATTAGTTTCGAACAATCTCGGATTTTCATGGTTCCAAATTATCTCATTTTACCTGCATTTCCTGATCGGAAGAACGTGAAACAAAGTGAAAGTGTGAGAGAATGCTCTCCAGGTGATGCACAACACGGCACAACCATTAGTTTCAAACAATCTCGGATTTTCATGGTTCCAAATTATTTCATTTTACCTGTATTTCCTTTCCGGAGAAACGTGAAACGAAGTAAAAGTAGTAGAGAATGCTAATCAGGTGATGCACAACACGGCACAACCATTAGTTTCGAACAATCTCGGATTTTCATGGTTCCAAATTATCTCATTTTACCTGCATTTCCTGTTCGGAAGAACGTGAAACGAAGTAAAAGTAGTAGAGAATGCTAATCAGGTGATGCACAACACGGCACAACCATTAGTTTCGAACAATCTCGGATTTTCATGGTTCCAAATTATCTCATTTCACCTGTATTTCCTTTTTGGAAGAACGTAAAACGAAGTGAAAGTGACAGAGAATGCTCTTCAGGTGATGCACAACACGGCACAACTATTAGTTTTTAACAATCTCGGATTTTCATGGTTCCAAATTATCTCATTTCACCTGTATTTCCTTTTTGGAAGAACGTAAAACGAAGTGAAAGTGACAGAGAATGCTCCTCAGGTGATGCACAACACGGCACAACCATTAGTGTCGAACAATCTCGGATTTTCATGGTTCCAAATTATCTCATTTTACCTGTATTTCCTTTTTGGAAGAACGTGAAACGAAGTTAAAGTGAAAGAGAATGCTTTCCAGGTGATGCACAACACGGCACAACCATTAGTTCCGAACAATCTCGGATTTTCATGGTTCCAAATTATCTCATTTCACCTGTATTCCCTTTTTGGAAGAACGTAAAACGAAGTGAAAGTGACAGAGAATGCTCTCCAGGTGATGCACAACACGGCACAATCATTAGTTTCGAACAATCTCGGATTTTCATGGTTCCAAATTATCTCATTTCACCTGTATTTCCTTTTTGGAAGAACGTAAAACGAAGTGAAAGTGACAGAGAATGCTAATCGAGTGATGCACAACACGGCACAACCATTAGTTTCGAACAATCTCGGATTTGCATGGTTCCAAATTATCTTATTTCACCTGTATTTCCTTTTTGGGAGAACGTGAAACGAAGTTAAAGTGACAGAGAATGCTAATCAGGTGATGCACAACACGGCACAACCATGAGTTTCGAACAATCTCGGATTTTCATGGTTCCAAATTATCTTATTTTGCCTGTATTTCCTTCTCGAGAAATCGTGAAACAAAGTGAAAGTGAAAGAGAATGCTTTCCAGGTGATGCACAACACGGCACAACTATTAGTTTCGAACAATCTCGGATTTTCATGGTTTCAAATTATCTCATTTTACCTGCATTTCCTGTTCGGAAGAACGTAAAACGAAGTGAAAGTGACAGAGAATGCTCTTCAGGTGATGCACAACACGGCACAACCATTAGTTCCGAACAATCTCGGATTTTCATGGTTCCAAATTATCTCATTTCACCTGTATTCCCTTTTTGGAAGAACGTAAAACAAAGTGAAAGTGAAAGAGAATGCTTTTCAGGTGATGCACAACACGGCACAACCATTAGTTTCGAACAATCTCGGATTTTCATGGTTCCAAATTATCTCATTTCACCTGTATTTCCTTTCCGGAGAAACGTGAAACGAAGTAAAAGTAGTAGAGAATGCTAATCAGGTGATGCACAACACGGCACAACCATTAGTTTCGAACAATCTCGGATTTTCATGATTCTAAATTATTTCATTTTACCTGTATTTCCTTTCCGGAGAAACGTGAAACGAAGTAAAAGTAGTAGAGAATGCTAATCAGGTGATGCACAACACGGCACAACCATTAGTTTCGAACAATCTCGGATTTTCATGGTTCCAAATTATCTCATTTTACCTGCATTTCCTGTTCGGAAGAACGTGAAACAAAGTGAAAGTGTGAGAGAATGCTCTCCAGGTGATGCACAACACGGCACAACCATTAGTTTCAAACAATCTCGGATTTTCATGGTTCCAAATTATTTCATTTTACCTGTATTTCCTTTCCGGAGAAACGTGAAACGAAGTAGAAGTAGTAGAGAATGCTAATCAGGTGATGCACAACACGGCACAACCATTAGTTTCGAACAATCTCTGATTTGCATGGTTCCAAATTATCTTATTTCACCTGTATTTCCTTTTTGGAAGAACGTAAAACGAAGTGAAAGTGACAGAGAATGCTCCTCAGGTGATGCACAACACGGCACAACCATTAGTGTCGAACAATCTCGGATTTTCATGGTTCCAAATTATCTCATTTTACCTGTATTTCCTTTTTGGAAGAACGTGAAACGAAGTTAAAGTGAAAGAGAATGCTTTCCAGGTGATGCACAACACGGCACAACCATTAGTTCCGAACAATCTCGGATTTTCATGGTTCCAAATTATCTCATTTCACCTGTATTCCCTTTTTGGAAGAACGTAAAACGAAGTGAAAGTGACAGAGAATGCTCTCCAGGTGATGCACAACACGGCACAATCATTAGTTTCGAACAATCTCGGATTTTCATGGTTCCAAATTATCTCATTTCACCTGTATTTCCTTTTTGGAAGAACGTAAAACGAAGTGAAAGTGACAGAGAATGCTAATCGAGTGATGCACAACACGGCACAACCATTAGTTTCGAACAATCTCGGATTTGCATGGTTCCAAATTATCTTATTTCACCTGTATTTCCTTTTTGGGAGAACGTGAAACGAAGTTAAAGTGACAGAGAATGCTAATCAGGTGATGCACAACACGGCACAACCATGAGTTTCGAACAATCTCGGATTTTCATGGTTCCAAATTATCTTATTTTGCCTGTATTTCCTTCTCGAGAAATCGTGAAACAAAGTGAAAGTGAAAGAGAATGCTTTCCAGGTGATGCACAACACGGCACAACTATTAGTTTCGAACAATCTCGGATTTTCATGGTTTCAAATTATCTCATTTTACCTGCATTTCCTGTTCGGAAGAACGTAAAACGAAGTGAAAGTGACAGAGAATGCTCTTCAGGTGATGCACAACACGGCACAACCATTAGTTCCGAACAATCTCGGATTTTCATGGTTCCAAATTATCTCATTTCACCTGTATTCCCTTTTTGGAAGAACGTAAAACAAAGTGAAAGTGAAAGAGAATGCTTTTCAGGTGATGCACAACACGGCACAACCATTAGTTTCGAACAATCTCGGATTTTCATGGTTCCAAATTATCTCATTTCACCTGTATTTCCTTTCCGGAGAAACGTGAAACGAAGTAAAAGTAGTAGAGAATGCTAATCAGGTGATGCACAACACGGCACAACCATTAGTTTCGAACAATCTCGGATTTTCATGATTCTAAATTATTTCATTTTACCTGTATTTCCTTTCCGGAGAAACGTGAAACGAAGTAAAAGTAGTAGAGAATGCTAATCAGGTGATGCACAACACGGCACAACCATTAGTTTCGAACAATCTCGGATTTTCATGGTTCCAAATTATCTCATTTTACCTGCATTTCCTGTTCGGAAGAACGTGAAACAAAGTGAAAGTGTGAGAGAATGCTCTCCAGGTGATGCACAACACGGCACAACCATTAGTTTCAAACAATCTCGGATTTTCATGGTTCCAAATTATTTCATTTTACCTGTATTTCCTTTCCGGAGAAACGTGAAACGAAGTAGAAGTAGTAGAGAATGCTAATCAGGTGATGCACAACACGGCACAACCATTAGTTTCGAACAATCTCGGATTTTCATGGTTCCAAATTATCTCATTTTACCTGCATTTCCTGTTCGGAAGAACGTGAAACGAAGTAAAAGTAGTAGAGAATGCTAATCAGGTGATGCACAACACGGCACAACCATTAGTTTCGAACAATCTCTGATTTGCATGGTTCCAAATTATCTTATTTCACCTGTATTTCCTTTTTGGAAGAACGTAAAACGAAGTGAAAGTGACAGAGAATGCTCCTCAGGTGATGCACAACACGGCACAACCATTAGTTTCGAACAATCTCGGATTTTCATGGTTCCAAATTATCTCATTTTACCTGCATTTCCTGTTCGGAAGAACGTGAAACAAAGTGAAAGTGTGAGAGAATGCTCTCCAGGTGATGCACAACACGGCACGACCATTAGTTTCGAACAATCTCGGATTTTCATGTTTTCAAATTATCTCATTTCACCTGTATTTCCTTTTTGGAAGAACGCAAAACGAAGCGAAAGTGACAGAAAATGCTCTTCAGGTGATGCACAACACGGCACAACCATTAGTTCCGAACAATCTCGGATTTGCATGGTTCTAAATTATCTTATTTCACCTGTATTTCCTTTTTGGAAGAACGTGAAACGAAGTTAAAGTGACAGAGAATGCTCATCAGGTGATGCACAACACGGCACAACCATGAGTTTCGAACAATCTCGGATTTTCATGGTTCCAAATTATCTTATTTTGCCTGTATTTCCTTCTTGAGAAATCGTGAAACAAAGTGAAAGTGAAAGAGAATGCTTTCCAGGTGATGCACAACACGGCACAACTATTAGTTTCGAACAATCTCGGATTTTCATGGTTTCAAATTATCTCATTTTACCTGCATTTCCTGTTCGGAAGAACGTAAAACGAAGTAAAAGTGACAGAGAATGCTCTTCAGGTGATGCACAACACGGCACAACCATTAGTTTCGAACAATCCCGGATTTTCATGGTTCCAAATTATCTCATTTTACCTGTATTTCCTTTCCGGAGAAACGTGAAACGAAGTAAAAGTAGTAGAGAATGCTAATCAGGTGATGCACAACACGGCACAACCATTAGTTTCGAACAATCTCGGATTTTCATGGTTTCAAATTATCTCATTTTACCTGCATTTCCTGTTCGGAAGAACGTAAAACAAAGTGAAAGTGACAGAGAATGCTCTTCAGGTGATGCACAACACGGCACAACCATTAGTTCCGAACAATCTCGGATTTTCATGGTTCCAAATTATCTCATTTCACCTGTATTCCCTTTTTGGAAGAACGTAAAACAAAGTGAAAGTGAAAGAGAATGCTTTTCAGGTGATGCACAACACGGCACAACCATTAGTTTCGAACAATCTCGGATTTTCATGGTTCCAAATTATCTCATTTCACCTGTATTTCCTTTCCGGAGAAACGTGAAACGAAGTAAAAGTAGTAGAGAATGCTAATCAGGTGATGCACAACACGGCACAACCATTAGTTTCGAACAATCTCGGATTTTCATGATTCTAAATTATTTCATTTTACCTGTATTTCCTTTCCGGAGAAACGTGAAACGAAGTAAAAGTAGTAGAGAATGCTAATCAGGTGATGCACAACACGGCACAACCATTAGTTTCGAACAATCTCGGATTTTCATGGTTCCAAATTATCTCATTTTACCTGCATTTCCTGTTCGGAAGAACGTGAAACAAAGTGAAAGTGTGAGAGAATGCTCTCCAGGTGATGCACAACACGGCACAACCATTAGTTTCAAACAATCTCGGATTTTCATGGTTCCAAATTATTTCATTTTACCTGTATTTCCTTTCCGGAGAAACGTGAAACGAAGTAGAAGTAGTAGAGAATGCTAATCAGGTGATGCACAACACGGCACAACCATTAGTTTCGAACAATCTCGGATTTTCATGGTTCCAAATTATCTCATTTTACCTGCATTTCCTGTTCGGAAGAACGTGAAACAAAGTGAAAGTGTGAGAGAATGCTCTCCAGGTGATGCACAACACGGCACAACCATTAGTTTCAAACAATCTCGGATTTTCATGGTTCCAAATTATTTCATTTTACCTGTATTTCCTTTCCGGAGAAACGTGAAACGAAGTAGAAGTAGTAGAGAATGCTAATCAGTTGATGCACAACACGGCACAACCATTAGTTTCGAACAATCTCGGATTTTCATGGTTCCAAATTATCTCATTTTACCTGCATTTCCTGTTCGGAAGAACGTGAAACGAAGTAAAAGTAGTAGAGAATGCTAATCAGGTGATGCACAACACGGCACAACCATTAGTTTCGAACAATCTCTGATTTGCATGGTTCCAAATTATCTTATTTCACCTGTATTTCCTTTTTGGAAGAACGTCAAACGAAGTGAAAGTGACAGAGAATGCTCCTCAGGTGATGCACAACACGGCACAACCATTAGTTTCGAACAATCTCGGATTTTCATGGTTCCAAATTATCTCATTTTACCTGCATTTCCTGTTCGGAAGAACGTGAAACAAAGTGAAAGTGTGAGAGAATGCTCTCCAGGTGATGCACAACACGGCACGACCATTAGTTTCGAACAATCTCGGATTTTCATGTTTTCAAATTATCTCATTTCACCTGTATTTCCTTTTTGGAAGAACGCAAAACGAAGCGAAAGTGACAGAGAATGCTCTTCAGGTGATGCACAACACGGCACAACCATTAGTTCCGAACAATCTCGGATTTGCATGGTTCTAAATTATCTTATTTCACCTGTATTTCCTTTTTGGAAGAACGTGAAACGAAGTTGAAGTGACAGAGAATGCTAATCAGGTGATGCACAACACGGCACAACCATGAGTTTCGAACAATCTCGGATTTTCATGGTTCCAAATTATCTTATTTTGCCTGTATTTCCTTCTTGAGAAATCGTGAAACAAAGTGAAAGTGAAAGAGAATGCTTTCCAGGTGATGCACAACACGGCACAACTATTAGTTTCGAACAATCTCGGATTTTCATGGTTTCAAATTATCTCATTTTACCTGCATTTCCTGTTCGGAAGAACGTAAAACGAAGTGAAAGTGACAGAGAATGCTCTTCAGGTGATGCACAACACGGCACAACCATTAGTTTCGAACAATCCCGGATTTTCATGGTTCCAAATTATCTCATTTTACCTGTATTTCCTTTCCGGAGAAACGTGAAACGAAGTAAAAGTAGTAGAGAATGCTAATCAGGTGATGCACAACACGGCACAACCATTAGTTTCGAACAATCTCGGATTTTCATGGTTTCAAATTATCTCATTTTACCTGCATTTCCTGTTCGGAAGAACGTAAAACAAAGTGAAAGTGACAGAGAATGCTCTTCAGGTGATGCACAACACGGCACAACCATTAGTTCCGAACAATCTCGGATTTTCATGGTTCCAAATTATCTCATTTCACCTGTATTCCCTTTTTGGAAGAACGTAAAACAAAGTGAAAGTGAAAGAGAATGCTTTTCAGGTGATGCACAACACGGCACAACCATTAGTTTCGAACAATCTCGGATTTTCATGGTTCCAAATTATCTCATTTCACCTGTATTTCCTTTCCGGAGAAACGTGAAACGAAGTAAAAGTAGTAGAGAATGCTAATCAGGTGATGCACAACACGGCACAACCATTAGTTTCAAACAATCTCGGATTTTCATGATTCTAAATTATTTCATTTTACCTGTATTTCCTTTCCGGAGAAACGTGAAACGAAGTAAAAGTAGTAGAGAATGCTAATCAGGTGATGCACAACACGGCACAACCATTAGTTTCGAACAATCTCGGATTTTCATGGTTCCAAATTATCTCATTTTACCTGCATTTCCTGTTCGGAAGAACGTGAAACAAAGTGAAAGTGTGAGAGAATGCTCTCCAGGTGATGCACAACACGGCACAACCATTAGTTTCAAACAATCTCGGATTTTCATGGTTCCAAATTATTTCATTTTACCTGTATTTCCTTTCCGGAGAAACGTGAAACGAAGTAGAAGTAGTAGAGAATGCTAATCAGGTGATGCACAACACGGCACAACCATTAGTTTCGAACAATCTCGGATTTTCATGGTTCCAAATTATCTCATTTTACCTGCATTTCCTGTTCGGAAGAACGTGAAACGAAGTAAAAGTAGTAGAGAATGCTAATCAGGTGATGCACAACACGGCACAACCATTAGTTTCGAACAATCTCGGATTTGCATGGTTCCAAATTATCTTATTTCACCTGTATTTCCTTTTTGGAAGAACGTAAAACGAAGTGAAAGTGACAGAGAATGCTCCTCAGGTGATGCACAACACGGCACAACCATTAGTTTCGAACAATCTCGGATTTTCATGGTTCCAAATTATCTCATTTTACCTGCATTTCCTGTTCGGAAGAACGTGAAACAAAGTGAAAGTGTGAGAGAATGCTCTCCAGGTGATGCACAACACGGCACGACCATTAGTTTCGAACAATCTCGGATTTTCATGTTTTCAAATTATCTCATTTCACCTGTATTTCCTTTTTGGAAGAACGCAAAACGAAGCGAAAGTGACAGAGAATGCTCTTCAGGTGATGCACAACACGGCACAACCATTAGTTCCGAACAATCTCGGATTTGCATGGTTCTAAATTATCTTATTTCACCTGTATTTCCTTTTTGGAAGAACGTGAAACGAAGTTAAAGTGACAGAGAATGCTAATCAGGTGATGCACAACACGGCACAACCATGAGTTTCGAACAATCTCGGATTTTCATGGTTCCAAATTATCTTATTTTGCCTGTATTTCCTTCTTGAGAAATCGTGAAACAAAGTGAAAGTGAAAGAGAATGCTTTCCAGGTGATGCACAACACGGCACAACTATTAGTTTCGAACAATCTCGGATTTTCATGGTTTCAAATTATCTCATTTTACCTGCATTTCCTGTTCGGAAGAACGTAAAACGAAGTGAAAGTGACAGAGAATGCTCTTCAGGTGATGCACAACACGGCACAACCATTAGTTTCGAACAATCCCGGATTTTCATGGTTCCAAATTATCTCATTTTACCTGTATTTCCTTTCCGGAGAAACGTGAAACGAAGTAAAAGTAGTAGAGAATGCTAATCAGGTGATGCACAACACGGCACAACCATTAGTTTCGAACAATCTCGGATTTTCATGGTTTCAAATTATCTCATTTTACCTGCATTTCCTGTTCGGAAGAACGTAAAACAAAGTGAAAGTGACAGAGAATGCTCTTCAGGTGATGCACAACACGGCACAACCATTAGTTCCGAACAATCTCGGATTTTCATGGTTCCAAATTATCTCATTTCACCTGTATTCCCTTTTTGGAAGAACGTAAAACAAAGTGAAAGTGAAAGAGAATGCTTTTCAGGTGATGCACAACACGGCACAACCATTAGTTTCGAACAATCTCGGATTTTCATGGTTCCAAATTATCTCATTTCACCTGTATTTCCTTTCCGGAGAAACGTGAAACGAAGTAAAAGTAGTAGAGAATGCTAATCAGGTGATGCACAACACGGCACAACCATTAGTTTCGAACAATCTCGGATTTTCATGATTCTAAATTATTTCATTTTACCTGTATTTCCTTTCCGGAGAAACGTGAAACGAAGTAAAAGTAGTAGAGAATGCTAATCAGGTGATGCACAACACGGCACAACCATTAGTTTCGAACAATCTCGGATTTTCATGGTTCCAAATTATCTCATTTTACCTGCATTTCCTGTTCGGAAGAACGTGAAACAAAGTGAAAGTGTGAGAGAATGCTCTCCAGGTGATGCACAACACGGCACAACCATTAGTTTCAAACAATCTCGGATTTTCATGGTTCCAAATTATCTTATTTTGCCTGTATTTCCTTCTCGAGAAATCGTGAAACAAAGTGAAAGTGAAAGAGAATGCTTTCCAGGTGATGCACAACACGGCACAACCATTAGTTTCGAACAATCTCGGATTTTCATGATTCTAAATTATTTCATTTTACCTGTATTTCCTTTCCGGAGAAACGTGAAACGAAGTAAAAGTAGTAGAGAATGCTAATCAGGTGATGCACAACACGGCACAACCATTAGTTTCGAACAATCTCGGATTTTCATGGTTCCAAATTATCTCATTTTACCTGCATTTCCTGTTCGGAAGAACGTGAAACAAAGTGAAAGTGTGAGAGAATGCTCTCTAGGTGATGCACAACACGGCACAACCATTAGTTTCGAACAATCTCGGATTTTCATGGTTCCAAATTATCTCATTTTACCTGCATTTCCTGTTCGGAAGAACGTGAAACAAAGTGAAAGTGTGAGAGAATGCTCTCTAGGTGATGCACAACACGGCACAACCATTAGTTTCGAACAATCTCGGATTTTCATGGTTCCAAATTATCTCATTTTACCTGCATTTCCTGTTCGGAAGAACGTGAAACAAAGTGAAAGTGTGAGAGAATGCTCTCTAGGTGATGCACAACACGGCACAACCATTAGTTTCGAACAATCTCGGATTTTCATGGTTCCAAATTATCTCATTTTACCTGCATTTCCTGTTCGGAAGAACGTGAAACAAAGTGAAAGTGTGAGAGAATGCTCTCTAGGTGATGCACAACACGGCACAACCATTAGTTTCGAACAATCTCGGATTTTCATGGTTCCAAATTATCTCATTTTACCTGCATTTCCTGTTCGGAAGAACGTGAAACGAAGTAAAAGTAGTAGAGAATGCTAATCAGGTGATGCACAACACGGCACAACCATTAGTTTCGAACAATCTCGGATTTTCATGGTTCCAAATTATCTCATTTTACCTGCATTTCCTGTTCGGAAGAACGTGAAACAAAGTGAAAGTGTGAGAGAATGCTCTCCAGGTGATGCACAACACGGCACAACCATTAGTTCCGAACAATCTCGGATTTTCATGGTTCCAAATTATCTCATTTCACCTGTATTCCCTTTTTGGAAGAACGTAAAACAAAGTGAAAGTGAAAGAGAATGCTTTCCAGGTGATGCACAACACGGCACAACCATTAGTTTCGAACAATCTCGGATTTTCATGGTTCCAAATTATCTCATTTCACCTGTATTTCCTTTTTGGGAAAACGTGAAACGAAGTAAAAGTGTGAGAGAATGCTAATCAGGTGATGCACAACACGGCACAACCATTAGTTTCGAACAATCTCGGATTTTCATGGTTCCAAATTATCTCATTTCACCTGTATTTCCTTTTTGGGAAAACGTGAAACGAAGTAAAAGTGTGAGAGAATGCTAATCAGGTGATGCACAACACGGCACAACCATTAGTTTCGAACAATCTCGGATTTTCATGATTCTAAATTATTTCATTTTACCTGTATTTCCTTTCCGGAGAAACGTGAAACGAAGTAAAAGTAGTAGAGAATGCTAATCAGGTGATGCACAACACGGCACAACCATTAGTTTCGAACAATCTCGGATTTTCATGGTTCCAAATTATCTCATTTTACCTGCATTTCCTGTTCGGAAGAACGTGAAACAAAGTGAAAGTGTGAGAGAATGCTCTCCAGGTGATGCACAACACGGCACAACCATTAGTTTCGAACAATCTCGGATTTTCATGGTTCCAAATTATCTCATTTTACCTGCATTTCCTGTTCGGAAGAACGTGAAACGAAGTAAAAGTAGTAGAGAATGCTAATCAGGTGATGCACAACACGGCACAACCATTAGTTTCGAACAATCTCGGATTTGCATGGTTCCAAATTATCTTATTTCACCTGTATTTCCTTTTTGGAAGAACGTAAAACGAAGTGAAAGTGACAGAGAATGCTCCTCAGGTGATGCACAACACGGCACAACCATTAGTTTCGAACAATCTCGGATTTTCATGGTTCCAAATTATCTCATTTTACCTGCATTTCCTGTTCGGAAGAACGTGAAACAAAGTGAAAGTGTGAGAGAATGCTCTCCAGGTGATGCACAACACGGCAAAACCATTAGTTTCAAACAATCTCGGATTTTCATGGTTCCAAATTATCTCATTTCACCTGTATTTCCTTTTTGAAAGAACGTAAAACGAAGTGAAAGTGACAGAGAATGCTCTTCAGGTGATGCACAACACGGCACGACCATTAGTTTTGAACAATCTCGGATTTTCATGTTTTCAAATTATCTCATTTCACCTGTATTTCCTTTTTGGAAGAACGCAAAACGAAGTGAAAGTGACAGAGAATGCTCTTCAGGTGATGCACAACACGGCACAACCATTAGTTCCGAACAATCTCGGATTTGCATGGTTCCAAATTATCTCATTTCACCTGCATTTCCTGTTCGGAAGAACGTGAAACAAAGTGAAAGTGTGAGAGAATGCTCTCCAGGTGATGCACAACACGGCACAACCATTAGTTTCAAACAATCTCGGATTTTCATGGTTCCAAATTATTTCATTTTACCTGTATTTCCTTTCCGGAGAAACGTGAAACGAAGTAAAAGTAGTAGAGAATGCTAATCAGGTGATGCACAACACGGCACAACCATTAGTTTCGAACAATCTCGGATTTTCATGGTCCCAAATTATCTCATTTCACCTGTATTTCCTTTTTGGAAGAACGTAAAACGAAGTGAAAGTGACAGAGAATGCTCCTCAGGTGATGCACAACACGGCACAACCATTAGTGTCGAACAATCTCGGATTTTCATGGTTCCAAATTATCTCATTTTACCTGTATTTCCTTTTTGGAAGAACGTGAAACGAAGTTAAAGTGACAGAGAATGCTAATCAGGTGATGCACAACACGGCACAACTATTAGTTTTCAACAATCTCGGATTTTCATGGTTCCAAATTATCTCATTTTACCTGCATTTCCTGTTCGGAAGGACGTGCAACAAAGTGAAAGTGTGAGAGAATGCTCTCCAGGTGATGCACAACACGGCACAACCATTAGTTTCAAACAATCTCGGATTTTCATGGTTCCAAATTATCTCATTTTACCTGTATTTCCTTTCCGGAGAAACGTGAAACGAAGTAACAGTAGTAGAGAATGCTCATCAAGTGATGCACAACACGGCACAACCATTAGTTTCGAACAATCTCGGATTTTCATGGTTCTAAATTATCTCATTTCACCTGTATTTCCTTTTTGGAAGAACGTAAAACGGAGTGAAAGTGACAGAAAATGCTCTTCAGGTGATGCACAACACGGCACAAACATTAAATTCGAACAATCTCGGATTTTCATGGTTCCAAATTATCTCATTTCACCTGTATTTCCTTTTTGGAAAAACGTAAAACGAAGTGAAAGTGACAGAGAATGCTCTTCAGGTGATGCACAACACGGCACAACCATTAGTTTCGAACAATCTCGGATTTTCATGGTTCCAAATTATCTCATTTTACCTGTATTTCCTTTTTGGAAGAACGTAAAACGAGTTGAAAGTAGTGGAGAATGCTAATCAGGTGATGCGAAACACGGCACAACCATTAGTTTCAAACAATCTCGGATGTTCATGGTTCCAAATTATCTCATTTTACCTGTATTTTCTTTTTGGAAGAACGAAAAACGAAGTGAAAGTGACAGAGAATGCTCTTCAGGTGATGCACAACACGGCACAACCCTTAGTTTCGAACAATCTCGGATTTTCATGGTTCCAAATTATCTCATTTCACCTGTATTTTCTTTTTGGAAGAACGTAAAACGAAGTGAAAGTGACAGAGAATGCTCCTCAGGTGATGCACAACGCGGCACAACCATTAGTTTCAAACAATCTCGGATTTTCATGGTTCCAAATTATCTCATTTTACCTGTATTTCCTTTCCGGAGAAACGTGAAACGAAGTAAAAGTAGTAGAGAATGCTAATCAGGTGATGCACAACGCGGCACAACCATTAGTTTCGAACAATCTCGGATTTTCATGGTTCCAAATTATCTCATTTTACCTGCATTTCCTGTTCAGAAGAACGTGAAACAAAGTAAGAGTGTGAAAGAATGCTAATCAGGTGATGCACAACACGGCACAACCATTAGTTTCGAACAATCTCGGATATTCATGGTTCCAAATTATCTAATTTCACCTGTATTTCCTTTTTGGAAGAACGTAAAACGAAGTGAAAGTAGTAGAGAATGCTCATCAAGTGATGCACAACACGGCACAACCATTAGTTTCGAACAATCTCGGATTTTCATGGTTCTAAATTATCTCATTTCACCTGTATTTCCTTTTTGGAAGAACGTAAAACGGAGTGAAAGTGACAGAAAATGCTCTTCAGGTGATGCACAACACGGCACAAACATTAAATTCGAACAATCTCGGATTTTCATGGTTCCAAATTATCTCATTTCACCTGTATTTCCTTTTTGGAAAAACGTAAAACGAAGTGAAAGTGACAGAGAATGCTCTTCAGGTGATGCACAACACGGCACAACCATTAGTTTCGAACAATCTCGGATTTTCATGGTTCCAAATTATCTCATTTTACCTGTATTTCCTTTTTGGAAGAACGTAAAACGAGTTGAAAGTAGTGGAGAATGCTAATCAGGTGATGCGAAACACGGCACAACCATGAGTTTCGAACAATCTCGGATTTTCATGGTTCCAAATTATCTTATTTTGCCTGTATTTCCTTCTCGAGAAATCGTGAAACAAAGTGAAAGTGAAAGAGAATGCTTTCCAGGTGATGCACAACACGGCACAACTATTAGTTTCGAACAATCTCGGATTTTCATGGTTCCAAATTATTCAATTTTGCCCGTATTTCCTTCTCGAAAAATCGTGAAACAAAGTGAAAGTGGGAGAGAATGCTCTTCAGGTGATGCACAACACGGCACAAACATTAGTTTCGAACAATCTCGGATGTTCATGGTTCCAAATTATCTCATTTTACCTGCATTTCCTTTTTGGAAGAACGTAAAACGAAGTGAAAGTAGTAGAGAATGCTAATCAGGTGATGCACAACACGGCACAACCATTAGTTTCGAACAATCTCGGATTTTCACGGTTCCAAATTATCTCATTTTACCTGTATTTTCTTTCCGGAGAAACGTGAAACGAAGTAAAAGTAGTAGAGAATGCTAATCAGGTGATGCACAACACGGCACAACCATTAGTTTCGAACAATCTCGGATTTTCATGGTTCCAAATTATCTCATTTTACCTGTATTTTCTTTTTGGAAGAACGTAAAACGAAGTAAAATTGACAGAGAATGCTCTTCAGGTGATGCACAACACGGCACAACCATTAGTTTCGAACAATCTCGGATTTTCATGGTTCCAAATTATCTCATTTTACCTGCATTTCCTGTTCGGAAGAACGTGAAACAAAGTAAAAGTGTGAGAGAATGCTCTCCAGGTGATGCACAACACGGCACAAACATTAAATTCGAACAATCTCGGATTTTCATGGTTCCAAATTATCTCATTTCACCTGTATTTCCTTTTTGGAAAAACGTAAAACGAAGTGAAAGTAGTAGAGAATGCTAATCAGGTGATGCACAACACGGCACAACCATTAGTTTCGAACAATCTCGGATTTTCATGGTTCCAAATTATCTCATTTCACCTGTATTTCCTTTTTGGAAGAACGTAAAACGAAGTGAAAGTGACAGAGAATGCTCCTCAGGTGATGCACAAGACGGCACAACCATCAGTTTCGAACAATCTCGGATTTTCATGGTTCCAAATTATCTCATTTTACCTGCATTTCCTGTTCGGAAGAACGTGAAACAGAGTAAAAGTGTGAGAGAATGCTCTCCAGGTGATGCACAACACGGCACAACTATTAGTTTCAAACAATCTCGGATTTTCATGGTTCCAAATTATTTCATTTTACCTGTATTTCCTTTCCGGAGAAACGTGAAACGAAGTAAAAGTAGTAGAGAATGCTAATCAGGTGATGCACAACACGGCACAACCATTGGTTTCGAACAATCTCGGATATTCATGGTTCCAAATTATCTAATTTCACCTGTATTTCCTTTTTGGAAGAACGTAAAACGAAGTGAAAGTGACAGAGAATGCTCTTCAGGTGATGCACAACACGGCACAACCATTAGTTTCGAACAATCTCGGATTTTCATGGTTCCAAATTATCTCATTTTACCTGCATTTCCTGTTCGGAAGAACGTGAAACGAAGTAAAAGTAGTAGAGAATGCTAATCAGGTGATGCACAACACGGCACAACCATTAGTTTCGAACAATCTCGGATTTTCATGGTTCCAAATTATCTCATTTTACCTGCATTTCCTGTTCGGAAGAACGTGAAACAAAGTAAAAGTGTGAGAGAATGCTAATCAGGTGATGCACAACACGGCACAACCATTAGTTTCGAACAATCTCGGATTTTCATGGTTCCAAATTATCTCATTTTACCTGCATTTCCTGTTCGGAAGAACGTGAAACAAAGTGAAAATGTGAGAGAATGCTCTCCAGGTGATGCACAACACGGCACAACCATTAGTTTCAAACAATCTCGGATTTTCATGGTTCCAAATTATTTCATTTTACCTGTATTTCCTTTCCGGAGAAACGTGAAACGAAGTAAAAGTAGTAGAGAATGCTAATCAGGTGATGCACAACACGGCACAACCATTAGTTTCGAACAATCTCGGATTTTCATGGTTCCAAATTATCTCATTTTACCTGCATTTCCTGTTCGGAAGAACGTGAAACAAAGTAAAAGTGTGAGAGAATGCTAATCAGGTGATGCACAACACGGCACAACCATTAGTTTCGAACAATCTCGAATATTCATGGTTCCAAATTATCTAATTTCACCTGTATTTCCTTTTTGGAAGAACGTAAAACGAAGTGAAAGTAGTAAAGAATGCTCATCAAGAAATGCACAACACGGCACAACCATTAGTTTCGAACAATCTCGGATTTTCATGGTTCCAAATTATCTAATTTCACCTGTATTTCCTTTTTGGGAGAAAGTCAAACGAAGTGAAAGTGACAGAGAATGCTCTTCAGGTGATGCACAACACGGCACAAACATTAGTTTCGAACAATCTCGGATTTTCATGGTTCCAAATTATCTCATTTTACCTGTATTTCCTTTTTGGAAGAACGTAAAACGAAGTGAAAGTGACACAGAATGCTCCTCAGGTGATGCACAACGCGGCACAACCATTAGTTTCAAACAATCTCGGATTTTCATGGTTCCAAATTATCTCATTTTACCTGTATTTCCTTTCCGGAGAAACGTGAAACGAAGTAAAAGTAGTAGAGAATGCTAATCAGGTGATGCACAACGCGGCACAACCATTAGTTTCGAACAATCTCGGATTTTCATGGTTCCAAATTATCTCATTTCACCTGTATTTTCTTTTTGGAAGAACGTAAAACGAAGTGAAAGTGACAGAGAATGCTAATCAGGTGATGCACAACACGGCACAACCATGAGTTTCGAACAATCTCGGATTTTCATGGTTCCAAATTATCTCATTTTGCCTGTATTTCCTTCTCGAGAAATCGTGAAACAAAGTGAAAGTGAAAGAGAATGCTTTCCAGGTGATGCACAACACGGCACAACTATTAGTTTCGAACAATCTCGGATTTTCATGGTTCCAAATTATTCAATTTTGCCCGTATTTCCTTCTCGAAAAATCGTGAAACAAAGTGAAAGTGGGAGAGAATGCTCTTCAGGTGATGCACAACACGGCACAAACATTAGTTTCGAACAATCTCGGATGTTCATGGTTCCAAATTATCTCATTTTACCTGCATTTCCTTTTTGGAAGAACGTAAAACGAAGTGAAAGTAGTAGAGAATGCTAATCAGGTGATGCACAACACGGCACAACCATTAGTTTCGAACAATCTCGGATTTTCACGGTTCCAAATTATCTCATTTTACCTGTATTTTCTTTCCGGAGAAACGTGAAACGAAGTAAAAGTAGTAGAGAATGCTAATCAGGTGATGCACAACACGGCACAACCATTAGTTTCGAACAATCTCGGATTTTCATGGTTCCAAATTATCTCATTTTACCTGTATTTTCTTTTTGGAAGAACGTAAAACGAAGTAAAATTGACAGAGAATGCTCTTCAGGTGATGCACAACACGGCACAACCATTAGTTTCGAACAATCTCGGATTTTCATGGTTCCAAATTATCTCATTTTACCTGCATTTCCTGTTCGGAAGAACGTGAAACAAAGTAAAAGTGTGAGAGAATGCTCTCCAGGTGATGCACAACACGGCACAACTATTAGTTTCAAACAATCTCGGATTTTCATGGATCCAAATTATTTCATTTTACCTGTATTTCCTTTCCGGAGAAACGTGAAACGAAGTGAAAGTAGTAGAGAATGCTAATCAGGTGATGCACAACACGGCACAACCATTAGTTTCGAACAATCTCGGATTTTCATGGTTCCAAATTATCTCATTTTACCTGCATTTCCTGTTCGGAAGAACGTGAAACAAAGTAAAAGTGTGAGAGAATGCTAATCAGGTGATGCACAACACGGCACAACCATTAGTTTCGAACAATCTCGGATTTTCATGGTTCCAAATTATCTCATTTTACCTGCATTTCCTGTTCGGAAGAACGTGAAACAAAGTGAAAATGTGAGAGAATGCTCTCCAGGTGATGCACAACACGGCACAACCATTAGTTTCAAACAATCTCGGATTTTCATGGTTCCAAATTATTTCATTTTACCTGTATTTCCTTTCCGGAGAAACGTGAAACGAAGTAAAAGTAGTAGAGAATGCTAATCAGGTGATGCACAACACGGCACAACCATTAGTTTCGAACAATCTCGGATTTTCATGGTTCCAAATTATCTCATTTTACCTGCATTTCCTGTTCGGAAGAACGTGAAACAAAGTAAAAGTGTGAGAGAATGCTAATCAGGTGATGCACAACACGGCACAACCATTAGTTTCGAACAATCTCGAATATTCATGGTTCCAAATTATCTAATTTCACCTGTATTTCCTTTTTGGAAGAACGTAAAACGAAGTGAAAGTAGTAAAGAATGCTCATCAAGAAATGCACAACACGGCACAACCATTAGTTTTGAACAATCTCGGATTTTCATGGTTCCAAATTATCTAATTTCACCTGTATTTCCTTTTTGGGAGAAAGTCAAACGAAGTGAAAGTGACAGAGAATGCTCTTCAGGTGATGCACAACACGGCACAAACATTAGTTTCGAACAATCTCGGATTTTCATGGTTCCAAATTATCTAATTTCACCTGTATTTCCTTTTTGGAAGAACGTAAAACGAAGTGAAAGTAGTAAAGAATGCTCATCAAGAAATGCACAACACAGCACAACCATTAGTTTCGAACAATCTCGGATTTTCATGGTTCCAAATTATCTAATTTCACCTGTATTTCCTTTTTGGGAGAAAGTCAAACGAAGTGAAAGTGACAGAGAATGCTCTTCAGGTGATGCACAACACGGCACAAACATTAGTTTCGAACAATCTCGGATTTTCATGGTTCCAAATTATCTCATTTTACCTGTATTTCCTTTTTGGAAGAACGTAAAACGAAGTGAAAGTGACAGAGAATGCTCCTCAGGTGATGCACAACGCGGCACAACCATTAGTTTCAAACAATCTCGGATTTTCATGGTTCCAAATTATCTCATTTTACCTGTATTTCCTTTCCGGAGAAACGTGAAACGAAGTAAAAGTAGTAGAGAATGCTAATCAGGTGATGCACAACGCGGCACAACCATTAGTTTCGAACAATCTCGGATTTTCATGGTTCCAAATTATCTCATTTTACCTGCATTTCCTGTTCGGAAGAACGTGAAACAAAGTAAAAGTGTGAAAGAATGCTAATCAGGTGATGCACAACACGGCACAACCATTAGTTTCGAACAATCTCGGATATTCATGGTTCCAAATTATCTAATTTCACCTGTATTTCCTTTTTGGAAGAACGTAAAACGAAGTGAAAGTAGTAGAGAATGCTCATCAAGTGATGCACAACACGGCACAACCATTAGTTTCGAACAATCTCGGATTTTCATGGTTCCAAATTATCTCATTTCACCTGTATTTCCTTTTTGGAAGAACGTAAAACGAAGTGAAAGTGACAGAAAATGCTCTTCAGGTGATGCACAACACGGCACAACCATTAGTTTCGAACAATCTCGGATTTTCATGGTTCCAAATTATCTCATTTTACCTGTATTTCCTTTCCGGAGAAACGTGAAACGAAGTAAAAGTAGTAGAGAATGCTAATCAGGTGATGCACAACACGGCACAACCATTAGTTTCGAACAATCTCGGATTTTCATGGTTCCAAATTATCTCATTTTACCTGCATTTCCTGTTCGGAAGAACGTGAAACAAAGTGAAAATGTGAGAGAATGCTCTCCAGGTGATGCACAACACGGCACAACCATTAGTTTCAAACAATCTCGGATTTTCATGGTTCCAAATTATCTCATTTTACCTGTATTTCCTTTCCGGAGAAACGTGAAACGAAGTAAAAGTAGTAGAGAATGCTAATCAGGTGATGCACAACGCGGCACAACCATTAGTTTCGAACAATCTCGGATTTTCATGGTTCCGAATTATCTCATTTTACCTGCATTTCCTGTTCGGAAGAACGTGAAACAAAGTAAAAGTGTGAAAGAATGCTAATCAGGTGATGCACAACACGGCACAACCATTAGTTTCGAACAATCTCGGATATTCATGGTTCCAAATTATCTAATTTCACCTGTATTTCCTTTTTGGAAGAACGTAAAACGAAGTGAAAGTAGTAGAGAATGCTCATCAAGTGATGCACAACACGGCACAACCATTAGTTTCGAACAATCTCGGATTTTCATGGTTCCAAATTATCTCATTTCACCTGTATTTCCTTTTTGGAAGAACGTAAAACGAAGTGAAAGTGACAGAAAATGCTCTTCAGGTGATGCACAACACGGCACAACCATGAGTTTCGAACAATCTCGGATTTTCATGGTTCCAAATTATCTTATTTTGCCTGTATTTCCTTCTCGAGAAATCGTGAATAAAAGTGAAAGTGAAAGAGAATGCTTTCCAGGTGATGCACAACACGGCACAACTATTAGTTTCGAACAATCTCGGATTTTCATGGTTCCGAATTATTCAATTTTGCCCGTATTTCCTTCTCGAAAAATCGTGAAACAAAGTGAAAGTGGGAGAGAATGCTCTTCAGGTGATGCACAACACGGCACAAACATTAGTTTCGAACAATCTCGGATGTTCATGGTTCCAAATTATCTCATTTTACCTGCATTTCTTTTTTGGAAGAACGTAAAACGAAGTGAAAGTAGTAGAGAATGCTAATCAGGTGATGCACAACACGGCACAACCATTAGTTTCGAACAATCTCGGATTTTCATGGTTCCAAATTATCTCATTTTACCTGTATTTCCTTTCCGGAGAAACGTGAAACGAAGTAAAAGTAGTAGAGAATGCTAATCAGGTGATGCATGACACGGCACAACCATTAGTTTCGAACAATCTCGGATTTTCATGGTTCCAAATTATCTCATTTTACCTGTATTTTCTTTTTGGAAGAACGTAAAACGAAGTAAAATTGACAGAGAATGCTCTTCAGGTGATGCACAACACGGCACAACCATTAGTTTCGAACAATCTCGGATTTTTATGGTTTCAAATTATCTCATTTTACCTGCATTTCCTGTTCGGAAAAACGTGAAACAAAGTAAAAGTGTGAGAGAATGCTCTCCAGGTGATGCACAACACGGCACAACTATTAGTTTCAAACAATCTCGGATTTTCATGGTTCCAAATTATCTCATTTTACCTGCATTTCCTGTTCGGAAGAACGTGAAACAAAGTGAAAATGTGAGAGAATGCTCTCCAGGTGATGCACAACACGGCACAACCATTAGTTTCAAACAATCTCGGATTTTCATGGTTCCAAATTATTTCATTTTACCTGTATTTCCTTTCCGGAGAAACGTGAAACGAAGTAAAAGTAGTAGAGAATGCTAATCAGGTGATGCACAACACGGCACAACCATTAGTTTCGAACAATCTCGGATTTTCATGGTTCCAAATTATCTCATTTTACCTGCATTTCCTGTTCGGAAGAACGTGAAACAAAGTGAAAATGTGAGAGAATGCTCTCCAGGTGATGCACAACACGGCACAACCATTAGTTTCAAACAATCTCGGATTTTCATGGTTCCAAATTATTTCATTTTACCTGTATTTCCTTTCCGGAGAAACGTGAAACGAAGTAAAAGTAGTGGAGAATGCTAATCAGGTGATGCACAACACGGCACAACCATTAGTTTCGAACAATCTCGGATTTTCATGGTTCCAAATTATCTCATTTTACCTGTATTTCCTTTTTGGAAGACCGTAAAACGAAGTGAAAGTGACAGAGAATGCTTTTCAGGTGATGCACAACACGGCACAACCATTAGTTTCGAACAATCTCGGATTTTCATGGTTCCAAATTATCTCATTTTACCTGTATTTCCTTTCCGGAGAAACGTGAAACGAAGTAAAAGTAGTAGAGAATGCTCCTCAGGTGATGCACAACACGGCACAACCATTAGTTTCGAACAATCTCGGATTTTCATGGTTCCAAATTATCTCATTTTACCTGCATTTTCTGTTCGGAAGAACGTGAAACAAAGTGAAAATGTGGGAGAATGCTCTCCAGGTGATGCACAACACGGCACAACCATTAGTTTCAAACAATCTCGGATTTTCATGGTTCCAAATTATCTCATTTTACCTGTATTTCTTTTCCGGAGAAACGTGAAACGGAGTAAAAGTAGTAGAGAATGCTAATCAGGTGATGCACAACACGGCACAACCATTAGTTTCGAACAATCTCGGATTTTCATGGTTCCAAATTATCTCGTTTTACCTGTATTTCCTTTTTGGAAAAACGTAAAACGAAGTGAAAGTGACAGAGAATGCTAATCAAGTGATGCACAACACGGCACAACCATTAGTTTCGAACAATCTCGGATTTTCATGGTTCCAAATTATCTCATTTCACCTGTATTTCCTTTTTGGAAGAAAGTAAAACGAAGTGAAAGTGACAGAGAATGCTCTTCAGGTGATGCACAACACGGCACAAACATTAGTTTCGAACAATCTCGGATTTTCATGGTTCCAAATTATCTCATTTTACCTGTATTTCCTTTTTGGAAAAACGTAAAACGAAGTGAAAGTGACAGAGAATGCTCTTCAGGTGATGCACAACACGGCACAACCATTAGTTTCAAACAATCTCGGATTTTCGTGGTTCCAAATTATCTAATTTCACCTGTATTTCCTTTTTGGAAGAACGTAAAACGAAGTGAAGGTAGTAGAGAATGCTAATCAAGTGATGCACAACACGGCACAACCATTAGTTTCGAACAATCTCGGATTTTCATGGTTCCAAATTATCTCATTTCACCTGTATTTCCTTTTTGGAAGAACGTAAAACGAAGTGAAAGTAGTAGAGAATGCTCATCAAGTGATGCACAACACGGCACAACCATTAGTTTCGAACCATCTCGGATTTTCATGGTTCCAAATTATCTCATTTCACCTGTATTTCCTTTTTGGAAGAACGTAAAACGAAGTGAAAGTGACAGAGAATGCTCTTCAGGTGATGCACGACACGGCACAACCATTAGTTTCGAACAATCTCGGATTTTCATGGTTCCAAATTATCTCATTTCACCTGTATTTCCTTTTTGGAAGAACGTAAAACGAAGTGAAAGTGACAGAGAATGCTCTTCAGGTGATGCACAACACGTTACAACCATTAGTTTCGAACAATCTCGGATTTTCATGGTTCCAAATTATCTCATTTTACCTGCATTTCCTGTTCGGAAGAACGTGAAACAAAGTAAAAGTGTGAGAGAATGCTCTCCAGGTGATGCACAACACGGCACAACTATTAGTTTCAAACAATCTCGGATTTTCATGGTTCCAAATTATTTCATTTTACCTGTATTTCCTTTCCGGAGAAACGTTAAACGAAGTAAAAGTAGTAGAGAATGCTAATCAGGTGATGCACAACACGGCACAACCATTAGTTTCGAACAATCTCGGATTTTCATGGTTCCAAATTATCTCATTTTACCTGTTTTTCCTTTTTGAAAGACCGTAAAACGAAGTGAAAGTGACAGAGAATGCTCTTCAGGTGATGCACAACACGGCACAACCATTAGTTTCGAACAATCTCGGATTTTCATGGTTCCAAATTATCTCATTTTACCTGTATTTCCTTTCCGGAGAAACGTGAAACGAAGTAAAAGTAGTAGAGAATGCTAATCAGGTGATGCACAACACGTTACAACCATTAGTTTCGAACAATCTCGGATTTTCATGGTTCCAAATTATCTCATTTTACCTGCATTTCCTGTTCGGAAGAACGTGAAACAAAGTAAAAGTGTAAGAGAATGCTCTCCAGGTGATGCACAACACGGCACAACTATTAGTTTCAAACAATCTCGGATTTTCATGGTTCCAAATTATTTCATTTTACCTGTATTTCCTTTTCGGAGAAACGTGAAACGAAGTAAAAGTAGTAGAGAATGCTAATCAGGTGATGCACAACACGGCACAACCATTAGTTTCGAACAATCTCGGATTTTCATGGTTCCAAATTATCTCATTTCACCTGTATTTCCTTTTTGGAAGAACGTGAAACGAAGTGAAAGTGACAGAGAATGCTCCTCAGGTGATGCACAACACGGCACAACCATTAGTTTCGAACAATCTCGGATTTTCATGGTTCCAAATTATCTCATTTTACCTGCATTTCCTGTTCGGAAGAACGTGAAACAAAGTGAAAATGTGAGAGAATGCTAATCAGGTGATGCACAACACGGCACAACCATTAGTTTCGAACAATCTCGGATTTTCATGGTTCCAAATTATCTCATTTTACCTGTATTTCCTTTTTGGAAGACCGTAGAACGAAGTGAAAGTGACAGAGAATGCTCTTCAGGTGATGCACAACACGGCACAACCATTAGTTTCGAACAATCTCGGATTTTCATGGTTCCAAATTATCTCATTTTACCTGTATTTCCTTTCCGGAGAAACGTGAAACGAAGTAAAAGTAGTAGAGAATGCTAATCAGGTGATGCACAACACGGCACAACCCTTAGTTTCGAACAATCTCGGATTTTCATGGTTCCAAATTATCTCATTTCACCTGTATTTCCTTTTTGGAAGAACGTAAAACGAAGTGAAAGTGACAGAGAATGCTAATCAGGTGATGCACAACACGGCACAACCATGAGTTTCGAACAATCTCGGATTTTCATGGTTCCAAATTATCTTATTTTGCCTGTATTTTCTTCTCGAGAAATCGTGAAACAAAGTGAAAGTGAAAGAGAATGCTTTCCAGGTGATGCACAACACGGCACAACTATTAGTTTCGAACAATCTCGGATTTTCATGGTTCCAAATTATCTCATTTTACCTGTATTTCCTTTCCGGAGAAACGTGAAACGAAGTAAAAGTAGTAGAGAATGCTAATCAGGTGATGCACAACACGGCACAACCATTAGTTTCGAACAATCTCGGATATTCATGGTTCCAAATTATCTAATTTCACCTGTATTTCCTTTTTGGAAGAACGTAAAACGAAGTGAAAGTAGTAGAGAATGCTCATCAAGTGATGCACAACACGGCACAACCATTAGTTTCAAACAATCTCGGATTTTCATGGTTCTAAATTATTTCATTTTACCTGTATTTCCTTTTTGGGAGAACGTAAAACAAAGTAAAAGTGTGAAAGAATGCTAATCAGGTGATGCACAACACGGCACAACCATTAGTTTCGAACAATCTCGGATATTCATGGTTCCAAATTATCTAATTTCACCTGTATTTCCTTTTTGGAAGAACGTAAAACGAAGTGAAAGTAGTAGAGAATGCTCCTCAGGTGATGCACAACACGGCACAACCATTAGTTTCGAACAATCTCGGATTTTCATGGTTCCAAATTATCTCATTTTACCTGCATTTCCTGTTCGGAAGAACGTGAAACAAAGTAAAAGTGTGAGAGAATGCTAATCAGGTGATGCACAACACGGCACAACCATTAGTTTCGAACAATCTTGGATATTCATGGTTCCAAATTATCTAATTTCACCTGTATTTCCTTTTTGGAAGAACGTAAAACGAAGTGAAGGTAGTAGAGAATGCTTATCAAGTGATGCACAACACGGCACAACCATTAGTTTCGAACAATCTCGGATTTTCATGGTTCCAAATTATCTCATTTCACCTGTATTTCCTTTTTGGAAGAAAGTAAAACGAAGTGAAAGTGACAGAGAATGCTCTTCAGGTGATGCACAACACGGCACAAACATTAGTTTCGAACAATCTCGGATTTTCATGGTTCCAAATTATCTCATTTTACCTGTATTTCCTTTTTGGAAAAACGTAAAACGAAGTGAAAGTGACAGAGAATGCTCCTCAGGTGATGCACAACACGGCACAACCATTAGTTTCAAACAATCTCGGATTTTCATGGTTCCAAATTATCTCATTTTACCTGCATTTCCTGTTCGGAAGAACGTGAAACAAAGTAAAAGTGTGAGAGAATGCTAATCAGGTGATGCACAACACGGCACAACTATTAGTTTCGAACAATCTCGGATATTCATGGTTCCAAATTATCTCATTTTACCTGCATTTCCTGTTCGGAAGAACGTGAAACAAAGTAAAAGTGTGAGAGAATGCTCTCCAGGTGATGCACAACACGGCACAACTATTAGTTTCAAACAATCTCGGATTTTCATGGTTCCAAATTATTTCATTTTACCTGTATTTCCTTTCCGGAGAAACGTGAAACGAAGTAAAAGTAGTAGAGAATGCTAATCAGGTGATGCACAACACGGCACAACCATTAGTGTCGAACAATCTCGGATTTTCATGGTTCCAAATTATCTCATTTCACCTGTATTTCCTCTTTGGAAGAACGTAAAACGAAGTGAAAGTGACAGAGAATGCTCCTCAGGTGATGCACAACACGGCACAACCATTAGTTTCGAACAATCTCGGATTTTCATGGTTCCAAATTATCTCATTTTACCTGCATTTCCTGTTCGGAAAAACGTGAAACAAAGTAAAAGTGTGAGAGAATGCTCTCCAGGTGATGCACAACACGGCACAACTATTAGTTTCGAACAATCTCGGATTTTCATGGTTCCAAATTATCTCATTTTACCTGCATTTCCTGTTCGGAAGAACGTGAAACAAAGTGAAAATGTGAGAGAATGCTCTCCAGGTGATGCACAACACGGCACAACCATTAGTTTCAAACAATCTCGGATTTTCATGGTTCCAAATTATTTCATTTTACCTGTATTTCCTTTCCGGAGAAACGTGAAACGAAGTAAAAGTAGTAGAGAATGCTAATCAGGTGATGCACAACACGGCACAACCATTAGTTTCGAACAATCTCGGATATTCATGGTTCCAAATTATCTAATTTCACCTGTATTTCCTTTTTGGAAGAACGTAAAACGAAGTGAAAGTAGTAGAGAATGCTCATCAAGTGATGCACAACACGGCACAACCATTAGTTTCGAACAATCTCGGATTTTCATGGTTCCAAATTATCTCATTTCACCTGTATTTCCTTTTTGGAAGAACGTAAAACGAAGTGAAAGTGACAGAGAATGCTCTTCAGGTGATGCACAACACGGCACAACCATTAGTTTCGAACAATCTCGGATTTTCATGGTTCCAAATTATCTCATTTCACCTGTATTTCCTTTTTGGAAGAACGTAAAACGAAGTGAAAGTGACAGAGAATGCTCTTTAGGTGATGCACAACACGTTACAACCATTAGTTTCGAACAATCTCGGATTTTCATGGTTCCAAATTATCTCATTTTACCTGCATTTCCTGTTCGGAAGAACGTGAAACAAAGTAAAAGTGTGAGAGAATGCTCTCCAGGTGATGCACAACACGGCACAACTATTAGTTTCAAACAATCTCGGATTTTCATGGTTCCAAATTATTTCATTTTACCTGTATTTCCTTTCCGGAGAAACGTGAAACGAAGTAAAAGTAGTAGAGAATGCTAATCAGGTGATGCACAACACGGCACAACCATTAGTTTCGAACAATCTCGGATTTTCATGGTTCCAAATTATCTCATTTCACCTGTATTTCCTTTTTGGAAGAACGTGAAACGAAGTGAAAGTGACAGAGAATGCTCCTCAGGTGATGCACAACACGGCACAACCATTAGTTTCGAACAATCTCGGATTTTCATGGTTCCAAATTATCTCATTTTACCTGCATTTCCTGTTCGGAAGAACGTGAAACAAAGTGAAAATGTGAGAGAATGCTAATCAGGTGATGCACAACACGGCACAACCATTAGTTTCGAACAATCTCGGATTTTCATGGTTCCAAATTATCTCATTTTACCTGTATTTCCTTTTTGGAAGACCGTAAAACGAAGTGAAAGTGACAGAGAATGCTCTTCAGGTGATGCACAACACGGCACAACCATTAGTTTCGAACAATCTCGGATTTTCATGGTTCCAAATTATCTCATTTTACCTGTATTTCCTTTCCGGAGAAACGTGAAACGAAGTAAAAGTAGTAGAGAATGCTAATCAGGTGATGCACAACACGGCACAACCCTTAGTTTCGAACAATCTCGGATTTTCATGGTTCCAAATTATCTCATTTCACCTGTATTTCCTTTTTGGAAGAACGTAAAACGAAGTGAAAGTGACAGAGAATGCTAATCAGGTGATGCACAACACGGCACAACCATGAGTTTCGAACAATCTCGGATTTTCATGGTTCCAAATTATCTTATTTTGCCTGTATTTCCTTCTCGAGAAATCGTGAAACAAAGTGAAAGTGAAAGAGAATGCTTTCCAGGTGATGCACAACACGGCACAACTATTAGTTTCGAACAATCTCGGATTTTCATGGTTCCAAATTATCTCATTTTACCTGTATTTCCTTTCCGGAGAAACGTGAAACGAAGTAAAAGTAGTAGAGAATGCTAATCAGGTGATGCACAACACGGCACAACCATTAGTTTCGAACAATCTCGGATATTCATGGTTCCAAATTATCTAATTTCACCTGTATTTCCTTTTTGGAAGAACGTAAAACGAAGTGAAAGTAGTAGAGAATGCTCATCAAGTGATGCACAACACGGCACAACCATTAGTTTCGAACAATCTCGGATTTTCATGGTTCCAAATTATCTCATTTCACCTGTATTTCCTTTTTGGAAGACCGTAAAACGAAGTGAAAGTGACAGAGAATGCTCTTCAGGTGATGCACAACACGGCACAACCATTAGTTTCGAACAATCTCGGATTTTCATGGTTCCAAATTATCTCATTTTACCTGTATTTCCTTTCCGGAGAAACGTGAAACGAAGTAAAAGTAGTAGAGAATGCTAATCAGGTGATGCACAACACGGCACAACCCTTAGTTTCGAACAATCTCGGATTTTCATGGTTCCAAATTATCTCATTTCACCTGTATTTCCTTTTTGGAAGAACGTAAAACGAAGTGAAAGTGACAGAGAATGCTAATCAGGTGATGCACAACACGGCACAACCATGAGTTTCGAACAATCTCGGATTTTCATGGTTCCAAATTATCTTATTTTGCCTGTATTTCCTTCTCGAGAAATCGTGAAACAAAGTGAAAGTGAAAGAGAATGCTTTCCAGGTGATGCACAACACGGCACAACTATTAGTTTCGAACAATCTCGGATTTTCATGGTTCCAAATTATCTCATTTTACCTGTATTTCCTTTCCGGAGAAACGTGAAACGAAGTAAAAGTAGTAGAGAATGCTAATCAGGTGATGCACAACACGGCACAACCATTAGTTTCGAACAATCTCGGATATTCATGGTTCCAAATTATCTAATTTCACCTGTATTTCCTTTTTGGAAGAACGTAAAACGAAGTGAAAGTAGTAGAGAATGCTCATCAAGTGATGCACAACACGGCACAACCATTAGTTTCGAACAATCTCGGATTTTCATGGTTCCAAATTATCTCATTTCACCTGTATTTCCTTTCCGGAGAAACGTGAAACAAAGTAAAAGTAGTAGAGAATGCTGATCAGGTGATGCACAACACGGCACAACCATTAGTTTCGAACAATCTCGGATTTTCATGGTTCCAAATTATCTCATTTTACCTGCATTTCCTGTTCGGAAGAACGTGAAACAAAGTAAAAGTGTGAGAGAATGCTAATCAGGTGATGCACAACACGGCACAACCATTAGTTTCGAACAATCTCGGATATTCATGGTTCCAAATTATCTAATTTCACCTGTATTTCCTTTTTGGAAGAACGTAAAACGAAGTGAAAGTAGTAGAGAATGCTCATCAAGTGATGCACAACACGGCACAACCATTAGTTTCGAACAATCTCGGATTTTCATGGTTCCAAATTATCTCATTTCACCTGTATTTCCTTTTTGGGAGAAAGTAAAACGAAGTGAAAGTGACAGAGAATGCTCTTCAGGTGATGCACAACACGGCACAAACATTAGTTTCGAACAATCTCGGATTTTCATGGTTCCAAATTATCTCATTTTACCTGTATTTCCTTTTTGGAAGAACGTAAAACGAAGTGAAAGTGACAGAGAATGCTCCTCAGGTGATGCACAACACGGCACAACCATTAGTTTCGAACAATCTCGGATTTTCATGGTTTCAAATTATCTCATTTTACCTGTATTTCCTTTCCGGAGAAACGTGAAACGAAGTAAAAGTAGTAGAGAATGCTAATCAGGTGATGCACAACACGGCACAACCATTAGTTTCGAACAATCTCGGATTTTCATGGTTCCAAATTATCTCATTTTACCTGCATTTCCTGTTCGGAAGAACTTAAAACAAAGTAAAAGTGTGAAAGAATGCTAATCAGGTGATGCACAACACGGCACAACCATTAGTTTCGAACAATCTCGGATATTCATGGTTCCAAATTATCTAATTTCACCTGTATTTCCTTTTTGGAAGAACGTAAAACGAAGTGAAAGTAGTAGAGAATGCTCCTCAGGTGATGCACAACACGGCACAACCATTAGTTTCAAACAATCTCGGATTTTCATGGTTCCAAATTATCTCATTTTACCTGCATTTCCTGTTCGGAAGAACGTGAAACAAAGTAAAAGTGTGAGAGAATGCTAATCAGGTGATGCACAACACGGCACAACTATTAGTTTCGAACAATCTCGGATATTCATGGTTCCAAATTATCTAATTTCACCTGTATTTCCTTTTTGGAAGAACGTAAAACGAAGTGAAAGTAGTAGAGAATGCTCATCAAGTGATGCACAACACGGCACAACCATTAGTTTCGAACAATCTCGGATTTTCATGGTTCCAAATTATCTCATTTTACCTGTATTTCCTTTCCGGAGAAACGTGAAACGAAGTAAAAGTAGTAGAGAATGCTAATCAGGTAATGCACAACACGGCACAACCATTAGTTTCGAACAATCTCGGATTTTCATGGTTCCAAATTATCTCATTTTACCTGCATTTCCTGTTCGGAAGAACGTGAAACAAAGTAAAAGTGTGAGAGAATGCTAATCAGGTGATGCACAACACGGCACAACCATTAGTTTCGAACAATCTCGGATATTCATGGTTCCAAATTATCTAATTTCACCTGTATTTCCTTTTTGGAAGAACGTAAAACGAAGTGAAGGTAGTAGAGAATGCTAATCAAGTGATGCACAACACGGCACAACCATTAGTTTCGAACAATCTCGGATTTTCATGGTTCCAAATTATCTCATTTCACCTGTATTTCCTTTTTGGAAGAAAGTAAAACGAAGTGAAAGTGACAGAGAATGCTCTTCAGGTGATGCACAACACGGCACAAACATTAGTTTCGAACAATCTCGGATTTTCATGGTTCCAAATTATCTCATTTTACCTGTATTTCCTTTTTGGAAAAACGTAAAACGAAGTGAAAGTGACAGAGAATGCTCCTCAGGTGATGCACAACACGGCACAACCATTAGTTTCAAACAATCTCGGATTTTCATGGTTCCAAATTATCTCATTTTACCTGCATTTCCTGTTCGGAAGAACGTGAAACAAAGTAAAAGTGTGAGAGAATGCTAATCAGGTGATGCACAACACGGCACAACTATTAGTTTCGAACAATCTCGGATATTCATGGTTCCAAATTATCTCATTTTACCTGCATTTCCTGTTCGGAAGAACGTGAAACAAAGTAAAAGTGTGAGAGAATGCTCTCCAGGTGATGCACAACACGGCACAACCATTAGTTTCGAACAATCTCGGATTTTCATGGTTCCAAATTATCTCATTTTACCTGTATTTCCTTTTCGGAGAAACGTGAAACGAAGTAAAAGTAGTAGAGAATGCTAATCAGGTGATGCACAACACGGCACAACCATTAGTTTCGAACAATCTCGGATTTTCATGGTTCCAAATTATCTCATTTTACCTGCATTTCCTGTTCGGAAGAACGTGAAACAAAGTAAAAGTGTGAGAGAATGCTAATCAGGTGATGCACAACACGGCACAACCATTAGTTTCGAACAATCTCGGATATTCATGGTTCCAAATTATCTAATTTCACCTGTATTTCCTTTTTGGAAGAACGTAAAACGAGGTAAAAGTAGTGGAGAATGCTAATCAGGTGATGCGAAACACGGCACAACCATTAGTTTCAAACAATCTCGGATGTTCATGGTTCCAAATTATCTCATTTTACCTGTATTTTCTTTTTGGAAGAACGTAAAACGAAGTCAAATTGACAGAGAATGCTCTTCAGGTGATGCACAACACGGCACAACCCTTAGTTTCGAACAATCTCGGATTTTCATGGTTCCAAATTATCTCATTTCACCTGTATTTCCTTTTTGGAAGAACGTAAAACGAAGTGAAAGTGACAGAGAATGCTAATCAGGTGATGCACAACACGGCACAACCATGAGTTTCAAACAATCTCGGATTTTCGTGGTTCCAAATTATCTTATTTTGCCTGTATTTCCTTCTCGAGAAATCGTGAAACAAAGTGAAAGTGAAAGAGAATGCTTTCCAGGTGATGCACAACACGGCACAACTATTAGTTTCGAACAATCTCGGATTTTCATGGTTCCAAATTATCTCATTTTACCTGTATTTCCTTTCCGGAGAAACGTGAAACGAAGTAAAAGTAGTAGAGAATGCTAATCAGGTGATGCACAACACGGCACAACCATTAGTTTGGAACAATCTCGGATTTTCATAGTTTCGAATTATCTCATTTTACCTGCATTTCCTTTTCGAAAAAACGTAAAACGAATTGAAAGTGACAGAGAATGCTAATCAGGTGATGCACAACACGGCACAACCATTAGTTTCAAACAATCTCGGATTTTCATGGTTCCAAATTATTTAATTTTGCCCGTATTTCCTTCTCGAAAAATCGTGAAACAAAGTGAAAGTGGGAGAGAATGCTCTTCAGGTGATGCACAACACGGCACAACCATTAGTTTCAGACGAACTCGGATTTTCATGGTTCCAAATTATTTCGTTTTACCTGTATTTTCTTTCCGGAGAAACGTGAAACGAAGTAAAAGTAGTAGAGAATGCTAATCAGGTGATGCACAACACGGCACAACCATTAGTTTCGAACAATCTCGGATTTTCATGGTTCCAAATTATCTCATTTTACCTGTATTTCCTTTTTGGAAGACCGTAAAACGAAGTGAAAGTGACAGAGAATACTCTTCAGGTGATGCACAACACGGCACAACCATTAGCTTCGAACAATCTCGGATTTTCATGGTTCCAAATTATCTCATTTTACCTGTATTTCCTTTTCGGAGAAACGTGAAACGAAGTAAAAGTAGTAGAGAATGCTGATCAGGTGATGCACAACACGGCACAACCCTTAGTTTCGAACAATCTCGGATTTTCATGGTTCCAAATTATCTCATTTCACCTGTATTTCCTTTTTGGAAGAACGTAAAACGAAGTGAAAGTGACAGAGAATGCTAATCAGGTGATGCACAACACGGCACAACCATGAGTTTCGAACAATCTCGGATTTTCATGGTTCCAAATTATCTCATTTTACCTGTATTTCCTTTCCGGAGAAACGTGAAACGAAGTAAAAGTAGTAGAGAATGCTAATCAGGTAATGCACAACACGGCACAACCATTAGTTTCGAACAATCTCGGATTTTCATGGTTCCAAATTATCTCATTTTACCTGCATTTCCTGTTCGGAAGAACGTGAAACAAAGTAAAAGTGTGAGAGAATGCTAATCAGGTGATGCACAACACGGCACAACCATTAGTTTCGAACAATCTCGGATATTCATGGTTCCAAATTATCTAATTTCACCTGTATTTCCTTTTTGGAAAAACGTAAAACGAAGTGAAGGTAGTAGAGAATGCTAATCAAGTGATGCACAACACGGCACAACCATTAGTTTCGAACAATCTCGGATTTTCATGGTTCCAAATTATCTCATTTCACCTGTATTTCCTTTTTGGAAGAAAGTAAAACGAAGTGAAAGTGACAGAGAATGCTCTTCAGGTGATGCACAACACGGCACAAACATTAGTTTCGAACAATCTCGGATTTTCATGGTTCCAAATTATCTCATTTTACCTGTATTTCCTTTTTGGAAAAACGTAAAACGAAGTGAAAGTGACAGAGAATGCTCCTCAGGTGATGCACAACACGGCACAACCATTAGTTTCGAACAATCTCGGATTTCCATGGTTCCAAATTATCTAATTTCACCTGTATTTTCTTTTTGGAAGAACGTAAAACAAAGTAAAAGTAGTAGAGAATGCTAATCAGGTGATGCACAACACGGCACAACCATTAGTTTCGAACAATCTCGGATTTTCATGGTTCCAAATTATCTCATTTCACCTGTATTTCCTTTTTGGAAGAACGTAAAACGAAGTGAAAGTGACAGAGAATGCTCCTCAGGTGATGCACAACACGGCACAACCATTAGTTTCGAACAATCTCGGATTTTCATGGTTCCAAATTATCTCATTTTACCTGTATTTCCTTTCCAAAGAAACGTGAAACGAAGTGAAAGTAGTAGAGAATGCTAATCAGGTGATGCACAACACGGCACAACCATCAGTTTCGAACAATCTCAGATTTTCATGGTTCCAAATTATCTCATTTTACCTGCATTTCCTGTTCGAAAGAACGTGAAACAAAGTGAAAGTGTGAGAGAATGCTCTCCAGGTGATGCACAACACGGCACAACCATTAGTTTCGAACAATCTCGGATTTTCATGGTTCCAAATTATTTCATTATACCTGTATTTCCTTTTCGGAGAAACGTGAAACGAAGTAAAAGTAGTAGAGAATGCTAATCAGGTGATGCACAACACGGCACAACCATTAGTTTCGAACAATCTCGGATTTTCATGGTTCCAAATTATCTCATTTTACCTGCATTTCCTGTTCGGAAGAACGTGAAACAAAGTAAAAGTGTGAGAGAATGCTAATCAGGTGATGCACAACACGGCACAACCATTAGTTTCGAACAATCTCGGATATTCATGGTTCCAAATTATCTAATTTCACCTGTATTTCCTTTTTGGAAGAACGTAAAACGAGGTAAAAGTAGTGGAGAATGCTAATCAGGTGATGCGAAACACGGCACAACCATTAGTTTCAAACAATCTCGGATGTTCATGGTTCCAAATTATCTCATTTTACCTGTATTTTCTTTTTGGAAGAACGTAAAACGAAGTCAAATTGACAGAGAATGCTCTTCAGGTGATGCACAACACGGCACAACCCTTAGTTTCGAACAATCTCGGATTTTCATGGTTCCAAATTATCTCATTTCACCTGTATTTCCTTTTTGGAAGAACGTAAAACGAAGTGAAAGTGACAGAGAATGCTAATCAGGTGATGCACAACACGGCACAACCATGAGTTTCAAACAATCTCGGATTTTCGTGGTTCCAAATTATCTTATTTTGCCTGTATTTCCTTCTCGAGAAATCGTGAAACAAAGTGAAAGTGAAAGAGAATGCTTTCCAGGTGATGCACAACACGGCACAACTATTAGTTTCGAACAATCTCGGATTTTCATGGTTTCAAATTATCTCATTTTACCTGTATTTCCTTTCCGGAGAAACGTGAAACGAAGTAAAAGTAGTAGAGAATGCTAATCAGGTGATGCACAACACGGCACAACCATTAGTTTGGAACAATCTCGGATTTTCATAGTTTCGAATTATCTCATTTTACCTGCATTTCCTTTTCGAAAAAACGTAAAACGAATTGAAAGTGACAGAGAATGCTAATCAGGTGATGCACAACACGGCACAACCATTAGTTTCAAACAATCTCGGATTTTCATGGTTCCAAATTATTTAATTTTGCCCGTATTTCCTTCTCGAAAAATCGTGAAACAAAGTGAAAGTGGGAGAGAATGCTCTTCAGGTGATGCACAACACGGCACAACCATTAGTTTCAGACGAACTCGGATTTTCATGGTTCCAAATTATTTCGTTTTACCTGTATTTTCTTTCCGGAGAAACGTGAAACGAAGTAAAAGTAGTAGAGAATGCTAATCAGGTGATGCACAACACGGCACAACCATTAGTTTCGAACAATCTCGGATTTTCATGGTTCCAAATTATCTCATTTTACCTGTATTTCCTTTTTGGAAGACCGTAAAACGAAGTGAAAGTGACAGAGAATACTCTTCAGGTGATGCACAACACGGCACAACCATAAGCTTCGAACAATCTCGGATTTTCATGGTTCCAAATTATCTCATTTTACCTGTATTTCCTTTTCGGAGAAACGTGAAACGAAGTAAAAGTAGTAGAGAATGCTGATCAGGTGATGCACAACACGGCACAACCCTTAGTTTCGAACAATCTCGGATTTTCATGGTTCCAAATTATCTCATTTCACCTGTATTTCCTTTTTGGAAGAACGTAAAACGAAGTGAAAGTGACAGAGAATGCTAATCAGGTGATGCACAACACGGCACAACCATGAGTTTCGAACAATCTCGGATTTTCATGGTTCCAAATTATCTCATTTTACCTGTATTTCCTTTCCGGAGAAACGTGAAACGAAGTAAAAGTAGTAGAGAATGCTAATCAGGTAATGCACAACACGGCACAACCATTAGTTTCGAACAATCTCGGATTTTCATGGTTCCAAATTATCTCATTTTACCTGCATTTCCTGTTCGGAAGAACGTGAAACAAAGTAAAAGTGTGAGAGAATGCTAATCAGGTGATGCACAACACGGCACAACCATTAGTTTCGAACAATCTCGGATATTCATGGTTCCAAATTATCTAATTTCACCTGTATTTCCTTTTTGGAAAAACGTAAAACGAAGTGAAGGTAGTAGAGAATGCTAATCAGGTGATGCACAACACGGCACAACCATCAGTTTCGAACAATCTCAGATTTTCATGGTTCCAAATTATCTCATTTTACCTGCATTTCCTGTTCGAAAGAACGTGAAACAAAGTGAAAGTGTGAGAGAATGCTCTCCAGGTGATGCACAACACGGCACAACCATTAGTTTCGAACAATCTCGGATTTTCATGGTTCCAAATTATTTCATTATACCTGTATTTCCTTTCCGGAGAAACGTGAAACGAAGTAAAAGTAGTAGAGAATGCTAATCAGGTGATGCACAACACGGCACAACCATCAGTTTCGAACAATCTCGGATTTTCATGGTTCCAAATTATCTCATTTTACCTGTATTTCCTTTTTGGAAGAACGTAAAACGAAGTGAAAGTGACAGAGAATGCTCTTCAGGTGATGCACAACACGGCACAACCATTAGTTTCAAACAATCTCGGATTTTCAAGGTTTCAAATTATTTCATTTTACCTGTATTTCCTTTCCGGAGGAACGTGAAACGAAGTAAAAGTAGTAGAGAATGCTAATCAGGTGATGCACAACACGGCACAACCATCAGTTTCGAACAATCTCGGATTTTCATGGTTCCAAATTATTTCATTTTAACTGTATTTCCTTTCCGGAGAAACGTGAAACGAAGTAAAAGTAGTAGAGAATGCTAATCAGGTGATGCACAACACGGCACAACCATCAGTTTCGAACAATCTCGGATTTTCATGGTTCCAAATTATCTCATTTGACCTGTATTTCCTTTTTGGAAGAACGTAAAACGAAGTGAAAGTGACAGAGAATGCTCTTCAGGTGATGCACAACACGTCACAACCATTAGTTTCGAACAATCTCGGATTCTCATGGTTCCAAATTATCTCATTTTACCTGTATTTCCTTTCCGGAGAAACGTGGAACGAAGTAAAGGTAGTAGAGAATGCTAATCAGGTGATGCACAACACGGCACAACCATTAGTTTCGAACAATCTCGGATTTTCATGGTTCCAAATTATCTCATTTCACCTGTATTTCCTTTTTGGAAGAACGTAAAACGAAGTGAAAGTGACAGAGAATGCTCTTCAGGTGATGCACAACACGGAACAAACATTAGTTTCGAACAATCTCGGATTTTCATGGTTCCAAATTATCTCATTTTACCTGTATTTCCTTTTTGGAAGAACGTAAAACGAAGTGAAAAAGACAGAGAATGCTCTTCAGGTGATGCACAACACGGCACAACCATTAGTTTCGAACAATCTCGGATTTTCATGGTTCCAAATTATCTCATTTTACCTGCATTTCCTGTTCGGAAGAACGTGAAACAAAGTAAAAGTGTGAGAGAATGCTCTCCAGGTGATGCACAACACGGCACAACTATTAGTTTCAAACAATCTCGGATTTTCATGGTTCCAAATTATTTCATTTTACCTGTATTTCCTTTCCGGAGAAACGTGAAACGAAGTAAAAGTAGTAGAGAATGCTAATCAGGTGATGCACAACACGGCACAACCATTAGTTTCGAACAATCTCGGATTTTCATGGTTCCAAATTATTTCATTTTACCTGTATTTCCTTTCCGGAGAAACGTGAAACGAAGTAAAAGTAGTAGAGAATGCTAATCAGGTGATGCACAACACGGCACAACCATTAGTTTCGAACAATCTCGGATTTTCATGGTTCCAAATTATCTCATTTCACCTGTATTTCCTTTTTGGAAGAACGTAAAACGAAGTGAAAGTGACAGAGAATGCTCTTCAGGTGATGCACAACACGTTACAACCATTAGTTTCGAACAATCTCGGATTTTCATGGTTCCAAATTATCTCATTTTACCTGCATTTCCTGTTCGGAAGAACGTGAAACAAAGTAAAAGTGTGAGAGAATGCTCTCCAGGTGATGCACAACACGGCACAACTATTAGTTTCGAACAATCTCGGATTTTCATGGTTCCAAATTATCTCATTTTACCTGCATTTCCTGTTCGGAAGAACGTGAAACAAAGTGAAAATGTGAGAGAATGCTCTCCAGGTGATGCACAACACGGCACAACCATGAGTTTCGAACAATCTCGGATTTTCGTGGTTCCAAATTATCTTATTTTGCCTGTATTTCCTTCTCGAGAAATCGTGAAACAAAGTGAAAGTGAAAGAGAATGCTTTCCAGGTGATGCACAACACGGCACAACTATTAGTTTCGAACAATCTCGGATTTTCATGGTTCCAAATTATCTCATTTTACCTGTATTTCCTTTCCGGAGAAACGTGAAACGAAGTAAAAGTAGTAGAGAATGCTAATCAGGTGATGCACAACACGGCACAACCATTAGTTTGGAACAATCTCGGATTTTCATAGTTTCGAATTATCTCATTTTACCTGCATTTCCTTTTCGAAAAAACGTAAAACGAATTGAAAGTGACAGAGAATGCTAATCAGGTGATGCACAACACGGCACAACCATTAGTTTCAAACAATCTCGGATTTTCATGGTTCCAAATTATTTAATTTTGCCCGTATTTCCTTCTCGAAAAATCGTGAAACAAAGTGAAAGTGGGAGAGAATGCTCTTCAGGTGATGCACAACACGGCACAACCATTAGTTTCAGACGAACTCGGATTTTCATGGTTCCAAATTATTTCATTTTACCTGTATTTTCTTTCCGGAGAAACGTGAAACGAAGTAAAAGTAGTAGAGAATGCTAATCAGGTGATGCACAACACGGCACAACCATTAGTTTCGAACAATCTCGGATTTTCATGGTTCCAAATTATCTCATTTTACCTGTATTTCCTTTTTGGAAGAACGTAAAACGAAGTGAAAAAGACAGAGAATGCTCTTCAGGTGATGCACAACACGGCACAACCATTAGTTTCGAACAATCTCGGATTTTCATGGTTCCAAATTATCTCATTTTACCTGCATTTCCTGTTCGGAAGAACGTGAAACAAAGTAAAAGTGTGAGAGAATGCTCTCCAGGTGATGCACAACACGGCACAACTATTAGTTTCAAACAATCTCGGATTTTCATGGTTCCAAATTATCTCATTTTACCTGTATTTCCTTTCCAAAGAAACGTGAAACGAAGTGAAAGTAGTAGAGAATGCTAATCAGGTGATGCACAACACGGCACAACCATCAGTTTCGAACAATCTCAGATTTTCATGGTTCCAAATTATCTCATTTTACCTGCATTTCCTGTTCGAAAGAACGTGAAACAAAGTGAAAGTGTGAGAGAATGCTCTCCAGGTGATGCACAACACGGCACAACCATTAGTTTCGAACAATCTCGGATTTTCATGGTTCCAAATTATTTCATTATACCTGTATTTCCTTTCCGGAGAAACGTGAAACGAAGTAAAAGTAGTAGAGAATGCTAATCAGGTGATGCACAACACGGCACAACCATCAGTTTCGAACAATCTCGGATTTTCATGGTTCCAAATTATCTCATTTTACCTGTATTTCCTTTTTGGAAGAACGTAAAACGAAGTGAAAGTGACAGAGAATGCTCTTCAGGTGATGCACAACACGGCACAACCATTAGTTTCAAACAATCTCGGATTTTCAAGGTTCCAAATTATTTCATTTTACCTGTATTTCCTTTCCGGAGAAACGTGAAACGAAGTAAAAGTAGTAGAGAATGCTAATCAGGTGATGCACAACACGGCACAACCATCAGTTTCGAACAATCTCGGATTTTCATGGTTCCAAATTATTTCATTTTAACTGTATTTCCTTTCCGGAGAAACGTGAAACGAAGTAAAAGTAGTAGAGAATGCTAATCAGGTGATGCACAACACGGCACAACCATCAGTTTCGAACAATCTCGGATTTTCATGGTTCCAAATTATCTCATTTGACCTGTATTTCCTTTTTGGAAGAACGTAAAACGAAGTGAAAGTGACAGAGAATGCTCTTCAGGTGATGCACAACACGTCACAACCATTAGTTTCGAACAATCTCGGATTCTCATGGTTCCAAATTATCTCATTTTACCTGTATTTCCTTTCCGGAGAAACGTGGAACGAAGTTAAGGTAGTAGAGAATGCTAATCAGGTGATGCACAACACGGCACAACCATTAGTTTCGAACAATCTCGGATTTTCATGGTTCCAAATTATCTCATTTCACCTGTATTTCCTTTTTGGAAGAACGTAAAACGAAGTGAAAGTGACAGAGAATGCTCTTCAGGTGATGCACAACACGGAACAAACATTAGTTTCGAACAATCTCGGATTTTCATGGTTCCAAATTATCTCATTTTACCTGTATTTCCTTTTTGGAAGAACGTAAAACGAAGTGAAAAAGACAGAGAATGCTCTTCAGGTGATGCACAACACGGCACAACCATTAGTTTCGAACAATCTCGGATTTTCATGGTTCCAAATTATCTCATTTTACCTGCATTTCCTGTTCGGAAGAACGTGAAACAAAGTAAAAGTGTGAGAGAATGCTCTCCAGGTGATGCACAACACGGCACAACTATTAGTTTCAAACAATCTCGGATTTTCATGGTTCCAAATTATTTAATTTTGCCCGTATTTCCTTCTCGAAAAATCGTGAAACAAAGTGAAAGTGGGAGAGAATGCTCTTCAGGTGATGCACAACACGGAACAAACATTAGTTTCGAACAATCTCGGATTTTCATGGTTCCAAATTATCTCATTTTACCTGTATTTCCTTTTTGGAAGAACGTAAAACGAAGTGAAAAAGACAGAGAATGCTCTTCAGGTGATGCACAACACGGCACAACCCTTAGTTTCGAACAATCTCGGATTTTCATGGTTCCAAATTATCTCATTTCACCTGTATTTCCTTTTTGGAAGAACGTAAAACGAAGTGAAAGTGACAGAGAATGCTAATCAGGTGATGCACAACACGGCACAACCATTAGTTTCAAACAATCTCGGATTTTCATGGTTCCAAATTATTTAATTTTGCCCGTATTTCCTTCTCGAAAAATCGTGAAACAAAGTGAAAGTGGGAGAGAATGCTCTTCAGGTGATGCACAACACGGCACAACCATTAGTTTCAGACGAACTCGGATTTTCATGGTTCCAAATTATTTCATTTTACCTGTATTTTCTTTCCGGAGAAACGTGAAACGAAGTAAAAGTAGTAGAGAATGCTAATCAGGTGATGCACAACACGGCACAACCATTAGTCTCGAACAATCTCGGATTTTCATGGTTCCAAATTATCTCATTTCACCGGTATTTCCTCTTTGGAAGACCGTAAAACGAAGTGAAAGTGACAGAGAATACTCTTCAGGTGATGCACAACACGGCACAACCATTAGTTTCGAACAATCTCGGATTTTCATGGTTCCAAATTATCTCATTTTACCTGTATTTCCTTTCCAAAGAAACGTGAAACGAAGTGAAAGTAGTAGAGAATGCTAATCAGGTGATGCACAACACGGCACAACCATCAGTTTCGAACAATCTCAGATTTTCATGGTTCCAAATTATCTCATTTTACCTGCATTTCCTGTTCGAAAGAACGTGAAACAAAGTGAAAGTGTGAGAGAATGCTCTCCAGGTGATGCACAACACGGCACAACCATTAGTTTCGAACAATCTCGGATTTTCATGGTTCCAAATTATTTCATTATACCTGTATTTCCTTTCCGGAGAAACGTGAAACGAAGTAAAAGTAGTAGAGAATGCTAATCAGGTGATGCACAACACGGCACAACCATCAGTTTCGAACAATCTCGGATTTTCATGGTTCGAAATTATCTCATTTTACCTGTATTTCCTTTTTGGAAGAACGTAAAACGAAGTGAAAGTGACAGAGAATGCTCTTCAGGTGATGCACAACACGTCACAACCATTAGTTTCGAACAATCTCGGATTCTCATGGTTCCAAATTATCTCGTTTTACCTGTATTTCCTTTCCGGAGAAACGTGGAACGAAGTAAAGGTAGTAGAGAATGCTAATCAGGTGATGCACAACACGGCACAACCATTAGTTTCGAACAATCTCGGATTTTCATGGTTCCAAATTATCTCATTTCACCTGTATTTCCTTTTTGGAAGAACGTAAAACGAAGTGAAAGTGACAGAGAATGCTCTTCAGGTGATGCACAACACGGAACAAACATTAGTTTCGAACAATCTCGGATTTTCATGGTTCCAAATTATCTCATTTTACCTGTATTTCCTTTTTGGAAGAACGTAAAACGAAGTGAAAAAGACAGAGAATGCTCTTCAGGTGATGCACAACACGGCACAACCATTAGTTTCGAACAATCTCGGATTTTCATGGTTCCAAATTATCTCATTTTACCTGCATTTCCTGTTCGGAAGAACGTGAAACAAAGTAAAAGTGTGAGAGAATGCTCTCCAGGTGATGCACAACACGGCACAACTATTAGTTTCAAACAATCTCGGATTTTCATGGTTCCAAATTATTTCATTTTACCTGTATTTCCTTTCCGGAGAAACGTGAAACGAAGTAAAAGTAGTAGAAAATGCTAATCAGGTGATGCACAACACGGCACAACCATTAGTTTCGAACAATCTCGGATTTTCATGGTTCCAAATTATCTCATTTCACCTGTATTTCCTTTTTGGAAGAACGTAAAACGAAGTGAAAGTGACAGAGAATGCTCTTCAGGTGATGCACAACACGTTACAACCATTAGTTTCGAACAATCTCGGATTTTCATGGTTCCAAATTATCTCATTTTACCTGCATTTCCTGTTCGGAAGAACGTGAAACAAAGTAAAAGTGTGAGAGAATGCTCTCCAGGTGATGCACAACACGGCACAACTATTAGTTTCGAACAATCTCGGATTTTCATGGTTCCAAATTATCTCATTTTACCTGCATTTCCTGTTCGGAAGAACGTGAAACAAAGTGAAAATGTGAGAGAATGCTCTCCAGGTGATGCACAACACGGCACAACCATTAGTTTCAAACAATCTCGGATTTTCATGGTTCCAAATTATTTCATTTTACCTGTATTTCCTTTCCGGAGAAACGTGAAACAAAGTAAAAGTAGTAGAGAATGCTAATCAGGTGATGCACAACACGGCACAACCATTAGTTTCGAACAATCTCGGATTTTCATGGTTCCAAATTATCTCATTTTACCTGCATTTCCTGTTCGGAAGAACGTGAAACAAAGTAAAAGTGTGAGAGAATGCTAATCAGGTGATGCACAACACGGCACAACCATTAGTTTCGAACAATCTCGGATATTCATGGTTCCAAATTATCTAATTTCACCTGTATTTCCTTTTTGGAAGAACGTAAAACGAAGTCAAATTGACAGAGAATGCTCTTCAGGTGATGCACAACACGGCACAACCCTTAGTTTCGAACAATCTCGGATTTTCATGGTTCCAAATTATCTCATTTCACCTGTATTTCCTTTTTGGAAGTACGTAAAACGAAGTGAAAGTGACAGAGAATGCTAATCAGGTGATGCACAACACGGCACAACCATGAGTTTCGAACAATCTCGGATTTTCGTGGTTCCAAATTATCTTATTTTGCCTGTATTTCCTTCTCGAGAAATCGTGAAACAAAGTGAAAGTGAAAGAGAATGCTTTCCAGGTGATGCACAACACGGCACAACTATTAGTTTCGAACAATCTCGGATTTTCATGGTTCCAAATTATCTCATTTTACCTGTATTTCCTTTCCGGAGAAACGTGAAACGAAGTAAAAGTAGTAGAGAATGCTAATCAGGTGATGCACAACACGGCACAACCATTAGTTTGGAACAATCTCGGATTTTCATAGTTTCGAATTATCTCATTTTACCTGCATTTCCTTTTCGAAAAAACGTAAAACGAATTGAAAGTGACAGAGAATGCTAATCAGGTGATGCACAACACGGCACAACCATTAGTTTCAAACAATCTCGGATTTTCATGGTTCCAAATTATCTCATTTTACCTGTATTTCCTTTCCGGAGAAACGTGAAACGAAGTAAAAGTAGTAGAGAATGCTAATCAGGTGATGCACAACGCGGCACAACCATTAGTTTCGAACAATCTCGGATTTTCATGGTTCCGAATTATCTCATTTTACCTGCATTTCCTGTTCGGAAGAACGTGAAACAAAGTAAAAGTGTGAAAGAATGCTAATCAGGTGATGCACAAAACGGCACAACCATTAGTTTCGAACAATCTCGGATATTCATGGTTCCAAATTATCTAATTTCACCTGTATTTCCTTTTTGGAAGAACGTAAAACGAAGTGAAAGTAGTAGAGAATGCTCATCAAGTGATGCACAACACGGCACAACCATTAGTTTCGAACAATCTCGGATTTTCATGGTTCCAAATTATCTCATTTCACCTGTATTTCCTTTTTGGAAGAACGTAAAACGAAGTGAAAGTGACAGAAAATGCTCTTCAGGTGATGCACAACACGGCACAAACATTAGTTTCGAACAATCTCGGATTTTCATGGTTCCAAATTATCTCATTTTACCTGTATTTCCTTTTTGGAAGAACGTAAAACGAAGTGAAAGTGACAGAGAATGCTCTTCAGGTGATGCACAACACGGCACAACCATTAGTTTCGAACAATCTCGGATATTCATGGTTCCAAATTATCTAATTTCACCTGTATTTCCTTTTTGGAAGAACGTAAAACGAGGTAAAAGTAGTGGAGAATGCTAATCAGGTGATGCGAAACACGGCACAACCATTAGTTTCAAACAATCTCGGATGTTCATGGTTCCAAATTATCTCATTTTACCTGTATTTTCTTTTTGGAAGAACGTAAAACGAAGTCAAATTGACAGAGAATGCTCTTCAGGTGATGCACAACACGGCACAACCCTTAGTTTCGAACAATCTCGGATTTTCATGGTTCCAAATTATCTCATTTCACCTGTATTTCCTTTTTGGAAGAACGTAAAACGAAGTGAAAGTGACAGAGAATGCTCCTCAGGTGATGCACATTACGGCACAACCATTAGTTTCAAACAATCTCGGATTTTCATGGTTCCAAATTATCTCATTTTACCTGTATTTCCTTTCCGGAGAAACGTGAAACGAAGTAAAAGTAGTAGAGAATGCTAATCAGGTGATGCACAACACGGCACAACCATTAGTTTCGAACAATCTCGGATTTTCATGGTTCCAAATTATCTCATTTTACCTGCATTTCCTGTTCGGAAGAACGTGAAACGAAGTAAAAGTGTGAGAGAATGCTAATCAGGTGATGCACAACACGGCACAACCATTAGTTTCGAACAATCTCGGATATTCATGGTTCCAAATTATCTAATTTCACCTGTATTTCCTTTTTGGAAGAACGTAAAACGGAGTGAAAGTGACAGAGAATGCTCTTCAGGTGATGCACAACACGTTACAACCATTAGTTTCGAACAATCTCGGATTTTCATGGTTCCAAATTATCACATTTTACCTGCATTTCCTTTTTGGAAGAACGTAAAACGAAGTGAAAGTGACAGAGAATGCTCCTCAGGTGATGCACATTACGGCACAACCATTAGTTTCAAACAATCTCGGATTTTCATGGTTCCAAATTATCTCATTTTACCTGTATTTCCTTTCCGGAGAAACGTGAAACGAAGTAAAAGTAGTAGAGAATGCTAATCAGGTGATGCACAACACGGCACAACCATTAGTTTCGAACAATGTCGGATTTTCATGGTTCCAAATTATCTCATTTTACCTGCATTTCCTGTTCGGAAGAACGTGAAACAAAGTAAAAGTGTGAGAGAATGCTAATCAGGTGATGCACAACACGGCACAACCATTAGTTTCGAACAATCTCGGATATTCATGGTTCCAAATTATCTAATTTCACCTGTATTTCCTTTTTGGAAGAACGTAAAACGAAGTGAAAGTAGTAGAGAATGCTCATCAAGTGATGCACAACACGGCACAACCATTAGTTTCGAACAATCTCGGATTTTCATGGTTCCAAATTATCTCATTTCACCTGTATTTCCTTTTTGGAAGAACGTAAAACGAGGTGAAAGTGACAGAGAATGCTCTTCAGGTGATGCACAACACGGCACAAACATTAGTTTCGAACAATTTCGGATTTTCATGGTTCCAAATTATCTCATTTTACCTGTATTTCCTTTTTGGAAGAACGTAAAACGAAGTGAAAGTGACAGAGAATGCTCCTCAGGTGATGCACAACACGGCACAACCATTAGTTTCGAACAATCTCGGATATTCATGGTTCCAAATTATCTAATTTCACCTGTATTTCTTTTTTGGAAGAACGTAAAACGAAGTGAAAGTAGTAGAGAATGCTCATCAAGTGATGCACAACACGGCACAACCATTAGTTTCGAACAATCTCGGATATTCATGGTTCCAAATTATCTAATTTCACCTGTATTTCCTTTTTGGAAGAACGTGAAACGAAGTGAAAGTAGTAGAGAATGCTCATCAAGTGATGCACAACACGGCACAACCATTAGTTTCGAACAATCTCGGATTTTCATGGTTCCAAATTATCTCATTTCACCTGTATTTCCTTTTTGGAAGAACGTAAAACGAAGTGAAAGTGACAGAGAATGCTCTTCAGGTGATGCACAACACGGCACAACCATTAGTTTCGAACAATCTCGGATTTTCATGGTTCCAAATTATCTCATTTCACCTGTATTTCCTTTTTGGAAGAACGTAAAACGAAGTGAAAGTGACAGAGAATGCTCTTTAGGTGATGCACAACACGTTACAACCATTAGTTTCGAACAATCTCGGATTTTCATGGTTCCAAATTATCTCATTTTACCTGCATTTCCTGTTCGGAAGAACGTGAAACAAAGTAAAAGTGTGAGAGAATGCTCTCCAGGTGATGCACAACACGGCACAACTACACTGCGCACAACAATTAAGGGATCACTCGAATTTTGTCGTAAAAAAGACCCATTTTCAAAAGGGTGTAACTTCGTCGAAAATGAACGGATTTCAATAGAAAAAATTGGGATCTGAAGCTTGAAGCTTCGACTTCAAAACTGCTATTCTGCATTTTTTTTGTGCACAGTTTTTTCTGAAGTTTTGCAGCCCTGAAGCCATAGATGCAGAAATTTTGCGTTTTGCTTTTTTTTTGTACCATGTGCATCGTGTGTCGGAAAAATTGCACGAAGATAGCGTCACATGGGTTTTGTAGCTTAAAACTTCCCCTTCAAAATGCTTTTTATTTCATCATCGTGCGATTTTTCATTACCGAGTAATTCGTGTTTGAACCGTCGACTGCACTTTCGTGAGTTGGTGACACTTTTACGGGTACCTCAGTGCTCGTGCGGTGATCTTATATTCATCAAAAATCTCGTGTTGCCTTCTCGAATGATAATGACTCGCCAAAATAAATCTCGCTCACTTTACTATTGCCCAATTGTCCCCTGCCGGATAACACTTGTGACGGCCGTCTAAGATCGCGTAAACCACGTCAATTATTAAGTCACAAATCTACACACATTCACCAACTGGCGAAAGTGCAGTCGACGGTTCAAACACGAATTACTCGGTAATGAAAAATCGCACGATGATGAAAAAAAAAGCATTTTGAAGGGGAAGTTCTAAGCTACAAAACCCATGTGACGCTATCATCGTGAAATTCTTCCGACACACGATGCACATGGTACAAAAAAAAAGCAAAACGCAAAATTTCTGCATCCATGGCTTCAGGGCTACCAAACTTCAGAAAAAACTGTGCACAAAAAAAATGCAGAATGGCAGTTTTGAAGTCGAAGCTTCAAGCTTCAGATCCCAATTTTTTCTATTGGAATCCGTTCATTTTCGACGAAGTTACACCCTTTTGAAAATGGGTCTTTTTTACGACAAAATTCGAGTGATCCCTTAATTGTTGTGCGCAGTGTATTAGTTTCAAACAATCTCGGATTTTCATGGTTCCAAATTATTTCATTTTACCTGTATTTCCTTTCCGGAGAAACGTGAAACGAAGTAAAAGTAGTAGAGAATGCTAATCAGGTGATGCACAACACGGCACAACCATTAGTTTCGAACAATCTCGGATTTTCATGGTTCCAAATTATCTAATTTCACCTGTATTTCCTTTTTGGAAGAACGTAAAACGGAGTGAAAGTGACAGAGAATGCTAATCAGGTGATGCACAACACGGCACAACCATGAGTTTCGAACAATCTCGGATTTTCATGGTTCCAAATTATCTTATTTTGCCTGTATTTCCTTCTCGAGAAATCGTGAAACAAAGTGAAAGTGAAAGAGAATGCTTTCCAGGTGATGCACAACACGGCACAACTATTAGTTTCGAACAATCTCGGATTTTCATGGTTCCAAATTATCTCATTTTACCTGCATTTCCTTTCCGGAGAAACGTGAAACGAAGTAAAAGTAGTAGAGAATGCTAATCAGGTGATGCACAACACGGCACAACCATTAGTTTCGAACAATCTCGGATATTCATGGTTCCAAATTATCTAATTTCACCTGTATTTCCTTTTTGGAAGAACGTAAAACGAAGTGAAAGTAGTAGAGAATGCTCATCAAGTGATGCACAACACGGCACAACCATTAGTTTCAAACAATCTCGGATTTTCATGGTTCTAAATTATTTCATTTTACCTGTATTTCCTTTCCGGAGAAACGTGAAACAAAGTAACAGTAGTAGAGAATGCTGATCAGGTGATGCACAACACGGCACAACCATTAGTTTCGAACAATCTCGGATTTTCATGGTTCCAAATTATCTCATTTTACCTGCATTTCCTGTTCGGAAGAACGTGAAACAAAGTAAAAGTGTGAGAGAATGCTAATCAGGTGATGCACAACACGGCACAACCATTAGTTTCGAACAATCTCGGATATTCATGGTTCCAAATTATCTAATTTCACCTGTATTTCCTTTTTGGAAGAACGTAAAACAAAGTGAAAGTAGTAGAGAATGCTCATCAAGTGATGCACAACACGGCACAACCATTAGTTTCGAACAATCTCGGATTTTCATGGTTCCAAATTATCTCATTTCACCTGTATTTCCTTTTTGGGAGAAAGTAAAACGAAGTGAAAGTGACAGAGAATGCTCTTCAGGTGATGCACAACACGGCACAAACATTAGTTTCGAACAATCTCGGATTTTCATGGTTCCAAATTATCTCATTTTACCTGTATTTCCTTTTTGGAAGAACGTAAAACGAAGTGAAAGTGACAGAGAATGCTCCTCAGGTGATGCACAACGCGGCACAACCATTAGTTTCAAACAATCTCGGATTTTCATGGTTTCAAATTATCTCATTTTACCTGTATTTCCTTTCCGGAGAAACGTGAAACGAAGTAAAAGTAGTAGAGAATGCTAATCAGGTGATGCACAACACGGCACAACCATTAGTTTCGAACAATCTCGGATTTTCATGGTTCCAAATTATCTCATTTTACCTGCATTTCCTGTTCGGAAGAACGTAAAACAAAGTAAAAGTGTGAAAGAATGCTAATCAGATGATGCACAACACGGCACAACCATTAGTTTCGAACAATCTCGGATATTCATGGTTCCAAATTATCTAATTTCACCTGTATTTCCTTTTTGGAAGAACGTAAAACGAAGTGAAAGTAGTAGAGAATGCTCCTCAGGTGATGCACAACACGGCACAACCATTAGTTTCAAACAATCTCGGATTTTCATGGTTCCAAATTATCTCATTTTACCTGCATTTCCTGTTCGGAAGAACGTGAAACAAAGTAAAAGTGTGAGAGAATGCTAATCAGGTGATGCACAACACGGCACAACTATTAGTTTCGAACAATCTCGGATATTCATGGTTCCAAATTATCTAATTTCACCTGTATTTCCTTTTTGGAAGAACGTAAAACGAAGTGAAAGTAGTAGAGAATGCTCATCAAGTGATGCACAACACGGCACAACCATTAGTTTCGAACAATCTCGGATTTTCATGGTTCCAAATTATCTCATTTTACCTGTATTTCCTTTCCGGAGAAACGTGAAACGAAGTAAAAGTAGTAGAGAATGCTAATCAGGTAATGCACAACACGGCACAACCATTAGTTTCGAACAATCTCGGATTTTCATGGTTCCAAATTATCTCATTTTACCTGCATTTCCTGTTCGGAAGAACGTGAAACAAAGTAAAAGTGTGAGAGAATGCTAATCAGGTGATGCACAACACGGCACAACCATTAGTTTCGAACAATCTCGGATATTCATGGTTCCAAATTATCTAATTTCACCTGTATTTCCTTTTTGGAAGAACGTAAAACGAAGTGAAGGTAGTAGAGAATGCTAATCAAGTGATGCACAACACGGCACAACCATTAGTTTCGAACAATCTCGGATTTTCATGGTTCCAAATTATCTCATTTCACCTGTATTTCCTTTTTGGAAGAAAGTAAAACGAAGTGAAAGTGACAGAGAATGCTCCTCAGGTGATGCACAACACGGCACAACCATTAGTTTCAAACAATCTCGGATTTTCATGGTTCCAAATTATCTCATTTTACCTGCATTTCCTGTTCGGAAGAACGTGAAACAAAGTAAAAGTGTGAGAGAATGCTAATCAGGTGATGCACAACACGGCACAACTATTAGTTTCGAACAATCTCGGATATTCATGGTTCCAAATTATCTAATTTCACCTGTATTTCCTTTTTGGAAGAACGTAAAACGAAGTGAAAGTAGTAGAGAATGCTCATCAAGTGATGCACAACACGGCACAACCATTAGTTTCGAACAATCTCGGATTTTCATGGTTCCAAATTATCTCATTTCACCTGTATTTCCTTTTTGGAAGAACGTAAAACGAAGTGAAAGTGACAGAGAATGCTCTTCAGGTGATGCACAACACGGAACAAACATTAGTTTCGAACAATCTCGGATTTTCATGGTTCCAAATTATCTCATTTTACCTGTATTTCCTTTTTGGAAGAACGTAAAACGAAGTGAAAAAGACAGAGAATGCTCTTCAGGTGATGCACAACACGGCACAACCATTAGTTTCGAACAATCTCGGATTTTCATGGTTCCAAATTATCTCATTTTACCTGCATTTCCTGTTCGGAAGAACGTGAAACAAAGTAAAAGTGTGAGAGAATGCTCTCCAGGTGATGCACAACACGGCACAACTATTAGTTTCAAACAATCTCGGATTTTCATGGTTCCAAATTATTTCATTTTACCTGTATTTCCTTTCCGGAGAAACGTGAAACGAAGTAAAAGTAGTAGAGAATGCTAATCAGGTGATGCACAACACGGCACAACCATTAGTGTCGAACAATCTCGGATTTTCATGGTTCCAAATTATCTCATTTCACCTGTATTTCCTTTTTGGAAGAACGTAAAACGAAGTGAAAGTGACAGAGAATGCTCCTCAGGTGATGCACAACACGGCACAACTATTAGTTTCGAACAATCTCGGATTTTCATGGTTCCAAATTATCTCATTTTACCTGCATTTCCTGTTCGGAAGAACGTGAAACAAAGTGAAAATCCGAGAGAATGCTCTCCAGGTGATGCACAACACGGCACAACCATTAGTTTCAAACAATCTCGGATTTTCATGGTTCCAAATTATTTCATTTTACCTGTATTTCCTTTCCGGAGAAACGTGAAACGAAGTAAAAGTAGTAGAGAATGCTAATCAGGTGATGCACAACACGGCACAACCATTAGTTTCGAACAATCTCGGATTTTCATGGTTCCAAATAATCTCATTTTACCTGTATTTCCTTTTCGGAGAAACGTGAAACGAAGTAAAAGTAGTAGAGAATGCTAATCAGGTGATGCACAACACGGCACAACCATTAGTTTCGAACAATCTCGGATTTTCATGGTTCCAAATTATCTCATTTTACCTGCATTTCCTGTTCAGAAGAACGTGAAACAAAGTAAAAGTGTGAGAGAATGCTAATCAGGTGATGCACAACACGGCACAACCATTAGTTTCGAACAATCTCGGATATTCATGGTTTCAAATTATCTAATTTCACCTGTATTTCCTTTTTGGAAGAACGTAAAACGAGGTAAAAGTAGTGGAGAATGCTAATCAGGTGATGCGAAACACGGCACAACCATTAGTTTCAAACAATCTCGGATGTTCATGGTTCCAAATTATCTCATTTTACCTGTATTTTCTTTTTGGAAGAACGTAAAACGAAGTCAAATTGACAGAGAATGCTCTTCAGGTGATGCACAACACGGCACAACCCTTAGTTTCGAACAATCTCGGATTTTCATGGTTCCAAATTATCTCATTTCACCTGTATTTCCTTTTTGGAAGAACGTAAAACGAAGTGAAAGTGACAGAGAATGCTAATCAGGTGATGCACAACACGGCACAACCATGAGTTTCGAACAATACCGGATTTTCGTGGTTCCAAATTATCTTATTTTGCCTGTATTTCCTTCTCGAGAAATCATGAAACAAAGTGAAAGTGAAAGAGAATGCTTTCCAGGTGATGCACAACACGGCACAACTATTAGTTTCGAACAATCTCGGATTTTCATGGTTCCAAATTATCTCATTTTACCTGTATTTCCTTTCCGGAGAAACGTGAAACGAAGTAAAAGTAGTAGAGAATGCTAATCAGGTGATGCACAACACGGCACAACCATTAGTTTGGAACAATCTCGGATTTCCATAGTTTCGAATTATCTCATTTTACCTGCATTTCCTTTTCGAAAAAACGTAAAACGAATTGAAAGTGACAGAGAATGCTAATCAGGTGATGCACAACACGGCACAACCATTAGTTTCAAACAATCTGGGATTTTCATGGTTCCAAATTATTTAATTTTGCCCGTATTTCCTTCTCGAAAAATCGTGAAACAAAGTGAAAGTGGGAGAGAATGCTCTTCAGGTGATGCACAACACGGCACAACCATTAGTTTCAGACGAACTCGGATTTTCATGGTTCCAAATTATTTCATTTTACCTGTATTTTCTTTCCGGAGAAACGTGAAACGAAGTAAAAGTAGTAGAGAATGCTAATCAGGTGATGCACAACACGGCACAACCATTAGTTTCGAACAATCTCGGATTTTCATGGTTCCAAATTATCTCATTTTACCTGTATTTCCTTTTTGGAAGACCGTAAAACGAAGTGAAAGTGACAGAGAATACTCTTCAGGTGATGCACAACACGGCACAACCATTAGTTTCGAACAATCTCGGATTTTCATGGTTCCAAATTATCTCATTTTACCTGTATTTCCTTTTCGGAGAAACGTGAAACGAAGTAAAAGTAGTAGAGAATGCTAATCAGGTGATGCACAACACGGCACAACCCTTAGTTTCGAACAATCTCGGATTTTCATGGTTCCAAATTATCTCATTTCACCTGTATTTCCTTTTTGGAAGAACGTAAAACGAAGTGAAAGTGACAGAGAATGCTAATCAGGTGATGCACAACACGGCACAACCATGAGTTTCGAACAATCTCGGATTTTCATGGTTCCAAATTATCTCATTTTACCTGTATTTCCTTTCCGGAGAAACGTGAAACGAAGTAAAAGTAGTAGAGAATGCTAATCAGGTAATGCACAACACGGCACAACCATTAGTTTCGAACAATCTCGGATTTTCATGGTTCCAAATTATCTCATTTTACCTGCATTTCCTGTTCGGAAGAACGTGAAACAAAGTAAAAGTGTGAGAGAATGCTAATCAGGTGATGCACAACACGGCACAACCATTAGTTTCGAACAATCTCGGATATTCATGGTTCCAAATTATCTAATTTCACCTGTATTTCCTTTTTGGAAAAACGTAAAACGAAGTGAAGGTAGTAGAGAATGCTAATCAAGTGATGCACAACACGGCACAACCATTAGTTTCGAACAATCTCGGATTTTCATGGTTCCAAATTATCTCATTTCACCTGTATTTCCTTTTTGGAAGAAAGTAAAACGAAGTGAAAGTGACAGAGAATGCTCTTCAGGTGATGCACAACACGGCACAAACATTAGTTTCGAACAATCTCGGATTTTCATGGTTCCAAATTATCTCATTTTACCTGTATTTCCTTTTTGGAAAAACGTAAAACGAAGTGAAAGTGACAGAGAATGCTCCTCAGGTGATGCACAACACGGCACAACCATTAGTTTCGAACAATCTCGGATTTTCATGGTTCCAAATTATCTAATTTCACCTGTATTTTCTTTTTGGAAGAACGTAAAACAAAGTAAAAGTAGTAGAGAATGCTAATCAGGTGATGCACAACACGGCACAACCATTAGTTTCGAACAATCTCGGATTTTCATGGTTCCAAATTATCTCATTTCACCTGTATTTCCTTTTTGGAAGAACGTAAAACGAAGTGAAAGTGACAGAGAATGCTCCTCAGGTGATGCACAACACGGCACAACCATTAGTTTCGAACAATCTCGGATTTTCATGGTTCCAAATTATCTCATTTTACCTGTATTTCCTTTCCAAAGAAACGTGAAACGAAGTGAAAAAGACAGAGAATGCTAATCAGGTGATGCACAACACGGCACAACCATTAGTTTCGAACAATCTCGGATTTTCATGGTTCCAAATTATCTCATTTTACCTGCATTTCCTGTTCGGAAGAACGTGAAACAAAGTAAAAGTGTGAGAGAATGCTCTCCAGGTGATGCACAACACGGCACAACTATTAGTTTCAAACAATCTCGGATTTTCATGGTTCCAAATTATTTCATTTTACCTGTATTTCCTTTCCGGAGAAACGTGAAACGAAGTAAAAGTAGTAGAGAATGCTAATCAGGTGATGCACAACACGGCACAACCATTAGTTTCGAACAATCTCGGATTTTCATGGTTCCAAATTATCTCATTTCACCTGTATTTCCTTTTTGGAAGAACGTAAAACGAAGTGAAAGTGACAGAGAATGCTCTTCAGGTGATGCACAACACGTTACAACCATTAGTTTCGAACAATCTCGGATTTTCATGGTTCCAAATTATCTCATTTTACCTGCATTTCCTGTTCGGAAGAACGTGAAACAAAGTAAAAGTGTGAGAGAATGCTCTCCAGGTGATGCACAACACGGCACAACTATTAGTTTCGAACAATCTCGGATTTTCATGGTTCCAAATTATCTCATTTTACCTGCATTTCCTGTTCGGAAGAACGTGAAACAAAGTGAAAATGTGAGAGAATGCTCTCCAGGTGATGCACAACACGGCACAACCATTAGTTTCAAACAATCTCGGATTTTCATGGTTCCAAATTATTTCATTTTACCTGTATTTCCTTTCCGGAGAAACGTGAAACAAAGTAAAAGTAGTAGAGAATGCTAATCAGGTGATGCACAACACGGCACAACCATTAGTTTCGAACAATCTCGGATTTTCATGGTTCCAAATTATCTCATTTTACCTGCATTTCCTGTTCGGAAGAACGTGAAACAAAGTAAAAGTGTGAGAGAATGCTAATCAGGTGATGCACAACACGGCACAACCATTAGTTTCGAACAATCTCGGATATTCATGGTTCCAAATTATTTCATTTTACCTGTATTTCCTTTCCGGAGAAACGTGAAACGAAGTAAAAGTAGTAGAGAATGCTAATCAGGTGATGCACAACACGGCACAACCATTAGTTTCGAACAATCTCGGATTTTCATGGTTCCAAATTATTTCATTTTACCTGTATTTCCTTTCCGGAGAAACGTGAAACGAAGTAAAAGTAGTAGAGAATGCTAATCAGGTGATGCACAACACGGCACAACCATTAGTTTCGAACAATCTCGGATTTTCATGGTTCCAAATTATCTCATTTTACCTGTATTTTCTTTTTGGAAGAACGTAAAACGAAGTAAAATTGACAGAGAATGCTCTTCAGGTGATGCACAACACGGCACAACCATTAGTTTCGAACAATCTCGGATTTTCATGGTTCCAAATTATCTCATTTCACCTGTATTTCCTTTTTGGAAGAACGTAAAACGAAGTGAAAGTGACAGAGAATGCTCTTCAGGTGATGCACAACACGTTACAACCATTAGTTTCGAACAATCTCGGATTTTCATGGTTCCAAATTATCTCATTTTACCTGCATTTCCTGTTCGGAAGAACGTGAAACAAAGTAAAAGTGTGAGAGAATGCTCTCCAGGTGATGCACAACACGGCACAACTATTAGTTTCGAACAATCTCGGATTTTCATGGTTCCAAATTATCTCATTTTACCTGCATTTCCTGTTCGGAAGAACGTGAAACAAAGTGAAAGTGTGAGAGAATGCTAATCAGGTGATGCACAACACGGCACAACCATTAGTTTCGAACAATCTCGGATTTTCATGGTTCCAAATTATCTCATTTTACCTGCATTTCCTGTTCGGAAGAACGTGAAACAAAGTAAAAGTGTGAGAGAATGCTCTCCAGGTGATGCACAACACGGCACAACTATTAGTTTCAAACAATCTCGGATTTTCATGGTTCCAAATTATTTCATTTTACCTGTATTTCCTTTCCGGAGAAACGTGAAACGAAGTAAAAGTAGTAGAGAATGCTAATCAGGTGATGCACAACACGGCACAACCATTAGTTTCGAACAATCTCGGATTTTCATGGTTCCAAATTATCTCATTTCACCTGTATTTCCTTTTTGGAAGAACGTAAAACGAAGTGAAAGTGACAGAGAATGCTCTTCAGGTGATGCACAACACGTTACAACCATTAGTTTCGAACAATCTCGGATTTTCATGGTTCCAAATTATCTCATTTTACCTGCATTTCCTGTTCGGAAGAACGTGAAACAAAGTAAAAGTGTGAGAGAATGCTCTCCAGGTGATGCACAACACGGCACAACTATTAGTTTCGAACAATCTCGGATTTTCATGGTTCCAAATTATCTCATTTTACCTGCATTTCCTGTTCGGAAGAACGTGAAACAAAGTGAAAATGTGAGAGAATGCTCTCCAGGTGATGCACAACACGGCACAACCATTAGTTTCAAACAATCTCGGATTTTCATGGTTCCAAATTATTTCATTTTACCTGTATTTCCTTTCCGGAGAAACGTGAAACAAAGTAAAAGTAGTAGAGAATGCTAATCAGGTGATGCACAACACGGCACAACCATTAGTTTCGAACAATCTCGGATTTTCATGGTTCCAAATTATCTCATTTTACCTGCATTTCCTGTTCGGAAGAACGTGAAACAAAGTAAAAGTGTTAGAGAATGCTAATCAGGTGATGCACAACACGGCACAACCATTAGTTTCGAACAATCTCGGATATTCATGGTTCCAAATTATTTCATTTTACCTGTATTTCCTTTCCGGAGAAACGTGAAACGAAGTAAAAGTAGTAGAGAATGCTAATCAGGTGATGCACAACACGGCACAACCATTAGTTTCGAACAATCTCGGATTTTCATGGTTCCAAATTATTTCATTTTACCTGTATTTCCTTTCCGGAGAAACGTGAAACGAAGTAAAAGTAGTAGAGAATGCTAATCAGGTGATGCACAACACGGCACAACCATTAGTTTCGAACAATCTCGGATTTTCATGGTTCCAAATTATCTCATTTTACCTGTATTTTCTTTTTGGAAGAACGTAAAACGAAGTAAAATTGACAGAGAATGCTCTTCAGGTGATGCACAACACGGCACAACCATTAGTTTCGAACAATCTCGGATTTTCATGGTTCCAAATTATCTCATTTCACCTGTATTTCCTTTTTGGAAGAACGTAAAACGAAGTGAAAGTGACAGAGAATGCTCTTCAGGTGATGCACAACACGTTACAACCATTAGTTTCGAACAATCTCGGATTTTCATGGTTCCAAATTATCTCATTTTACCTGCATTTCCTGTTCGGAAGAACGTGAAACAAAGTAAAAGTGTGAGAGAATGCTCTCCAGGTGATGCACAACACGGCACAACTATTAGTTTCGAACAATCTCGGATTTTCATGGTTCCAAATTATCTCATTTTACCTGCATTTCCTGTTCGGAAGAACGTGAAACAAAGTGAAAATGTGAGAGAATGCTCTCCAGGTGATGCACAACACGGCACAACCATTAGTTTCAAACAATCTCGGATTTTCATGGTTCCAAATTATTTCATTTTACCTGTATTTCCTTTCCGGAGAAACGTGAAACGAAGTAAAAGTAGTAGAGAATGCTAATCAGGTGATGCACAACACGGCACAACCATTAGTTTCGAACAATCTCGGATTTTCATGGTTCCAAATTATCTCATTTTACCTGTATTTCCTTTTCGGAGAAACGTGAAACGAAGTGAAAGTAGTAGAGAATGCTAATCAGGTGATGCACAACACGGCACAACCATTAGTTTCGAACAATCTCGGATTTTCATGGTTCCAAATTATCTCATTTTACCTGCATTTCCTGTTCGGAAGAACGTGAAACAAAGTAAAAGTGTGAGAGAATGCTAATCAGGTGATGCACAACACGGCACAACCATTAGTTTCGAACAATCTCGGATATTCATGGTTCCAAATTATCTAATTTCACCTGTATTTCCTTTTTGGAAGAACGTAAAACGAGGTAAAAGTAGTGGAGAATACTCTTCAGGTGATGCACAACACGGCACAACCATTAGTTTCGAACAATCTCGGATTTTCATGGTTCCAAATTATCTCATTTTACCTGTATTTCCTTTCCAAAGAAACGTGAAACGAAGTGAAAGTAGTAGAGAATGCTAATCAGGTGATGCACAACACGGCACAACCATCAGTTTCGAACAATCTCAGATTTTCATGGTTCCAAATTATCTCATTTTACCTGCATTTCCTGTTCGAAAGAACGTGAAACAAAGTGAAAGTGTGAGAGAATGCTCTCCAGGTGATGCACAACACGGCACAACCATTAGTTTCGAACAATCTCGGATTTTCATGGTTCCAAATTATTTCATTATACCTGTATTTCCTTTCCGGAGAAACGTGAAACGAAGTAAAAGTAGTAGAGAATGCTAATCAGGTGATGCACAACACGGCACAACCATCAGTTTCGAACAATCTCGGATTTTCATGGTTCCAAATTATCTCATTTCACCTGTATTTCCTTTTTGGAAGAACGTAAAACGAAGTGAAAGTGACAGAGAATGCTCTTCAGGTGATGCACAACACGTCACAACCATTAGTTTCGAACAATCTCGGATTTTCATGGTTCCAAATTATCTCATTTTACCTGTATTTCCTTTCCGGAGAAACGTGGAACGAAGTAAAGGTAGTAGAGAATGCTAATCAGGTGATGCACAACACGGCACAACCATTAGTTTCGAACAATCACGGATTTTCATGGTTCCAAATTATCTCATTTCACCTGTATTACCTTTTTGGAAGAACGTAAAACGAAGTGAAAGTGACAGAGAATGCTCTTCAGGTGATGCACAACACGGAACAAACATTAGTTTCGAACAATCTCGGATTTTCATGGTTCCAAATTATCTCATTTTACCTGTATTTCCTTTTTGGAAGAACGTAAAACGAAGTGAAAAAGACAGAGAATGCTCTTCAGGTGATGCACAACACGGCACAACCATTAGTTTCGAACAATCTCGGATTTTCATGGTTCCAAATTATCTCATTTTACCTGCATTTCCTGTTCGGAAGAACGTGAAACAAAGTAAAAGTGTGAGAGAATGCTCTCCAGGTGATGCACAACACGGCACAACTATTAGTTTCAAACAATCTCGGATTTTCATGGTTCCAAATTATTTCATTTTACCTGTATTTCCTTTCCGGAGAAACGTGAAACGAAGTAAAAGTAGTAGAGAATGCTAATCAGGTGATGCACAACACGGCACAACCATTAGTTTCGAACAATCTCGGATTTTCATGGTTCCAAATTATCTCATTTCACCTGTATTTCCTTTTTGGAAGAACGTAAAACGAAGTGAAAGTGACAGAGAATGCTCTTCAGGTGATGCACAACACGTTACAACCATTAGTTTCGAACAATCTCGGATTTTCATGGTTCCAAATTATCTCATTTTACCTGCATTTCCTGTTCGGAAGAACGTGAAACAAAGTAAAAGTGTGAGAGAATGCTCTCCAGGTGATGCACAACACGGCACAACTATTAGTTTCGAACAATCTCGGATTTTCATGGTTCCAAATTATCTCATTTTACCTGCATTTCCTGTTCGGAAGAACGTGAAACAAAGTGAAAATGTGAGAGAATGCTCTCCAGGTGATGCACAACACGGCACAACCATTAGTTTCAAACAATCTCGGATTTTCATGGTTCCAAATTATTTCATTTTACCTGTATTTCCTTTCCGGAGAAACGTGAAACAAAGTAAAAGTAGTAGAGAATGCTAATCAGGTGATGCACAACACGGCACAACCATTAGTTTCGAACAATCTCGGATATTCATGGTTCCAAATTATCTAATTTCACCTGTATTTCCTTTTTGGAAGAACGTAAAACGAGGTAAAAGTAGTGGAGAATACTCTTCAGGTGATGCACAACACGGCACAACCATTAGTTTCGAACAATCTCGGATTTTCATGGTTCCAAATTATCTCATTTTACCTGTATTTCCTTTTTGGAAGAACGTAAAACGAAGTGAAAAAGACAGAGAATGCTCTTCAGGTGATGCACAACACGGCACAACCATTAGTTTCGAACAATCTCGGATTTTCATGGTTCCAAATTATCTCATTTTACCTGCATTTCCTGTTCGGAAGAACGTGAAACAAAGTAAAAGTGTGAGAGAATGCTCTCCAGGTGATGCACAACACGGCACAACTATTAGTTTCAAACAATCTCGGATTTTCATGGTTCCAAATTATTTCATTTTACCTGCATTTCCTGTTCGGAAGAACGTGAAACAAAGTAAAAGTGTGAGAGAATGCTAATCAGGTGATGCACAACACGGCACAACCATTAGTTTCGAACAATCTCGGATATTCATGGTTCCAAATTATCTAATTTCACCTGTATTTCCTTTTTGGAAGAACGTAAAACGAGGTAAAAGTAGTGGAGAATACTCTTCAGGTGATGCACAACACGGCACAACCATTAGTTTCGAACAATCTCGGATTTTCATGGTTCCAAATTATCTCATTTTACCTGTATTTCCTTTCCGGAGAAACGTGGAACGAAGTAAAGGTAGTAGAGAATGCTAATCAGGTGATGCACAACACGGCACAACCATTAGTTTCGAACAATCTCGGATTTTCATGGTTCCAAATTATCTCATTTTACCTGTATTTCCTTTTTGGAAGAACGTAAAACGAAGTGAAAAAGACAGAGAATGCTCTTCAGGTGATGCACAACACGGCACAACCATTAGTTTCGAACAATCTCGGATTTTCATGGTTCCAAATTATCTCATTTTACCTGCATTTCCTGTTCGGAAGAACGTGAAACAAAGTAAAAGTGTGAGAGAATGCTCTCCAGGTGATGCACAACACGGCACAACTATTAGTTTCAAACAATCTCGGATTTTCATGGTTCCAAATTATTTCATTTTACCTGTATTTCCTTTCCGGAGAAACGTGAAACGAAGTAAAAGTAGTAGAGAATGCTAATCAGGTGATGCACAACACGGCACAACCATTAGTTTCGAACAATCTCGGATTTTCATGGTTCCAAATTATCTCATTTCACCTGTATTTCCTTTTTGGAAGAACGTAAAACGAAGTGAAAGTGACAGAGAATGCTCTTCAGGTGATGCACAACACGTTACAACCATTAGTTTCGAACAATCTCGGATTTTCATGGTTCCAAATTATCTCATTTTACCTGCATTTCCTGTTCGGAAGAACGTGAAACAAAGTAAAAGTGTGAGAGAATGCTCTCCAGGTGATGCACAACACGGCACAACTATTAGTTTCGAACAATCTCGGATTTTCATGGTTCCAAATTATCTCATTTTACCTGCATTTCCTGTTCGGAAGAACGTGAAACAAAGTGAAAATGTGAGAGAATGCTCTCCAGGTGATGCACAACACGGCACAACCATTAGTTTCAAACAATCTCGGATTTTCATGGTTCCAAATTATTTCATTTTACCTGTATTTCCTTTCCGGAGAAACGTGAAACAAAGTAAAAGTAGTAGAGAATGCTAATCAGGTGATGCACAACACGGCACAACCATTAGTTTCGAACAATCTCGGATTTTCATGGTTCCAAATTATCTCATTTTACCTGCATTTCCTGTTCGGAAGAACGTGAAACAAAGTAAAAGTGTGAGAGAATGCTAATCAGGTGATGCACAACACGGCACAACCATTAGTTTCGAACAATCTCGGATATTCATGGTTCCAAATTATCTAATTTCACCTGTATTTCCTTTTTGGAAGAACGTAAAACGAAGTCAAATTGACAGAGAATGCTCTTCAGGTGATGCACAACACGGCACAACCCTTAGTTTCGAACAATCTCGGATTTTCATGGTTCCAAATTATCTCATTTCACCTGTATTTCCTTTTTGGAAGAACGTAAAACGAAGTGAAAGTGACAGAGAATGCTAATCAGGTGATGCACAACACGGCACAACCATGAGTTTCGAACAATCTCGGATTTTCGTGGTTCCAAATTATCTTATTTTGCCTGTATTTCCTTCTCGAGAAATCGTGAAACAAAGTGAAAGTGAAAGAGAATGCTTTCCAGGTGATGCACAACACGGCACAACTATTAGTTTCGAACAATCTCGGATTTTCATGGTTCCAAATTATCTCATTTTACCTGTATTTCCTTTCCGGAGAAACGTGAAACGAAGTAAAAGTAGTAGAGAATGCTAATCAGGTGATGCACAACACGGCACAACCATTAGTTTGGAACAATCTCGGATTTTCATAGTTTCGAATTATCTCATTTTACCTGCATTTCCTTTTCGAAAAAACGTAAAACGAATTGAAAGTGACAGAGAATGCTAATCAGGTGATGCACAACACGGCACAACCATTAGTTTCAAACAATCTCGGATTTTCATGGTTCCAAATTATCTCATTTTACCTGTATTTCCTTTCCGGAGAAACGTGAAACGAAGTAAAAGTAGTAGGGAATGCTAATCAGGTGATGCACAACGCGGCACAACCATTAGTTTCGAACAATCTCGGATTTTCATGGTTCCAAATTATCTCATTTCACCTGTATTTCCTTTTTGGAAGAACGTAAAACGAAGTGAAAGTGACAGGAAATGCTCTTCAGGTGATGCACAACACGGCACAAACATTAGTTTCGAACAATCTCGGATTTTCATGGTTCCAAATTATCTCATTTTACCTGTATTTCCTTTTTGGAAGAACGTAAAACGAAGTGAAAGTGACAGAGAATGCTCTTCAGGTGATGCACAACACGGCACAACCATTAGTTTCGAACAATCTCGGATATTCATGGTTCCAAATTATCTAATTTCACCTGTATTTCCTTTTTGGAAGAACGTAAAACGAGGTAAAAGTAGTGGAGAATGCTAATCAGGTGATGCGAAACACGGCACAACCATTAGTTTCAAACAATCTCGGATGTTCATGGTTCCAAATTATCTCATTTTACCTGTATTTTCTTTTTGGCAGAACGTAAAACGAAGTCAAATTGACAGAGAATGCTCTTCAGGTGATGCACAACACGGCACAACCCTTAGTTTCGAACAATCTCGGATTTTCATGGTTCCAAATTATCTCATTTCACCTGTATTTCCTTTTTGGAAGAACGTAAAACGAAGTGAAAGTAGTAGAGAATGCTCATCAAGTGATGCACAACACGGCACAACCATTAGTTTCGAACAATCTCGGATTTTCATGGTTCCAAATTATCTCATTTCACCTGTATTTCCTTTTTGGAAGAACGTAAAACGAAGTGAAAGTGACAGAAAATGCTCTTCAGGTGATGCACAACACGGCACAAACATTAGTTTCGAACAATCTCGGATTTTCATGGTTCCAAATTATCTCATTTTACCTGTATTTCCTTTTTGGAAGAACGTAAAACGAAGTGAAAGTGACAGAGAATGCTCTTCAGGTGATGCACAACACGGCACAACCATTAGTTTCGAACAATCTCGGATATTCATGGTTCCAAATTATCCAATTTCACCTGTATTTCCTTTTTGGAAGAACGTAAAACGAGGTAAAAGTAGTGGAGAATGCTAATCAGGTGATGCGAAACACGGCACAACCATTAGTTTCAAACAATCTCGGATGTTCATGGTTCCAAATTATCTCATTTTACCTGTATTTTCTTTTTGGCAGAACGTAAAACGAAGTCAAATTGACAGAGAATGCTCTTCAGGTGATGCACAACACGGCACAACCCTTAGTTTCGAACAATCTCGGATTTTCATGGTTCCAAATTATCTCATTTCACCTGTATTTCCTTTTTGGAAGAACGTAAAACGAAGTGAAAGTGACAGAGAATGCTAATCAGGTGATGCACAACACGGCACAACCATGAGTTTCGAACAATCTCGGATTTTCGTGGTTCTAAATTATCTTATTTTGCCTGTATTTCCTTCTCGAGAAATCGTGAAACAAAGTGAAAGTGAAAGAGAATGCTCTTCAGGTGATGCACAACACGGCACAACCATTAGTTTCAGACGAACTCGGATTTTCATGGTTCCAAATTATTTCATTTTACCTGTATTTTCTTTCCGGAGAAACGTGAAACGAAGTAAAAGTAGTAGAGAATGCTAATCAGGTGATGCACAACACGGCACAACCATTAGTTTCGAACAATCTCGGATTTTCATGGTTCCAAATTATCTCATTTTACCTGTATTTCCTTTTTGGAAGAACGTAAAACGAAGTGAAAGTGACAGAGAATGCTCTTCAGGTGATGCACAACACGGCACAACCATTAGTTTCAAACAATCTCGGATTTTCAAGGTTCCAAATTATTTCATTTTACCTGTATTTCCTTTCCGGAGAAACGTGAAACGAAGTAAAAGTAGTAGAGAATGCTAATCAGGTGATGCACAACACGGCACAACCATCAGTTTCGAACAATCTCGGATTTTCATGGTTCCAAATTATTTCATTTTAACTGTATTTCCTTTCCGGAGAAACGTGAAACGAAGTAAAAGTAGTAGAGAATGCTAATCAGGTGATGCACAACACGGCACAACCATCAGTTTCGAACAATCTCGGATTTTCATGGTTCCAAATTATCTCATTTGACCTGTATTTCCTTTTTGGAAGAACGTAAAACGAAGTGAAAGTGACAGAGAATGCTCTTCAGGTGATGCACAACACGTCACAACCATTAGTTTCGAACAATCTCGGATTCTCATGGTTCCAAATTATCTCATTTTACCTGTATTTCCTTTCCGGAGAAACGTGGAACGAAGTAAAGGTAGTAGAGAATGCTAATCAGGTGATGCACAACACGGCACAACCATTAGTTTCGAACAATCTCGGATTTTCATGGTTCCAAATTATCTCATTTCACCTGTATTTCCTTTTTGGAAGAACGTAAAACGAAGTGAAAGTGACAGAGAATGCTCTTCAGGTGATGCACATTACGGCACAACCATTAGTTCCGAACAATCTCGGATTTTCATGGTTCCAAATTATCTCATTTTACCTGTATTTCCTTTTTGGAAGAACGTAAAACGAAGTGAAAGTGACAGAGAATGCTCTTCAGGTGATGCACAACACGGCACAACCATTAGTTTCAAACAATCTCGGATTTTCATGGTTCCAAATTATTTCATTTTACCTGTATTTCCTTTCCGGAGAAACGTGGAACAAAGTAAAAGTAGTAGAGAATGCTAATCAGGTGATGCACAACACGGCACAACCATTAGTTTCGAACAATTTCGGATTTTCATGGTTCCAAATTATTTCATTTCATCTGTATTTCCTTTCCGGAGAAACGTGAAACAAAGTAAAAGTAGTAGAGAATGCTAATCAGGTGATGCACAACACGGCACAACCATTAGTTTCGAACAATCTCGGATTTTCATGGTTCCAAATTATCTCATTTCACCTGTATTTCCTTTTTGGAGGAACGTAAAACGAAGTGAAAGTGACAGAGAATGCTCCTCAGGTGATGCACAACACGGCACAACCATTAGTTTCGAACAATCTCGGATTTTCATGGTTACAAATTATCTCATTTTACCTGCATTTCCTGTTCGGAAGAACGTGAAACAAAGTGAAAATGTGAGAGAATGCTCTCCAGGTGATGCACAACACGGCACAACCATTAGTTTCAAACAATCTCGGATTTTCATGGTTCCAAATTATTTCATTTTACCTGTATTTCCTTTCCGGAGAAACGTGAAACAAAGTGAAAGTAGTAGAGAATGCTGATCAGGTGATGCACAACACGGCACAACCATTAGTTTCGAACAATCTCGGATTTTCATGGTTCCAAATTATCTAATTTCACCTGTATTTCCTTTCCGGAGAAACGTGAAACGAAGTAAAAGTAGTAGAGAATGCTAATCAGGTGATGCACAACACGGCACAACCATTAGTTTCGAACAATCTCGGATTTTCATGGTTCCAAATTATCTCATTTTACCTGCATTTTCTGTTCGGAAGAACGTAAAACAAAGTAAAAGTGTGAAAGAATGCTAATCAGGTGATGCACAACGCGGCACAACCATTAGTTTCGAACAATCTCGGATTTTCATGGTTCCAAATTATCTCATTTCACCTGTATTTCCTTTTTGGAAGAACGTAAAACGAAGTGAAAGTGACAGAAAATGCTCTTCAGGTGATGCACAACACGGCACAAACATTAGTTTCGAACAATCTCGGATTTTCATGGTTCCAAATTATCTCATTTTACCTGTATTTCCTTTTTGGAAGAACGTAAAACGAAGTGAAAGTGACAGTGAATGCTCTTCAGGTGATGCACAACACGGCACAACCATTAGTTTCGAACAATCTCGGATATTCATGGTTCCAAATTATCTAATTTCACCTGTATTTCCTTTTTGGAAGAACGTAAAACGAGGTAAAAGTAGTGGAGAATGCTAATCAGGTGATGCGAAACACGGCACAACCATTAGTTTCAAACAATCTCGGATGTTCATGGTTCCAAATTATCTCATTTTACCTGTATTTTCTTTTTGGCAGAACGTAAAACGAAGTCAAATTGACAGAGAATGCTCTTCAGGTGATGCACAACACGGCACAACCCTTAGTTTCGAACAATCTCGGATTTTCATGGTTCCAAATTATCTCATTTCACCTGTATTTCCTTTTTGGAAGAACGTAAAACGAAGTGAAAGTAGTAGAGAATGCTCATCAAGTGATGCACAACACGGCACAACCATTAGTTTCGAACAATCTCGGATTTTCATGGTTCCAAATTATCTCATTTCACCTGTATTTCCTTTTTGGAAGAACGTAAAACGAAGTGAAAGTGACAGAAAATGCTCTTCAGGTGATGCACAACACGGCACAAACATTAGTTCCGAACAATCTCGGATTTTCATGGTTCCAAATTATCTCATTTTACCTGTATTTCCTTTCCGGAGAAACGTGAAACGAAGTAAAAGTAGTAGAGAATGCTAATCAGGTGATAAACAACACGGCACAACCATCAGTTTCGAACAATCTCGGATTTTCATGGTTCCAAATTATCTCATTTCACCTGTATTTCCTTTTTGGAAGAACGTAAAACGAAGTGAAAGTGACAGAGAATGCTCTTCAGGTGATGCACAACACGTTACAACCATTAGTTTCGAACAATCTCGGATTTTCATGGTTCCAAATTATCTCATTTCCTGTTCGGAAGAACGTGAAACAAAGTAAAAGTGTGAGAGAATGCTCTCCAGGTGATGCACAACACGGCACAACTATTAGTTTCAAACAATCTCGGATTTTCATGGTTCCAAATTATTTCATTTTACCTGTATTTCCTTTCCGGAGAAACGTGAAACGAAGTAAAAGTAGTAGAGAATGCTCCTCAGGTGATGCACAACACGGCACAACCATTAGTTTCGAACAATCTCGGATTTTCATGGTTCCAAATTATCTCATTTTACCTGTATTTCCTTTTTGGAAGACCGTAAAACGAAGTGAAAGTGACAGAGAATGCTCTTCAGGTGATGCACAACACGGCACAACCATTAGTTTCGAACAATCTCGGATTTTCATGGTTCCAAATTATCTCATTTCACCTGTATTTCCTTTTTGGAAGAAAGTAAAACGAAGTGAAAGTAGTAGAGAATGCTCATCAAGTGATGCACAACACGGCACAACCATTAGTTTCGAACAATTTCGGATTTTCATGGTTCCAAATTATCTCATTTCACCTGTATTTCCTTTTTGGAAGAACGTAAAACGAAGTGAAAGTGACAGAAAATGCTCTTCAGGTGATGCACAACACGGCACAAACATTAGTTTCGAACAATCTCGGATTTTCATGGTTCCAAATTATCTCATTTCACCTGTATTTCCTTTTTGGAAGAACGTAAAACGAAGTGAAAGTGACAGAGAATGCTCTTCAGGTGATGCACAATACGGCACAGACATTAGTTCCGAACAATCTCGGATTTTCATGGTTCCAAATTATCTCATTTCACCTGTATTTCCTTTTTGGAAGAAAGTAAAACGAAGTGAAAGTGACAGAGAATGCTCTTCAGGTGATGCACAACACGGCACAAACATTAGTTTCGAACAATCTCGGATTTTCATGGTTCCAAATTATCTCATTTCACCTGTATTTCCTTTTTGGAAGAACGTAAAACGAAGTGAAAGTGACAGAGAATGCTCTTCAGGTGATGCACAACACGGCACAAACATTAGTTTCGAACAATCTCGGATTTTCATGGTTCCAAATTATCTCATTTCACCTGTATTTCCTTTTTGGAAGAACGTAAAACGAAGTGAAAGTGACAGAGAATGCTAATCAGGTGATGCACAACACGGCACAACCATGAGTTTCGAACAATCTCGGATTGTCGTGGTTCCAAATTATCTTATTTTGCCTGTATTTCCTTCTCGAGAAATCGTGAAACAAAGTGAAAGTGAAAGAGAATGCTTTCCAGGTGATGCACAACACGGCACAACTATTAGTTTCGAACAATCTCGGATTTTCATGGTTCCAAATTATCTCATTTTACCTGTATTTCCTTTCCGGAGAAACGTGAAACGAAGTAAAAGTAGTAGAGAATGCTAATCAGGTGATGCACAACACGGCACAACCATTAGTTTGGAACAATCTCGGATTTTCATAGTTTCGAATTATCTCATTTTACCTGCATTTCCTTTTCGAAAAAACGTAAAACGAATTGAAAGTGACAGAGAATGCTAATCAGGTGATGCACAACACGGCACAACCATTAGTTTCAAACAATCTCGGATTTTCATGGTTCCAAATTATCTCATTTTACCTGTATTTCCTTTCCGGAGAAACGTGAAACGAAGTAAAAGTAGTAGAGAATGCTAATCAGGTGATGCACAACGCGGCACAACCATTAGTTTCGAACAATCTCGGATTTTCATGGTTCCGAATTATCTTATTTTACCTGCATTTCCTGTTCGGAAGAACGTGAAACAAAGTAAAAGTGTGAAAGAATGCTAATCAGGTGATGCACAACACGGCACAACCATTAGTTTCGAACAATCTCGGATATTCATGGTTCCAAATTATCTAATTTCACCTGTATTTCCTTTTTGGAAGAACGTAAAACGAAGTGAAAGTAGTAGAGAATGCTCATCAAGTGATGCACAACACGGCACAACCATTAGTTTCGAACAATCTCGGATTTTCATGGTTCCAAATTATCTCATTTCACCTGTATTTCCTTTTTGGAAGAACGTAAAACGAAGTGAAAGTGACAGAAAATGCTCTTCAGGTGATGCACAACACGGCACAAACATTAGTTTCGAACAATCTCGGATTTTCATGGTTCCAAATTATCTCATTTTACCTGTATTTCCTTTTTGGAAGAACGTAAAACGAAGTGAAAGTGACAGAGAATGCTCTTCAGGTGATGCACAACACGGCACAACCATTAGTTTCGAACAATCTCGGATATTCATGGTTCCAAATTATCTAATTTCACCTGTATTTCCTTTTTGGGAGAACGTAAAACGAGGTAAAAGTAGTGGAGAATGCTAATCAGGTGATGCGAAACACGGCACAACCATTAGTTTCAAACAATCTCGGATGTTCATGGTTCCAAATTATCTCATTTTACCTGTATTTTCTTTTTGGAAGAACGTAAAACGAAGTCAAATTGACAGAGAATGCTCTTCAGGTGATGCACAACACGGCACAACCCTTAGTTTCGAACAATCTCGGATTTTCATGGTTCCAAATTATCTCATTTCACCTGTATTTCCTTTTTGGAAGAACGTAAAACGAAGTGAAAGTGACAGAGAATGCTAATCAGGTGATGCACAACACGGCACAACCATGAGTTTCGAACAATCTCGGATTTTCGTGGTTCCAAATTATCTTATTTTGCCTGTATTTCCTTCTCGAGAAATCGTGAAACAAAGTGAAAGTGAAAGAGAATGCTCTTCAGGTGATGCACAACACGGCACAACCATTAGTTTCAGACGAACTCGGATTTTCATGGTTCCAAATTATTTCATTTTACCTGTATTTTCTTTCCGGAGAAACGTGAAACGAAGTAAAAGTAGTAGAGAATGCTAATCAGGTGATGCACAACACGGCACAACCATTAGTTTCGAACAATCTCGGATTTTCATGGTTCCAAATTATCTCATTTTACCTGTATTTCCTTTTTGGAAGACCGTAAAACGAAGTGAAAGTGACAGAGAATACTCTTCAGGTGATGCACAACACGGCACAACCATTAGTTTCGAACAATCTCGGATTTTCATGGTTCCAAATTATCTCATTTTACCTGTATTTCCTTTTTGGAGGAACGTAAAACGAAGTGAAAGTGACAGAGAATGCTCCTCAGGTGATGCACAACACGGCACAACCATTAGTTTCGAACAATCTCGGATTTTCATGGTTACAAATTATCTCATTTTACCTGCATTTCCTGTTCGGAAGAACGTGAAACAAAGTGAAAATGTGAGAGAATGCTCTCCAGGTGATGCACAACACGGCACAACGATTAGTTTCAAACAATCTCGGATTTTCATGGTTCCAAATTATTTCATTTTACCTGTATTTCCTTTCCGGAGAAACGTGAAACAAAGTGAAAGTAGTAGAGAATGCTGATCAGGTGATGCACAACACGGCACAACCATTAGTTTCGAACAATCTCGGATTTTCATGGTTCCAAATTATCTAATTTCACCTGTATTTCCTTTCCGGAGAAACGTGAAACGAAGTAAAAGTAGTAGAGAATGCTAATCAGGTGATGCACAACACGGCACAACCATTAGTTTCGAACAATCTCGGATTTTCATGGTTCCAAATTATCTCATTTTACCTGCATTTTCTGTTCGGAAGAACGTAAAACAAAGTAAAAGTGTGAAAGAATGCTAATCAGGTGATGCACAACACGGCACAACCATTAGTTTCGAACAATCTCGGATATTCATGGTTCCAAATTATCTAATTTCACCTGTATTTCCTTTTTGGAAGAACGTAAAACGAAGTGAAAGTAGTAGAGAATGCTCATCAAGTGATGCACAACACGGCACAACCATTAGTTTCGAACAATCTCGGATTTTCATGGTTCCAAATTATCTCATTTCACCTGTATTTCCTTTTTGGAAGAACGTAAAACGAAGTGAAAGTGACAGAAAATGCTCTTCAGGTGATGCACAACACGGCACAAACATTAGTTTCGAACAATCTCGGATTTTCATGGTTCCAAATTATCTCATTTTACCTGTATTTCCTTTCCGGAGAAACGTGAAACGAAGTAAAAGTAGTAGAGAATGCTAATCAGGTGATAAACAACACGGCACAACCATCAGTTTCGAACAATCTCGGATTTTCATGGTTCCAAATTATCTCATTTCACCTGTATTTCCTTTTTGGAAGAACGTAAAACGAAGTGAAAGTGACAGAGAATGCTCTTCAGGTGATGCACAACACGTTACAACCATTAGTTTCGAACAATCTCGGATTTTCATGGTTCCAAATTATCTCATTTCCTGTTCGGAAGAACGTGAAACAAAGTAAAAGTGTGAGAGAATGCTCTCCAGGTGATGCACAACACGGCACAACTATTAGTTTCAAACAATCTCGGATTTTCATGGTTCCAAATTATTTCATTTTACCTGTATTTCCTTTCCGGAGAAACGTGAAACGAAGTAAAAGTAGTAGAGAATGCTCCTCAGGTGATGCACAACACGGCACAACCATTAGTTTCGAACAATCTCGGATTTTCATGGTTCCAAATTATCTCATTTTACCTGTATTTCCTTTTTGGAAGACCGTAAAACGAAGTGAAAGTGACAGAGAATGCTCTTCAGGTGATGCACAACACGGCACAACCATTAGTTTCGAACAATCTCGGATTTTCATGGTTCCAAATTATCTCATTTCACCTGTATTTCCTTTTTGGAAGAAAGTAAAACGAAGTGAAAGTGACAGAGAATGCTCTTCAGGTGATGCACAACACGGCACAAACATTAGTTTCGAACAATCTCGGATTTTCATGGTTCCAAATTATCTCATTTTACCTGCATTTCCTGTTCGGAAGAACGTGAAACAAAGTAAAAGTGTGGAGAATGCTAATCAGGTGATGCACAACACGGCACAACCATTAGTTTCGAACAATCTCGGATTTTCATGGTTCCAAATTATCTCATTTTACCTGCATTTCCTGTTCGGAAGAACGTAAAACAAAGTAAAAGTGTGAAAGAATGCTAATCAGGTGATGCACAACACGGCACAACCATTAGTTTCGAACAATCTCGGATATTCATGGTTCCAAATTATCGAATTTCACCTGTATTTCCTTTTTGGAAGAACGTAAAACGAAGTGAAAGTAGTAGAGAATGCTCATCAAGTGATGCACAACACGGCACAACCATTAGTTTCGAACAATTTCGGATTTTCATGGTTCCAAATTATCTCATTTCACCTGTATTTCCTTTTTGGAAGAACGTAAAACGAAGTGAAAGTGACAGAGAATGCTCTTCAGGTGATGCACAACACGGCACAAACATTAGTTTCGAACAATCTCGGATTTTCATGGTTCCAAATTATCTCATTTCACCTGTATTTCCTTTTTGGAAGAACGTAAAACGAAGTGAAAGTGACAGAGAATGCTCTTCAGGTGATGCACAACACGGCACAAACATTAGTTTCGAACAATCTCGGATTTTCATGGTTCCAAATTATCTCATTTCACCTGTATTTCCTTTTTGGAAGAACGTAAAACGAAGTGAAAGTGACAGAGAATGCTCTTCAGGTGATGCACAACACGGCACAAACATTAGTTTCGAACAATCTCGGATTTTCATGGTTCCAAATTATCTCATTTCACCTGTATTTCCTTTTTGGAAGAACGTAAAACGAAGTGAAAGTGACAGAGAATGCTAATCAGGTGATGCACAACACGGCACAACCATGAGTTTCGAACAATCTCGGATTGTCGTGGTTCCAAATTATCTTATTTTGCCTGTATTTCCTTCTCGAGAAATCGTGAAACAAAGTGAAAGTGAAAGAGAATGCTTTCCAGGTGATGCACAACACGGCACAACTATTAGTTTCGAACAATCTCGGATTTTCATGGTTCCAAATTATCTCATTTTACCTGTATTTCCTTTCCGGAGAAACGTGAAACGAAGTAAAAGTAGTAGAGAATGCTAATCAGGTGATGCACAACACGGCACAACCATTAGTTTGGAACAATCTCGGATTTTCATAGTTTCGAATTATCTCATTTTACCTGCATTTCCTTTTCGAAAAAACGTAAAACGAATTGAAAGTGACAGAGAATGCTAATCAGGTGATGCACAACACGGCACAACCATTAGTTTCAAACAATCTCGGATTTTCATGGTTCCAAATTATCTCATTTTACCTGTATTTCCTTTCCGGAGAAACGTGAAACGAAGTAAAAGTAGTAGAGAATGCTAATCAGGTGATGCACAACGCGGCACAACCATTAGTTTCGAACAATCTCGGATTTTCATGGTTCCGAATTATCTTATTTTACCTGCATTTCCTGTTCGGAAGAACGTGAAACAAAGTAAAAGTGTGAAAGAATGCTAATCAGGTGATGCACAACACGGCACAACCATTAGTTTCGAACAATCTCGGATATTCATGGTTCCAAATTATCTAATTTCACCTGTATTTCCTTTTTGGAAGAACGTAAAACGAAGTGAAAGTAGTAGAGAATGCTCATCAAGTGATGCACAACACGGCACAACCATTAGTTTCGAACAATCTCGGATTTTCATGGTTCCAAATTATCTCATTTCACCTGTATTTCCTTTTTGGAAGAACGTAAAACGAAGTGAAAGTGACAGAAAATGCTCTTCAGGTGATGCACAACACGGCACAAACATTAGTTTCGAACAATCTCGGATTTTCATGGTTCCAAATTATCTCATTTTACCTGTATTTCCTTTCCGGAGAAACGTGAAACGAAGTAAAAGTAGTAGAGAATGCTAATCAGGTGATAAACAACACGGCACAACCATCAGTTTCGAACAATCTCGGATTTTCATGGTTCCAAATTATCTCATTTCACCTGTATTTCCTTTTTGGAAGAACGTAAAACGAAGTGAAAGTGACAGAGAATGCTCTTCAGGTGATGCACAACACGTTACAACCATTAGTTTCGAACAATCTCGGATTTTCATGGTTCCAAATTATCTCATTTCCTGTTCGGAAGAACGTGAAACAAAGTAAAAGTGTGAGAGAATGCTCTCCAGGTGATGCACAACACGGCACAACTATTAGTTTCAAACAATCTCGGATTTTCATGGTTCCAAATTATTTCATTTTACCTGTATTTCCTTTCCGGAGAAACGTGAAACGAAGTAAAAGTAGTAGAGAATGCTCCTCAGGTGATGCACAACACGGCACAACCATTAGTTTCGAACAATCTCGGATATTCATGGTTCCAAATTATCTAATTTCACCTGTATTTCCTTTTTGGGAGAACGTAAAACGAGGTAAAAGTAGTGGAGAATGCTAATCAGGTGATGCGAAACACGGCACAACCATTAGTTTCAAACAATCTCGGATGTTCATGGTTCCAAATTATCTCATTTTACCTGTATTTTCTTTTTGGAAGAACGTAAAACGAAGTCAAATTGACAGAGAATGCTCTTCAGGTGATGCACAACACGGCACAACCCTTAGTTTCGAACAATCTCGGATTTTCATGGTTCCAAATTATCTCATTTCACCTGTATTTCCTTTTTGGAAGAACGTAAAACGAAGTGAAAGTGACAGAGAATGCTAATCAGGTGATGCACAACACGGCACAACCATGAGTTTCGAACAATCTCGGATTTTCGTGGTTCCAAATTATCTTATTTTGCCTGTATTTCCTTCTCGAGAAATCGTAAAACAAAGTGAAAGTGAAAGAGAATGCTCTTCAGGTGATGCACAACACGGCACAACCATTAGTTTCAGACGAACTCGGATTTTCATGGTTCCAAATTATTTCATTTTACCTGTATTTTCTTTCCGGAGAAACGTGAAACGAAGTAAAAGTAGTAGAGAATGCTAATCAGGTGATGCACAACACGGCACAACCATTAGTTTCGAACAATCTCGGATTTTCATGGTTCCAAATTATCTCATTTTACCTGTATTTCCTTTTTGGAAGACCGTAAAACGAAGTGAAAGTGACAGAGAATACTCTTCAGGTGATGCACAACACGGCACAACCATTAGTTTCGAACAATCTCGGATTTTCATGGTTCCAAATTATCTCATTTTACCTGTATTTCCTTTTCGGAGAAACGTGAAACGAAGTAAAAGTAGTAGAGAATGCTATTCAGGTGATGCACAACACGGCACAACCCTTAGTTTCGAACAATCTCGGATTTTCATGGTTCCAAATTATCTCATTTCACCTGTATTTCCTTTTTGGAAGAACGTAAAACGAAGTGAAAGTGACAGAGAATGCTAATCAGGTGATGCACAACACGGCACAACCATTAGTTTCGAACAATCTCGGATTTTCATGGTTCCAAATTATCTCATTTCACCTGTATTTCCTTTTTGGAAGAACGTAAAACGAAGTGAAAGTGACAGAGAATGCTCCTCAGGTGATGCACAACACGGCACAACCATTAGTTTCGAACAATCTCGGATTTTCATGGTTCCAAATTATCTCATTTTACCTGTATTTCCTTTCCAAAGAAACGTGAAACGAAGTAAAAGTAGTAGAGAATGCTAATCAGGTGATGCACAACACGGCACAACCATCAGTTTCGAACAATCTCAGATTTTCATGGTTACAAATTATCTCATTTTACCTGCATTTCCTGTTCGAAAGAACGTGAAACAAAGTGAAAGTGTGAGAGAATGCTCTCCAGGTGATGCACAACACGGCACAACCATTAGTTTCGAACAATCTCGGATTTTCATGGTTCCAAATTATTTCATTATACCTGTATTTCCTTTCCGGAGAAACGTGAAACGAAGTAAAAGTAGTAGAGAATGCTGATCAGGTGATGCACAACACGGCACAACCATCAGTTTCGAACAATCTCGGATTTTCATGGTTCCAAATTATCTCATTTTACCTGTATTTCCTTTTTGGAAGAACGTAAAACGAAGTGAAAGTGATAGAGAATGCTCTTCAGGTGATGCACAACACGGCACAACCATTAGTTTCAAACAATCTCGGATTTTCAAGGTTCCAAATTATTTCATTTTACCTGTATTTCCTTTCCGGAGAAACGTGAAACGAAGTAAAAGTAGTAGAGAATGCTAATCAGGTGATGCACAACACGGCACAACCATCAGTTTCGAACAATCTCGGATTTTCATGGTTCCAAATTATTTCATTTTAACTGTATTTCCTTTCCGGAGAAACGTGAAACGAAGTAAAAGTAGTAGAGAATGCTAATCAGGTGATGCACAACACGGCACAACCATCAGTTTCGAACAATCTCGGATTTTCATGGTTCCAAATTATCTCATTTGACCTGTATTTCCTTTTTGGAAGAACGTAAAACGAAGTGAAAGTGACAGAGAATGCTCTTCAGGTGATGCACAACACGGCACAACCATTAGTTTCAAACAATCTCGGATTTTCAAGGTTCCAAATTATTTCATTTTACCTGTATTTCCTTTCCGGAGAAACGTGAAACGAAGTAAAAGTAGTAGAGAATGCTAATCAGGTGATGCACAACACGGCACAACCATCAGTTTCGAACAATCTCGGATTTTCATGGTTCCAAATTATTTCATTTTAACTGTATTTCCTTTCCGGAGAAACGTGAAACGAAGTAAAAGTAGTAGAGAATGCTAATCAGGTGATGCACAACACGGCACAACCATCAGTTTCGAACAATCTCGGATTTTCATGGTTCCAAATTATCTCATTTGTCCTGTATTTCCTTTTTGGAAGAACGTAAAACGAAGTGAAAGTGACAGAGAATGCTCTTCAGGTGATGCACAACACGTCACAACCATTAGTTTCGAACAATCTCGGATTCTCATGGTTCCAAATTATCTCATTTTACCTGTATTTCCTTTCCGGAGAAACGTGGAACGAAGTAAAGGTAGTAGAGAATGCTAATCAGGTGATGCACAACACGGCACAACCATTAGTTTCGAACAATCTCGGATTTTCATGGTTCCAAATTATCTCATTTCACCTGTATTTCCTTTTTGGAAGAACGTAAAACGAAGTGAAAGTGACAGAGAATGCTCTTCAGGTGATGCACATTACGGCACAACCATTAGTTCCGAACAATCTCGGATTTTCATGGTTCCAAATTATCTCATTTTACCTGTATTTCCTTTTTGGAAGAACGTAAAACGAAGTGAAAGTGACAGAGAATGCTCTTCAGGTGATGCACAACACGGCACAACCATTAGTTTCAAACAATCTCGGATTTTCATGGTTCCAAATTATTTCATTTTACCTGTATTTCCTTTCCGGAGAAACGTGGAACAAAGTAAAAGTAGTAGAGAATGCTAATCAGGTGATGCACAACACGGCACAACCATTAGTTTCGAACAATTTCGGATTTTCATGGTTCCAAATTATTTCATTTCATCTGTATTTCCTTTCCGGAGAAACGTGAAACAAAGTAAAAGTAGTAGAGAATGCTAATCAGGTGATGCACAACACGGCACAACCATTAGTTTCGAACAATCTCGGATTTTCATGGTTCCAAATTATCTCATTTCACCTGTATTTCCTTTTTGGAGGAACGTAAAACGAAGTGAAAGTGACAGAGAATGCTCCTCAGGTGATGCACAACACGGCACAACCATTAGTTTCGAACAATCTCGGATTTTCATGGTTACAAATTATCTCATTTTACCTGCATTTCCTGTTCGGAAGAACGTGAAACAAAGTGAAAATGTGAGAGAATGCTCTCCAGGTGATGCACAACACGGCACAACCATTAGTTTCAAACAATCTCGGATTTTCATGGTTCCAAATTATTTCATTTTACCTGTATTTCCTTTCCGGAGAAACGTGAAACAAAGTGAAAGTAGTAGAGAATGCTGATCAGGTGATGCACAACACGGCACAACCATTAGTTTCGAACAATCTCGGATTTTCATGGTTCCAAATTATCTCATTTTACCTGCATTTCCTGTTCGGAAGAACGTGAAACGAAGTAAAAGTGTGAGAGAATGCTAATCAGGTGATGCACAACACGGCACAACCATTAGTTTCGAACAATCTCGGATATTCATGGTTCCAAATTATCTAATTTCACCTGTATTTCCTTTCCGGAGAAACGTGAAACGAAGTAAAAGTAGTAGAGAATGCTAATCAGGTGATGCACAACACGGCACAACCATTAGTTTCGAACAATCTCGGATTTTCATGGTTCCAAATTATCTCATTTTACCTGCATTTTCTGTTCGGAAGAACGTAAAACAAAGTAAAAGTGTGAAAGAATGCTAATCAGGTGATGCACAACACGGCACAACCATTAGTTTCGAACAATCTCGGATATTCATGGTTCCAAATTATCTAATTTCACCTGTATTTCCTTTTTGGAAGAACGTAAAACGAAGTGAAAGTAGTAGAGAATGCTCATCAAGTGATGCACAACACGGCACAACCATTAGTTTCGAACAATCTCGGATTTTCATGGTTCCAAATTATCTCATTTCACCTGTATTTCCTTTTTGGAAGAACGTAAAACGAAGTGAAAGTGACAGAAAATGCTCTTCAGGTGATGCACAACACGGCACAAACATTAGTTTCGAACAATCTCGGATTTTCATGGTTCCAAATTATCTCATTTTACCTGTATTTCCTTTCCGGAGAAACGTGAAACGAAGTAAAAGTAGTAGAGAATGCTAATCAGGTGATAAACAACACGGCACAACCATCAGTTTCGAACAATCTCGGATTTTCATGGTTCCAAATTATCTCATTTCACCTGTATTTCCTTTTTGGAAGAACGTAAAACGAAGTGAAAGTGACAGAGAATGCTCTTCAGGTGATGCACAACACGTTACAACCATTAGTTTCGAACAATCTCGGATATTCATGGTTCCAAATTATCTAATTTCACCTGTATTTCCTGTTCGGAAGAACGTGAAACAAAGTGAAAATGTGAGAGAATGCTCTCCAGGTGATGCACAACACGGCACAACCATTAGTTTCAAACAATCTCGGATTTTCATGGTTCCAAATTATTTCATTTTACCTGTATTTCCTTTCCGGAGAAACGTGAAACAAAGTGAAAGTAGTAGAGAATGCTGATCAGGTGATGCACAACACGGCACAACCATTAGTTTCGAACAATCTCGGATTTTCATGGTTCCAAATTATCTCATTTTACCTGCATTTCCTGTTCGGAAGAACGTGAAACGAAGTAAAAGTGTGAGAGAATGCTAATCAGGTGATGCACAACACGGCACAACCATTAGTTTCGAACAATCTCGGATATTCATGGTTCCAAATTATCTAATTTCACCTGTATTTCCTTTCCGGAGAAACGTGAAACGAAGTAAAAGTAGTAGAGAATGCTAATCAGGTGATGCACAACACGGCACAACCATTAGTTTCGAACAATCTCGGATTTTCATGGTTCCAAATTATCTCATTTTACCTGCATTTTCTGTTCGGAAGAACGTAAAACAAAGTAAAAGTGTGAAAGAATGCTAATCAGGTGATGCACAACACGGCACAACCATTAGTTTCGAACAATCTCGGATATTCATGGTTCCAAATTATCTAATTTCACCTGTATTTCCTTTTTGGAAGAACGTAAAACGAAGTGAAAGTAGTAGAGAATGCTCATCAAGTGATGCACAACACGGCACAACCATTAGTTTCGAACAATCTCGGATTTTCATGGTTCCAAATTATCTCATTTCACCTGTATTTCCTTTTTGGAAGAACGTAAAACGAAGTGAAAGTGACAGAAAATGCTCTTCAGGTGATGCACAACACGGCACAAACATTAGTTTCGAACAATCTCGGATTTTCATGGTTCCAAATTATCTCATTTTACCTGTATTTCCTTTCCGGAGAAACGTGAAACGAAGTAAAAGTAGTAGAGAATGCTAATCAGGTGATAAACAACACGGCACAACCATCAGTTTCGAACAATCTCGGATTTTCATGGTTCCAAATTATCTCATTTCACCTGTATTTCCTTTTTGGAAGAACGTAAAACGAAGTGAAAGTGACAGAGAATGCTCTTCAGGTGATGCACAACACGTTACAACCATTAGTTTCGAACAATCTCGGATTTTCATGGTTCCAAATTATCTCATTTCCTGTTCGGAAGAACGTGAAACAAAGTAAAAGTGTGAGAGAATGCTCTCCAGGTGATGCACAACACGGCACAACTATTAGTTTCAAACAATCTCGGATTTTCATGGTTCCAAATTATTTCATTTTACCTGTATTTCCTTTCCGGAGAAACGTGAAACGAAGTAAAAGTAGTAGAGAATGCTCCTCAGGTGATGCACAACACGGCACAACCATTAGTTTCGAACAATCTCGGATTTTCATGGTTCCAAATTATCTCATTTTACCTGTATTTCCTTTTTGGAAGACCGTAAAACGAAGTGAAAGTGACAGAGAATGCTCTTCAGGTGATGCACAACACGGCACAACCATTAGTTTCGAACAATCTCGGATTTTCATGGTTCCAAATTATCTCATTTCACCTGTATTTCCTTTTTGGAAGAAAGTAAAACGAAGTGAAAGTGACAGAGAATGCTCTTCAGGTGATGCACAACACGGCACAAACATTAGTTTCGAACAATCTCGGATTTTCATGGTTCCAAATTATCTCATTTTACCTGCATTTCCTGTTCGGAAGAACGTGAAACAAAGTAAAAGTGTGAGAGAATGCTAATCAGGTGATGCACAACACGCCACAACCATTAGTTTCGAACAATCTCGGATATTCATGGTTCCAAATTATCTAATTTCACCTGTATTTCCTTTCCGGAGAAACGTGAAACGAAGTAAAAGTAGTAGAGAATGCTAATCAGGTGATGCACAACACGGCACAACCATTAGTTTCGAACAATCTCGGATTTTCATGGTTCCAAATTATCTCATTTTACCTGCATTTCCTGTTCGGAAGAACGTAAAACAAAGTAAAAGTGTGAAAGAATGCTAATCAGGTGATGCACAACACGGCACAACCATTAGTTTCGAACAATCTCGGATATTCATGGTTCCAAATTATCGAATTTCACCTGTATTTCCTTTTTGGAAGAACGTAAAACGAAGTGAAAGTAGTAGAGAATGCTCATCAAGTGATGCACAACACGGCACAACCATTAGTTTCGAACAATCTCGGATTTTCATGGTTCCAAATTATCTCATTTCACCTGTATTTCCTTTTTGGAAGAACGTAAAACGGAGTGAAAGTGACAGAAAATGCTCTTCAGGTGATGCACAACACGGCACAAACATTAGTTTCGAACAATCTCGGATTTTCATGGTTCCAAATTATCTCATTTCACCTGTATTTCCTTTTTGGAAGAACGTAAAACGAAGTGAAAGTGACAGAGAATGCTCTTCAGGTGATGCACAACACGGCACAAACATTAGTTTCGAACAATCTCGGATTTTCATGGTTCCAAATTATCTCATTTCACCTGTATTTCCTTTTTGGAAGAAAGTAAAACGAAGTGAAAGTGACAGAGAATGCTCTTCAGGTGATGCACAACACGGCACAAACATTAGTTTCGAACAATCTCGGTTTTTCATGGTTCCAAATTATCTCATTTTACCTGCATTTCCTGTTCGGAAGAACGTGAAACGAAGTAAAAGTGTGAGAGAATGCTAATCAGGTGATGCACAACACGGCACAACCATTAGTTTCGAACAATCTCGGATATTCATGGTTCCAAATTATCTAATTTCACCTGTATTTCCTTTCCGGAGAAACGTCAAACGAAGTAAAAGTAGTAGAGAATGCTAATCAGGTGATGCACAACACGGCACAACCATTAGTTTCGAACAATCTCGGATTTTCATGGTTCCAAATTATCTCATTTTACCTGCATTTTCTGTTCGGAAGAACGTAAAACAAAGTAAAAGTGTGAAAGAATGCTAATCAGGTGATGCACAACACGGCACAACCATTAGTTTCGAACAATCTCGGATATTCATGGTTTCAAATTATCTCATTTTACCTGCATTTCCTGTTCGGAAGAACGTAAAACAAAGTAAAAGTGTGAAAGAATGCTAATCAGGTGATGCACAACACGGCACAACCATTAGTTTCGAACAATCTCGGATATTCATGGTTCCAAATTATCGAATTTCACCTGCATTTCCTGTTCGGAAGAACGTGAAACAAAGTGAAAATGTGAGAGAATGCTCTCCAGGTGATGCACAACACGGCACAACCATTAGTTTCAAACAATCTCGGATTTTCATGGTTCCAAATTATTTCATTTTACCTGTATTTCCTTTCCGGAGAAACGTGAAACAAAGTGAAAGTAGTAGAGAATGCTGATCAGGTGATGCACAACACGGCACAACCATTAGTTTCGAACAATCTCGGATTTTCATGGTTCCAAATTATCTCATTTTACCTGCATTTCCTGTTCGGAAGAACGTGAAACGAAGTAAATGTGTGAGAGAATGCTAATCAGGTGATGCACAACACGGCACAACCATTAGTTTCGAACAATCTCGGATATTCATGGTTCCAAATTATCTAATTTCACCTGTATTTCCTTCCCGGAGAAACGTGAAACGAAGTAAAAGTAGTAGAGAATGCTAATCAGGTGATGCACAACACGGCACAACCATTAGTTTCGAACAATCTCGGATTTTCATGGTTCCAAATTATCTCATTTTACCTGCATTTTCTGTTCGGAAGAACGTAAAACAAAGTAAAAGTGTGAAAGAATGCTAATCAGGTGATGCACAACACGGCACAACCATTAGTTTCGAACAATCTCGGATATTCATGGTTCCAAATTATCTAATTTCACCTGTATTTCCTTTTTGGAAGAACGTAAAACGAAGTGAAAGTAGTAGAGAATGCTCATCAAGTGATGCACAACACGGCACAACCATTAGTTTCGAACAATCTCGGATTTTCATGGTTCCAAATTATCTCATTTCACCTGTATTTCCTTTTTGGAAGAACGTAAAACGAAGTGAAAGTGACAGAAAATGCTCTTCAGGTGATGCACAACACGGCACAAACATTAGTTTCGAACAATCTCGGATTTTCATGGTTCCAAATTATCTCATTTTACCTGTATTTCCTTTCCGGAGAAACGTGAAACGAAGTAAAAGTAGTAGAGAATGCTAATCAGGTGATAAACAACACGGCACAACCATCAGTTTCGAACAATCTCGGATTTTCATGGTTCCAAATTATCTCATTTCACCTGTATTTCCTTTTTGGAAGAACGTAAAACGAAGTGAAAGTGACAGAGAATGCTCTTCAGGTGATGCACAACACGTTACAACCATTAGTTTCGAACAATCTCGGATTTTCATGGTTCCAAATTATCTCATTTCCTGTTCGGAAGAACGTGAAACAAAGTAAAAGTGTGAGAGAATGCTCTCCAGGTGATGCACAACACGGCACAACTATTAGTTTCAAACAATCTCGGATTTTCATGGTTCCAAATTATTTCATTTTACCTGTATTTCCTTTCCGGAGAAACGTGAAACGAAGTAAAAGTAGTAGAGAATGCTCCTCAGGTGATGCACAACACGGCACAACCATTAGTTTCGAACAATCTCGGATTTTCATGGTTCCAAATTATCTCATTTTACCTGTATTTCCTTTTTGGAAGACCGTAAAACGAAGTGAAAGTGACAGAGAATGCTCTTCAGGTGATGCACAACACGGCACAACCATTAGTTTCGAACAATCTCGGATTTTCATGGTTCCAAATTATCTCATTTCACCTGTATTTCCTTTTTGGAAGAAAGTAAAACGAAGTGAAAGTGACAGAGAATGCTCTTCAGGTGATGCACAACACGGCACAAACATTAGTTTCGAACAATCTCGGATTTTCATGGTTCCAAATTATCTTATTTTACCTGCATTTCCTGTTCGGAAGAACGTGAAACAAAGTAAAAGTGTGAGAGAATGCTAATCAGGTGATGCACAACACGCCACAACCATTAGTTTCGAACAATCTCGGATTTTCATGGTTCCAAATTATCTCATTTCACCTGTATTTCCTTTTTGGAAGAACGTAAAACGAAGTGAAAGTGACAGAGAATGCTCTTCAGGTGATGCACATTACGGCACAACCATTAGTTCCGAACAATCTCGGATTTTCATGGTTCCAAATTATCTCATTTTACCTGTATTTCCTTTTTGGAAGAACGTAAAACGAAGTGAAAGTGACAGAGAATGCTCTTCAGGTGATGCACAACACGGCACAACCATTAGTTTCCAACAATCTCGGATTTTCATGGTTCCAAATTATTTCATTTTACCTGTATTTCCTTTCCGGAGAAACGTGGAACAAAGTAAAAGTAGTAGAGAATGCTAATCAGGTGATGCACAACGCGGCACAACCATTAGTTTCGAACAATTTCGGATTTTCATGGTTCCAAATTATTTCATTTCATCTGTATTTCCTTTCCGGAGAAACGTGAAACAAAGTAAAAGTAGTAGAGAATGCTAATCAGGTGATGCACAACACGGCACAACCATTAGTTTCGAACAATCTCGGATTTTCATGGTTCCAAATTATCTCATTTCACCTGTATTTCCTTTTTGGAGGAACGTAAAACGAAGTGAAAGTGACAGAGAATGCTCCTCAGGTGATGCACAACACGGCACAACCATTAGTTTCGAACAATCTCGGATTTTCATGGTTACAAATTATCTCATTTTACCTGCATTTCCTGTTCGGAAGAACGTGAAACAAAGTGAAAATGTGAGAGAATGCTCTCCAGGTGATGCACAACACGGCACAACCATTAGTTTCGAACAATCTCGGATTTTCATGGTTCCAAATTATCTCATTTTACCTGCATTTCCTGTTCGGAAGAACGTGAAACGAAGTAAATGTGTGAGAGAATGCTAATCAGGTGATGCACAACACGGCACAACCATTAGTTTCGAACAATCTCGGATTTTCATGGTTCCAAATTATCTCATTTTACCTGTATTTCCTTTCCGGAGAAACGTGAAACGAAGTAAAAGTAGTAGAGAATGCTAATCAGGTGATGCACAACACGGCACAACCATTAGTTTGGAACAATCTCGGATTTCCATAGTTTCGAATTATCTCATTTTACCTGCATTTCCTTTTCGAAAAAACGTAAAACGAATTGAAAGTGACAGAGAATGCTAATCAGGTGATGCACAACACGGCACAACCATTAGTTTCAAACAATCTGGGATTTTCATGGTTCCAAATTATTTAATTTTGCCCGTATTTCCTTCTCGAAAAATCGTGAAACAAAGTGAAAGTGGGAGAGAATGCTCTTCAGGTGATGCACAACACGGCACAACCATTAGTTTCAGACGAACTCGGATTTTCATGGTTCCAAATTATTTCATTTTACCTGTATTTTCTTTCCGGAGAAACGTGAAACGAAGTAAAAGTAGTAGAGAATGCTAATCAGGTGATGCACAACACGGCACAACCATTAGTTTCGAACAATCTCGGATTTTCATGGTTCCAAATTATCTCATTTTACCTGTATTTCCTTTTTGGAAGACCGTAAAACGAAGTGAAAGTGACAGAGAATACTCTTCAGGTGATGCACAACACGGCACAACCATTAGTTTCGAACAATCTCGGATTTTCATGGTTCCAAATTATCTCATTTTACCTGTATTTCCTTTTCGGAGAAACGTGAAACGAAGTAAAAGTAGTAGAGAATGCTAATCAGGTGATGCACAACACGGCACAACCCTTAGTTTCGAACAATCTCGGATTTTCATGGTTCCAAATTATCTCATTTCACCTGTATTTCCTTTTTGGAAGAACGTAAAACGAAGTGAAAGTGACAGAGAATGCTAATCAGGTGATGCACAACACGGCACAACCATGAGTTTCGAACAATCTCGGATTTTCATGGTTCCAAATTATCTCATTTTACCTGTATTTCCTTTCCGGAGAAACGTGAAACGAAGTAAAAGTAGTAGAGAATGCTAATCAGGTAATGCACAACACGGCACAACCATTAGTTTCGAACAATCTCGGATTTTCATGGTTCCAAATTATCTCATTTTACCTGCATTTCCTGTTCGGAAGAACGTGAAACAAAGTAAAAGTGTGAGAGAATGCTAATCAGGTGATGCACAACACGGCACAACCATTAGTTTCGAACAATCTCGGATATTCATGGTTCCAAATTATCTAATTTCACCTGTATTTCCTTTTTGGAAAAACGTAAAACGAAGTGAAGGTAGTAGAGAATGCTAATCAAGTGATGCACAACACGGCACAACCATTAGTTTCGAACAATCTCGGATTTTCATGGTTCCAAATTATCTCATTTCACCTGTATTTCCTTTTTGGAAGAAAGTAAAACGAAGTGAAAGTGACAGAGAATGCTCTTCAGGTGATGCACAACACGGCACAAACATTAGTTTCGAACAATCTCGGATTTTCATGGTTCCAAATTATCTCATTTTACCTGTATTTCCTTTTTGGAAAAACGTAAAACGAAGTGAAAGTGACAGAGAATGCTCCTCAGGTGATGCACAACACGGCACAACCATTAGTTTCGAACAATCTCGGATTTTCATGGTTCCAAATTATCTAATTTCACCTGTATTTTCTTTTTGGAAGAACGTAAAACAAAGTAAAAGTAGTAGAGAATGCTAATCAGGTGATGCACAACACGGCACAACCATTAGTTTCGAACAATCTCGGATTTTCATGGTTCCAAATTATCTCATTTCACCTGTATTTCCTTTTTGGAAGAACGTAAAACGAAGTGAAAGTGACAGAGAATGCTCCTCAGGTGATGCACAACACGGCACAACCATTAGTTTCGAACAATCTCGGATTTTCATGGTTCCAAATTATCTCATTTTACCTGTATTTCCTTTCCAAAGAAACGTGAAACGAAGTGAAAAAGACAGAGAATGCTAATCAGGTGATGCACAACACGGCACAACCATTAGTTTCGAACAATCTCGGATTTTCATGGTTCCAAATTATCTCATTTTACCTGCATTTCCTGTTCGGAAGAACGTGAAACAAAGTAAAAGTGTGAGAGAATGCTCTCCAGGTGATGCACAACACGGCACAACTATTAGTTTCAAACAATCTCGGATTTTCATGGTTCCAAATTATTTCATTTTACCTGTATTTCCTTTCCGGAGAAACGTGAAACGAAGTAATAGTAGTAGAGTATGCTAATCAGGTGATGCACAACACGGCACAACCATTAGTTTCGAACAATCTCGGATTTTCATGGTTCCAAATTATCTCATTTCACCTGTATTTCCTTTTTGGAAGAACGTAAAACGAAGTGAAAGTGACAGAGAATGCTCTTCAGGTGATGCACAACACGTTACAACCATTAGTTTCGAACAATCTCGGATTTTCATGGTTCCAAATTATCTCATTTTACCTGCATTTCCTGTTCGGAAGAACGTGAAACAAAGTAAAAGTGTGAGAGAATGCTCTCCAGGTGATGCACAACACGGCACAACTATTAGTTTCGAACAATCTCGGATTTTCATGGTTCCAAATTATCTCATTTTACCTGCATTTCCTGTTCGGAAGAACGTGAAACAAAGTGAAAATGTGAGAGAATGCTCTCCAGGTGATGCACAACACGGCACAACCATTAGTTTCAAACAATCTCGGATTTTCATGGTTCCAAATTATTTCATTTTACCTGTATTTCCTTTCCGGAGAAACGTGAAACAAAGTAAAAGTAGTAGAGAATGCTAATCAGGTGATGCACAACACGGCACAACCATTAGTTTCGAACAATCTCGGATTTTCATGGTTCCAAATTATCTCATTTTACCTGCATTTCCTGTTCGGAAGAACGTGAAACAAAGTAAAAGTGTGAGAGAATGCTAATCAGGTGATGCACAACACGGCACAACCATTAGTTTCGAACAATCTCGGATATTCATGGTTCCAAATTATTTCATTTTACCTGTATTTCCTTTCCGGAGAAACGTGAAACGAAGTAAAAGTAGTAGAGAATGCTAATCAGGTGATGCACAACACGGCACAACCATTAGTTTCGAACAATCTCGGATTTTCATGGTTCCAAATTATTTCATTTTACCTGTATTTCCTTTCCGGAGAAACGTGAAACGAAGTAAAAGTAGTAGAGAATGCTAATCAGGTGATGCACAACACGGCACAACCATTAGTTTCGAACAATCTCGGATTTTCATGGTTCCAAATTATCTCATTTTACCTGTATTTTCTTTTTGGAAGAACGTAAAACGAAGTAAAATTGACAGAGAATGCTCTTCAGGTGATGCACAACACGGCACAACCATTAGTTTCGAACAATCTCGGATTTTCATGGTTCCAAATTATCTCATTTCACCTGTATTTCCTTTTTGGAAGAACGTAAAACGAAGTGAAAGTGACAGAGAATGCTCTTCAGGTGATGCACAACACGTTACAACCATTAGTTTCGAACAATCTCGGATTTTCATGGTTCCAAATTATCTCATTTTACCTGCATTTCCTGTTCGGAAGAACGTGAAACAAAGTAAAAGTGTGAGAGAATGCTCTCCAGGTGATGCACAACACGGCACAACTATTAGTTTCGAACAATCTCGGATTTTCATGGTTCCAAATTATCTCATTTTACCTGCATTTCCTGTTCGGAAGAACGTGAAACAAAGTGAAAATGTGAGAGAATGCTCTCCAGGTGATGCACAACACGGCACAACCATTAGTTTCAAACAATCTCGGATTTTCATGGTTCCAAATTATTTCATTTTACCTGTATTTCCTTTCCGGAGAAACGTGAAACGAAGTAAAAGTAGTAGAGAATGCTAATCAGGTGATGCACAACACGGCACAACCATTAGTTTCGAACAATCTCGGATTTTCATGGTTCCAAATTATCTCATTTTACCTGTATTTCCTTTTCGGAGAAACGTGAAACGAAGTGAAAGTAGTAGAGAATGCTAATCAGGTGATGCACAACACGGCACAACCATTAGTTTCGAACAATCTCGGATTTTCATGGTTCCAAATTATCTCATTTTACCTGCATTTCCTGTTCGGAAGAACGTGAAACAAAGTAAAAGTGTGAGAGAATGCTAATCAGGTGATGCACAACACGGCACAACCATTAGTTTCGAACAATCTCGGATATTCATGGTTCCAAATTATCTAATTTCACCTGTATTTCCTTTTTGGAAGAACGTAAAACGAGGTAAAAGTAGTGGAGAATACTCTTCAGGTGATGCACAACACGGCACAACCATTAGTTTCGAACAATCTCGGATTTTCATGGTTCCAAATTATCTCATTTTACCTGTATTTCCTTTCCAAAGAAACGTGAAACGAAGTGAAAGTAGTAGAGAATGCTAATCAGGTGATGCACAACACGGCACAACCATCAGTTTCGAACAATCTCAGATTTTCATGGTTCCAAATTATCTCATTTTACCTGCATTTCCTGTTCGAAAGAACGTGAAACAAAGTGAAAGTGTGAGAGAATGCTAATCAGGTGATGCACAACACGGCACAACCATTAGTTTCGAACAATCTCGGATTTTCATGGTTCCAAATTATCTCATTTTACCTGCATTTCCTGTTCGGAAGAACGTGAAACAAAGTAAAAGTGTGAGAGAATGCTCTCCAGGTGATGCACAACACGGCACAACTATTAGTTTCAAACAATCTCGGATTTTCATGGTTCCAAATTATTTCATTTTACCTGTATTTCCTTTCCGGAGAAACGTGAAACGAAGTAAAAGTAGTAGAGAATGCTAATCAGGTGATGCACAACACGGCACAACCATTAGTTTCGAACAATCTCGGATTTTCATGGTTCCAAATTATCTCATTTCACCTGTATTTCCTTTTTGGAAGAACGTAAAACGAAGTGAAAGTGACAGAGAATGCTCTTCAGGTGATGCACAACACGTTACAACCATTAGTTTCGAACAATCTCGGATTTTCATGGTTCCAAATTATCTCATTTTACCTGCATTTCCTGTTCGGAAGAACGTGAAACAAAGTAAAAGTGTGAGAGAATGCTCTCCAGGTGATGCACAACACGGCACAACTATTAGTTTCGAACAATCTCGGATTTTCATGGTTCCAAATTATCTCATTTTACCTGCATTTCCTGTTCGGAAGAACGTGAAACAAAGTGAAAATGTGAGAGAATGCTCTCCAGGTGATGCACAACACGGCACAACCATTAGTTTCAAACAATCTCGGATTTTCATGGTTCCAAATTATTTCATTTTACCTGTATTTCCTTTCCGGAGAAACGTGAAACAAAGTAAAAGTAGTAGAGAATGCTAATCAGGTGATGCACAACACGGCACAACCATTAGTTTCGAACAATCTCGGATTTTCATGGTTCCAAATTATCTCATTTTACCTGCATTTCCTGTTCGGAAGAACGTGAAACAAAGTAAAAGTGTGAGAGAATGCTAATCAGGTGATGCACAACACGGCACAACCATTAGTTTCGAACAATCTCGGATATTCATGGTTCCAAATTATTTCATTTTACCTGTATTTCCTTTCCGGAGAAACGTGAAACGAAGTAAAAGTAGTAGAGAATGCTAATCAGGTGATGCACAACACGGCACAACCATTAGTTTCGAACAATCTCGGATTTTCATGGTTCCAAATTATTTCATTTTACCTGTATTTCCTTTCGGGAGAAACGTGAAACGAAGTAAAAGTAGTAGAGAATGCTAATCAGGTGATGCACAACACGGCACAACCATTAGTTTCGAACAATCTCGGATTTTCATGGTTCCAAATTATCTCATTTTACCTGTATTTTCTTTTTGGAAGAACGTAAAACGAAGTAAAATTGACAGAGAATGCTCTTCAGGTGATGCACAACACGGCACAACCATTAGTTTCGAACAATCTCGGATTTTCATGGTTCCAAATTATCTCATTTCACCTGTATTTCCTTTTTGGAAGAACGTAAAACGAAGTGAAAGTGACAGAGAATGCTCTTCAGGTGATGCACAACACGTTACAACCATTAGTTTCGAACAATCTCGGATTTTCATGGTTCCAAATTATCTCATTTTACCTGCATTTCCTGTTCGGAAGAACGTGAAACAAAGTAAAAGTGTGAGAGAATGCTCTCCAGGTGATGCACAATACGGCACAACTATTAGTTTCGAACAATCTCGGATTTTCATGGTTCCAAATTATCTCATTTTACCTGCATTTCCTGTTCGGAAGAACGTGAAACAAAGTGAAAATGTGAGAGAATGCTCTCCAGGTGATGCACAACACGGCACAACCATTAGTTTCCAACAATCTCGGATTTTCATGGTTCCAAATTATTTCATTTTACCTGTATTTCCTTTCCGGAGAAACGTGAAACGAAGTAAAAGTAGTAGAAAATGCTAATCAGGTGATGCACAACACGGCACAACCATTAGTTTCGAACAATCTCGGATTTTCATGGTTCCAAATTATCTCATTTTACCTGTATTTCCTTTTCGGAGAAACGTGAAACGAAGTGAAAGTAGTAGAGAATGCTAATCAGGTGATGCACAACACGGCACAACCATTAGTTTCGAACAATCTCGGATTTTCATGGTTCCAAATTATCTCATTTTACCTGCATTTCCTGTTCGGAAGAACGTGAAACAAAGTAAAAGTGTGAGAGAATGCTAATCAGGTGATGCACAACACGGCACAACCATTAGTTTCGAACAATCTCGGATATTCATGGTTCCAAATTATCTAATTTCACCTGTATTTCCTTTTTGGAAGAACGTAAAACGAGGTAAAAGTAGTGGAGAATACTCTTCAGGTGATGCACAACACGGCACAACCATTAGTTTCGAACAATCTCGGATTTTCATGGTTCCAAATTATCTCATTTTACCTGTATTTCCTTTCCAAAGAAACGTGAAACGAAGTGAAAGTAGTAGAGAATGCTAATCAGGTGATGCACAACACGGCACAACCATCAGTTTCGAACAATCTCAGATTTTCATGGTTCCAAATTATCTCATTTTACCTGCATTTCCTGTTCGAAAGAACGTGAAACAAAGTGAAAGTGTGAGAGAATGCTCTCCAGGTGATGCACAACACGGCACAACCATTAGTTTCGAACAATCTCGGATTTTCATGGTTCCAAATTATTTCATTATACCTGTATTTCCTTTCCGGAGAAACGTGAAACGAAGTAAAAGTAGTAGAGAATGCTAATCAGGTGATGCACAACACGGCACAACCATCAGTTTCGAACAATCTCGGATTTTCATGGTTCCAAATTATCTCATTTCACCTGTATTTCCTTTTTGGAAGAACGTAAAACGAAGTGAAAGTGACAGAGAATGCTCTTCAGGTGATGCACAACACGTCACAACCATTAGTTTCGAACAATCTCGGATTTTCATGGTTCCAAATTATCTCATTTTACCTGTATTTCCTTTCCGGAGAAACGTGGAACGAAGTAAAGGTAGTAGAGAATGCTAATCAGGTGATGCACAACACGGCACAACCATTAGTTTCGAACAATCACGGATTTTCATGGTTCCAAATTATCTCATTTCACCTGTATTACCTTTTTGGAAGAACGTAAAACGAAGTGAAAGTGACAGAGAATGCTCTTCAGGTGATGCACAACACGGAACAAACATTAGTTTCGAACAATCTCGGATTTTCATGGTTCCAAATTATCTCATTTTACCTGTATTTCCTTTTTGGAAGAACGTAAAACGAAGTGAAAAAGACAGAGAATGCTCTTCAGGTGATGCACAACACGGCACAACCATTAGTTTCGAACAATCTCGGATTTTCATGGTTCCAAATTATCTCATTTTACCTGCATTTCCTGTTCGGAAGAACGTGAAACAAAGTAAAAGTGTGAGAGAATGCTCTCCAGGTGATGCACAACACGGCACAACTATTAGTTTCAAACAATCTCGGATTTTCATGGTTCCAAATTATTTCATTTTACCTGTATTTCCTTTCCGGAGAAACGTGAAACGAAGTAAAAGTAGTAGAGAATGCTAATCAGGTGATGCACAACACGGCACAACCATCAGTTTCGAACAATCTCGGATTTTCATGGTTCCAAATTATCTCATTTCACCTGTATTTCCTTTTTGGAAGAACGTAAAACGAAGTGAAAGTGACAGAGAATGCTCTTCAGGTGATGCACAACACGTCACAACCATTAGTTTCGAACAATCTCGGATTTTCATGGTTCCAAATTATCTCATTTTACCTGTATTTCCTTTCCGGAGAAACGTGGAACGAAGTAAAGGTAGTAGAGAATGCTAATCAGGTGATGCACAACACGGCACAACCATCAGTTTCGAACAATCTCGGATTTTCATGGTTCCAAATTATCTCATTTCACCTGTATTTCCTTTTTGGAAGAACGTAAAACGAAGTGAAAGTGACAGAGAATGCTCTTCAGGTGATGCACAACACGTCACAACCATTAGTTTCGAACAATCTCGGATTTTCATGGTTCCAAATTATCTCATTTTACCTGTATTTCCTTTCCGGAGAAACGTGGAACGAAGTAAAGGTAGTAGAGAATGCTAATCAGGTGATGCACAACACGGCACAACCATTAGTTTCGAACAATCTCGGATTTTCATGGTTCCAAATTATCTCATTTTACCTGTATTTCCTTTTTGGAAGAACGTAAAACGAAGTGAAAAAGACAGAGAATGCTCTTCAGGTGATGCACAACACGGCACAACCATTAGTTTCGAACAATCTCGGATTTTCATGGTTCCAAATTATCTCATTTTACCTGCATTTCCTGTTCGGAAGAACGTGAAACAAAGTAAAAGTGTGAGAGAATGCTCTCCAGGTGATGCACAACACGGCACAACTATTAGTTTCAAACAATCTCGGATTTTCATGGTTCCAAATGATTTCATTTTACCTGCATTTCCTGTTCGGAAGAACGTGAAACAAAGTAAAAGTGTGAGAGAATGCTAATCAGGTGATGCACAACACGGCACAACCATTAGTTTCGAACAATCTCGGATATTCATGGTTCCAAATTATCTAATTTCACCTGTATTTCCTTTTTGGAAGAACGTAAAACGAGGTAAAAGTAGTGGAGAATACTCTTCAGGTGATGCACAACACGGCACAACCATTAGTTTCGAACAATCTCGGATTTTCATGGTTCCAAATTATCTCATTTTACCTGTATTTCCTTTCCGGAGAAACGTGGAACGAAGTAAAGGTAGTAGAGAATGCTAATCAGGTGATGCACAACACGGCACAACCATTAGTTTCGAACAATCTCGGATTTTCATGGTTCCAAATTATCTCATTTTACCTGTATTTCCTTTTTGGAAGAACGTAAAACGAAGTGAAAAAGACAGAGAATGCTCTTCAGGTGATGCACAACACGGCACAACCATTAGTTTCGAACAATCTCGGATTTTCATGGTTCCAAATTATCTCATTTTACCTGCATTTCCTGTTCGGAAGAACGTGAAACAAAGTAAAAGTGTGAGAGAATGCTCTCCAGGTGATGCACAACACGGCACAACTATTAGTTTCAAACAATCTCGGATTTTCATGGTTCCAAATTATTTCATTTTACCTGTATTTCCTTTCCGGAGAAACGTGAAACGAAGTAAAAGTAGTAGAGAATGCTAATCAGGTGATGCACAACACGGCACAACCATTAGTTTCGAACAATCTCGGATTTTCATGGTTCCAAATTATCTCATTTCACCTGTATTTCCTTTTTGGAAGAACGTAAAACGAAGTGAAAGTGACAGAGAATGCTCTTCAGGTGATGCACAACACGTTACAACCATTAGTTTCGAACAATCTCGGATTTTCATGGTTCCAAATTATCTCATTTTACCTGCATTTCCTGTTCGGAAGAACGTGAAACAAAGTAAAAGTGTGAGAGAATGCTCTCCAGGTGATGCACAACACGGCACAACTATTAGTTTCGAACAATCTCGGATTTTCATGGTTCCAAATTATCTCATTTTACCTGCATTTCCTGTTCGGAAGAACGTGAAACAAAGTGAAAATGTGAGAGAATGCTCTCCAGGTGATGCACAACACGGCACAACCATTAGTTTCAAACAATCTCGGATTTTCATGGTTCCAAATTATTTCATTTTACCTGTATTTCCTTTCCGGAGAAACGTGAAACAAAGTAAAAGTAGTAGAGAATGCTAATCAGGTGATGCACAACACGGCACAACCATTAGTTTCGAACAATCTCGGATTTTCATGGTTCCAAATTATCTCATTTTACCTGCATTTCCTGTTCGGAAGAACGTGAAACAAAGTAAAAGTGTGAGAGAATGCTAATCAGGTGATGCACAACACGGCACAACCATTAGTTTCGAACAATCTCGGATATTCATGGTTCCAAATTATCTAATTTCACCTGTATTTCCTTTTTGGAAGAACGTAAAACGAAGTCAAATTGACAGAGAATGCTCTTCAGGTGATGCACAACACGGCACAACCCTTAGTTTCGAACAATCTCGGATTTTCATGGTTCCAAATTATCTCATTTCACCTGTATTTCCTTTTTGGAAGAACGTAAAACGAAGTGAAAGTGACAGAGAATGCTAATCAGGTGATGCACAACACGGCACAACCATGAGTTTCGAACAATCTCGGATTTTCGTGGTTCCAAATTATCTTATTTTGCCTGTATTTCCTTCTCGAGAAATCGTGAAACAAAGTGAAAGTGAAAGAGAATGCTTTCCAGGTGATGCACAACACGGCACAACTATTAGTTTCGAACAATCTCGGATTTTCATGGTTCCAGATTATCTCATTTTACCTGTATTTCCTTTCCGGAGAAACGTGAAACGAAGTAAAAGTAGTAGAGAATGCTAATCAGGTGATGCACAACACGGCACAACCATTAGTTTGGAACAATCTCGGATTTTCATAGTTTCGAATTATCTCATTTTACCTGCATTTCCTTTTCGAAAAAACGTAAAACGAATTGAAAGTGACAGAGAATGCTAATCAGGTGATGCACAACACGAAACAACCATTAGTTTCAAACAATCTCGGATTTTCATGGTTCCAAATTATCTCATTTTACCTGTATTTCCTTTCCGGAGAAACGTGAAACGAAGTAAAAGTAGTAGAGAATGCTAATCAGGTGATGCACAACGCGGCACAACCATTAGTTTCGAACAATCTCGGATTTTCATGGTTCCAAATTATCTCATTTCACCTGTATTTCCTTTTTGGAAGAACGTAAAACGAAGTGAAAGTGACAGAAAATGCTCTTCAGGTGATGCACAACACGGCACAAACATTAGTTTCGAACAATCTCGGATTTTCATGGTTCCAAATTATCTCATTTTACCTGTATTTCCTTTTTGGAAGAACGTAAAACGAAGTGAAAGTGACAGAGAATGCTCTTCAGGTGATGCACAACACGGCACAACCATTAGTTTCGAACAATCTCGGATATTCATGGTTCCAAATTATCTAATTTCACCTGTATTTCCTTTTTGGAAGAACGTAAAACGAGGTAAAAGTAGTGGAGAATGCTAATCAGGTGATGCGAAACACGGCACAACCATTAGTTTCAAACAATCTCGGATGTTCATGGTTCCAAATTATCTCATTTTACCTGTATTTTCTTTTTGGCAGAACGTAAAACGAAGTCAAATTGACAGAGAATGCTCTTCAGGTGATGCACAACACGGCACAACCCTTAGTTTCGAACAATCTCGGATTTTCATGGTTCCAAATTATCTCATTTCACCTGTATTTCCTTTTTGGAAGAACGTAAAACGAAGTGAAAGTAGTAGAGAATGCTCATCAAGTGATGCACAACACGGCACAACCATTAGTTTCGAACAATCTCGGATTTTCATGGTTCCAAATTATCTCATTTCACCTGTATTTCCTTTTTGGAAGAACGTAAAACGAAGTGAAAGTGACAGAAAATGCTCTTCAGGTGATGCACAACACGGCACAAACATTAGTTTCGAACAATCTCGGATTTTCATGGTTCCAAATTATCTCATTTTACCTGTATTTCCTTTTTGGAAGAACGTAAAACGAAGTGAAAGTGACAGAGAATGCTCTTCAGGTGATGCACAACACGGCACAACCATTAGTTTCGAACAATCTCGGATATTCATGGTTCCAAATTATCTAATTTCACCTGTATTTCCTTTTTGGAAGAACGTAAAACGAGGTAAAAGTAGTGGAGAATGCTAATCAGGTGATGCGAAACACGGCACAACCATTAGTTTCAAACAATCTCGGATGTTCATGGTTCCAAATTATCTCATTTTACCTGTATTTTCTTTTTGGCAGAACGTAAAACGAAGTCAAATTGACAGAGAATGCTCTTCAGGTGATGCACAACACGGCACAACCCTTAGTTTCGAACAATCTCGGATTTTCATGGTTCCAAATTATCTCATTTCACCTGTATTTCCTTTTTGGAAGAACGTAAAACGAAGTGAAAGTGACAGAGAATGCTAATCAGGTGATGCACAACACGGCACAACCATGAGTTTCGAACAATCTCGGATTTTCGTGGTTCTAAATTATCTTATTTTGCCTGTATTTCCTTCTCGAGAAATCGTGAAACAAAGTGAAAGTGAAAGAGAATGCTCTTCAGGTGATGCACAACACGGCACAACCATTAGTTTCAGACGAACTCGGATTTTCATGGTTCCAAATTATTTCATTTTACCTGTATTTTCTTTCCGGAGAAACGTGAAACGAAGTAAAAGTAGTAGAGAATGCTAATCAGGTGATGCACAACACGGCACAACCATTAGTTTCGAACAATCTCGGATTTTCATGGTTCCAAATTATCTCATTTTACCTGTATTTCCTTTTTGGAAGAACGTAAAACGAAGTGAAAGTGACAGAGAATGCTCTTCAGGTGATGCACAACACGGCACAACCATTAGTTTCAAACAATCTCGGATTTTCAAGGTTCCAAATTATTTCATTTTACCTGTATTTCCTTTCCGGAGAAACGTGAAACGAAGTAAAAGTAGTAGAGAATGCTAATCAGGTGATGCACAACACGGCACAACCATCAGTTTCGAACAATCTCGGATTTTCATGGTTCCAAATTATTTCATTTTAACTGTATTTCCTTTCCGGAGAAACGTGAAACGAAGTAAAAGTAGTAGAGAATGCTAATCAGGTGATGCACAACACGGCACAACCATCAGTTTCGAACAATCTCGGATTTTCATGGTTCCAAATTATCTCATTTGACCTGTATTTCCTTTTTGGAAGAACGTAAAACGAAGTGAAAGTGACAGAGAATGCTCTTCAGGTGATGCACAACACGTCACAACCATTAGTTTCGAACAATCTCGGATTCTCATGGTTCCAAATTATCTCATTTTACCTGTATTTCCTTTCCGGAGAAACGTGGAACGAAGTAAAGGTAGTAGAGAATGCTAATCAGGTGATGCACAACACGGCACAACCATTAGTTTCGAACAATCTCGGATTTTCATGGTTCCAAATTATCTCATTTCACCTGTATTTCCTTTTTGGAAGAACGTAAAACGAAGTGAAAGTGACAGAGAATGCTCTTCAGGTGATGCACATTACGGCACAACCATTAGTTCCGAACAATCTCGGATTTTCATGGTTCCAAATTATCTCATTTTACCTGTATTTCCTTTTTGGAAGAACGTAAAACGAAGTGAAAGTGACAGAGAATGCTCTTCAGGTGATGCACAACACGGCACAACCATTAGTTTCAAACAATCTCGGATTTTCATGGTTCCAAATTATTTCATTTTACCTGTATTTCCTTTCCGGAGAAACGTGGAACAAAGTAAAAGTAGTAGAGAATGCTAATCAGGTGATGCACAACACGGCACAACCATTAGTTTCGAACAATTTCGGATTTTCATGGTTCCAAATTATTTCATTTCATCTGTATTTCCTTTCCGGAGAAACGTGAAACAAAGTAAAAGTAGTAGAGAATGCTAATCAGGTGATGCACAACACGGCACAACCATTAGTTTCGAACAATCTCGGATTTTCATGGTTCCAAATTATCTCATTTCACCTGTATTTCCTTTTTGGAGGAACGTAAAACGAAGTGAAAGTGACAGAGAATGCTCCTCAGGTGATGCACAACACGGCACAACCATTAGTTTCGAACAATCTCGGATTTTCATGGTTACAAATTATCTCATTTTACCTGCATTTCCTGTTCGGAAGAACGTGAAACAAAGTGAAAATGTGAGAGAATGCTCTCCAGGTGATGCACAACACGGCACAACCATTAGTTTCAAACAATCTCGGATTTTCATGGTTCCAAATTATTTCATTTTACCTGTATTTCCTTTCCGGAGAAACGTGAAACAAAGTGAAAGTAGTAGAGAATGCTGATCAGGTGATGCACAACACGGCACAACCATTAGTTTCGAACAATCTCGGATTTTCATGGTTCCAAATTATCTAATTTCACCTGTATTTCCTTTCCGGAGAAACGTGAAACGAAGTAAAAGTAGTAGAGAATGCTAATCAGGTGATGCACAACACGGCACAACCATTAGTTTCGAACAATCTCGGATTTTCATGGTTCCAAATTATCTCATTTTACCTGCATTTTCTGTTCGGAAGAACGTAAAACAAAGTAAAAGTGTGAAAGAATGCTAATCAGGTGATGCACAACACGGCACAACCATTAGTTTCGAACAATCTCGGATATTCATGGTTCCAAATTATCTAATTTCACCTGTATTTCCTTTTTGGAAGAACGTAAAACGAAGTGAAAGTAGTAGAGAATGCTCATCAAGTGATGCACAACACGGCACAACCATTAGTTTCGAACAATCTCGGATTTTCATGGTTCCAAATTATCTCATTTCACCTGTATTTCCTTTTTGGAAGAACGTAAAACGAAGTGAAAGTGACAGAAAATGCTCTTCAGGTGATGCACAACACGGCACAAACATTAGTTCCGAACAATCTCGGATTTTCATGGTTCCAAATTATCTCATTTTACCTGTATTTCCTTTCCGGAGAAACGTGAAACGAAGTAAAAGTAGTAGAGAATGCTAATCAGGTGATAAACAACACGGCACAACCATCAGTTTCGAACAATCTCGGATTTTCATGGTTCCAAATTATCTCATTTCACCTGTATTTCCTTTTTGGAAGAACGTAAAACGAAGTGAAAGTGACAGAGAATGCTCTTCAGGTGATGCACAACACGTTACAACCATTAGTTTCGAACAATCTCGGATTTTCATGGTTCCAAATTATCTCATTTCCTGTTCGGAAGAACGTGAAACAAAGTAAAAGTGTGAGAGAATGCTCTCCAGGTGATGCACAACACGGCACAACTATTAGTTTCAAACAATCTCGGATTTTCATGGTTCCAAATTATTTCATTTTACCTGTATTTCCTTTCCGGAGAAACGTGAAACGAAGTAAAAGTAGTAGAGAATGCTCCTCAGGTGATGCACAACACGGCACAACCATTAGTTTCGAACAATCTCGGATTTTCATGGTTCCAAATTATCTCATTTTACCTGTATTTCCTTTTTGGAAGACCGTAAAACGAAGTGAAAGTGACAGAGAATGCTCTTCAGGTGATGCACAACACGGCACAACCATTAGTTTTGAACAATCTCGGATTTTCATGGTTCCAAATTATCTCATTTCACCTGTATTTCCTTTTTGGAAGAAAGTAAAACGAAGTGAAAGTGACAGAGAATGCTCTTCAGGTGATGCACAACACGGCACAAACATTAGTTTCGAACAATCTCGGATTTTCATGGTTCCAAATTATCTCATTTTACCTGCATTTCCTGTTCGGAAGAACGTGAAACAAAGTAAAAGTGTGAGAGAATGCTAATCAGGTGATGCACAACACGGCACAACCATTAGTTTCGAACAATCTCGGATTTTCATGGTTCCAAATTATCTCATTTTACCTGCATTTCCTGTTCGGAAGAACGTAAGACAAAGTAAAAGTGTGAAAGAATGCTAATCAGGTGATGCACAACACGGCACAACCATTAGTTTCGAACAATCTCGGATATTCATGGTTCCAAATTATCGAATTTCACCTGTATTTCCTTTTTGGAAGAACGTAAAACGAAGTGAAAGTAGTAGAGAATGCTCATCAAGTGATGCACAACACGGCACAACCATTAGTTTCGAACAATTTCGGATTTTCATGGTTCCAAATTATCTCATTTCACCTGTATTTCCTTTTTGGAAGAACGTAAAACGAAGTGAAAGTGACAGAAAATGCTCTTCAGGTGATGCACAACACGGCACAAACATTAGTTTCGAACAATCTCGGATTTTCATGGTTCCAAATTATCTCATTTCACCTGTATTTCCTTTTTGGAAGAACGTAAAACGAAGTGAAAGTGACAGAGAATGCTCTTCAGGTGATGCACAACACGGCACAAACATTAGTTTCGAACAATCTCGGATTTTCATGGTTCCAAATTATCTCATTTCACCTGTATTTCCTTTTTGGAAGAAAGTAAAACGAAGTGAAAGTGACAGAGAATGCTCTTCAGGTGATGCACAACACGGCACAAACATTAGTTTCGAACAATCTCGGATTTTCATGGTTCCAAATTATCTCATTTCACCTGTATTTCCTTTTTGGAAGAACGTAAAACGAAGTGAAAGTGACAGAGAATGCTCTTCAGGTGATGCACAACACGGCACAAACATTAGTTTCGAACAATCTCGGATTTTCATGGTTCCAAATTATCTCATTTCACCTGTATTTCCTTTTTGGAAGAACGTAAAACGAAGTGAAAGTGACAGAGAATGCTAATCAGGTGATGCACAACACGGCACAACCATGAGTTTCGAACAATCTCGGATTGTCGTGGTTCCAAATTATCTTATTTTGCCTGTATTTCCTTCTCGAGAAATCGTGAAACAAAGTGAAAGTGAAAGAGAATGCTTTCCAGGTGATGCACAACACGGCACAACTATTAGTTTCGAACAATCTCGGATTTTCATGGTTCCAAATTATCTCATTTTACCTGTATTTCCTTTCCGGAGAAACGTGAAACGAAGTAAAAGTAGTAGAGAATGCTAATCAGGTGATGCACAACACGGCACAACCATTAGTTTGGAACAATCTCGGATTTTCATAGTTTCGAATTATCTCATTTTACCTGCATTTCCTTTTCGAAAAAACGTAAAACGAATTGAAAGTGACAGAGAATGCTAATCAGGTGATGCACAACACGGCACAACCATTAGTTTCAAACAATCTCGGATTTTCATGGTTCCAAATTATCTCATTTTACCTGTATTTCCTTTCCGGAGAAACGTGAAACGAAGTAAAAGTAGTAGAGAATGCTAATCAGGTGATGCACAACGCGGCACAACCATTAGTTTCGAACAATCTCGGATTTTCATGGTTCCGAATTATCTTATTTTACCTGCATTTCCTGTTCGGAAGAACGTGAAACAAAGTAAAAGTGTGAAAGAATGCTAATCAGGTGATGCACAACACGGCACAACCATTAGTTTCGAACAATCTCGGATATTCATGGTTCCAAATTATCTAATTTCACCTGTATTTCCTTTTTGGAAGAACGTAAAACGAAGTGAAAGTAGTAGAGAATGCTCATCAAGTGATGCACAACACGGCACAACCATTAGTTTCGAACAATCTCGGATTTTCATGGTTCCAAATTATCTCATTTCACCTGTATTTCCTTTTTGGAAGAACGTAAAACGAAGTGAAAGTGACAGAAAATGCTCTTCAGGTGATGCACAACACGGCACAAACATTAGTTTCGAACAATCTCGGATTTTCATGGTTCCAAATTATCTCATTTTACCTGTATTTCCTTTTTGGAAGAACGTAAAACGAAGTGAAAGTGACAGAGAATGCTCTTCAGGTGATGCACAACACGGCACAACCATTAGTTTCGAACAATCTCGGATATTCATGGTTCCAAATTATCTAATTTCACCTGTATTTCCTTTTTGGGAGAACGTAAAACGAGGTAAAAGTAGTGGAGAATGCTAATCAGGTGATGCGAAACACGGCACAACCATTAGTTTCAAACAATCTCGGATGTTCATGGTTCCAAATTATCTCATTTTACCTGTATTTTCTTTTTGGAAGAACGTAAAACGAAGTCAAATTGACAGAGAATGCTCTTCAGGTGATGCACAACACGGCACAACCCTTAGTTTCGAACAATCTCGGATTTTCATGGTTCCAAATTATCTCATTTCACCTGTATTTCCTTTTTGGAAGAACGTAAAACGAAGTGAAAGTGACAGAGAATGCTAATCAGGTGATGCACAACACGGCACAACCATGAGTTTCGAACAATCTCGGATTTTCGTGGTTCCAAATTATCTTATTTTGCCTGTATTTCCTTCTCGAGAAATCGTGAAACAAAGTGAAAGTGAAAGAGAATGCTCTTCAGGTGATGCACAACACGGCACAACCATTAGTTTCAGACGAACTCGGATTTTCATGGTTCCAAATTATTTCATTTTACCTGTATTTTCTTTCCGGAGAAACGTGAAACGAAGTAAAAGTAGTAGAGAATGCTAATCAGGTGATGCACAACACGGCACAACCATTAGTTTCGAACAATCTCGGATTTTCATGGTTCCAAATTATCTCATTTTACCTGTATTTCCTTTTTGGAAGACCGTAAAACGAAGTGAAAGTGACAGAGAATACTCTTCAGGTGATGCACAACACGGCACAACCATTAGTTTCGAACAATCTCGGATTTTCATGGTTCCAAATTATCTCATTTTACCTGTATTTCCTTTTTGGAGGAACGTAAAACGAAGTGAAAGTGACAGAGAATGCTCCTCAGGTGATGCACAACACGGCACAACCATTAGTTTCGAACAATCTCGGATTTTCATGGTTACAAATTATCTCATTTTACCTGCATTTCCTGTTCGGAAGAACGTGAAACAAAGTGAAAATGTGAGAGAATGCTCTCCAGGTGATGCACAACACGGCACAACCATTAGTTTCAAACAATCTCGGATTTTCATGGTTCCAAATTATTTCATTTTACCTGTATTTCCTTTCCGGAGAAACGTGAAACAAAGTGAAAGTAGTAGAGAATGCTGATCAGGTGATGCACAACACGGCACAACCATTAGTTTCGAACAATCTCGGATTTTCATGGTTCCAAATTATCTAATTTCACCTGTATTTCCTTTCCGGAGAAACGTGAAACGAAGTAAAAGTAGTAGAGAATGCTAATCAGGTGATGCACAACACGGCACAACCATTAGTTTCGAACAATCTCGGATTTTCATGGTTCCAAATTATCTCATTTTACCTGCATTTTCTGTTCGGAAGAACGTAAAACAAAGTAAAAGTGTGAAAGAATGCTAATCAGGTGATGCACAACACGGCACAACCATTAGTTTCGAACAATCTCGGATATTCATGGTTCCAAATTATCTAATTTCACCTGTATTTCCTTTTTGGAAGAACGTAAAACGAAGTGAAAGTAGTAGAGAATGCTCATCAAGTGATGCACAACACGGCACAACCATTAGTTTCGAACAATCTCGGATTTTCATGGTTCCAAATTATCTCATTTCACCTGTATTTCCTTTTTGGAAGAACGTAAAACGAAGTGAAAGTGACAGAAAATGCTCTTCAGGTGATGCACAACACGGCACAAACATTAGTTTCGAACAATCTCGGATTTTCATGGTTCCAAATTATCTCATTTTACCTGTATTTCCTTTCCGGAGAAACGTGAAACGAAGTAAAAGTAGTAGAGAATGCTAATCAGGTGATAAACAACACGGCACAACCATCAGTTTCGAACAATCTCGGATTTTCATGGTTCCAAATTATCTCATTTCACCTGTATTTCCTTTTTGGAAGAACGTAAAACGAAGTGAAAGTGACAGAGAATGCTCTTCAGGTGATGCACAACACGTTACAACCATTAGTTTCGAACAATCTCGGATTTTCATGGTTCCAAATTATCTCATTTCCTGTTCGGAAGAACGTGAAACAAAGTAAAAGTGTGAGAGAATGCTCTCCAGGTGATGCACAACACGGCACAACTATTAGTTTCAAACAATCTCGGATTTTCATGGTTCCAAATTATTTCATTTTACCTGTATTTCCTTTCCGGAGAAACGTGAAACGAAGTAAAAGTAGTAGAGAATGCTCCTCAGGTGATGCACAACACGGCACAACCATTAGTTTCGAACAATCTCGGATTTTCATGGTTCCAAATTATCTCATTTTACCTGTATTTCCTTTTTGGAAGACCGTAAAACGAAGTGAAAGTGACAGAGAATGCTCTTCAGGTGATGCACAACACGGCACAACCATTAGTTTCGAACAATCTCGGATTTTCATGGTTCCAAATTATCTCATTTCACCTGTATTTCCTTTTTGGAAGAAAGTAAAACGAAGTGAAAGTGACAGAGAATGCTCTTCAGGTGATGCACAACACGGCACAAACATTAGTTTCGAACAATCTCGGATTTTCATGGTTCCAAATTATCTCATTTTACCTGCATTTCCTGTTCGGAAGAACGTGAAACAAAGTAAAAGTGTGGAGAATGCTAATCAGGTGATGCACAACACGGCACAACCATTAGTTTCGAACAATCTCGGATTTTCATGGTTCCAAATTATCTCATTTTACCTGCATTTCCTGTTCGGAAGAACGTAAAACAAAGTAAAAGTGTGAAAGAATGCTAATCAGGTGATGCACAACACGGCACAACCATTAGTTTCGAACAATCTCGGATATTCATGGTTCCAAATTATCGAATTTCACCTGTATTTCCTTTTTGGAAGAACGTAAAACGAAGTGAAAGTAGTAGAGAATGCTCATCAAGTGATGCACAACACGGCACAACCATTAGTTTCGAACAATTTCGGATTTTCATGGTTCCAAATTATCTCATTTCACCTGTATTTCCTTTTTGGAAGAACGTAAAACGAAGTGAAAGTGACAGAAAATGCTCTTCAGGTGATGCACAACACGGCACAAACATTAGTTTCGAACAATCTCGGATTTTCATGGTTCCAAATTATCTCATTTCACCTGTATTTCCTTTTTGGAAGAACGTAAAACGAAGTGAAAGTGACAGAGAATGCTCTTCAGGTGATGCACAACACGGCACAAACATTAGTTTCGAACAATCTCGGATTTTCATGGTTCCAAATTATCTCATTTTACCTGCATTTCCTGTTCGGAAGAACGTGAAACAAAGTGAAAGTGACAGAGAATGCTCTTCAGGTGATGCACAACACGGCACAACCATTAGTTTCGAACAATCTCGGATTTTCATGGTTCCAAATTATCTCATTTCACCTGTATTTCCTTTTTGGAAGAAAGTAAAACGAAGTGAAAGTGACAGAGAATGCTCTTCAGGTGATGCACAACACGGCACAAACATTAGTTTCGAACAATCTCGGATTTTCATGGTTCCAAATTATCTCATTTCACCTGTATTTCCTTTTTGGAAGAACGTAAAACGAAGTGAAAGTGACAGAGAATGCTCTTCAGGTGATGCACAACACGGCACAAACATTAGTTTCGAACAATCTCGGATTTTCATGGTTCCAAATTATCTCATTTCACCTGTATTTCCTTTTTGGAAGAACGTAAAACGAAGTGAAAGTGACAGAGAAACCTAATCAGGTGATGCACAACACGGCACAACCATGAGTTTCGAACAATCTCGGATTGTCGTGGTTCCAAATTATCTTATTTTGCCTGTATTTCCTTCTCGAGAAATCGTGAAACAAAGTGAAAGTGAAAGAGAATGCTTTCCAGGTGATGCACAACACGGCACAACTATTAGTTTCGAACAATCTCGGATTTTCATGGTTCCAAATTATCTCATTTTACCTGTATTTCCTTTCCGGAGAAACGTGAAACGAAGTAAAAGTAGTAGAGAATGCTAATCAGGTGATGCACAACACGGCACAACCATTAGTTTGGAACAATCTCGGATTTTCATAGTTTCGAATTATCTCATTTTACCTGCATTTCCTTTTCGAAAAAACGTAAAACGAATTGAAAGTGACAGAGAATGCTAATCAGGTGATGCACAACACGGCACAACCATTAGTTTCAAACAATCTCGGATTTTCATGGTTCCAAATTATCTCATTTTACCTGTATTTCCTTTCCGGAGAAACGTGAAACGAAGTAAAAGTAGTAGAGAATGCTAATCAGGTGATGCACAACGCGGCACAACCATTAGTTTCGAACAATCTCGGATTTTCATGGTTCCGAATTATCTTATTTTACCTGCATTTCCTGTTCGGAAGAACGTGAAACAAAGTAAAAGTGTGAAAGAATGCTAATCAGGTGATGCACAACACGGCACAACCATTAGTTTCGAACAATCTCGGATATTCATGGTTCCAAATTATCTAATTTCACCTGTATTTCCTTTTTGGAAGAACGTAAAACGAAGTGAAAGTAGTGGAGAATGCTCATCAAGTGATGCACAACACGGCACAACCATTAGTTTCGAACAATCTCGGATTTTCATGGTTCCAAATTATCTCATTTCACCTGTATTTCCTTTTTGGAAGAACGTAAAACGAAGTGAAAGTGACAGAAAATGCTCTTCAGGTGATGCACAACACGGCACAAACATTAGTTTCGAACAATCTCGGATTTTCATGGTTCCAAATTATCTCATTTCACCTGTATTTCCTTTTTGGAAGAACGTAAAACGGAGTGAAAGTGACAGAGAATGCTCTTCAGGTGATGCACAACACGGCACAACCATTAGTTTCGAACAATCTCGGATATTCATGGTTCCAAATTATCTAATTTCACCTGTATTTCCTTTTTGGGAGAACGTAAAACGAGGTAAAAGTAGTGGAGAATGCTAATCAGGTGATGCGAAACACGGCACAACCATTAGTTTCAAACAATCTCGGATGTTCATGGTTCCAAATTATCTCATTTTACCTGTATTTTCTTTTTGGAAGAACGTAAAACGAAGTCAAATTGACAGAGAATGCTCTTCAGGTGATGCACAACACGGCACAACCCTTAGTTTCGAACAATCTCGGATTTTCATGGTTCCAAATTATCTCATTTCACCTGTATTTCCTTTTTGGAAGAACGTAAAACAAAGTGAAAGTGACAGAGAATGCTAATCAGGTGATGCACAACACGGCACAACCATGAGTTTCGAACAATCTCGGATTTTCGTGGTTCCAAATTATCTTATTTTGCCTGTATTTCTTTCTCGAGAAATCGTAAAACAAAGTGAAAGTGAAAGAGAATGCTCTTCAGGTGATGCACAACACGGCACAACCATTAGTTTCAGACGAACTCGGATTTTCATGGTTCCAAATTATTTCATTTTACCTGTATTTTCTTTCCGGAGAAACGTGAAACGAAGTAAAAGTAGTAGAGAATGCTAATCAGGTGATGCACAACACGGCACAACCATTAGTTTCGAACAATCTCGGATTTTCATGGTTCCAAATTATCTCATTTCACCTGTATTTCCTTTTTGGAAGAACGTAAAACGAAGTGAAAGTGACAGAGAATGCTAATCAGGTGATGCACAACACGGCACAAACATTAGTTCCGAACAATCTCGGATTTTCATGGTTCCAAATTATCTCATTTTACCTGTATTTCCTTTCCGGAGAAACGTGAAACGAAGTAAAAGTAGTAGAGAATGCTAATCAGGTGATAAACAACACGGCACAACCATCAGTTTCGAACAATCTCGGATTTTCATGGTTCCAAATTATCTCATTTCACCTGTATTTCCTTTTTGGAAGAACGTAAAACGAAGTGAAAGTGACAGAGAATGCTCTTCAGGTGATGCACAACACGTTACAACCATTAGTTTCGAACAATCTCGGATTTTCATGGTTCCAAATTATCTCATTTCCTGTTCGGAAGAACGTGAAACAAAGTAAAAGTGTGAGAGAATGCTCTCCAGGTGATGCACAACACGGCACAACTATTAGTTTCAAACAATCTCGGATTTTCATGGTTCCAAATTATTTCATTTTACCTGTATTTCCTTTCCGGAGAAACGTGAAACGAAGTAAAAGTAGTAGAGAATGCTCCTCAGGTGATGCACAACACGGCACAACCATTAGTTTCGAACAATCTCGGATTTTCATGGTTCCAAATTATCTCATTTTACCTGTATTTCCTTTTTGGAAGACCGTAAAACGAAGTGAAAGTGACAGAGAATGCTCTTCAGGTGATGCACAACACGGCACAACCATTAGTTTTGAACAATCTCGGATTTTCATGGTTCCAAATTATCTCATTTCACCTGTATTTCCTTTTTGGAAGAAAGTAAAACGAAGTGAAAGTGACAGAGAATGCTCTTCAGGTGATGCACAACACGGCACAAACATTAGTTTCGAACAATCTCGGATTTTCATGGTTCCAAATTATCTCATTTTACCTGCATTTCCTGTTCGGAAGAACGTGAAACAAAGTAAAAGTGTGGAGAATGCTAATCAGGTGATGCACAACACGGCACAACCATTAGTTTCGAACAATCTCGGATTTTCATGGTTCCAAATTATCTCATTTTACCTGCATTTCCTGTTCGGAAGAACGTAAAACAAAGTAAAAGTGTGAAAGAATGCTAATCAGGTGATGCACAACACGGCACAACCATTAGTTTCGAACAATCTCGGATATTCATGGTTCCAAATTATCGAATTTCACCTGTATTTCCTTTTTGGAAGAACGTAAAACGAAGTGAAAGTAGTAGAGAATGCTCATCAAGTGATGCACAACACGGCACAACCATTAGTTTCGAACAATTTCGGATTTTCATGGTTCCAAATTATCTCATTTCACCTGTATTTCCTTTTTGGAAGAACGTAAAACGAAGTGAAAGTGACAGAAAATGCTCTTCAGGTGATGCACAACACGGCACAAACATTAGTTTCGAACAATCTCGGATTTTCATGGTTCCAAATTATCTCATTTCACCTGTATTTCCTTTTTGGAAGAACGTAAAACGAAGTGAAAGTGACAGAGAATGCTCTTCAGGTGATGCACAACACGGCACAAACATTAGTTTCGAACAATCTCGGATTTTCATGGTTCCAAATTATCTCATTTTACCTGCATTTCCTGTTCGGAAGAACGTGAAACAAAGTGAAAGTGACAGAGAATGCTCTTCAGGTGATGCACAACACGGCACAACCATTAGTTTCGAACAATCTCGGATTTTCATGGTTCCAAATTATCTCATTTCACCTGTATTTCCTTTTTGGAAGAAAGTAAAACGAAGTGAAAGTGACAGAGAATGCTCTTCAGGTGATGCACAACACGGCACAAACATTAGTTTCGAACAATCTCGGATTTTCATGGTTCCAAATTATCTCATTTCACCTGTATTTCCTTTTTGGAAGAACGTAAAACGAAGTGAAAGTGACAGAGAATGCTCTTCAGGTGATGCACAACACGGCACAAACATTAGTTTCGAACAATCTCGGATTTTCATGGTTCCAAATTATCTCATTTCACCTGTATTTCCTTTTTGGAAGAACGTAAAACGAAGTGAAAGTGACAGAGAATGCTAATCAGGTGATGCACAACACGGCACAACCATGAGTTTCGAACAATCTCGGATTGTCGTGGTTCCAAATTATCTTATTTTGCCTGTATTTCCTTCTCGAGAAATCGTGAAACAAAGTGAAAGTGAAAGAGAATGCTTTCCAGGTGATGCACAACACGGCACAACTATTAGTTTCGAACAATCTCGGATTTTCATGGTTCCAAATTATCTCATTTTACCTGTATTTCCTTTCCGGAGAAACGTGAAACGAAGTAAAAGTAGTAGAGAATGCTAATCAGGTGATGCACAACACGGCACAACCATTAGTTTGGAACAATCTCGGATTTTCATAGTTTCGAATTATCTCATTTTACCTGCATTTCCTTTTCGAAAAAACGTAAAACGAATTGAAAGTGACAGAGAATGCTAATCAGGTGATGCACAACACGGCACAACCATTAGTTTCAAACAATCTCGGATTTTCATGGTTCCAAATTATCTCATTTTACCTGTATTTCCTTTCCGGAGAAACGTGAAACGAAGTAAAAGTAGTAGAGAATGCTAATCAGGTGATGCACAACGCGGCACAACCATTAGTTTCGAACAATCTCGGATTTTCATGGTTCCGAATTATCTTATTTTACCTGCATTTCCTGTTCGGAAGAACGTGAAACAAAGTAAAAGTGTGAAAGAATGCTAATCAGGTGATGCACAACACGGCACAACCATTAGTTTCGAACAATCTCGGATATTCATGGTTCCAAATTATCTAATTTCACCTGTATTTCCTTTTTGGAAGAACGTAAAACGAAGTGAAAGTAGTGGAGAATGCTCATCAAGTGATGCACAACACGGCACAACCATTAGTTTCGAACAATCTCGGATTTTCATGGTTCCAAATTATCTCATTTCACCTGTATTTCCTTTTTGGAAGAACGTAAAACGAAGTGAAAGTGACAGAAAATGCTCTTCAGGTGATGCACAACACGGCACAAACATTAGTTTCGAACAATCTCGGATTTTCATGGTTCCAAATTATCTCATTTTACCTGTATTTCCTTTTTGGAAGAACGTAAAACGAAGTGAAAGTGACAGAGAATGCTCTTCAGGTGATGCACAACACGGCACAACCATTAGTTTCGAACAATCTCGGATATTCATGGTTCCAAATTATCTAATTTCACCTGTATTTCCTTTTTGGGAGAACGTAAAACGAGGTAAAAGTAGTGGAGAATGCTAATCAGGTGATGCGAAACACGGCACAACCATTAGTTTCAAACAATCTCGGATGTTCATGGTTCCAAATTATCTCATTTTACCTGTATTTTCTTTTTGGAAGAACGTAAAACGAAGTCAAATTGACAGAGAATGCTCTTCAGGTGATGCACAACACGGCACAACCCTTAGTTTCGAACAATCTCGGATTTTCATGGTTCCAAATTATCTCATTTCACCTGTATTTCCTTTTTGGAAGAACGTAAAACGAAGTGAAAGTGACAGAGAATGCTAATCAGGTGATGCACAACACGGCACAACCATGAGTTTCGAACAATCTCGGATTTTCGTGGTTCCAAATTATCTTATTTTGCCTGTATTTCTTTCTCGAGAAATCGTAAAACAAAGTGAAAGTGAAAGAGAATGCTCTTCAGGTGATGCACAACACGGCACAACCATTAGTTTCAGACGAACTCGGATTTTCATGGTTCCAAATTATTTCATTTTACCTGTATTTTCTTTCCGGAGAAACGTGAAACGAAGTAAAAGTAGTAGAGAATGCTAATCAGGTGATGCACAACACGGCACAACCATTAGTTTCGAACAATCTCGGATTTTCATGGTTCCAAATTATCTCATTTTACCTGTATTTCCTTTTTGGAAGACCGTAAAACGAAGTGAAAGTGACAGAGAATACTCTTCAGGTGATGCACAACACGGCACAACCATTAGTTTCGAACAATCTCGGATTTTCATGGTTCCAAATTATCTCATTTTACCTGTATTTCCTTTTCGGAGAAACGTGAAACAAAGTAAAAGTAGTAGAGAATGCTAATCAGGTGATGCACAACACGGCACAACCCTTAGTTTCGAACAATCTCGGATTTTCATGGTTCCAAATTATCTCATTTCACCTGTATTTCCTTTTTGGAAGAACGTAAAACGAAGTGAAAGTGACAGAGAATGCTGTTCAGGTGATGCACAACACGGCACAACCATTAGTTTCGAACAATCTCGGATTCTCATGGTTCCAAATTATCTCATTTTACCTGTATTTCCTTTCCGGAGAAACGTGGAACGAAGTAAAGGTAGTAGAGAATGCTAATCAGGTGATGCACAACACGGCACAACCATTAGTTTCGAACAATCTCGGATTTTCATGGTTCCAAATTATCTCATTTCACCTGTATTTCCTTTTTGGAAGAACGTAAAACGAAGTGAAAGTGACAGAGAATGCTCTTCAGGTGATGCACATTACGGCACAACCATTAGTTCCGAACAATCTCGGATTTTCATGGTTCCAAATTATCTCATTTTACCTGTATTTCCTTTTTGGAAGAACGTAAAACGAAGTGAAAGTGACAGAGAATGCTCTTCAGGTGATGCACAACACGGCACAACCATTAGTTTCAAACAATCTCGGATTTTCATGGTTCCAAATTATTTCATTTTACCTGTATTTCCTTTCCGGAGAAACGTGGAACAAAGTAAAAGTAGTAGAGAATGCTAATCAGGTGATGCACAACACGGCACAACCATTAGTTTCGAACAATTTCGGATTTTCATGGTTCCAAATTATTTCATTTCATCTGTATTTCCTTTCCGGAGAAACGTGAAACAAAGTAAAAGTAGTAGAGAATGCTAATCAGGTGATGCACAACACGGCACAACCATTAGTTTCGAACAATCTCGGATTTTCATGGTTCCAAATTATCTCATTTCACCTGTATTTCCTTTTTGGAGGAACGTAAAACGAAGTGAAAGTGACAGAAAATGCTCTTCAGGTGATGCACAACACGGCACAAACATTAGTTTCGAACAATCTCGGATTTTCATGGTTCCAAATTATCTCATTTTACCTGTATTTCCTGTTCGGAAGAACGTGAAACAAAGTGAAAATGTGAGAGAATGCTCTCCAGGTGATGCACAACACGGCACAACCATTAGTTTCAAACAATCTCGGATTTTCATGGTTCCAAATTATTTCATTTTACCTGTATTTCCTTTCCGGAGAAACGTGAAACAAAGTGAAAGTAGTAGAGAATGCTGATCAGGTGATGCACAACACGGCACAACCATTAGTTTCGAACAATCTCGGATTTTCATGGTTCCAAATTATCTCATTTTACCTGCATTTCCTGTTCGGAAGAACGTGAAACGAAGTAAAAGTGTGAGAGAATGCTAATCAGGTGATGCACAACACGGCACAACCATTAGTTTCGAACAATCTCGGATATTCATGGTTCCAAATTATCTAATTTCACCTGTATTTCCTTTCCGGAGAAACGTGAAACGAAGTAAAAGTAGTAGAGAATGCTAATCAGGTGATGCACAACACGGCACAACCATTAGTTTCGAACAATCTCGGATTTTCATGGTTCCAAATTATCTCATTTTACCTGCATTTTCTGTTCGGAAGAACGTAAAACAAAGTAAAAGTGTGAAAGAATGCTAATCAGGTGATGCACAACACGGCACAACCATTAGTTTCGAACAATCTCGGATATTCATGGTTCCAAATTATCTAATTTCACCTGTATTTCCTTTTTGGAAGAACGTAAAACGAAGTGAAAGTAGTAGAGAATGCTCATCAAGTGATGCACAACACGGCACAACCATTAGTTTCGAACAATCTCGGATTTTCATGGTTCCAAATTATCTCATTTCACCTGTATTTCCTTTTTGGAAGAACGTAAAACGAAGTGAAAGTGACAGAAAATGCTCTTCAGGTGATGCACAACACGGCACAAACATTAGTTTCGAACAATCTCGGATTTTCATGGTTCCAAATTATCTCATTTTACCTGTATTTCCTTTCCGGAGAAACGTGAAACGAAGTAAAAGTAGTAGAGAATGCTAATCAGGTGATAAACAACACGGCACAACCATCAGTTTCGAACAATCTCGGATTTTCATGGTTCCAAATTATCTCATTTCACCTGTATTTCCTTTTTGGAAGAACGTAAAACGAAGTGAAAGTGACAGAGAATGCTCTTCAGGTGATGCACAACACGTTACAACCATTAGTTTCGAACAATCTCGGATTTTCATGGTTCCAAATTATCTCATTTCCTGTTCGGAAGAACGTGAAACAAAGTAAAAGTGTGAGAGAATGCTCTCCAGGTGATGCACAACACGGCACAACTATTAGTTTCAAACAATCTCGGATTTTCATGGTTCCAAATTATTTCATTTTACCTGTATTTCCTTTCCGGAGAAACGTGAAACGAAGTAAAAGTAGTAGAGAATGCTCCTCAGGTGATGCACAACACGGCACAACCATTAGTTTCGAACAATCTCGGATTTTCATGGTTCCAAATTATCTCATTTTACCTGTATTTCCTTTTTGGAAGACCGTAAAACGAAGTGAAAGTGACAGAGAATGCTCTTCAGGTGATGCACAACACGGCACAACCATTAGTTTTGAACAATCTCGGATTTTCATGGTTCCAAATTATCTCATTTCACCTGTATTTCCTTTTTGGAAGAAAGTAAAACGAAGTGAAAGTGACAGAGAATGCTCTTCAGGTGATGCACAACACGGCACAAACATTAGTTTCGAACAATCTCGGATTTTCATGGTTCCAAATTATCTCATTTTACCTGCATTTCCTGTTCGGAAGAACGTGAAACAAAGTAAAAGTGTGAGAGAATGCTAATCAGGTGATGCACAACACGCCACAACCATTAGTTTCGAACAATCTCGGATATTCATGGTTCCAAATTATCTAATTTCACCTGTATTTCCTTTCCGGAGAAACGTGAAACGAAGTAAAAGTAGTAGAGAATGCTAATCAGGTGATGCACAACACGGCACAACCATTAGTTTCGAACAATCTCGGATTTTCATGGTTCCAAATTATCTCATTTTACCTGCATTTCCTGTTCGGAAGAACGTAAAACAAAGTAAAAGTGTGAAAGAATGCTAATCAGGTGATGCACAACACGGCACAACCATTAGTTTCGAACAATCTCGGATATTCATGGTTCCAAATTATCGAATTTCACCTGTATTTCCTTTTTGGAAGAACGTAAAACGAAGTGAAAGTAGTAGAGAATGCTCATCAAGTGATGCACAACACGGCACAACCATTAGTTTCGAACAATCTCGGATTTTCATGGTTCCAAATTATCTCATTTCACCTGTATTTCCTTTTTGGAAGAACGTAAAACGAAGTGAAAGTGACAGAAAATGCTCTTCAGGTGATGCACAACACGGCACAAACATTAGTTTCGAACAATCTCGGATTTTCATGGTTCCAAATTATCTCATTTCACCTGTATTTCCTTTTTGGAAGAACGTAAAACGAAGTGAAAGTGACAGAGAATGCTCTTCAGGTGATGCACAACACGGCACAAACATTAGTTTCGAACAATCTCGGATTTTCATGGTTCCAAATTATCTCATTTTACCTGCATTTCCTGTTCGGAAGAACGTGAAACAAAGTGAAAGTGACAGAGAATGCTCTTCAGGTGATGCACAACACGGCACAACCATTAGTTTCGAACAATCTCGGATTTTCATGGTTCCAAATTATCTCATTTCACCTGTATTTCCTTTTTGGAAGAAAGTAAAACGAAGTGAAAGTGACAGAGAATGCTCTTCAGGTGATGCACAACACGGCACAAACATTAGTTTCGAACAATCTCGGATTTTCATGGTTTCAAATTATCTCATTTTACCTGCATTTCCTGTTCGGAAGAACGTGAAACAAAGTAAAAGTGTGAGAGAATGCTAATCAGGTGATGCACAACACGGCACAACCATTAGTTTCGAACAATCTCGGATTTTCATGGTTCCAAATTATCTCATTTCACCTGTATTTCCTTTTTGGAAGAACGTAAAACGAAGTGAAAGTGACAGAGAATGCTCTTCAGGTGATGCACATTACGGCACAACCATTAGTTCCGAACAATCTCGGATTTTCATGGTTCCAAATTATCTCATTTTACCTGTATTTCCTTTTTGGAAGAACGTAAAACGAAGTGAAAGTGACAGAGAATGCTCTTCAGGTGATGCACAACACGGCACAACCATTAGTTTCAAACAATCTCGGATTTTCATGGTTCCAAATTATTTCATTTTACCTGTATTTCCTTTCCGGAGAAACGTGGAACAAAGTAAAAGTAGTAGAGAATGCTAATCAGGTGATGCACAACACGGCACAACCATTAGTTTCGAACAATTTCGGATTTTCATGGTTCCAAATTATTTCATTTCATCTGTATTTCCTTTCCGGAGAAACGTGAAACAAAGTAAAAGTAGTAGAGAATGCTAATCAGGTGATGCACAACACGGCACAACCATTAGTTTCGAACAATCTCGGATTTTCATGGTTCCAAATTATCTCATTTCACCTGTATTTCCTTTTTGGAGGAACGTAAAACGAAGTGAAAGTGACAGAGAATGCTCCTCAGGTGATGCACAACACGGCACAACCATTAGTTTCGAACAATCTCGGATTTTCATGGTTACAAATTATCTCATTTTACCTGCATTTCCTGTTCGGAAGAACGTGAAACAAAGTGAAAATGTGAGAGAATGCTCTCCAGGTGATGCACAACACGGCACAACCATTAGTTTCAAACAATCTCGGATTTTCATGGTTCCAAATTATTTCATTTTACCTGTATTTCCTTTCCGGAGAAACGTGAAACAAAGTGAAAGTAGTAGAGAATGCTGATCAGGTGATGCACAACACGGCACAACCATTAGTTTCGAACAATCTCGGATTTTCATGGTTCCAAATCATCTCATTTTACCTGCATTTCCTGTTCGGAAGAACGTGAAACGAAGTAAAAGTGTGAGAGAATGCTAATCAGGTGATGCACAACACGGCACAACCATTAGTTTCGAACAATCTCGGATATTCATGGTTCCAAATTATCTAATTTCACCTGTATTTCCTTTCCGGAGAAACGTCAAACGAAGTAAAAGTAGTAGAGAATGCTAATCAGGTGATGCACAACACGGCACAACCATTAGTTTCGAACAATCTCGGATTTTCATGGTTCCAAATTATCTCATTTTACCTGTATTTCCTTTCCGGAGAAACGTGAAACGAAGTAAAAGTAGTAGAGAATGCTAATCAGGTGATAAACAACACGGCACAACCATCAGTTTCGAACAATCTCGGATTTTCATGGTTCCAAATTATCTCATTTCACCTGTATTTCCTTTTTGGAAGAACGTAAAACGAAGTGAAAGTGACAGAGGATGCTCTTCAGGTGATGCACAACACGTTACAACCATTAGTTTCGAACAATCTCGGATTTTCATGGTTCCAAATTATCTCATTTCCTGTTCGGAAGAACGTGAAACAAAGTAAAAGTGTGAGAGAATGCTCTCCAGGTGATGCACAACACGGCACAACTATTAGTTTCAAACAATCTCGGATTTTCATGGTTCCAAATTATTTCATTTTACCTGTATTTCCTTTCCGGAGAAACGTGAAACGAAGTAAAAGTAGTAGAGAATGCTCCTCAGGTGATGCACAACACGGCACAACCATTAGTTTCGAACAATCTCGGATTTTCATGGTTCCAAATTATCTCATTTTACCTGTATTTCCTTTTTGGAAGACCGTAAAACGAAGTGAAAGTGACAGAGAATGCTCTTCAGGTGATGCACAACACGGCACAACCATTAGTTTCGAACAATCTCGGATTTTCATGGTTCCAAATTATCTCATTTCACCTGTATTTCCTTTTTGGAAGAAAGTAAAACGAAGTGAAAGTGACAGAGAATGCTCTTCAGGTGATGCACAACACGGCACAAACATTAGTTTCGAACAATCTCGGATTTTCATGGTTCCAAATTATCTCATTTTACCTGCATTTCCTGTTCGGAAGAACGTGAAACAAAGTAAAAGTGTGAGAGAATGCTAATCAGGTGATGCACAACACGGCACAACCATTAGTTTCGAACAATCTCGGATTTTCATGGTTCCAAATTATCTCATTTTACCTGCATTTCCTGTTCGGAAGAACGTAAAACAAAGTAAAAGTGTGAAAGAATGCTAATCAGGTGATGCACAACACGGCACAACCATTAGTTTCGAACAATCTCGGATATTCATGGTTCCAAATTATCGAATTTCACCTGTATTTCCTTTTTGGAAGAACGTAAAACGAAGTGAAAGTAGTAGAGAATGCTCATCAAGTGATGCACAACACGGCACAACCATTAGTTTCGAACAATTTCGGATTTTCATGGTTCCAAATTATCTCATTTCACCTGTATTTCCTTTTTGGAAGAACGTAAAACGAAGTGAAAGTGACAGAAAATGCTCTTCAGGTGATGCACAACACGGCACAAACATTAGTTTCGAACAATCTCGGATTTTCATGGTTCCAAATTATCTCATTTCACCTGTATTTCCTTTTTGGAAGAACGTAAAACGAAGTGAAAGTGACAGAGAATGCTCTTCAGGTGATGCACAACACGGCACAAACATTAGTTTCGAACAATCTCGGATTTTCATGGTTCCAAATTATCTCATTTTACCTGCATTTCCTGTTCGGAAGAACGTGAAACAAAGTGAAAGTGACAGAGAATGCTCTTCAGGTGATGCACAACACGGCACAACCATTAGTTTCGAACAATCTCGGATTTTCATGGTTCCAAATTATCTCATTTCACCTGTATTTCCTTTTTGGAAGAAAGTAAAACGAAGTGAAAGTGACAGAGAATGCTCTTCAGGTGATGCACAACACGGCACAAACATTAGTTTCGAACAATCTCGGATTTTCATGGTTCCAAATTATCTCATTTTACCTGCATTTCCTGTTCGGAAGAACGTAAAACAAAGTAAAAGTGTGAGAGAATGCTAATCAGGTGATGCACAACACGGCACAACCATTAGTTTCGAACAATCTCGGATTTTCATGGTTCCAAATTATCTCATTTCACCTGTATTTCCTTTTTGGAAGAACGTAAAACGAAGTGAAAGTGACAGAGAATGCTCTTCAGGTGATGCACATTACGGCACAACCATTAGTTCCGAACAATCTCGGATTTTCATGGTTCCAAATTATCTCATTTTACCTGTATTTCCTTTTTGGAAGAACGTAAAACGAAGTGAAAGTGACAGAGAATGCTCTTCAGGTGATGCACAACACGGCACAACCATTAGTTTCCAACAATCTCGGATTTTCATGGTTCCAAATTATTTCATTTTACCTGTATTTCCTTTCCGGAGAAACGTGGAACAAAGTAAAAGTAGTAGAGAATGCTAATCAGGTGATGCACAACACGGCACAACCATTAGTTTCGAACAATTTCGGATTTTCATGGTTCCAAATTATTTCATTTCATCTGTATTTCCTTTCCGGAGAAACGTGAAACAAAGTAAAAGTAGTAGAGAATGCTAATCAGGTGATGCACAACACGGCACAACCATTAGTTCCGAACAATCTCGGATTTTCATGGTTCCAAATTATCTCATTTCACCTGTATTTCCTTTTTGGAGGAACGTAAAACGAAGTGAAAGTGACAGAGAATGCTCCTCAGGTGATGCACAACACGGCACAACCATTAGTTTCGAACAATCTCGGATTTTCATGGTTACAAATTATCTCATTTTACCTGCATTTCCTGTTCGGAAGAACGTGAAACAAAGTGAAAATGTGAGAGAATGCTCTCCAGGTGATGCACAACACGGCACAACCATTAGTTTCAAACAATCTCGGATTTTCATGGTTCCAAATTATTTCATTTTACCTGTATTTCCTTTCCGGAGAAACGTGAAACAAAGTGAAAGTAGTAGAGAATGCTGATCAGGTGATGCACAACACGGCACAACCATTAGTTTCGAACAATCTCGGATTTTCATGGTTCCAAATTATCTCATTTTACCTGCATTTCCTGTTCGGAAGAACGTGAAACGAAGTAAATGTGTGAGAGAATGCTAATCAGGTGATGCACAACACGGCACAACCATTAGTTTCGAACAATCTCGGATATTCATGGTTCCAAATTATCTAATTTCACCTGTATTTCCTTTCCGGAGAAACGTGAAACGAAGTAAAAGTAGTAGAGAATGCTAATCAGGTGATGCACAACACGGCACAACCATTAGTTTCGAACAATCTCGGATTTTCATGGTTCCAAATTATCTCATTTTACCTGCATTTTCTGTTCGGAAGAACGTAAAACAAAGTAAAAGTGTGAAAGAATGCTAATCAGGTGATGCACAACACGGCACAACCATTAGTTTCGAACAATCTCGGATATTCATGGTTTCAAATTATCTCATTTTACCTGCATTTCCTGTTCGGAAGAACGTAAAACAAAGTAAAAGTGTGAAAGAATGCTAATCAGGTGATGCACAACACGGCACAACCATTAGTTTCGAAAAATCTCGGATATTCATGGTTCCAAATTATCGAATTTCACCTGCATTTCCTGTTCGGAAGAACGTGAAACAAAGTGAAAATGTGAGAGAATGCTCTCCAGGTGATGCACAACACGGCACAACCATTAGTTTCAAACAATCTCGGATTTTCATGGTTCCAAATTATTTCATTTTACCTGTATTTCCTTTCCGGAGAAACGTGAAACAAAGTGAAAGTAGTAGAGAATGCTGATCAGGTGATGCACAACACGGCACAACCATTAGTTTCGAACAATCTCGGATTTTCATGGTTCCAAATTATCTCATTTTACCTGCATTTCCTGTTCGGAAGAACGTGAAACGAAGTAAATGTGTGAGAGAATGCTAATCAGGTGATGCACAACACGGCACAACCATTAGTTTCGAACAATCTCGGATATTCATGGTTCCAAATTATCTAATTTCACCTGTATTTCCTTCCCGGAGAAACGTGAAACGAAGTAAAAGTAGTAGAGAATGCTAATCAGGTGATGCACAACACGGCACAACCATTAGTTTCGAACAATCTCGGATTTTCATGGTTCCAAATTATCTCATTTTACCTGCATTTTCTGTTCGGAAGAACGTAAAACAAAGTAAAAGTGTGAAAGAATGCTAATCAGGTGATGCACAACACGGCACAACCATTAGTTTCGAACAATCTCGGATATTCATGGTTCCAAATTATCTAATTTCACCTGTATTTCCTTTTTGGAAGAACGTAAAACGAAGTGAAAGTAGTAGAGAATGCTCATCAAGTGATGCACAACACGGCACAACCATTAGTTTCGAACAATCTCGGATTTTCATGGTTCCAAATTATCTCATTTCACCTGTATTTCCTTTTTGGAAGAACGTAAAACGAAGTGAAAGTGACAGAAAATGCTCTTCAGGTGATGCACAACACGGCACAAACATTAGTTTCGAACAATCTCGGATTTTCATGGTTCCAAATTATCTCATTTTACCTGTATTTCCTTTCCGGAGAAACGTGAAACGAAGTAAAAGTAGTAGAGAATGCTAATCAGGTGATAAACAACACGGCACAACCATCAGTTTCGAACAATCTCGGATTTTCATGGTTCCAAATTATCTCATTTCACCTGTATTTCCTTTTTGGAAGAACGTAAAACGAAGTGAAAGTGACAGAGAATGCTCTTCAGGTGATGCACAACACGTTACAACCATTAGTTTCGAACAATCTCGGATTTTCATGGTTCCAAATTATCTCATTTCCTGTTCGGAAGAACGTGAAACAAAGTAAAAGTGTGAGAGAATGCTCTCCAGGTGATGCACAACACGGCACAACTATTAGTTTCAAACAATCTCGGATTTTCATGGTTCCAAATTATTTCATTTTACCTGTATTTCCTTTCCGGAGAAACGTGAAACGAAGTAAAAGTAGTAGAGAATGCTCCTCAGGTGATGCACAACACGGCACAACCATTAGTTTCGAACAATCTCGGATTTTCATGGTTCCAAATTATCTCATTTTACCTGTATTTCCTTTTTGGAAGACCGTAAAACGAAGTGAAAGTGACAGAGAATGCTCTTCAGGTGATGCACAACACGGCACAACCATTAGTTTCGAACAATCTCGGATTTTCATGGTTCCAAATTATCTCATTTCACCTGTATTTCCTTTTTGGAAGAAAGTAAAACGAAGTGAAAGTGACAGAGAATGCTCTTCAGGTGATGCACAACACGGCACAAACATTAGTTTCGAACAATCTCGGATTTTCATGGTTCCAAATTATCTTATTTTACCTGCATTTCCTGTTCGGAAGAACGTGAAACAAAGTAAAAGTGTGAGAGAATGCTAATCAGGTGATGCACAACACGCCACAACCATTAGTTTCGAACAATCTCGGATTTTCATGGTTCCAAATTATCTCATTTCACCTGTATTTCCTTTTTGGAAGAACGTAAAACGAAGTGAAAGTGACAGAGAATGCTCTTCAGGTGATGCACATTACGGCACAACCATTAGTTCCGAACAATCTCGGATTTTCATGGTTCCAAATTATCTCATTTTACCTGTATTTCCTTTTTGGAAGAACGTAAAACGAAGTGAAAGTGACAGAGAATGCTCTTCAGGTGATGCACAACACGGCACAACCATTAGTTTCCAACAATCTCGGATTTTCATGGTTCCAAATTATTTCATTTTACCTGTATTTCCTTTCCGGAGAAACGTGGAACAAAGTAAAAGTAGTAGAGAATGCTAATCAGGTGATGCACAACGCGGCACAACCATTAGTTTCGAACAATTTCGGATTTTCATGGTTCCAAATTATTTCATTTCATCTGTATTTCCTTTCCGGAGAAACGTGAAACAAAGTAAAAGTAGTAGAGAATGCTAATCAGGTGATGCACAACACGGCACAACCATTAGTTTCGAACAATCTCGGATTTTCATGGTTCCAAATTATCTCATTTCACCTGTATTTCCTTTTTGGAGGAACGTAAAACGAAGTGAAAGTGACAGAGAATGCTCCTCAGGTGATGCACAACACGGCACAACCATTAGTTTCGAACAATCTCGGATTTTCATGGTTACAAATTATCTCATTTTACCTGCATTTCCTGTTCGGAAGAACGTGAAACAAAGTGAAAATGTGAGAGAATGCTCTCCAGGTGATGCACAACACGGCACAACCATTAGTTTCAAACAATCTCGGATTTTCATGGTTCCAAATTATTTCATTTTACCTGTATTTCCTTTCCGGAGAAACGTGAAACAAAGTGAAAGTAGTAGAGAATGCTGATCAGGTGATGCACAACACGGCACAACCATTAGTTTCGAACAATCTCGGATTTTCATGGTTCCAAATTATCTCATTTTACCTGCATTTCCTGTTCGGAAGAACGTGAAACGAAGTAAATGTGTGAGAGAATGCTAATCAGGTGATGCACAACACGGCACAACCATTAGTTTCGAACAATCTCGGATATTCATGGTTCCAAATTATCTAATTTCACCTGTATTTCCTTTCCGGAGAAACGTGAAACGAAGTAAAAGTAGTAGAGAATGCTAATCAGGTGATGCACAACACGGCACAACCATTAGTTTCGAACAATCTCGGATTTTCATGGTTCCAAATTATCTCATTTTACCTGCATTTTCTGTTCGGAAGAACGTAAAACAAAGTAAAAGTGTGAAAGAATGCTAATCAGGTGATGCACAACACGGCACAACCATTAGTTTCGAACAATCTCGGATATTCATGGTTCCAAATTATCTCATTTTACCTGCATTTCCTGTTCGGAAGAACGTAAAACAAAGTAAAAGTGTGGAAGAATGCTAATCAGGTGATGCACAACACGGCACAACCATTAGTTTCGAACAATCTCGGATATTCATGGTTCCAAATTATCGAATTTCACCTGCATTTCCTGTTCGGAAGAACGTGAAACAAAGTGAAAATGTGAGAGAATGCTCTCCAGGTGATGCACAACACGGCACAACCATTAGTTTCAAACAATCTCGGATTTTCATGGTTCCAAATTATTTCATTTTACCTGTATTTCCTTTCCGGAGAAACGTGAAACAAAGTAAAAGTAGTAGAGAATGCTGATCAGGTGATGCACAACACGGCACAACCATTAGTTTCGAACAATCTCGGATTTTCATGGTTCCAAATTATCTCATTTTACCTGCATTTCCTGTTCGGAAGAACGTGAAACGAAGTAAATGTGTGAGAGAATGCTAATCAGGTGATGCACAACACGGCACAACCATTAGTTTCGAACAATCTCGGATATTCATGGTTCCAAATTATCTAATTTCACCTGTATTTCCTTTCCGGAGAAACGTGAAACGAAGTAAAAGTAGTAGAGAATGCTAATCAGGTGATGCACAACACGGCACAACCATTAGTTTCGAACAATCTCGGATTTTCATGGTTCCAAATTATCTCATTTTACCTGCATTTTCTGTTCGGAAGAACGTAAAACAAAGTAAAAGTGTGAAAGAATGCTAATCAGGTGATGCACAACACGGCACAACCATTAGTTTCGAACAATCTCGGATATTCATGGTTCCAAATTATCTAATTTCACCTGTATTTCCTTTTTGGAAGAACGTAAAACGAAGTGAAAGTAGTAGAGAATGCTCATCAAGTGATGCACAACACGGCACAACCATTAGTTTCGAACAATCTCGGATTTTCATGGTTCCAAATTATCTCATTTCACCTGTATTTCCTTTTTGGAAGAACGTAAAACGAAGTGAAAGTGACAGAAAATGCTCTTCAGGTGATGCACAACACGGCACAAACATTAGTTTCGAACAATCTCGGATTTTCATGGTTCCAAATTATCTCATTTTACCTGTATTTCCTTTCCGGAGAAACGTGAAACGAAGTAAAAGTAGTAGAGAATGCTAATCAGGTGATAAACAACACGGCACAACCATCAGTTTCGAACAATCTCGGATTTTCATGGTTCCAAATTATCTCATTTCACCTGTATTTCCTTTTTGGAAGAACGTAAAACGAAGTGAAAGTGACAGAGAATGCTCTTCAGGTGATGCACAACACGTTACAACCATTAGTTTCGAACAATCTCGGATTTTCATGGTTCCAAATTATCTCATTTCCTGTTCGGAAGAACGTGAAACAAAGTAAAAGTGTGAGAGAATGCTCTCCAGGTGATGCACAACACGGCACAACTATTAGTTTCAAACAATCTCGGATTTTCATGGTTCCAAATTATTTCATTTTACCTGTATTTCCTTTCCGGAGAAACGTGAAACGAAGTAAAAGTAGTAGAGAATGCTCCTCAGGTGATGCACAACACGGCACAACCATTAGTTTCGAACAATCTCGGATTTTCATGGTTCCAAATTATCTCATTTTACCTGTATTTCCTTTTTGGAAGACCGTAAAACGAAGTGAAAGTGACAGAGAATGCTCTTCAGGTGATGCACAACACGGCACAACCATTAGTTTCGAACAATCTCGGATTTTCATGGTTCCAAATTATCTCATTTCACCTGTATTTCCTTTTTGGAAGAAAGTAAAACGAAGTGAAAGTGACAGAGAATGCTCTTCAGGTGATGCACAACACGGCACAAACATTAGTTTCGAACAATCTCGGATTTTCATGGTTCCAAATTATCTTATTTTACCTGCATTTCCTGTTCGGAAGAACGTGAAACAAAGTAAAAGTGTGAGAGAATGCTAATCAGGTGATGCACAACACGCCACAACCATTAGTTTCGAACAATCTCGGATATTCATGGTTCCAAATTATCTAATTTCACCTGTATTTCCTTTCCGGAGAAACGTGAAACGAAGTAAAAGTAGTAGAGAATGCTAATCAGGTGATGCACAACACGGCACAACCATTAGTTTCGAACAATCTCGGATTTTCATGGTTCCAAATTATCTCATTTTACCTGCATTTCCTGTTCGGAAGAACGTAAAACAAAGTAAAAGTGTGAAAGAATGCTAATCAGGTGATGCACAACACGGCACAACCATTAGTTTCGAACAATCTCGGATATTCATGGTTCCAAATTATCGAATTTCACCTGTATTTCCTTTTTGGAAGAACGTAAAACGAAGTGAAAGTAGTAGAGAATGCTCATCAAGTGATGCACAACACGGCACAACCATTAGTTTCGAACAATCTCGGATTTTCATGGTTCCAAATTATCTCATTTCACCTGTATTTCCTTTTTGGAAGAACGTAAAACGAAGTGAAAGTGACAGAAAATGCTCTTCAGGTGATGCACAACACGGCACAAACATTAGTTTCGAACAATCTCGGATTTTCATGGTTCCAAATTATCTCATTTCACCTGTATTTCCTTTTTGGAAGAACGTAAAACGAAGTGAAAGTGACAGAGAATGCTCTTCAGGTGATGCACAACACGGCACAAACATTAGTTTCGAACAATCTCGGATTTTCATGGTTCCAAATTATCTCATTTTACCTGCATTTCCTGTTCGGAAGAACGTGAAACAAAGTAAAAGTGTGAGAGAATGCTAATCAGGTGATGCACAACACGGCACAACCATTAGTTTCAAACAATCTCGGATATTCATGGTTCCAAATTATCTAATTTCACCTGTATTTCCTTTCCGGAGAAACGTGAAACGAAGTAAAAGTAGTAGAGAATGCTCTCCAGGTGATGCACAACACGGCACAACCATTAGTTTCGAACAATCTCGGATTTTCATGGTTCCAAATTATCTCATTTTACCTGTATTTCCTTTTTGGAAGACCGTAAAACGAAGTGAAAGTGACAGAGAATGCTCTTCAGGTGATGCACAACACGGCACAACCATTAGTTTCGAACAATCTCGGATTTTCATGGTTCCAAATTATCTCATTTCACCTGTATTTCCTTTTTGGAAGAAAGTAAAACGAAGTGAAAGTGACAGAGAATGCTCTTCAGGTGATGCACAACACGGCACAAACATTAGTTTCGAACAATCTCGGATTTTCATGGTTCCAAATTATCTCATTTTACCTGCATTTCCTGTTCGGAAGAACGTGAAACAAAGTAAAAGTGTGAGAGAATGCTAATCAGGTGATGCACAACACGGCACAACCATTAGTTTCGAACAATCTCGGATTTTCATGGTTCCAAATTATCTCATTTTACCTGCATTTCCTGTTCGGAAGAACGTAAAACAAAGTAAAAGTGTGAAAGAATGCTAATCAGGTGATGCACAACACGGCACAACCATTAGTTTCGAACAATCTCGGATATTCATGGTTCCAAATTATCGAATTTCACCTGTATTTCCTTTTTGGAAGAACGTAAAACGAAGTGAAAGTAGTAGAGAATGCTCATCAAGTGATGCACAACACGGCACAACCATTAGTTTCGAACAATTTCGGATTTTCATGGTTCCAAATTATCTCATTTCACCTGTATTTCCTTTTTGGAAGAACGTGAAACAAAGTGAAAGTGACAGAGAATGCTCTTCAGGTGATGCACAACACGGCACAACCATTAGTTTCGAACAATCTCGGATTTTCATGGTTCCAAATTATCTCATTTCACCTGTATTTCCTTTTTGGAAGAAAGTAAAACGAAGTGAAAGTGACAGAGAATGCTAATCAGGTGATAAACAACACGGCACAACCATCAGTTTCGAACAATCTCGGATTTTCATGGTTCCAAATTATCTCATTTCACCTGTATTTCCTTTTTGGAAGAACGTAAAACGAAGTGAAAGTGACAGAGAATGCTCTTCAGGTGATGCACAACACGTTACAACCATTAGTTTCGAACAATCTCGGATTTTCATGGTTCCAAATTATCTCATTTCCTGTTCGGAAGAACGTGAAACAAAGTAAAAGTGTGAGAGAATGCTCTCCAGGTGATGCACAACACGGCACAACTATTAGTTTCAAACAATCTCGGATTTTCATGGTTCCAAATTATTTCATTTTACCTGTATTTCCTTTCCGGAGAAACGTGAAACGAAGTAAAAGTAGTAGAGAATGCTCCTCAGGTGATGCACAACACGGCACAACCATTAGTTTCGAACAATCTCGGATTTTCATGGTTCCAAATTATTTCATTTTACCTGTATTTCCTTTCCGGAGAAACGTGGAACAAAGTAAAAGTAGTAGAGAATGCTAATCAGGTGATGCACAACACGGCACAACCATTAGTTTCGAACAATCTCGGATTTTCATGGTTCCAAATTATCTCATTTTACCTGCATTTCCTGTTCGGAAGAACGTGAAACGAAGTAAATGTGTGAGAGAATGCTAATCAGGTGATGCACAACACGGCACAACCATTAGTTTCGAACAATCTCGGATATTCATGGTTCCAAATTATCTAATTTCACCTGTATTTCCTTTCCGGAGAAACGTGAAACGAAGTAAAAGTAGTAGAGAATGCTAATCAGGTGATGCACAACACGGCACAACCATTAGTTTCGAACAATCTCGGATTTTCATGGTTCCAAATTATCTCATTTTACCTGCATTTTCTGTTCGGAAGAACGTAAAACAAAGTAAAAGTGTGAAAGAATGCTAATCAGGTGATGCACAACACGGCACAACCATTAGTTTCGAACAATCTCGGATATTCATGGTTTCAAATTATCTCATTTTACCTGCATTTCCTGTTCGGAAGAACGTAAAACAAAGTAAGAGTGTGAAAGAATGCTAATCAGGTGATGCACAACACGGCACAACCATTAGTTTCGAACAATCTCGGATATTCATGGTTCCAAATTATCGAATTTCACCTGCATTTCCTGTTCGGAAGAACGTGAAACAAAGTGAAAATGTGAGAGAATGCTCTCCAGGTGATGCACAACACGGCACAACCATTAGTTTCAAACAATCTCGGATTTTCATGGTTCCAAATTATTTCATTTTACCTGTATTTCCTTTCCGGAGAAACGTGAAACAAAGTGAAAGTAGTAGAGAATGCTGATCAGGTGATGCACAACACGGCACAACCATTAGTTTCGAACAATCTCGGATTTTCATGGTTCCAAATTATCTCATTTTACCTGCATTTCCTGTTCGGAAGAACGTGAAACGAAGTAAATGTGTGAGAGAATGCTAATCAGGTGATGCACAACACGGCACAACCATTAGTTTCGAACAATCTCAGATATTCATGGTTCCAAATTATCTAATTTCACCTGTATTTCCTTCCCGGAGAAACGTGAAACGAAGTAAAAGTAGTAGAGAATGCTAATCAGGTGATGCACAACACGGCACAACCATTAGTTTCGAACAATCTCGGATTTTCATGGTTCCAAATTATCTCATTTTACCTGCATTTTCTGTTCGGAAGAACGTAAAACAAAGTAAAAGTGTGAAAGAATGCTAATCAGGTGATGCACAACACGGCACAACCATTAGTTTCGAACAATCTCGGATATTCATGGTTCCAAATTATCTAATTTCACCTGTATTTCCTTTTTGGAAGAACGTAAAACGAAGTGAAAGTAGTAGAGAATGCTCATCAAGTGATGCACAACACGGCACAACCATTAGTTTCGAACAATCTCGGATTTTCATGGTTCCAAATTATCTCATTTCACCTGTATTTCCTTTTTGGAAGAACGTAAAACGAAGTGAAAGTGACAGAAAATGCTCTTCAGGTGATGCACAACACGGCACAAACATTAGTTTCGAACAATCTCGGATTTTCATGGTTCCAAATTATCTCATTTTACCTGTATTTCCTTTCCGGAGAAACGTGAAACGAAGTAAAAGTAGTAGAGAATGCTAATCAGGTGATAAACAACACGGCACAACCATCAGTTTCGAACAATCTCGGATTTTCATGGTTCCAAATTATCTCATTTCACCTGTATTTCCTTTTTGGAAGAACGTAAAACGAAGTGAAAGTGACAGAGAATGCTCTTCAGGTGATGCACAACACGTTACAACCATTAGTTTCGAACAATCTCGGATTTTCATGGTTCCAAATTATCTCATTTCCTGTTCGGAAGAACGTGAAACAAAGTAAAAGTGTGAGAGAATGCTCTCCAGGTGATGCACAACACGGCACAACTATTAGTTTCAAACAATCTCGGATTTTCATGGTTCCAAATTATTTCATTTTACCTGTATTTCCTTTCCGGAGAAACGTGAAACGAAGTAAAAGTAGTAGAGAATGCTCCTCAGGTGATGCACAACACGGCACAACCATTAGTTTCGAACAATCTCGGATTTTCATGGTTCCAAATTATCTCATTTTACCTGTATTTCCTTTTTGGAAGACCGTAAAACGAAGTGAAAGTGACAGAGAATGCTCTTCAGGTGATGCACAACACGGCACAACCATTAGTTTCGAACAATCTCGGATTTTCATGGTTCCAAATTATCTCATTTCACCTGTATTTCCTTTTTGGAAGAAAGTAAAACGAAGTGAAAGTGACAGAGAATGCTCTTCAGGTGATGCACAACACGGCACAAACATTAGTTTCGAACAATCTCGGATTTTCATGGTTCCAAATTATCTTATTTTACCTGCATTTCCTGTTCGGAAGAACGTGAAACAAAGTAAAAGTGTGAGAGAATGCTAATCAGGTGATGCACAACACGCCACAACCATTAGTTTCGAACAATCTCGGATTTTCATGGTTCCAAATTATCTCATTTCACCTGTATTTCCTTTTTGGAAGAACGTAAAACGAAGTGAAAGTGACAGAGAATGCTCTTCAGGTGATGCACATTACGGCACAACCATTAGTTCCGAACAATCTCGGATTTTCATGGTTCCAAATTATCTCATTTTACCTGTATTTCCTTTTTGGAAGAACGTAAAACGAAGTGAAAGTGACAGAGAATGCTCTTCAGGTGATGCACAACACGGCACAACCATTAGTTTCCAACAATCTCGGATTTTCATGGTTCCAAATTATTTCATTTTACCTGTATTTCCTTTCCGGAGAAACGTGGAACAAAGTAAAAGTAGTAGAGAATGCTAATCAGGTGATGCACAACGCGGCACAACCATTAGTTTCGAACAATTTCGGATTTTCATGGTTCCAAATTATTTCATTTCATCTGTATTTCCTTTCCGGAGAAACGTGAAACAAAGTAAAAGTAGTAGAGAATGCTAATCAGGTGATGCACAACACGGCACAACCATTAGTTTCGAACAATCTCGGATTTTCATGGTTCCAAATTATCTCATTTCACCTGTATTTCCTTTTTGGAGGAACGTAAAACGAAGTGAAAGTGACAGAGAATGCTCCTCAGGTGATGCACAACACGGCACAACCATTAGTTTCGAACAATCTCGGATTTTCATGGTTACAAATTATCTCATTTTACCTGCATTTCCTGTTCGGAAGAACGTGAAACAAAGTGAAAATGTGAGAGAATGCTCTCCAGGTGATGCACAACACGGCACAACCATTAGTTTCAAACAATCTCGGATTTTCATGGTTCCAAATTATTTCATTTTACCTGTATTTCCTTTCCGGAGAAACGTGAAACAAAGTGAAAGTAGTAGAGAATGCTGATCAGGTGATGCACAACACGGCACAACCATTAGTTTCGAACAATCTCGGATTTTCATGGTTCCAAATTATCTCATTTTACCTGCATTTCCTGTTCGGAAGAACGTGAAACGAAGTAAATGTGTGAGAGAATGCTAATCAGGTGATGCACAACACGGCACAACCATTAGTTTCGAACAATCTCGGATATTCATGGTTCCAAATTATCTAATTTCACCTGTATTTCCTTTCCGGAGAAACGTGAAACGAAGTAAAAGTAGTAGAGAATGCTAATCAGGTGATGCACAACACGGCACAACCATTAGTTTCGAACAATCTCGGATTTTCATGGTTCCAAATTATCTCATTTTACCTGCATTTTCTGTTCGGAAGAACGTAAAACAAAGTAAAAGTGTGAAAGAATGCTAATCAGGTGATGCACAACACGGCACAACCATTAGTTTCGAACAATCTCGGATATTCATGGTTCCAAATTATCTCATTTTACCTGCATTTCCTGTTCGGAAGAACGTAAAACAAAGTAAAAGTGTGGAAGAATGCTAATCAGGTGATGCACAACACGGCACAACCATTAGTTTCGAACAATCTCGGATATTCATGGTTCCAAATTATCGAATTTCACCTGCATTTCCTGTTCGGAAGAACGTGAAACAAAGTGAAAATGTGAGAGAATGCTCTCCAGGTGATGCACAACACGGCACAACCATTAGTTTCAAACAATCTCGGATTTTCATGGTTCCAAATTATTTCATTTTACCTGTATTTCCTTTCCGGAGAAACGTGAAACAAAGTGAAAGTAGTAGAGAATGCTGATCAGGTGATGCACAACACGGCACAACCATTAGTTTCGAACAATCTCGGATTTTCATGGTTCCAAATTATCTCATTTTACCTGCATTTCCTGTTCGGAAGAACGTGAAACGAAGTAAATGTGTGAGAGAATGCTAATCAGGTGATGCACAACACGGCACAACCATTAGTTTCGAACAATCTCGGATATTCATGGTTCCAAATTATCTAATTTCACCTGTATTTCCTTTCCGGAGAAACGTGAAACGAAGTAAAAGTAGTAGAGAATGCTAATCAGGTGATGCACAACACGGCACAACCATTAGTTTCGAACAATCTCGGATTTTCATGGTTCCAAATTATCTCATTTTACCTGCATTTTCTGTTCGGAAGAACGTAAAACAAAGTAAAAGTGTGAAAGAATGCTAATCAGGTGATGCACAACACGGCACAACCATTAGTTTCGAACAATCTCGGATATTCATGGTTCCAAATTATCGAATTTCACCTGTATTTCCTTTTTGGAAGAACGTAAAACGAAGTGAAAGTAGTAGAGAATGCTCATCAAGTGATGCACAACACGGCACAACCATTAGTTTCGAACAATTTCGGATTTTCATGGTTCCAAATTATCTCATTTCACCTGTATTTCCTTTTTGGAAGAACGTGAAACAAAGTGAAAGTGACAGAGAATGCTCTTCAGGTGATGCACAACACGGCACAACCATTAGTTTCGAACAATCTCGGATTTTCATGGTTCCAAATTATCTCATTTCACCTGTATTTCCTTTTTGGAAGAAAGTAAAACGAAGTGAAAGTGACAGAGAATGCTAATCAGGTGATAAACAACACGGCACAACCATCAGTTTCGAACAATCTCGGATTTTCATGGTTCCAAATTATCTCATTTCACCTGTATTTCCTTTTTGGAAGAACGTAAAACGAAGTGAAAGTGACAGAGAATGCTCTTCAGGTGATGCACAACACGTTACAACCATTAGTTTCGAACAATCTCGGATTTTCATGGTTCCAAATTATCTCATTTCCTGTTCGGAAGAACGTGAAACAAAGTAAAAGTGTGAGAGAATGCTCTCCAGGTGATGCACAACACGGCACAACTATTAGTTTCAAACAATCTCGGATTTTCATGGTTCCAAATTATTTCATTTTACCTGTATTTCCTTTCCGGAGAAACGTGAAACGAAGTAAAAGTAGTAGAGAATGCTCCTCAGGTGATGCACAACACGGCACAACCATTAGTTTCGAACAATCTCGGATTTTCATGGTTCCAAATTATTTCATTTTACCTGTATTTCCTTTCCGGAGAAACGTGGAACAAAGTAAAAGTAGTAGAGAATGCTAATCAGGTGATGCACAACACGGCACAACCATTAGTTTCGAACAATCTCGGATTTTCATGGTTCCAAATTATCTCATTTTACCTGCATTTCCTGTTCGGAAGAACGTGAAACGAAGTAAATGTGTGAGAGAATGCTAATCAGGTGATGCACAACACGGCACAACCATTAGTTTCGAACAATCTCGGATATTCATGGTTCCAAATTATCTAATTTCACCTGTATTTCCTTTCCGGAGAAACGTGAAACGAAGTAAAAGTAGTAGAGAATGCTAATCAGGTGATGCACAACACGGCACAACCATTAGTTTCAAACAATCTCGGATGTTCATGGTTCCAAATTATCTCATTTCACCTGTATTTCCTTTTTGGAAGAACGTAAAACGAGGTAAAAAAAGTGGAGAATGCTAATCAGGTGATGCGAAAGACGGCACAACCATTAGTTTCAAACAATCTCGGATGTTCATGGTTCCAAATTATCTCATTTCACCTGTATTTTCTTTTTGGAAGAACGTAAAACGAAGTGAAAGTGACAGAAAATGCTCTTCAGGTGATGCACAACACGGCACAAACATTAGTTTCGAACAATCTCGGATTTTCATGGTTCCAAATTATCTCATTTCACCTGTATTTCCTTTTTGGAAGAACGTAAAACGAAGTGAAAGTGACAGAGAATGCTCTTCAGGTGATGCACAACACGTTACAACCATTAGTTTCGAACAATCTCGGATTTTCATGGTTCCAAATTATCTCATTTCCTGTTCGGAAGAACGTGAAACAAAGTAAAAGTGTGAGAGAATGCTCTCCAGGTGATGCACAACACGGCACAACTATTAGTTTCAAACAATCTCGGATTTTCATGGTTCCAAATTATTTCATTTTACCTGTATTTCCTTTCCGGAGAAACGTGAAACGAAGTAAAAGTAGTAGAGAATGCTCCTCAGGTGATGCACAACACGGCACAACCATTAGTTTCGAACAATCTCGGATTTTCATGGTTCCAAATTATCTCATTTTACCTGTATTTCCTTTTTGGAAGACCGTGAAACGAAGTGAAAGTGACAGAGAATGCTCTTCAGGTGATGCACAACACGGCACAACCATTAGTTTCGAACAATCTCGGATTTTCATGGTTCCAAATTATCTCATTTCACCTGTATTTCCTTTTTGGAAGAAAGTAAAACGAAGTGAAAGTGACAGAGAATGCTCTTCAGGTGATGCACAACACGGCACAAACATTAGTTTCGAACAATCTCGGATTTTCATGGTTCCAAATTATCTCATTTTACCTGCATTTCCTGTTCGGAAGAACGTGAAACAAAGTAAAAGTGTGAGAGAATGCTAATCAGGTGATGCACAACACGCCACAACCATTAGTTTCGAACAATCTCGGATATTCATGGTTCCAAATTATCTAATTTCACCTGTATTTCCTTTCCGGAGAAACGTGAAACGAAGTAAAAGTAGTAGAGAATGCTAATCAGGTGATGCACAACACGGCACAACCATTAGTTTCGAACAATCTCGGATTTTCATGGTTCCAAATTATCTCATTTTACCTGCATTTCCTGTTCGGAAGAACGTAAAACAAAGTAAAAGTGTGAAAGAATGCTAATCAGGTGATGCACAACACGGCACAACCATTAGTTTCGAACAATCTCGGATATTCATGGTTCCAAATTATCGAATTTCACCTGTATTTCCTTTTTGGAAGAACGTAAAACGAAGTGAAAGTAGTAGAGAATGCTCATCAAGTGATGCACAACACGGCACAACCATTAGTTTCGAACAATCTCGGATTTTCATGGTTCCAAATTATCTCATTTCCTGTTCGGAAGAACGTGAAACAAAGTAAAAGTGTGAGAGAATGCTCTCCAGGTGATGCACAACACGGCACAACTATTAGTTTCAAACAATCTCGGATTTTCATGGTTCCAAATTATTTCATTTTACCTGTATTTCCTTTCCGGAGAAACGTGAAACGAAGTAAAAGTAGTAGAGAATGCTCCTCAGGTGATGCACAACACGGCACAACCATTAGTTTCGAACAATCTCGGATTTTCATGGTTCCAAATTATCTCATTTTACCTGTATTTCCTTTTTGGAAGACCGTAAAACGAAGTGAAAGTGACAGAGAATGCTCTTCAGGTGATGCACAACACGGCACAACCATTAGTTTCGAACAATCTCGGATTTTCATGGTTCCAAATTATCTCATTTCACCTGTATTTCCTTTTTGGAAGAAAGTAAAACGAAGTGAAAGTGACAGAGAATGCTCTTCAGGTGATGCACAACACGGCACAAACATTAGTTTCGAACAATCTCGGATTTTCATGGTTCCAAATTATCTCATTTTACCTGCATTTCCTGTTCGGAAGAACGTAAAACAAAGTAAAAGTGTGAAAGAATGCTAATCAGGTGATGCACAACACGGCACAACCATTAGTTTCGAACAATCTCGGATATTCATGGTTCCAAATTATCGAATTTCACCTGTATTTCCTTTTTGGAAGAACGTAAAACGAAGTGAAAGTAGTAGAGAATGCTCATCAAGTGATGCACAACACGGCACAACCATTAGTTTCGAACAATCTCGGATTTTCATGGTTCCAAATTATCTCATTTCACCTGTATTTCCTTTTTGGAAGAACGTAAAACGAAGTGAAAGTGACAGAAAATGCTCTTCAGGTGATGCACAACACGGCACAAACATTAGTTTCGAACAATCTCGGATTTTCATGGTTCCAAATTATCTCATTTCACCTGTATTTCCTTTTTGGAAGAACGTAAAACGAAGTGAAAGTGACAGAGAATGCTCTTCAGGTGATGCACAACACGGCACAAACATTAGTTTCGAACAATCTCGGATTTTCATGGTTCCAAATTATCTCATTTTACCTGCATTTCCTGTTCGGAAGAACGTGAAACAAAGTAAAAGTGTGAGAGAATGCTAATCAGGTGATGCACAACACGGCACAACCATTAGTTTCAAACAATCTCGGATATTCATGGTTCCAAATTATCTAATTTCACCTGTATTTCCTTTCCGGAGAAACGTGAAACGAAGTAAAAGTAGTAGAGAATGCTCTCCAGGTGATGCACAACACGGCACAACTATTAGTTTCAAACAATCTCGGATTTTCATGGTTCCAAATTATTTCATTTTACCTGTATTTCCTTTCCGGAGAAACGTGAAACGAAGTAAAAGTAGTAGAGAATGCTCCTCAGGTGATGCACAACACGGCACAACCATTAGTTTCGAACAATCTCGGATTTTCATGGTTCCAAATTATCTCATTTTACCTGTATTTCCTTTTTGGAAGACCGTAAAACGAAGTGAAAGTGACAGAGAATGCTCTTCAGGTGATGCACAACACGGCACAACCATTAGTTTCGAACAATCTCGGATTTTCATGGTTCCAAATTATCTCATTTCACCTGTATTTCCTTTTTGGAAGAAAGTAAAACGAAGTGGAAGTGACAGAGAATGCTCTTGAGGTGATGCACAACACGGCACAACCATTAGTTTCGAACAATCTCGGATTTTCATGGTTCCAAATTATCTCATTTTACCTGTATTTCCTTTTTGGAAGAACGTAAAACGAGGTAAAAAAAGTGGAGAATGCTAATCAGGTGATGCGAAAGACGGCACAACCATTAGTTTCAAACAATCTCGGATGTTCATGGTTCCAAATTATCTCATTTCACCTGTATTTTCTTTTTGGAAGAACGTAAAACGAAGTGAAAGTGACAGAAAATGCTCTTCAGGTGATGCACAACACGGCACAAACATTAGTTTCGAACAATCTCGGATTTTCATGGTTCCAAATTATCTCATTTTACCTGTATTTCCTTTCCGGAGAAACGTGAAACGAAGTAAAAGTAGTAGAGAATGCTAATCAGGTGATAAACAACACGGCACAACCATCAGTTTCGAACAATCTCGGATTTTCATGGTTCCAAATTATCTCATTTCACCTGTATTTCCTTTTTGAAAGAACGTAAAACGAAGTGAAAGTGACAGAGAATGCTCTTCAGGTGATGCACAACACGTTACAACCATTAGTTTCGAACAATCTCGGATTTTCATGGTTCCAAATTATCTCATTTCCTGTTCGGAAGAACGTGAAACAAAGTAAAAGTGTGAGAGAATGCTCTCCAGGTGATGCACAACACGGCACAACTATTAGTTTCAAACAATCTCGGATTTTCATGGTTCCAAATTATCTCATTTTACCTGTATTTCCTTTTTGGAAGAACGTAAAACGAGGTAAAAAAAGTGGAGAATGCTAATCAGGTGATGCGAAAGACGGCACACTCATTAGTTTCAAACAATCTCGGATGTTCATGGTTCCAAATTATCTCATTTTACCTGTATTTCCTTTTTGGAAGACCGTAAAACGAAGTGAAAGTGACAGAGAATGCTCTTCAGGTGATGCACAACACGGCACAACCATTAGTTTCGAACAATCTCGGATTTTCATGGTTCCAAATTATCTCATTTCACCTGTATTTCCTTTTTGGAAGAAAGTAAAACGAAGTGAAAGTGACAGAGAATGCTCTTCAGGTGATGCACAACACGGCACAAACATTAGTTTCGAACAATCTCGGATTTTCATGGTTCCAAATTATCTCATTTTACCTGCATTTCCTGTTCGGAAGAACGTGAAACAAAGTAAAAGTGTGAGAGAATGCTAATCAGGTGATGCACAACACGCCACAACCATTAGTTTCGAACAATCTCGGATATTCATGGTTCCAAATTATCTAATTTCACCTGTATTTCCTTTCCGGAGAAACGTGAAACGAAGTAAAAGTAGTAGAGAATGCTAATCAGGTGATGCACAACACGGCACAACCATTAGTTTCGAACAATCTCGGATTTTCATGGTTCCAAATTATCTCATTTTACCTGCATTTCCTGTTCGGAAGAACGTAAAACAAAGTAAAAGTGTGAAAGAATGCTAATCAGGTGATGCACAACACGGCACAACCATTAGTTTCGAACAATCTCGGATATTCATGGTTCCAAATTATCGAATTTCACCTGTATTTCCTTTTTGGAAGAACGTAAAACGAAGTGAAAGTAGTAGAGAATGCTCATCAAGTGATGCACAACACGGCACAACCATTAGTTTCGAACAATCTCGGATTTTCATGGTTCCAAATTATCTCATTTCACCTGTATTTCCTTTTTGGAAGAACGTAAAACGAAGTGAAAGTGACAGAAAATGCTCTTCAGGTGATGCACAACACGGCACAAACATTAGTTTCGAACAATCTCGGATTTTCATGGTTCCAAATTATCTCATTTCACCTGTATTTCCTTTTTGGAAGAACGTAAAACGAAGTGAAAGTGACATAGAATGCTCTTCAGGTGATGCACAACACGGCACAAACATTAGTTTCGAACAATCTCGGATTTTCATGGTTCCAAATTATCTCATTTTACCTGCATTTCCTGTTCGGAAGAACGTGAAACAAAGTAAAAGTGTGAGAGAATGCTAATCAGGTGATGCACAACACGGCACAACCATTAGTTTCAAACAATCTCGGATATTCATGGTTCCAAATTATCTAATTTCACCTGTATTTCCTTTCCGGAGAAACGTGAAACGAAGTAAAAGTAGTAGAGAATGCTCTCCAGGTGATGCACAACACGGCACAACTATTAGTTTCAAACAATCTCGGATTTTCATGGTTCCAAATTATTTCATTTTACCTGTATTTCCTTTCCGGAGAAACGTGAAACGAAGTAAAAGTAGTAGAGAATGCTCCTCAGGTGATGCACAACACGGCACAACCATTAGTTTCGAACAATCTCGGATTTTCATGGTTCCAAATTATCTCATTTTACCTGTATTTCCTTTTTGGAAGACCGTAAAACGAAGTGAAAGTGACAGAGAATGCTCTTCAGGTGATGCACAACACGGCACAACCATTAGTTTCGAACAATCTCGGATTTTCATGGTTCCAAATTATCTCATTTCACCTGTATTTCCTTTTTGGAAGAAAGTAAAACGAAGTAAAATTGACAGAGAATGCTCTTCAGGTGATGCACAACACGGCACAACCATTAGTTTCGAACAATCTCGGATTTTCATGGTTCCAAATTATCTCATTTTACCTGTATTTCCTTTTTGGAAGAACGTAAAACGAGGTAAAAAAAGTGGAGAATGCTAATCAGGTGATGCAAAAGACGGCACAACCATTAGTTTCAAACAATCTCGGATGTTCATGGTTCCAAATTATCTCATTTCACCTGTATTTTCTTTTTGGAAGAACGTAAAACGAAGTAAAATTGACAGAGAATGCTCTTCAGGTGATGCACAACACGGCACAACCATTAGTTTCGAACAATCTCGGATTTTTATGGTTCCAAATTATCTCATTTCACCTGTATTTCCTTTTTGGAAGAACGTAAAACGAAGTGAAAGTGACAGAGAATGCTCTTCAGGTGATGCACAACACGTTACAACCATCAGTTTCGAACAATCTCAGATTTTCATGGTTCCAAATTATCTCATTTTACCTGCATTTCCTGTTCGAAAGAACGTGAAACAAAGTGAAAGTGTGAGAGAATGCTCTCCAGGTGATGCACAACACGGCACAACCATTAGTTTCGAACAATCTCGGATTTTCATGGTTCCAAATTATTTCATTTTACCTGTATTTCCTTTCCGGAGAAACGTGAAACGAAGTAAAAGTAGTAGAGAATGCTAATCAGGTGATGCACAACACGGCACAACCATCAGTTTCGAACAATCTCGGATTTTCATGGTTCCAAATTATTTCATTTTACCTGTATTTCCTTTCCGGAGAAACGTGAAACGAAGTAAAAGTAGTAGAGAATGCTAATCAGGTGATGCACAACACGGCACAACCATCAGTTTCGAACAATCTCGGATTTTCATGGTTCCAAATTATTTCATTTTAACTGTATTTCCTTTCCGGAGAAACGTGAAACGATGTAAAAGTAGTAGAGAATGCTAATCAGGTGATGCACAACACGGCACAACCATCAGTTTCGAACAATCTCGGATGTTCATGGTTCCAAATTATCTCATTTCACCTGTATTTCCTTTTTGGAAGAACGTAAAACGAAGTGAAAGTAGTGGAGAATGCTAATCAGGTGATGCACAACACGGCACAACCATTAGTTTCGAACAATCTCGGATTTTCATGGTTCCAAATTATCTCATTTTACCTGCATTTCCTGTTCGGAAGAACGTGAAACAAAGTAAAAGTGTGAGAGAATGCTCTCCAGGTGATGCACAACACGGCACAACCATTAATTTCGAACAATCTCGGATTTTCATGGTTCCAAATTATCTCATTTCACCTGTATTTCCTTTTTGGAAGAACGTTAAACGAAGTGAAAGTGACAGAAAATGCTCTTCAGGTGATGCACAACACGGCACAAACATTAGTTTCGAACAATCTCGGATTTTCATGGTTCCAAATTATCTCATTTTACCTGTATTTCCTTTCCGGAGAAACGTGAAACGAAGTAAAAGTAGTAGAGAATGCTAATCAGGTGATAAACAACACGGCACAACCATCAGTTTCGAACAATCTCGGATTTTCATGGTTCCAAATTATCTCATTTCACCTGTATTTCCTTTTTGAAAGAACGTAAAACGAAGTGAAAGTGACAGAGAATGCTCTTCAGGTGATGCACAACACGTTACAACCATTAGTTTCGAACAATCTCGGATTTTCATGGTTCCAAATTATCTCATTTCCTGTTCGGAAGAACGTGAAACAAAGTAAAAGTGTGAGAGAATGCTCTCCAGGTGATGCACAACACGGCACAACTATTAGTTTCAAACAATCTCGGATTTTCATGGTTCCAAATTATTTCATTTTACCTGTATTTCCTTTCCGGAGAAACGTGAAACGAAGTAAAAGTAGTAGAGAATGCTCCTCAGGTGATGCACAACACGGCACAACCATTAGTTTCGAACAATCTCGGATTTTCATGGTTCCAAATTATCTCATTTTACCTGTATTTCCTTTTTGGAAGACCGTAAAACGAAGTGAAAGTGACAGAGAATGCTCTTCAGGTGATGCACAACACGGCACAACCATTAGTTTCGAACAATCTCGGATTTTCATGGTTCCAAATTATCTCATTTCACCTGTATTTCCTTTTTGGAAGAAAGTAAAACGAAGTGAAAGTGACAGAGAATGCTCTTCAGGTGATGCACAACACGGCACAAACATTAGTTTCGAACAATCTCGGATTTTCATGGTTCCAAATTATCTCATTTTACCTGCATTTCCTGTTCGGAAAAACGTGAAACAAAGTAAAAGTGTGAGAGAATGCTAATCAGGTGATGCACAACACGCCACAACCATTAGTTTCGAACAATCTCGGATATTCATGGTTCCAAATTATCTAATTTCACCTGTATTTCCTTTCCGGAGAAACGTGAAACGAAGTAAAAGTAGTAGAGAATGCTCTCCAGGTGATGCACAACACGGCACAACCATTAGTTTCGAACAATCTCGGATTTTCATGGTTCCAAATTATCTCATTTTACCTGCATTTCCTGTTCGGAAGAACGTAAAACAAAGTAAAAGTGTGAAAGAATGCTAATCAGGTGATGCACAACACGGCACAACCATTAGTTTCGAACAATCTCGGATATTCATGGTTCCAAATTATCGAATTTCACCTGTATTTCCTTTTTGGAAGAACGTAAAACGAAGTGAAAGTAGTAGAGAATGCTCATCAAGTGATGCACAACACGGCACAACCATTAGTTTCGAACAATCTCGGATTTTCATGGTTCCAAATTATCTCATTTCACCTGTATTTCCTTTTTGGAAGAACGTAAAACGAAGTGAAAGTGACAGAAAATGCTCTTCAGGTGATGCACAACACGGCACAAACATTAGTTTCGAACAATCTCGGATTTTCATGGTTCCAAATTATCTCATTTCACCTGTATTTCCTTTTTGGAAGAACGTAAAACGAAGTGAAAGTGACATAGAATGCTCTTCAGGTGATGCACAACACGGCACAAACATTAGTTTCGAACAATCTCGGATTTTCATGGTTCCAAATTATCTCATTTTACCTGCATTTCCTGTTCGGAAGAACGTGAAACAAAGTAAAAGTGTGAGAGAATGCTAATCAGGTGATGCACAACACGGCACAACCATTAGTTTCAAACAATCTCGGATATTCATGGTTCCAAATTATCTAATTTCACCTGTATTTCCTTTCCGGAGAAACGTGAAACGAAGTAAAAGTAGTAGAGAATGCTCTCCAGGTGATGCACAACACGGCACAACTATTAGTTTCAAACAATCTCGGATTTTCATGGTTCCAAATTATTTCATTTTACCTGTATTTCCTTTCCGGAGAAACGTGAAACGAAGTAAAAGTAGTAGAGAATGCTCCTCAGGTGATGCACAACACGGCACAACCATTAGTTTCGAACAATCTCGGATTTTCATGGTTCCAAATTATCTCATTTTACCTGTATTTCCTTTTTGGAAGACCGTAAAACGAAGTGAAAGTGACAGAGAATGCTCTTCAGGTGATGCACAACACGGCACAACCATTAGTTTCGAACAATCTCGGATTTTCATGGTTCCAAATTATCTCATTTCACCTGTATTTCCTTTTTGGAAGAAAGTAAAACGAAGTAAAATTGACAGAGAATGCTCTTCAGGTGATGCACAACACGGCACAACCATTAGTTTCGAACAATCTCGGATTTTCATGGTTCCAAATTATCTCATTTTACCTGTATTTCCTTTTTGGAAGAACGTAAAACGAGGTAAAAAAAGTGGAGAATGCTAATCAGGTGATGCGAAAGACGGCACAACCATTAGTTTCAAACAATCTCGGATGTTCATGGTTCCAAATTATCTCATTTCACCTGTATTTTCTTTTTGGAAGAACGTAAAACGAAGTAAAATTGACAGAGAATGCTCTTCAGGTGATGCACAACACGGCACAACCATTAGTTTCGAACAATCTCGGATTTTTATGGTTCCAAATTATCTCATTTCACCTGTATTTCCTTTTTGGAAGAACGTAAAACGAAGTGAAAGTGACAGAGAATGCTCTTCAGGTGATGCACAACACGTTACAACCATTAGTTTCGAACAATCTCGGATTTTCATGGTTCCAAATTATCTCATTTTACCTGCATTTTCTGTTCGGAAGAACGTGAAACAAAGTAAAAGTGTGAGAGAATGCTCTCCAGGTGATGCACAACACGGCACAACTATTAGTTTCAAACAATCTCGGATTTTCATGGTTCCAAATTATTTCATTTTACCTGTATTTTCTTTCCGGAGAAACGTGAAACAAAGTAAAAGTGTGAAAGAATGCTAATCAGGTGATGCACAACACGGCACAAACATTAGTTTCGAACAATCTCGGATTTTCATGGTTCCAAATTATTTCATTTTACCTGTATTTCCTTTCCGGAGAAACGTGAAACGAAGTAAAAGTAGTAGAGAATGCTAATCAGGTGATGCACAACACGGCACAACCATCAGTTTCGAACAATCTCGGATTTTCATGGTTCCAAATTATTTCATTTTACCTGTATTTCCTTTCCGGAGAAACGTGAAACGAAGTAAAAGTAGTAGAGAATGCTAATCAGGTGATGCACAACACGGCACAACCATCAGTTTCGAACAATCTCGGATTTTCATGGTTCCAAATTATTTCAATTTAACTGTATTTCCTTTCCGGAGAAACGTGAAACGATGTAAAAGTAGTAGAGAATGCTAATCAGGTGATGCACAACACGGCACAACCATCAGTTTCGAACAATCTCGGATGTTCATGGTTCCAAATTATCTCATTTCACCTGTATTTCCTTTTTGGAAGAACGTAAAACGAAGTGAAAGTAGTGGAGAATGCTAATCAGGTGATGCACAACACGGCACAACCATTAGTTTCGAACAATCTCGGATTTTCATGGTTCCAAATTATCTCATTTTACCTGCATTTCCTGTTCGGAAGAACGTGAAACAAAGTAAAAGTGTGAGAGAATGCTTTCCAGGTGATGCACAACACGGCACAACCATTAGTTTCGAACAATCTCGGATTTTCATGGTTCCAAATTATCTCATTTCACCTGTATTTCCTTTTTGGAAGAACGTTAAACGAAGTGAAAGTGACAGAAAATGCTCTTCAGGTGATGCACAACACGGCACAAACATTAGTTTCGAACAATCTCGGATTTTCATGGTTCCAAATTATCTCATTTTACCTGTATTTCCTTTCCGGAGAAACGTGAAACGAAGTAAAAGTAGTAGAGAATGCTAATCAGGTGATAAACAACACGGCACAACCATCAGTTTCGAACAATCTCGGATTTTCATGGTTCCAAATTATTTAATTTTGCCCGTATTTCCTTCTCGAAAAATCGTGAAACAAAGTGAAAGTGGGAGAGAATGCTCTTCAGGTGATGCACAACACGGCACAACCATTAGTTTCAGACGAACTCGGATTTTCATGGTTCCAAATTATTTCATTTTACCTGTATTTTCTTTCCGGAGAAACGTGAAACGAAGTAAAAGTAGTAGAGAATGCTAATCAGGTGATGCACAACACGGCACAACCATCAGTTTCGAACAATCTCGGATATTCATGGTTCCAAATTATCTCATTTTACCTGTATTTGCTTTTTGGAAGAACGTAAAACGAAGTGAAAGTGACAGAGAATGCTCTTCAGGTGATGCAAAACACGGCACAACCATTAGTTTCGAACAATCTCGGATTTTCATGGTTCCAAATTATCTAATTTCACCTGTATTTTCTTTTTGAAAGAACGTAAAACAAAGTAAAAGTAGTAGAGAATGCTAATCAGGTGATGCACAACACGGCACAACCAATAGTTTCGAACAATCTCGGATTTTCATGGTTCCAAATTATCTCATTTCACCTGTATTTCCTTTTCGGAAGAACGTAAAACGAAGTGAAAGTGACAGAGAATGCTCCTCAGGTGATGCACAACACGGCACAACCATTAGTTTCGAACAATCTCGGATTTTCATGGTTCCAAATTATCTCATTTCACCTGCATTTCCTTTTTGGAAGAAAGTAAAACGAAGTGAAAGTGACAGAGAATGCTCTTCAGGTGATGCACAACACGGCACAAACATTAGTTTCGAACAATCTCGGATTTTCATGGTTCCAAATTATCTCATTTTACCTGTATTTCCTTTTTGGAAAAACGTAAAACGAAGTGAAAGTAGTAGAGAATGCTAATCAGGTGATGCACAACACGGCACAACCATCAGTTTCGAACAATCTCAGATTTTCATGGTTCCAAATTATCTCATTTTACCTGCATTTCCTGTTCGAAAGAACGTGAAACAAAGTGAAAGTGTGAGAGAATGCTCTCCAGGTGATGCACAACACGGCACAACCATTAGTTTCGAACAATCTCGGATTTTCATGGTTCCAAATTATTTCATTATACCTGTATTTCCTTTCCGGAGAAACGTGAAACGAAGTAAAAGTAGTAGAGAATGCTAATCAGGTGATGCACAACACGGCACAACCATTAGTTTCGAACAATCTCGGATTTTCATGGTTCCAAATTATCTCATTTTACCTGTATTTCCTTTTTGGAAGAACGTAAAACGAAGTGAAAGTGACAGAGAATGCTCTTCAGGTGATGCACAACACGTCACAACCATTAGTTTCGAACAATCTCGGATTTTCATGGTTCCAAATTATCTCATTTTACCTGTATTTCCTTTCCGGAGAAACGTGGAACGAAGTAAAGGTAGTAGAGAATGCTAATCAGGTGATGCACAACACGGCACAACCATTAGTTTCGAACAATCTCGGATTTTCATGGTTCCAAATTATCTCATTTCACCTGTATTTCCTTTTTGGAAGAACGTAAAACGAAGTGAAAGTGACAGAGAATGCTCTTCAGGTGATGCACAACACGGAACAAACATTAGTTTCGAACAATCTCGGATTTTCATGGTTCCAAATTATCTCATTTTACCTGTATTTCCTTTTTGGAAGAACGTAAAACGAAGTGAAAAAGACAGAGAATGCTCTTCAGGTGATGCACAACACGGCACAACCATTAGTTTCGAACAATCTCGGATTTTCATGGTTCCAAATTATCTCATTTTACCTGCATTTCCTGTTCGGAAGAACGTGAAACAAAGTAAAAGTGTGAGAGAATGCTCTCCAGGTGATGCACAACACGGCACAACTATTAGTTTCAAACAATCTCGGATTTTCATGGTTCCAAATTATTTCATTTTACCTGTATTTCCTTTCCGGAGAAACGTGAAACGAAGTAAAAGTAGTAGAGAATGCTAATCAGGTGATAAACAACACGGCACAACCATCAGTTTCGGACAATCTCGGATTTTCATGGTTCCAAATTATTTAATTTTGCCCGTATTTCCTTCTCGAAAAATCGTGAAACAAAGTGAAAGTGGGAGAGAATGCTCTTCAGGTGATGCACAACACGGCACAACCATTAGTTTCAGACGAACTCGGATTTTCATGGTTCCAAATTATTTCATTTTACCTGTATTTTCTTTCCGGAGAAACGTGAAACGAAGTAAAAGTAGTAGAGAATGCTAATCAGGTGATGCACAACACGGCACAACCATCAGTTTCGAACAATCTCAGATATTCATGGTTCCAAATTATCTCATTTTACCTGTATTTGCTTTTTGGAAGAACGTAAAACGAAGTGAAAGTGACAGAGAATGCTCTTCAGGTGATGCAAAACACGGCACAACCATTAGTTTCGAACAATCTCGGATTTTCATGGTTCCAAATTATCTAATTTCACCTGTATTTTCTTTTTGAAAGAACGTAAAACAAAGTAAAAGTAGTAGAGAATGCTAATCAGGTGATGCACAACACGGCACAACCAATAGTTTCGAACAATCTCGGATTTTCATGGTTCCAAATTATCTCATTTCACCTGTATTTCCTTTTCGGAAGAACGTAAAACGAAGTGAAAGTGACAGAGAATGCTCCTCAGGTGATGCACAACACGGCACAACCATTAGTTTCGAACAATCTCGGATTTTCATGGTTCCAAATTATCTCATTTCACCTGTATTTCCTTTTTGGAAGAAAGTAAAACGAAGTGAAAGTGACAGAAAATGCTCTTCAGGTGATGCACAACACGGCACAAACATTAGTTTCGAACAATCTCGGATTTTCATGGTTCCAAATTATCTCATTTTACCTGTATTTCCTTTTTGGAAAAACGTAAAACGAAGTGAAAGTGACAGAGAATGCTCCTCAGGTGATGCACAACACGGCACAACCATTAGTTTCAAACAATCTCGGATTTTCATGGTTCCAAATTATCTCATTTCACCTGTATTTCCTTTTCGGAAGAACGTAAAACGAAGTGAAAGTGACAGAGAATGCTCCTCAGGTGATGCACAACACGGCACAACCATTAGTTTCGAACAATCTCGGATTTTCATGGTTCCAAATTATCTCATTTCACCTGTATTTCCTTTTTGGAAGAAAGTAAAACGAAGTGAAAGTGACAGAAAATGCTCTTCAGGTGATGCACAACACGGCACAAACATTAGTTTCGAACAATCTCGGATTTTCATGGTTCCAAATTATCTCATTTTACCTGTATTTCCTTTTTGGAAAAACGTAAAACGAAGTGAAAGTGACAGAGAATGCTCCTCAGGTGATGCACAACACGGCACAACCATTAGTTTCAAACAATCTCGGATTTTCATAGTTCCAAATTATCTCATTTCACCTGTATTTCCTTTCCGGAGAAACGTGAAACGAAGTAAAAGTAGTAAAGAATGCTAATCAGGTGATGCACAACACGGCACAACCATCAGTTTCGAACAATCTCGGATATTCATGGTTCCAAATTATCTAATTTCACCTGTATTTCCTTTTTGGAAGAACGTGAAACGAAGTGAAAGTAGTAGAGAATGCTCATCAAGTGATGCACAACACGGCACAACCATTAGTTTCGAACAATCTCGGATTTTCCTGGTTCCAAATTATCTCATTTCACCTGTATTTCCTTTTTGGAAGAACGTAAAACGAAGTGAAAGTGACAGAAAATGCTCTTCAGGTGATGCACAACACGGCACAAACATTAGTTTCGAACAATCTCGGATTTTCATGGTTCCAAATTATCTCATTTTACCTGTATTTCCTTTCCGGAGAAACGTGAAACGAAGTAAAAGTAGTAGAGAATGCTAATCAGGTGATAAACAACACGGCACAACCATCAGTTCCGAACAATCTCGGATTTTCATGGTTCCAAATTATTTAATTTTGCCCGTATTTCCTTCTCGAAAAATCGTGAAACAAAGTGAAAGTGGGAGAGAATGCTCTTCAGGTGATGCACAACACGGCACAACCATTAGTTTCAGACGAACTCGGATTTTCATGGTTCCAAATTATTTCATTTTACCTGTATTTTCTTTCCGGAGAAACGTGAAACGAAGTAAAAGTAGTAGAGAATGCTAATCAGGTGATGCACAACACGGCACAACCATTAGTTTCGAACAATCTCGGATTTTCATGGTTCCAAATTATCTCATTTTACCTGCATTTTCTGTTCGGAAGAACGTAAAACAAAGTAAAAGTGTGAAAGAATGCTAATCAGGTGATGCACAACACGGCACAACCATTAGTTTCGAACAATCTCGGATATTCATGGTTCCAAATTATCTCATTTTACCTGCATTTCCTGTTCGGAAGAACGTAAAACAAAGTAAAAGTAGTAGAGAATGCTCCTCAGGTGATGCACAACACGGCACAACCATTAGTTTCGAACAATCTCGGATATTCATGGTTCCAAATTATCGAATTTCACCTGCATTTCCTGTTCGGAAGAACGTGAAACAAAGTGAAAATGTGAGAGAATGCTCTCCAGGTGATGCACAACACGGCACAACCATTAGTTTCAAACAATCTCGGATTTTCATGGTTCCAAATTATTTCATTTTACCTGTATTTCCTTTCCGGAGAAACGTGAAACAAAGTGAAAGTAGTAGAGAATGCTGATCAGGTGATGCACAACACGGCACAACCATTAGTTTCGAACAATCTCGGATTTTCATGGTTCCAAATTATCTCATTTTACCTGCATTTCCTGTTCGGAAGAACGTGAAACGAAGTAAATGTGTGAGAGAATGCTAATCAGGTGATAAACAACACGGCACAACCATCAGTTTCGAACAATCTCGGATTTTCATGGTTCCAAATTATCTCATTTCACCTGTATTTCCTTTTTGGAAGAACGTAAAACGAAGTGAAAGTGACAGAGAATGCTCTTCAGGTGATGCACAACACGTTACAACCATTAGTTTCGAACAATCTCGGATTTTCATGGTTCCAAATTATCTCATTTCCTGTTCGGAAGAACGTGAAACAAAGTAAAAGTGTGAGAGAATGCTCTCCAGGTGATGCACAACACGGCACAACTATTAGTTTCAAACAATCTCGGATTTTCATGGTTCCAAATTATTTCATTTTACCTGTATTTCCTTTCCGGAGAAACGTGAAACGAAGTAAAAGTAGTAGAGAATGCTCCTCAGGTGATGCACAACACGGCACAACCATTAGTTTCGAACAATCTCGGATTTTCATGGTTCCAAATTATCTCATTTTACCTGTATTTCCTTTTTGGAAGACCGTAAAACGAAGTGAAAGTGACAGAGAATGCTCTTCAGGTGATGCACAACACGGCACAACCATTAGTTTCGAACAATCTCGGATTTTCATGGTTCCAAATTATCTCATTTCACCTGTATTTCCTTTTTGGAAGAAAGTAAAACGAAGTGAAAGTGACAGAGAATGCTCTTCAGGTGATGCACAACACGGCACAAACATTAGTTTCGAACAATCTCGGATTTTCATGGTTCCAAATTATCTCATTTTACCTGCATTTCCTGTTCGGAAGAACGTGAAACAAAGTAAAAGTGTGAGAGAATGCTAATCAGGTGATGCACAACACGCCACAACCATTAGTTTCGAACAATCTCGGATATTCATGGTTCCAAATTATCTAATTTCACCTGTATTTCCTTTCCGGAGAAACGTGAAACGAAGTAAAAGTAGTAGAGAATGCTAATCAGGTGATGCACAACACGGCACAACCATTAGTTTCGAACAATCTCGGATTTTCATGGTTCCAAATTATCTCATTTTACCTGCATTTCCTGTTCGGAAGAACGTAAAACAAAGTAAAAGTGTGAAAGAATGCTAATCAGGTGATGCACAACACGGCACAACCATTAGTTTCGAACAATCTCGGATATTCATGGTTCCAAATTATCGAATTTCACCTGTATTTCCTTTTTGGAAGAACGTAAAACGAAGTGAAAGTAGTAGAGAATGCTCATCAAGTGATGCACAACACGGCACAACCATTAGTTTCGAACAATCTCGGATTTTCATGGTTCCAAATTATCTCATTTCCTGTTCGGAAGAACGTGAAACAAAGTAAAAGTGTGAGAGAATGCTCTCCAGGTGATGCACAACACGGCACAACTATTAGTTTCAAACAATCTCGGATTTTCATGGTTCCAAATTATTTCATTTTACCTGTATTTTCTTTCCGGAGAAACGTGAAACAAAGTAAAAGTGTGAAAGAATGCTAATCAGGTGATGCACAACACGGCACAACCATTAGTTTCGAACAATCTCGGATATTCATGGTTCCAAATTATCTAATTTCACCTGTATTTCCTTTTTGGAAGAACGTGAAACGAAGTGAAAGTAGTAGAGAATGCTCATCAAGTGATGCACAACACGGCACAACCATTAGTTTCGAACAATCTCGGATTTTCATGGTTCCAAATTATCTCATTTCACCTGTATTTCCTTTTTGGAAGAACGTAAAACGAAGTGAAAGTGACAGAAAATGCTCTTCAGGTGATGCACAACACGGCACAAACATTAGTTTCGAACAATCTCGGATTTTCATGGTTCCAAATTATCTCATTTTACCTGTATTTCCTTTCCGGAGAAACGTGAAACGAAGTAAAAGTAGTAGAGAATGCTAATCAGGTGATAAACAACACGGCACAACCATCAGTTCCGAACAATCTCGGATTTTCATGGTTCCAAATTATTTAATTTTGCCCGTATTTCCTTCTCGAAAAATCGTGAAACAAAGTGAAAGTGGGAGAGAATGCTCTTCAGGTGATGCACAACACGGCACAACCATTAGTTTCAGACGAACTCGGATTTTCATGGTTCCAAATTATTTCATTTTACCTGTATTTTCTTTCCGGAGAAACGTGAAACGAAGTAAAAGTAGTAGAGAATGCTAATCAGGTGATGCACAACACGGCACAACCATTAGTTTCGAACAATCTCGGATTTTCATGGTTCCAAATTATCTCATTTTACCTGCATTTTCTGTTCGGAAGAACGTAAAACAAAGTAAAAGTGTGAAAGAATGCTAATCAGGTGATGCACAACACGGCACAACCATTAGTTTCGAACAATCTCGGATATTCATGGTTCCAAATTATCTCATTTTACCTGCATTTCCTGTTCGGAAGAACGTAAAACAAAGTAAAAGTGTGAAAGAATGCTAATCAGGTGATGCACAACACGGCACAACCATTAGTTTCGAACAATCTCGGATATTCATGGTTCCAAATTATCGAATTTCACCTGCATTTCCTGTTCGGAAGAACGTGAAACAAAGTGAAAATGTGAGAGAATGCTCTCCAGGTGATGCACAACACGGCACAACCATTAGTTTCAAACAATCTCGGATTTTCATGGTTCCAAATTATTTCATTTTACCTGTATTTCCTTTCCGGAGAAACGTGAAACAAAGTGAAAGTAGTAGAGAATGCTGATCAGGTGATGCACAACACGGCACAACCATTAGTTTCGAACAATCTCGGATTTTCATGGTTCCAAATTATCTCATTTCACCTGTATTTCCTTTTTGGAAGAAAGTAAAACGAAGTGAAAGTGACAGAGAATGCTCTTCAGGTGATGCACAACACGGCACAAACATTAGTTTCGAACAATCTCGGATTTTCATGGTTCCAAATTATCTCATTTTACCTGCATTTCCTGTTCGGAAGAACGTGAAACAAAGTAAAAGTGTGAGAGAATGCTAATCAGGTGATGCACAACACGCCACAACCATTAGTTTCGAACAATCTCGGATATTCATGGTTCCAAATTATCTAATTTCACCTGTATTTCCTTTCCGGAGAAACGTGAAACGAAGTAAAAGTAGTAGAGAATGCTCTCCAGGTGATGCACAACACGGCACAACTATTAGTTTCAAACAATCTCGGATTTTCATGGTTCCAAATTATTTCATTTTACCTGTATTTCCTTTCCGGAGAAACGTGAAACGAAGTAAAAGTAGTAGAGAATGCTCCTCAGGTGATGCACAACACGGCACAACCATTAGTTTCGAACAATCTCGGATTTTCATGGTTCCAAATTATCTCATTTTACCTGTATTTCCTTTTTGGAAGACCGTAAAACGAAGTGAAAGTGACAGAGAATGCTCTTCAGGTGATGCACAACACGGCACAACCATTAGTTTCGAACAATCTCGGATTTTCATGGTTCCAAATTATCTCATTTCACCTGTATTTCCTTTTTGGAAGAAAGTAAAACGAAGTGAAAGTGACAGAGAATGCTCTTCAGGTGATGCACAACACGGCACAAACATTAGTTTCGAACAATCTCGGATTTTCATGGTTCCAAATTATCTCATTTTACCTGCATTTCCTGTTCGGAAGAACGTGAAACAAAGTAAAAGTGTGAGAGAATGCTAATCAGGTGATGCACAACACGCCACAACCATTAGTTTCGAACAATCTCGGATATTCATGGTTCCAAATTATCTAATTTCACCTGTATTTCCTTTCCGGAGAAACGTGAAACGAAGTAAAAGTAGTAGAGAATGCTAATCAGGTGATGCACAACACGGCACAACCATTAGTTTCGAACAATCTCGGATTTTCATGGTTCCAAATTATCTCATTTTACCTGCATTTCCTGTTCGGAAGAACGTAAAACAAAGTAAAAGTGTGAAAGAATGCTAATCAGGTGATGCACAACACGGCACAACCATTAGTTTCGAACAATCTCGGATATTCATGGTTCCAAATTATCGAATTTCACCTGTATTTCCTTTTTGAAAGAACGTAAAACGAAGTGAAAGTAGTAGAGAATGCTCATCAAGTGATGCACAACACGGCACAACCATTAGTTTCGAACAATCTCGGATTTTCATGGTTCCAAATTATCTCATTTCCTGTTCGGAAGAACGTGAAACAAAGTAAAAGTGTGAGAGAATGCTCTCCAGGTGATGCACAACACGGCACAACTATTAGTTTCAAACAATCTCGGATTTTCATGGTTCCAAATTATTTCATTTTACCTGTATTTTCTTTCCGGAGAAACGTGAAACAAAGTAAAAGTGTGAAAGAATGCTAATCAGGTGATGCACAACACGGCACAACCATTAGTTTCGAACAATCTCGGATATTCATGGTTCCAAATTATCTAATTTCACCTGTATTTCCTTTTTGGAAGAACGTGAAACGAAGTGAAAGTAGTGGAGAATGCTCATCAAGTGATGCACAACACGGCACAACCATTAGTTTCGAACAATCTCGGATTTTCATGGTTCCAAATTATCTCATTTCACCTGTATTTCCTTTTTGGAAGAACGTAAAACGAAGTGAAAGTGACAGAAAATGCTCTTCAGGTGATGCACAACACGGCACAAACATTAGTTTCGAACAATCTCGGATTTTCATGGTTCCAAATTATCTCATTTTACCTGTATTTCCTTTCCGGAGAAACGTGAAACGAAGTAAAAGTAGTAGAGAATGCTAATCAGGTGATAAACAACACGGCACAACCATCAGTTTCGAACAATCTCGGATTTTCATGGTTCCAAATTATTTAATTTTGCCCGTATTTCCTTCTCGAAAAATCGTGAAACAAAGTGAAAGTGGGAGAGAATGCTCTTCAGGTGATGCACAACACGGCACAACCATTAGTTTCAGACGAACTCGGATTTTCATGGTTCCAAATTATTTCATTTTACCTGTATTTTCTTTCCGGAGAAACGTGAAACGAAGTAAAAGTAGTAGAGAATGCTAATCAGGTGATGCACAACACGGCACAACCATCAGTTTCGAACAATCTCAGATATTCATGGTTCCAAATTATCTCATTTTACCTGTATTTGCTTTTTGGAAGAACGTAAAACGAAGTGAAAGTGACAGAGAATGCTCTTCAGGTGATGCAAAACACGGCACAACCATTAGTTTCGAACAATCTCGGATTTTCATGGTTCCAAATTATCTAATTTCACCTGTATTTTCTTTTTGAAAGAACGTAAAACAAAGTAAAAGTAGTAGAGAATGCTAATCAGGTGATGCACAACACGGCACAACCAATAGTTTCGAACAATCTCGGATTTTCATGGTTCCAAATTATCTCATTTCACCTGTATTTCCTTTTCGGAAGAACGTAAAACGAAGTGAAAGTGACAGAGAATGCTCCTCAGGTGATGCACAACACGGCACAACCATTAGTTTCGAACAATCTCGGATTTTCATGGTTCCAAATTATCTCATTTTACCTGCATTTCCTGTTCGGAAGAACGTGAAACGAAGTGAAAGTGTGAGAGAATGCTAATCAGGTGATGCACAACACGGCACAACCATCAGTTTCGAACAATCTCAGATTTTCATGGTTCCAAATTATCTCATTTTACCTGCATTTCCTGTTCGAAAGAACGTGAAACAAAGTGAAAGTGTGAGAGAATGCTCTCCAGGTGATGCACAACACGGCACAACCATTAGTTTCGAACAATCTCGGATTTTCATGGTTCCAAATTATTTCATTTTACCTGTATTTCCTTTCCGGAGAAACGTGAAACGAAGTAAAAGTAGTAGAGAATGCTAATCAGGTGATGCACAACACGGCACAACCATCAGTTTCGAACAATCTCGGATGTTCATGGTTCCAAATTATCTCATTTCACCTGTATTTCCTTTTTGGAAGAACGTAAAACGAAGTGAAAGTAGTGGAGAATGCTAATCAGGTGATGCACAACACGGCACAACCATTAGTTTCGAACAATCTCGGATTTTCATGGTTCCAAATTATCTCATTTTACCTGCATTTCCTGTTCGGAAGAACGTGAAACAAAGTAAAAGTGTGAGAGAATGCTCTCCAGGTGATGCACAACACGGCACAACCATTAGTTTCGAACAATCTCGGATTTTCATGGTTCCAAATTATCTCATTTCACCTGTATTTCCTTTTTGGAAGAACGTTAAACGAAGTGAAAGTGACAGAAAATGCTCTTCAGGTGATGCACAACACGGCACAAACATTAGTTTCGAACAATCTCGGATTTTCATGGTTCCAAATTATCTCATTTTACCTGTATTTCCTTTCCGGAGAAACGTGAAACGAAGTAAAAGTAGTAGAGAATGCTAATCAGGTGATAAACAACACGGCACAACCATCAGTTTCGAACAATCTCGGATTTTCATGGTTCCAAATTATTTAATTTTGCCCGTATTTCCTTCTCGAAAAATCGTGAAACAAAGTGAAAGTGGGAGAGAATGCTCTTCAGGTGATGCACAACACGGCACAACCATTAGTTTCAGACGAACTCGGATTTTCATGGTTCCAAATTATTTCATTTTACCTGTATTTTCTTTCCGGAGAAACGTGAAACGAAGTAAAAGTAGTAGAGAATGCTAATCAGGTGATGCACAACACGGCACAACCATCAGTTTCGAACAATCTCGGATATTCATGGTTCCAAATTATCTCATTTTACCTGTATTTGCTTTTTGGAAGAACGTAAAACGAAGTGAAAGTGACAGAGAATGCTCTTCAGGTGATGCAAAACACGGCACAACCATTAGTTTCGAACAATCTCGGATTTTCATGGTTCCAAATTATCTAATTTCACCTGTATTTTCTTTTTGAAAGAACGTAAAACAAAGTAAAAGTAGTAGAGAATGCTAATCAGGTGATGCACAACACGGCACAACCAATAGTTTCGAACAATCTCGGATTTTCATGGTTCCAAATTATCTCATTTCACCTGTATTTTCTTTTCGGAAGAACGTAAAACGAAGTGAAAGTGACAGAAAATGCTCTTCAGGTGATGCACAACACGGCACAAACATTAGTTTCGAACAATCTCGGATTTTCATGGTTCCAAATTATCTCATTTCACCTGTATTTCCTTTTTGGAAGAACGTAAAACGAAGTGAAAGTGACAGAGAATGCTCTTCAGGTGATGCACAACACGTTACAACCATTAGTTTCGAACAATCTCGGATTTTCATGGTTCCAAATTATCTCATTTCCTGTTCGGAAGAACGTGAAACAAAGTAAAAGTGTGAGAGAATGCTCTCCAGGTGATGCACAACACGGCACAACTATTAGTTTCAAACAATCTCGGATTTTCATGGTTCCAAATTATTTCATTTTACCTGTATTTCCTTTCCGGAGAAACGTGAAACGAAGTAAAAGTAGTAGAGAATGCTCCTCAGGTGATGCACAACACGGCACAACCATTAGTTTCGAACAATCTCGGATTTTCATGGTTCCAAATTATCTCATTTTACCTGTATTTCCTTTTTGGAAGACCGTAAAACGAAGTGAAAGTGACAGAGAATGCTCTTCAGGTGATGCACAACACGGCACAACCATTAGTTTCGAACAATCTCGGATTTTCATGGTTCCAAATTATCTCATTTCACCTGTATTTCCTTTTTGGAAGAAAGTAAAACGAAGTGAAAGTGACAGAGAATGCTTTTCAGGTGATGCACAACACGGCACAAACATTAGTTTCGAACAATCTCGGATTTTCATGGTTCCAAATTATCTCATTTTACCTGCATTTCCTGTTCGGAAGAACGTGAAACAAAGTAAAAGTGTGAGAGAATGCTAATCAGGTGATGCACAACACGCCACAACCATTAGTTTCGAACAATCTTGGATATTCATGGTTCCAAATTATCTAATTTCACCTGTATTTCCTTTCCGGAGAAACGTGAAACGAAGTAAAAGTAGTAGAGAATGCTAATCAGGTGATGCACAACACGGCACAACCATTAGTTTCGAACAATCTCGGATTTTCATGGTTCCAAATTATCTCATTTTACCTGCATTTCCTGTTCGGAAGAACGTAAAACAAAGTAAAAGTGTGAAAGAATGCTAATCAGGTGATGCACAACACGGCACAACCATTAGTTTCGAACAATCTCGGATATTCATGGTTCCAAATTATCGAATTTCACCTGTATTTCCTTTTTGGAAGAACGTAAAACGAAGTGAAAGTAGTAGAGAATGCTCATCAAGTGATGCACAACACGGCACAACCATTAGTTTCGAACAATCTCGGATTTTCATGGTTCCAAATTATCTCATTTCCTGTTCGGAAGAACGTGAAACAAAGTAAAAGTGTGAGAGAATGCTCTCCAGGTGATGCACAACACGGCACAACTATTAGTTTCAAACAATCTCGGATTTTCATGGTTCCAAATTATTTCATTTTACCTGTATTTTCTTTCCGGAGAAACGTGAAACAAAGTAAAAGTGTGAAAGAATGCTAATCAGGTGATGCACAACACGGCACAACCATTAGTTTCGAACAATCTCGGATATTCATGGTTCCAAATTATCTAATTTCACCTGTATTTCCTTTTTGGAAGAACGTGAAACGAAGTGAAAGTAGTAGAGAATGCTCATCAAGTGATGCACAACACGGCACAACCATTAGTTTCGAACAATCTCGGATTTTCATGGTTCCAAATTATCTCATTTCACCTGTATTTCCTTTTTGGAAGAACGTAAAACGAAGTGAAAGTGACAGAAAATGCTCTTCAGGTGATGCACAACACGGCACAAACATTAGTTTCGAACAATCTCGGATTTTCATGGTTCCAAATTATCTCATTTTACCTGTATTTCCTTTCCGGAGAAACGTGAAACGAAGTAAAAGTAGTAGAGAATGCTAATCAGGTGATAAACAACACGGCACAACCATCAGTTTCGAACAATCTCGGATTTTCATGGTTCCAAATTATTTAATTTTGCCCGTATTTCCTTCTCGAAAAATCGTGAAACAAAGTGAAAGTGGGAGAGAATGCTCTTCAGGTGATGCACAACACGGCACAACCATTAGTTTCAGACGAACTCGGATTTTCATGGTTCCAAATTATTTCATTTTACCTGTATTTTCTTTCCGGAGAAACGTGAAACGAAGTAAAAGTAGTAGAGAATGCTAATCAGGTGATGCACAACACGGCACAACCATCAGTTTCGAACAATCTCAGATATTCATGGTTCCAAATTATCTCATTTTACCTGTATTTGCTTTTTGGAAGAACGTAAAACGAAGTGAAAGTGACAGAGAATGCTCTTCAGGTGATGCAAAACACGGCACAACCATTAGTTTCGAACAATCTCGGATTTTCATGGTTCCAAATTATCTAATTTCACCTGTATTTTCTTTTTGAAAGAACGTAAAACAAAGTAAAAGTAGTAGAGAATGCTAATCAGGTGATGCACAACACGGCACAACCAATAGTTTCGAACAATCTCGGATTTTCATGGTTCCAAATTATCTCATTTCACCTGTATTTCCTTTTCGGAAGAACGTAAAACGAAGTGAAAGTGACAGAGAATGCTCCTCAGGTGATGCACAACACGGCACAACCATTAGTTTCGAACAATCTCGGATTTTCATGGTTCCAAATTATCTCATTTTACCTGCATTTCCTGTTCGGAAGAACGTGAAACGAAGTGAAAGTGTGAGAGAATGCTAATCAGGTGATGCACAACACGGCACAACCATCAGTTTCGAACAATCTCAGATTTTCATGGTTCCAAATTATCTCATTTTACCTGCATTTCCTGTTCGAAAGAACGTGAAACAAAGTGAAAGTGTGAGAGAATGCTCTCCAGGTGATGCACAACACGGCACAACCATTAGTTTCGAACAATCTCGGATTTTCATGGTTCCAAATTATTTCATTTTACCTGTATTTCCTTTCCGGAGAAACGTGAAACGAAGTAAAAGTAGTAGAAAATGCTAATCAGGTGATGCACAACACGGCACAACCATCAGTTTCGAACAATCTCGGATTTTCATGGTTCCAAATTATTTCATTTTACCTGTATTTCCTTTCCGGAGAAACGTGAAACGAAGTAAAAGTAGTAGAGAATGCTAATCAGGTGATGCACAACACGGCACAACCATCAGTTTCGAACAATCTCGGATTTTCATGGTTCCAAATTATTTCATTTTAACTGTATTTCCTTTCCGGAGAAACGTGAAACGATGTAAAAGTAGTAGAGAATGCTAATCAGGTGATGCACAACACGGCACAACCATCAGTTTCGAACAATCTCGGATGTTCATGGTTCCAAATTATCTCATTTCACCTGTATTTCCTTTTTGGAAGAACGTAAAACGAAGTGAAAGTAGTGGAGAATGCTAATCAGGTGATGCACAACACGGCACAACCATTAGTTTCGAACAATCTCGGATTTTCATGGTTCCAAATTATCTCATTTTACCTGCATTTCCTGTTCGGAAGAACGTGAAACAAAGTAAAAGTGTGAGAGAATGCTCTCCAGGTGATGCACAACACGGCACAACCATTAGTTTCGAACAATCTCGGATTTTCATGGTTCCAAATTATCTCATTTCACCTGTATTTCCTTTTTGGAAGAACGTTAAACGAAGTGAAAGTGACAGAAAATGCTCTTCAGGTGATGCACAACACGGCACAAACATTAGTTTCGAACAATCTCGGATTTTCATGGTTCCAAATTATCTCATTTTACCTGCATTTCCTGTTCGGAAGAACGTGAAACAAAGTAAAAGTGTGAGAGAATGCTCTCCAGGTGATGCACAACACGGCACAACCATTAGTTTCGAACAATCTCGGATTTTCATGGTTCCAAATTATTTAATTTTGCCCGTATTTCCTTCTCGAAAAATCGTGAAACAAAGTGAAAGTGGGAGAGAATGCTCTTCAGGTGATGCACAACACGGCACAACCATTAGTTTCAGACGAACTCGGATTTTCATGGTTCCAAATTATTTCATTTTACCTGTATTTTCTTTCCGGAGAAACGTGAAACGAAGTAAAAGTAGTAGAGAATGCTAATCAGGTGATGCACAACACGGCACAACCATCAGTTTCGAACAATCTCGGATATTCATGGTTCCAAATTATCTCATTTTACCTGTGTTTGCTTTTTGGAAGAACGTAAAACGAAGTGAAAGTGACAGAGAATGCTCTTCAGGTGATGCAAAACACGGCACAACCATTAGTTTCGAACAATCTCGGATTTTCATGGTTCCAAATTATCTAATTTCACCTGTATTTTCTTTTTGAAAGAACGTAAAACAAAGTAAAAGTAGTAGAGAATGCTAATCAGGTGATGCACAACACGGCACAACCAATAGTTTCGAACAATCTCGGATTTTCATGGTTCCAAATTATCTCATTACACCTGTATTTCCTTTTCGGAAGAACGTAAAACGAAGTGAAAGTGACAGAGAATGCTCCTCAGGTGATGCACAACACGGCACAACCATTAGTTTCGAACAATCTCGGATTTTCATGGTTCCAAATTATCTCATTTCACCTGCATTTCCTTTTTGGAAGAAAGTAAAACGAAGTGAAAGTGACAGAGAATGCTCTTCAGGTGATGCACAACACGGCACAAACATTAGTTTCGAACAATCTCGGATTTTCATGGTTCCAAATTATCTCATTTTACCTGTATTTCCTTTTTGGAAAAACGTAAAACGAAGTGAAAGTAGTAGAGAATGCTAATCAGGTGATGCACAACACGGCACAACCATCAGTTTCGAACAATCTCAGATTTTCATGGTTCCAAATTATCTCATTTTACCTGCATTTCCTGTTCGAAAGAACGTGAAACAAAGTGAAAGTGTGAGAGAATGCTCTCCAGGTGATGCACAACACGGCACAACCATTAGTTTCGAACAATCTCGGATTTTCATGGTTCCAAATTATTTCATTATACCTGTATTTCCTTTCCGGAGAAACGTGAAACGAAGTAAAAGTAGTAGAGAATGCTAATCAGGTGATGCACAACACGGCACAACCATCAGTTTCGAACAATCTCGGATTTTCATGGTTCCAAATTATCTCATTTTACCTGTATTTCCTTTTTGGAAGAACGTAAAACGAAGTGAAAGTGACAGAGAATGCTCTTCAGGTGATGCACAACACGTCACAACCATTAGTTTCGAACAATCTCGGATTTTCATGGTTCCAAATTATCTCATTTTACCTGTATTTCCTTTCCGGAGAAACGTGGAACGAAGTAAAGGTAGTAGAGAATGCTAATCAGGTGATGCACAACACGGCACAACCATTAGTTTCGAACAATCTCGGATTTTCATGGTTCCAAATTATCTCATTTCACCTGTATTTCCTTTTTGGAAGAACGTAAAACGAAGTGAAAGTGACAGAGAATGCTCTTCAGGTGATGCACAACACGGAACAAACATTAGTTTCGAACAATCTCGGATTTTCATGGTTCCAAATTATCTCATTTTACCTGTATTTCCTTTTTGGAAGAACGTAAAACGAAGTGAAAAAGACAGAGAATGCTCTTCAGGTGATGCACAACACGGCACAACCATTAGTTTCGAACAATCTCGGATTTTCATGGTTCCAAATTATCTCATTTTACCTGCATTTCCTGTTCGGAAGAACGTGAAACAAAGTAAAAGTGTGAGAGAATGCTCTCCAGGTGATGCACAACACGGCACAACTATTAGTTTCAAACAATCTCGGATTTTCATGGTTCCAAATTATTTCATTTTACCTGTATTTCCTTTCCGGAGAAACGTGAAACGAAGTAAAAGTAGTAGAGAATGCTAATCAGGTGATAAACAACACGGCACAACCATTAGTTTCGAACAATCTCGGATTTTCATGGTTCCAAATTATCTAATTTCACCTGTATTTTCTTTTTGAAAGAACGTAAAACAAAGTAAAAGTAGTAGAGAATGCTAATCAGGTGATGCACAACACGGCACAACCAATAGTTTCGAACAATCTCGGATTTTCATGGTTCCAAATTATCTCATTTCACCTGTATTTCCTTTTCGGAAGAACGTAAAACGAAGTGAAAGTGACAGAGAATGCTCCTCAGGTGATGCACAACACGGCACAACCATTAGTTTCGAACAATCTCGGATTTTCATGGTTCCAAATTATCTCATTTCACCTGTATTTCCTTTTTGGAAGAAAGTAAAACGAAGTGAAAGTGACAGAAAATGCTCTTCAGGTGATGCACAACACGGCACAAACATTAGTTTCGAACAATCTCGGATTTTCATGGTTCCAAATTATCTCATTTTACCTGTATTTCCTTTTTGGAAAAACGTAAAACGAAGTGAAAGTGACAGAGAATGCTCCTCAGGTGATGCACAACACGGCACAACCATTAGTTTCAAACAATCTCGGATTTTCATGGTTCCAAATTATCTCATTTCACCTGTATTTCCTTTTCGGAAGAACGTAAAACGAAGTGAAAGTGACAGAGAATGCTCCTCAGGTGATGCACAACACGGCACAACCATTAGTTTCGAACAATCTCGGATTTTCATGGTTCCAAATTATCTCATTTCACCTGTATTTCCTTTTTGGAAGAAAGTAAAACGAAGTGAAAGTGACAGAAAATGCTCTTCAGGTGATGCACAACACGGCACAAACATTAGTTTCGAACAATCTCGGATTTTCATGGTTCCAAATTATCTCATTTTACCTGTATTTCCTTTTTGGAAAAACGTAAAACGAAGTGAAAGTGACAGAGAATGCTCCTCAGGTGATGCACAACACGGCACAACCATTAGTTTCAAACAATCTCGGATTTTCATAGTTCCAAATTATCTCATTTCACCTGTATTTCCTTTCCGGAGAAACGTGAAACGAAGTAAAAGTAGTAAAGAATGCTAATTAGGTGATGCACAACACGGCACAACCATCAGTTTCGAACAATCTCGGATATTCATGGTTCCAAATTATCTAATTTCACCTGTATTTCCTTTTTGGAAGAACGTGAAACGAAGTGAAAGTAGTAGAGAATGCTCATCAAGTGATGCACAACACGGCACAACCATTAGTTTCGAACAATCTCGGATTTTCATGGTTCCAAATTATCTCATTTCACCTGTATTTCCTTTTTGGAAGAACGTAAAACGAAGTGAAAGTGACAGAAAATGCTCTTCAGGTGATGCACAACACGGCACAAACATTAGTTTCGAACAATCTCGGATTTTCATGGTTCCAAATTATCTCATTTTACCTGTATTTCCTTTCCGGAGAAACGTGAAACGAAGTAAAAGTAGTAGAGAATCCTAATCAGGTGATAAACAACACGGCACAACCATCAGTTTCGAACAATCTCGGATTTTCATGGTTCCAAATTATTTAATTTTGCCCGTATTTCCTTCTCGAAAAATCGTGAAACAAAGTGAAAGTGGGAGAGAATGCTCTTCAGGTAATGCACAACACGGCACAACCATTAGTTTCAGACGAACTCGGATTTTCATGGTTCCAAATTATTTCATTTTACCTGTATTTTCTTTCCGGAGAAACGTGAAACGAAGTAAAAGTAGTAGAGAATGCTAATCAGGTGATGCACAACACGGCACAACCATCAGTTTCGAACAATCTCAGATATTCATGGTTCCAAATTATCTCATTTTACCTGTATTTGCTTTTTGGAAGAACGTAAAACGAAGTGAAAGTGACAGAGAATGCTCTTCAGGTGATGCAAAACACGGCACAACCATTAGTTTCGAACAATCTCGGATTTTCATGGTTCCAAATTATCTAATTTCACCTGTATTTTCTTTTTGAAAGAACGTAAAACAAAGTAAAAGTAGTAGAGAATGCTAATCAGGTGATGCACAACACGGCACAACCAATAGTTTCGAACAATCTCGGATTTTCATGGTTCCAAATTATCTCATTTCACCTGTATTTCCTTTTCGGAAGAACGTAAAACGAAGTGAAAGTGACAGAGAATGCTCCTCAGGTGATGCACAACACGGCACAACCATTAGTTTCGAACAATCTCGGATTTTCATGGTTCCAAATTATCTCATTTTACCTGCATTTCCTGTTCGGAAGAACGTGAAACGAAGTGAAAGTGTGAGAGAATGCTAATCAGGTGATGCACAACACGGCACAACCATCAGTTTCGAACAATCTCAGATTTTCATGGTTCCAAATTATCTCATTTTACCTGCATTTCCTGTTCGAAAGAACGTAAAACGAAGTGAAAGTGACAGAGAATGCTAATCAGGTGATGCACAACACGGCACAACCATTAGTTTCGAACAATTTCGGATTTTCATGGTTCCAAATTATTTCATTTCATCTGTATTTCCTTTCCGGAGAAACGTGAAACAAAGTAAAAGTAGTAGAGAATGCTAATCAGGTGATGCACAACACGGCACAACCATTAGTTTCAGACGAACTCGGATTTTCATGGATCCAAATTATTTCATTTTACCTGTATTTTCTTTCCGGAGAAACGTGAAACGAAGTCAAAGTAGTAGAGAATGCTAATCAGGTGATGCACAACACGGCACAACCATCAGTTTCGAACAATCTCGGATATTCATGGTTCCAAATTATCTCATTTTACCTGTATTTGCTTTTTGGAAGAACGTAAAACGAAGTGAAAGTGACAGAGAATGCTCTTCAGGTGATGCAAAACACGGCACAACCATTAGTTTCGAACAATCTCGGATTTTCATGGTTCCAAATTATCTAATTTCACCTGTATTTTCTTTTTGAAAGAACGTAAAACAAAGTAAAAGTAGTAGAGAATGCTAATCAGGTGATGCACAACACGGCACAACCAATAGTTTCGAACAATCTCGGATTTTCATGGTTCCAAATTATCTCATTTCACCTGTATTTCCTTTTCGGAAGAACGTAAAACGAAGTGAAAGTGACAGAGAATGCTCCTCAGGTGATGCACAACACGGCACAACCATTAGTTTCGAACAATCTCGGATTTTCATGGTTGCAAATTATCTCATTTTACCTGCATTTCCTGTTCGGAAGAACGTGAAACGAAGTGAAAGTGTGAGAGAATGCTCTCCAGGTGATGCACAACACGGCACAACCATTAGTTTCAAACAATCTCGGATTTTCATGGTTCCAAATTATTTCATTTTACCTGTATTTCCTTTCCAAAGAAACGTGAAACGAAGTAAAAGTAGTAGAGAATGCTAATCAGGTGATGCACAACACGGCACAACCATCAGTTTCGAACAATCTCAGATTTTCATGGTTCCAAATTATCTCATTTTACCTGCATTTCCTGTTCGAAAGAACGTGAAACAAAGTGAAAGTGTGAGAGAATGCTCTCCAGGTGATGCACAACACGGCACAACCATTAGTTTCGAACAATCTCGGATTTTCATGGTTCCAAATTATTTCATTTTACCTGTATTTCCTTTCCGGAGAAACGTGAAACGAAGTAAAAGTAGTAGAGAATGCTAATCAGGTGATGCACAACACGGCACAACCATCAGTTTCGAACAATCTCGGATTTTCATGGTTCCAAATTATTTTATTTTACCTGTATTTCCCTTCCGGAGAAACGTGAAACGAAGTAAAAGTAGTAGAGAATGCTAATCAGGTGATGCACAACACGGCACAACCATCAGTTTCGAACAATCTCAGATTTTCATGGTTCCAAATTATTTCATTTTAACTGTATTTCCTTTCCGGAGAAACGTGAAACGAAGTAAAAGTAGTAGAGAATGCTAATCAGGTGATGCACAACACGGCACAACCATCTGTTTCGAACAATCTCGGATTTTCATGGTTCCAAATTATCTCATTTGACCTGTATTTCCTTTTTGGAAGAACGTAAAACAAAGTGAAAGTGACAGAGAATGCTCTTCAGGTGATGCACAACACGTCACAACCATTAGTTTCGAACAATCTCGGATTCTCATGGTTCCAAATTATCTCATTTTACCTGTATTTCCTTTTTGGAAGAACGTAAAACGAAGTGAAAGTGACAGAGAATGCTCCTCAGGTGATGCACAACACGGCACAACCATTAGTTTCGAACAATCTCGGATTTTCATGGTTCCAAATTATCTCATTTCACCTGTATTTCCTTTTTGGAAGAACGTAAAACGAAGTGAAAGTGACAAAGAATGCTCTTCAGGTGATGCACAACACGGCACAACCATTAGTTTCGAACAATCTCGGATTTTCATGGTTCCAAATTATCTCATTTCACCTGTATTTCCTTTTTGGAAGAACGTAAAACGAAGTGAAAGTGACAAAGAATGCTCTTCAGGTGATGCACAACACGGCACAACCATTAGTTCCGAACAATCTCGGATTTTCATAGTTCCAAATTATCTCATTTCACCTGTATTTCCTCTTTGGAAGAACGTAAAACGAAGTAAAAGTGACAGAGAATGCTCCTCAGGTGATGCACAACACGGCACAACCATTAGTTTCGAACAATCTCGGATTTTCATGGTTCCAAATTATCTCATTTCACCTGTATTTCCTTTTTGGATGAACGTAAAACGAAGTGAAAGTGACAAAGAATGCTCCTCAGGTGATGCACAACACGGCACAACCATTAGTTTCGAACAATCTCGAATTTTCATGGTTCCAAATTATCTCATTTTACCTGCATTTCCTGTTCGGAAGAACGTAAAACGAAGTGAAAGTGTGAGAGAATGCTCTTCAGGTGATGCACATCACGGCGCAATCATTAGTTTCGAACAATCTCGGATTTTCATGGTTCCAAATCATTTCATTTTACCTGTATTTCCTTTCCGGAGAAACGTGAAACGAAGTAGAAGTAGTAGAGAATGCTAATCAGGTAATGCACAACACGGCACCACCATTAGTTTCGAACAATCTCGGATTTTCATGGTTCCAAATTATTTCATTTTACCTGTATTTCCTCTCCGGAGAAACGTGAAACGAAGTAAAAGTAGTAGAGAATGCTAATCAGGTGATGCACAACACGGCACAACCATTAGTTTCGAACAATCTCGGATTTTCATGGTTCCAAATTATCTCATTTCACCTGTATTTCCTTTTTGGAAGAACGTAAAACGAAGTGAAAGTGACAGAGAATGCTCCTCAGGTGATGCACAACACGGCACAACCATTAGTTTCGAACAATCTCGGATTTTCATGGTTCCAAATTATCTCATTTTACCTGCATTTCCTGTTCGGAAGAACGTGAAACAAAGTGAAAGTGTGAGAGAATGCTCTCCAGGTGATGCACAACACGGCACAACCATTAGTTTCGAACAATCTCGGATATTCATGGTTCCAAATTATCTCATTTCACCTGTATTTCCTTTTTGGAAGAACGTAGAACGAAGTGAAAGTAGTAGAGAATGCTAATCAGGTGATGCACAACACGGCACAACCATTAGTTTCGAACAATCTCGGATTTTCATGGTTCCAAATTATTTAATTTCACCTGTATTTTCTTTTTGGAAGGACGTAAAACGAAGTGAAAGTAGTAGAGAATGCTAATCAGGTGATGCACAACACGGCACAACCATTAGTTTCGAACAATCTCGGATTTTCATGGTTCCAAATTATCCCATTTCACCTGTATTTCCTTTTTGGAAGAACGTAAAACGAAGTGAAAGTGACAGAGAATGCTCTTCAGGTGATGCACAACACGGCACAACCATTAGTTCCGAACAATCTCGGATTTTCATAGTTCCAAATTATCTCATTTCACCTGTATTTCCTCTTTGGAAGAACGTAAAACGAAGTAAAAGTGACAGAGAATGCTCCTCAGGTGATGCACAACACGGCACAACCATTAGTTTCAAACAATCTCGGATTTTCATGATTCTGAATTATTTCATTTTAACTGTATTTCCTTTCCGGAGAAACGTGAAACGAAGTAAAAGTAGTAGAGAATGCTAATCAGGTGATGCACAACACGGCACAACCATTAGTTTCGAACAATCTCGGATTTTCATGGTTCCAAATTATCTCATTTTACCTGCATTTCCTGTTCGGAAGAACGTAAAACAAAGTGAAAGTGTGAGAGAATGCTCTCCAGGTGATGCACAACACGGCGCAATCATTAGTTTCGAACAATCTCGGATTTTCATGGTTCCAAATCATTTCATTTTACCTGTATTTCCTTTCCGGAGAAACGTGAAACGAAGTAAAAGTAGTAGAGAATGCTAATCAGGTAATGCACAACACGGCACAACCATTAGTTTCGAACAATCTCGGATTTTCATGGTTCCAAATTATTTCATTTTACCTGTATTTCCTCTCCGGAGAAACGTGGAACGAAGTAAAAGTAGTAGAGAATGCTAATCAGGTGATGCACAACACGGCACAACCATTAGTTTCGAACAATCTCGGATTTTCATGGTTTCAAATTATCTCATTTCACCTGTATTTCCTTTTTGGAAAAACGTAAAACGAAGTGAAAGTGACAGAGAATGCTCCCCAGGTGATGCACAACACGGCACAACCATTAGTTTCGAACAATCTCGGATTTTCATGGTTCCAAATTATCTCATTTTACCTGCATTTCCTGTTCGGAAGAACGTGAAACAAAGTGAAAGTGTGAGAGAATGCTCTTCAGGTGATGCACAACACGGCACAACCATTAGTTTCAAACAATCTCGGATTCTCATGGTTCCAAATTATCTCATTTTACCTGTATTTCCTTTCCGGAGGAACGTGAAACGAAGTAAGAGTAGTAGAGAATGCTAATCAGGTGATGCACAACACGGCACAACCATTAGTTTCGAACAATCTCGGATTTTCATGGTTCCAAATTATCTCATTTCACCTGTATTTCCTTTTTGGAAAAACGTAAAACGAAGTGAAAGTGACAGAGAATTCTCCTCAGGTGATGCACAACACGGCACAACCATTAGTTTCGAACAATCTCGGATATTCATGGTTCCAAATTATCTAATTTCACCTGTATTTTCTTTTTGGAAGAACGTAAAACGAAGTGAAAGTAGTAGAGAATGCTAATCAGGTGATGCACAACACGGCACAACCATTAGTTTCGAACAATCTCGGATTTTCATGGTTCCAAATTATCTCATTTCACCTGTATTTCCTTTTTGGAAAAACGTAAAACGAAGTGAAAGTGACAGAGAATTCTCCTCAGGTGATGCACAACACGGCACAACCATTAGTTTCGAACAATCTCGGATATTCATGGTTCCAAATTATCTAATTTCACCTGTATTTTCTTTTTGGAAGAACGTAAAACGAAGTGAAAGTAGTAGAGAATGCTAATCAGGTGATGCACAACACGGCACAACCATTAGTTTCGAACAATCTCGGATTTTCATGGTTCCAAATTATCTCATTTCACCTGTATTTCCTTTCCGGAGAAACGTGAAACGAAGTGAAAGTGACAGAGAATTCTCCTCAGGTGATGCACAACACGGCACAACCATTAGTTTCGAACAATCTCGGATATTCATGGTTCCAAATTATCTCATTTCACCTGTATTTTCTTTTTGGAAGAACGTAAAACGAAGTGAAAGTAGTAGAGAATGCTAATCAGGTGATGCACAACACGGCACAACCATTAGTTTCGAACAATCTCGGATTTTCATGGTTCCAAATTATCTCATTTCACCTGTATTTCCTTTCCGGAGAAACGTGAAACGAAGTGAAAGTGACAGAGAATTCTCCTCAGGTGATGCACAACACGGCACAACCATTAGTTTCGAACAATCTCGGATATTCATGGTTCCAAATTATCTAATTTCACCTGTATTTTCTTTTTGGAAGAACGTAAAACGAAGTGAAAGTAGTAGAGAATGCTAATCAGGTGATGCACAACACGGCACAACCATTAGTTTCGAACAATTTCGGATTTTCATGGTTCCAAATTATCTCATTTTACCTGTATTTCCTTTCCGGAGAAACGTGGAACGAAGTAAAAGTAGTAGAGAATGCTAATCAGGTGATGCACAACACGGCACAACCATTAGTTTCGAACAATCTCGGATATTCATGGTTCCAAATTATCTCATTTTACCTGCATTTTCTGTTCGGAAGAACGTGAAACAAAGTAAAAGTGTGAGAGAATGCTAATCAGGTGATGCACAACACGGCACAACCATTAGTTTCGAACAATCTCGAATTTTCATGGTTCCAAATTATCTCATTTCACCTGTATTTCCTTTTTGGGAGAACGTAAAACGAAGTGAAAGTGACAGAGAATGCTCTTCAGGTGATGCACAACACGGCACAACCATCAGTTTCGAACAATCTCGGATATTCATGGTTCCAAATTATCTAATTTCACCTGTATTTTCTTTTTGGAAGAACGTAAAACGAAGTGAAAGTAGTAGAGAATGCTAATCAGGTGATGCACAACACGGCACAACCATTAGTTTCGAACAATCTCGGATTTTCATGGTTCCAAATTATCTCATTTTACCTGTATTTTCTTTCCGGAGGAACGTGAAACGGAGTAAGAGTAGTAGAGAATGCTAATCAGGTGATGCACAACACGGCACAACCATTAGTTTCGAACAATCTCGGATGTTCATGGTTCCAAATTATCTAATTTTACCTGTATTTCCTTTCCGGAGGAACGTGAAACGAAGTAAGAGTAGTAGAGAATGCTAATCAGGTGATGCACAACACGGCACAACCATTAGTTTCGAACAATCTCGGATGTTCATGGTTCCAAATTATCTCATTTCACCTGTATTTTCTTTTTGGAAGAACGTAAAACGAAGTGAAAGTAGTAGAGAATGCTAATCAGGTGATGCACAACACGGCACAACCATTAGTTTCGAACAATCTCGGATTTTCATGGTTCCAAATTATCTCATTTCACCTGTATTTCCTTTCCGGAGAAACGTGAAACGAAGTGAAAGTGACAGAGAATTCTCCTCAGGTGATGCACAACACGGCACAACCATTAGTTTCGAACAATCTCGGATATTCATGGTTCCAAATTATCTAATTTCACCTGTATTTTCTTTTTGGAAGAACGTAAAACGAAGTGAAAGTAGTAGAGAATGCTAATCAGGTGATGCACAACACGGCACAACCATTAGTTTCGAACAATTTCGGATTTTCATGGTTCCAAATTATCTCATTTTACCTGTATTTCCTTTCCGGAGAAACGTGGAACGAAGTAAAAGTAGTAGAGAATGCTAATCAGGTGATGCACAACACGGCACAACCATTAGTTTCGAACAATCTCGGATATTCATGGTTCCAAATTATCTCATTTTACCTGCATTTTCTGTTCGGAAGAACGTGAAACAAAGTAAAAGTGTGAGAGAATGCTAATCAGGTGATGCACAACACGGCACAACCATTAGTTTCGAACAATCTCGAATTTTCATGGTTCCAAATTATCTCATTTCACCTGTATTTCCTTTTTGGGAGAACGTAAAACGAAGTGAAAGTGACAGAGAATGCTCTTCAGGTGATGCACAACACGGCACAACCATCAGTTTCGAACAATCTCGGATTTTCATGGTTCCAAATTATCTCATTTTACCTGTATTTCCTTTCCGGAGAAACGTGGAACGAAGTAAAAGTAGTAGAGAATGCTAATCAGGTGATGCACAACACGGCACAACCATTAGTTTCGAACAATCTCGGATATTCATGGTTCCAAATTATCTCATTTTACCTGCATTTTCTGTTCGGAAGAACGTGAAACAAAGTAAAAGTGTGAGAGAATGCTCTTCAGGTGATGCACAACACGGCACAACCATTAGTTTCGAACAATCTCGGATTTTCATGGTTCCAAATTATCTCATTTTACCTGTATTTCCTTTTTGGAAGAACGTAAAACGGAGTGAAAGTGACAGAGAATGCTCTTCAGGTGATGCACAACACGGCACAACCATTAGTTTCGAACAATCTCGGATTTTCATGGTTCCAAATTATCTCATTTTACCTGTATTTCCTTTCCGGAGAAACGTAAAACGAAGTAAAAGTAGTAGAGAATGCTAATCAGGTGATGCACAACACGGTACAACCATTAGTTTCGAACAATCTCGGATATTCATGGTTCCAAATTATCTAATTTCACCTGTATTTTTTTTCCGGAGAAACGTGAAACGAAGTAAGAGTAGTAGAGAATGCTAATCAGGTGATGCACAACACGGCACAACCATTAGTTTCGAACAATCTCGGATGTTCATGGTTCCAAATTATCTCATTTCACCTGTATTTCCTTTTTGGAAGAACGTAAAACGAAGTGAAAGTAGTAGAGAATGCTAATCAGGTGATGCACAACACGGCACAACCATTAGTTTCGAACAATTTCGGATTTTCATGGTTCCAAATTATCTCATTTCACCTGTATTCCCTTTTTGGAAGAACGTAAAACGAAGTGAAAGTGACAGAGAATGCTCTTCAGGTGATGCACAACACGGCACAACCATTAGTTTTGAACAATCTCGGATTTTCATGGTTCCAAATTATCTCATTTCACCTGTATTTCCTTTTTGGAAAAACGTAAAACGAAGTGAGAGTGACAGAGAATGCTCTTCAGGTGATGCACAACACGGCACAACCATTAGTTTCAAACAATCTCGGATTTTCATGATTCTGAATTATTTCATTTTAACTGTATTTCCTTTCCGGAGAAACGTGAAACGAAGTAAAAGTAGTAGAGAATGCTAATCAGGTGATGCACAACACGGCACAACCATTAGTTTCGAACAATCTCGGATTTTCATGGTTCCAAATTATCTCATTTTACCTGCATTTCCTGTTCGGAAGAACGTAAAACAAAGTGAAAGTGTGAGAGAATGCTCTCCAGGTGATGCACAACACGGCGCAATCATTAGTTTCGAACAATCTCGGATTTTCATGGTTCCAAATTATTACATTTTACCTGTATTTCCTTTCCGAAGAAACGTGAAACGAAGTAAAAGTAGTAAAGAATGCTAATCAGGTGATGCACAACACGGCACAACCATTAGTTTCGAACAATCTCGGATGTTCATGGTTCCAAATTATCTCATTTCACCTGTATTTCCTTTTTGGAAGAACGTCAAACGAAGTGAAAGTAGTAGAGAATGGTAATCAGGTGATGCACAACATGGCACAACCATTAGTTTCGAACAATCTCGGATTTTCATGGTTCCAAATTATCTCATTTCACCTGTATTCCCTTTTTGGAAGAACGTAAAACGAAGTGAAAGTGACAGAGAATGCTCTCCAGGTGATGCACAACACGGCACAACCATTAGTTTTGAACAATCTCGGATTTTCATGGTTCCAAATTATCTCATTTCACCTGTATTTCCTTTTTGGAAAAACGTAAAACGAAGTGAGAGTGACAGAGAATGCTCTTCAGGTGATGCACAACACGGCACAACCATTAGTTTCAAACAATCTCGGATTTTCATGATTCTGAATTATTTCATTTTACCTGTATTTCCTTTCCGGAGAAACGTGAAACGAAGTAAAAGTAGAAGAGAATGCTAATCAGGTGATGCACAACACGGCACAACCATTAGTTTCGAACAATCTCGGATTTTCATGGTTCCAAATTATCTCATTTTACCTGCATTTCCTGTTCGGAAGAACGTAAAACGAAGTGAAAGTGTGAGAGAATGCTCTCCAGGTGATGCACAACACGGCACAACCATTAGTTTCGAACAATCTCGGATTTTCATGGTTCCAAATTATCTCATTTCACCTGTATTTCCTTTTTGGAAGAACGTAAAACGAAGTGAAAGTGACAGAGAATTCTCCTCAGGTGATGCACAACACGGCACAACCATTAGTTTCGAACAATCTCGGATATTCATGGTTCCAAATTATCTAATTTCACCTGTATTTTCTTTTTGGAAGAACGTAAAACGAAGTGAAAGTAGTAGAGAATGCTAATCAGGTGATGCACAACACGGCACAACCATTAGTTTCGAACAATCTCGGATTTTCATGGTTCCAAATTATCTCATTTCACCTGTATTTCCTTTTTGGAAAAACGTAAAACGAAGTGAAAGTGACAGAGAATTCTCCTCAGGTGATGCACAACACGGCACAACCATTAGTTTCGAACAATCTCGGATATTCATGGTTCCAAATTATCTAATTTCACCTGTATTTTCTTTTTGGAAGAACGTAAAACGAAGTGAAAGTAGTAGAGAATGCTAATCAGGTGATGCACAACACGGCACAACCATTAGTTTCGAACAATCTCGGATTTTCATGGTTCCAAATTATCTCATTTCACCTGTATTTCCTTTCCGGAGAAACGTGAAACGAAGTGAAAGTGACAGAGAATTCTCCTCAGGTGATGCACAACACGGCACAACCATTAGTTTCGAACAATCTCGGATATTCATGGTTCCAAATTATCTCATTTCACCTGTATTTTCTTTTTGGAAGAACGTAAAACGAAGTGAAAGTAGTAGAGAATGCTAATCAGGTGATGCACAACACGGCACAACCATTAGTTTCGAACAATCTCGGATTTTCATGGTTCCAAATTATCTCATTTCACCTGTATTTCCTTTCCGGAGAAACGTGAAACGAAGTGAAAGTGACAGAGAATTCTCCTCAGGTGATGCACAACACGGCACAACCATTAGTTTCGAACAATCTCGGATATTCATGGTTCCAAATTATCTAATTTCACCTGTATTTTCTTTTTGGAAGAACGTAAAACGAAGTGAAAGTAGTAGAGAATGCTAATCAGGTGATGCACAACACGGCACAACCATTAGTTTCGAACAATTTCGGATTTTCATGGTTCCAAATTATCTCATTTTACCTGTATTTCCTTTCCGGAGAAACGTGGAACGAAGTAAAAGTAGTAGAGAATGCTAATCAGGTGATGCACAACACGGCACAACCATTAGTTTCGAACAATCTCGGATATTCATGGTTCCAAATTATCTCATTTTACCTGCATTTTCTGTTCGGAAGAACGTGAAACAAAGTAAAAGTGTGAGAGAATGCTAATCAGGTGATGCACAACACGGCACAACCATTAGTTTCGAACAATCTCGAATTTTCATGGTTCCAAATTATCTCATTTCACCTGTATTTCCTTTTTGGGAGAACGTAAAACGAAGTGAAAGTGACAGAGAATGCTCTTCAGGTGATGCACAACACGGCACAACCATCAGTTTCGAACAATCTCGGATATTCATGGTTCCAAATTATCTAATTTCACCTGTATTTTCTTTTTGGAAGAACGTAAAACGAAGTGAAAGTAGTAGAGAATGCTAATCAGGTGATGCACAACACGGCACAACCATTAGTTTCGAACAATCTCGGATTTTCATGGTTCCAAATTATCTCATTTTACCTGTATTTTCTTTCCGGAGGAACGTGAAACGGAGTAAGAGTAGTAGAGAATGCTAATCAGGTGATGCACAACACGGCACAACCATTAGTTTCGAACAATCTCGGATGTTCATGGTTCCAAATTATCTAATTTTACCTGTATTTCCTTTCCGGAGGAACGTGAAACGAAGTAAGAGTAGTAGAGAATGCTAATCAGGTGATGCACAACACGGCACAACCATTAGTTTCGAACAATCTCGGATGTTCATGGTTCCAAATTATCTCATTTCACCTGTATTTTCTTTTTGGAAGAACGTAAAACGAAGTGAAAGTAGTAGAGAATGCTAATCAGGTGATGCACAACACGGCACAACCATTAGTTTCGAACAATCTCGGATTTTCATGGTTCCAAATTATCTCATTTCACCTGTATTTCCTTTCCGGAGAAACGTGAAACGAAGTGAAAGTGACAGAGAATTCTCCTCAGGTGATGCACAACACGGCACAACCATTAGTTTCGAACAATCTCGGATATTCATGGTTCCAAATTATCTAATTTCACCTGTATTTTCTTTTTGGAAGAACGTAAAACGAAGTGAAAGTAGTAGAGAATGCTAATCAGGTGATGCACAACACGGCACAACCATTAGTTTCGAACAATTTCGGATTTTCATGGTTCCAAATTATCTCATTTTACCTGTATTTCCTTTCCGGAGAAACGTGGAACGAAGTAAAAGTAGTAGAAAATGCTAATCAGGTGATGCACAACACGGCACAACCATTAGTTTCGAACAATCTCGGATATTCATGGTTCCAAATTATCTCATTTTACCTGCATTTTCTGTTCGGAAGAACGTGAAACAAAGTAAAAGTGTGAGAGAATGCTAATCAGGTGATGCACAACACGGCACAACCATTAGTTTCGAACAATCTCGAATTTTCATGGTTCCAAATTATCTCATTTCACCTGTATTTCCTTTTTGGGAGAACGTAAAACGAAGTGAAAGTGACAGAGAATGCTCTTCAGGTGATGCACAACACGGCACAACCATCAGTTTCGAACAATCTCGGATTTTCATGGTTCCAAATTATCTCATTTTACCTGTATTTCCTTTCCGGAGAAACGTGGAACGAAGTAAAAGTAGTAGAGAATGCTAATCAGGTGATGCACAACACGGCACAACCATTAGTTTCGAACAATCTCGGATATTCATGGTTCCAAATTATCTCATTTTACCTGCATTTTCTGTTCGGAAGAACGTGAAACAAAGTAAAAGTGTGAGAGAATGCTCTTCAGGTGATGCACAACACGGCACAACCATTAGTTTCGAACAATCTCGGATTTTCATGGTTCCAAATTATCTCATTTTACCTGTATTTCCTTTTTGGAAGAACGTAAAACGGAGTGAAAGTGACAGAGAATGCTCTTCAGGTGATGCACAACACGGCACAACCATTAGTTTCGAACAATCTCGGATTTTCATGGTTCCAAATTATCTCATTTTACCTGTATTTCCTTTCCGGAGAAACGTAAAACGAAGTAAAAGTAGTAGAGAATGCTAATCAGGTGATGCACAACACGGTACAACCATTAGTTTCGAACAATCTCGGATATTCATGGTTCCAAATTATCTAATTTCACCTGTATTTTTTTTCCGGAGAAACGTGAAACGAAGTAAGAGTAGTAGAGAATGCTAATCAGGTGATGCACAACACGGCACAACCATTAGTTTCGAACAATCTCGGATGTTCATGGTTCCAAATTATCTCATTTCACCTGTATTTCCTTTTTGGAAGAACGTAAAACGAAGTGAAAGTAGTAGAGAATGCTAATCAGGTGATGCACAACACGGCACAACCATTAGTTTCGAACAATTTCGGATTTTCATGGTTCCAAATTATCTCATTTCACCTGTATTCCCTTTTTGGAAGAACGTAAAACGAAGTGAAAGTGACAGAGAATGCTCTTCAGGTGATGCACAACACGGCACAACCATTAGTTTTGAACAATCTCGGATTTTCATGGTTCCAAATTATCTCATTTCACCTGTATTTCCTTTTTGGAAAAACGTAAAACGAAGTGAGAGTGACAGAGAATGCTCTTCAGGTGATGCACAACACGGCACAACCATTAGTTTCAAACAATCTCGGATTTTCATGATTCTGAATTATTTCATTTTAACTGTATTTCCTTTCCGGAGAAACGTGAAACGAAGTAAAAGTAGTAGAGAATGCTAATCAGGTGATGCACAACACGGCACAACCATTAGTTTCGAACAATCTCGGATTTTCATGGTTCCAAATTATCTCATTTTACCTGCATTTCCTGTTCGGAAGAACGTAAAACAAAGTGAAAGTGTGAGAGAATGCTCTCCAGGTGATGCACAACACGGCGCAATCATTAGTTTCGAACAATCTCGGATTTTCATGGTTCCAAATTATTACATTTTACCTGTATTTCCTTTCCGAAGAAACGTGAAACGAAGTAAAAGTAGTAAAGAATGCTAATCAGGTGATGCACAACACGGCACAACCATTAGTTTCGAACAATCTCGGATGTTCATGGTTCCAAATTATCTCATTTCACCTGTATTTCCTTTTTGGAAGAACGTCAAACGAAGTGAAAGTAGTAGAGAATGGTAATCAGGTGATGCACAACATGGCACAACCATTAGTTTCGAACAATCTCGGATTTTCATGGTTCCAAATTATCTCATTTCACCTGTATTCCCTTTTTGGAAGAACGTAAAACGAAGTGAAAGTGACAGAGAATGCTCTCCAGGTGATGCACAACACGGCACAACCATTAGTTTTGAACAATCTCGGATTTTCATGGTTCCAAATTATCTCATTTCACCTGTATTTCCTTTTTGGAAAAACGTAAAACGAAGTGAGAGTGACAGAGAATGCTCTTCAGGTGATGCACAACACGGCACAACCATTAGTTTCAAACAATCTCGGATTTTCATGATTCTGAATTATTTCATTTTACCTGTATTTCCTTTCCGGAGAAACGTGAAACGAAGTAAAAGTAGAAGAGAATGCTAATCAGGTGATGCACAACACGGCACAACCATTAGTTTCGAACAATCTCGGATTTTCATGGTTCCAAATTATCTCATTTTACCTGCATTTCCTGTTCGGAAGAACGTAAAACGAAGTGAAAGTGTGAGAGAATGCTCTCCAGGTGATGCACAACACGGCACAACCATTAGTTTCGAACAATCTCGGATTTTCATGGTTCCAAATTATCTCATTTCACCTGTATTTCCTTTTTGGAAGAACGTAAAACGAAGTGAAAGTGACAGAGAATTCTCCTCAGGTGATGCACAACACGGCACAACCATTAGTTTCGAACAATCTCGGATATTCATGGTTCCAAATTATCTAATTTCACCTGTATTTTTTTTTTGGAAGAACGTAAAACGAAGTGAAAGTAGTAGAGAATGCTAATCAGGTGATGCACAACACGGCACAACCATTAGTTTCGAACAATCTCGGATTTTCATGGTTCCAAATTATCTCATTTTACCTTTATTTCCTTTCCGGAGAAACGTGGAACGAAGTAAAAGTAGTAGAGAATGCTAATCAGGTGATGCACAACACGGCACAACCATTAGTTTCGAACAATCTCGGATATTCATGGTTCCAAATTATCTCATTTTACCTGCATTTTCTGTTCGGAAAAACGTGAAACAAAGTAAAAGTGTGAGAGAATGCTAATCAGGTGATGCACAACACGGCACAACCATTAGTTTCGAACAATCTCGAATTTTCATGGTTCCAAATTATCTCATTTCACCTGTATTTCCTTTTTGGGAGAACGTAAAACGAAGTGAAAGTGACAGAGAATGCTCTTCAGGTGATGCACAACACGGCACAACCATCAGTTTCGAACAATCTCGGATTTTCATGGTTCCAAATTATCTCATTTTACCTGTATTTCCTTTCCGGAGAAACGTGGAACGAAGTAAAAGTAGTAGAGAATGCTAATCAGGTGATGCACAACACGGCACAACCATTAGTTTCGAACAATCTCGGATTTTGATGGTTCCAAATTATTTCATTTTACCTGTATTTCCTCTCCGGAGAAACGTGAAACGAAGTAAAAGTAGTAGAGAATGCTAATCAGGTGATGCACAACACGGCACAACCATTAGTTTCGAACAATCTCGGATTTTCATGGTTCCAAATTATCTCATTTCACCTGTATTTCCTTTTTGGAAGAACGTAAAACGAAGTGAAAGTGACAGAGAATGCTCCTCAGGTGATGCACAACACGGCACAACCATTAGTTTCGAACAATCTCGGATTTTCATGGTTCCAAATTATCTCATTTTACCTGCATTTCCTGTTCGGAAGAACGTGAAACAAAGTGAAAGTGTGAGAGAATGCTCTTCAGGTGATGCACAACACGGCACAACCATCAGTTTCGAACAATCTCGGATATTCATGGTTCCAAATTATCTCATTTCACCTGTATTTTCTTTTTGGAAGAACGTAAAACGAAGTGAAAGTAGTAGAGAATGCTAATCAGGTGATGCACAACACGGCACAACCATTAGTTTCGAACAATCTCGGATTTTCATGGTTCCAAATTATCTCATTTTACCTGTATTTTCTTTCCGGAGGAACGTGAAACGGAGTAAGAGTAGTAGAGAATGCTGATCAGGTGATGCACAACACGGCACAACCATTAGTTTCGAACAATCTCGGATGTTCATGGTTCCAAATTATCTAATTTTACCTGTATTTCCTTTCCGGAGGAACGTGAAACGAAGTAAGAGTAGTAGAGAATGCTAATCAGGTGATGCACAACACGGCACAACCATTAGTTTCGAACAATCTCGGATGTTCATGGTTCCAAATTATCTCATTTCACCTGTATTTCCTTTTTGGAAGAACGTAAAACGAAGTGAAAGTAGTAGAGAATGCTAATCAGGTGATGCACAACACGGCACAACCATTAGTTTCGAACAATCTCGGATATTCATGGTTCCAAATTATCTCATTTTACCTGCATTTTCTGTTCGGAAAAACGTGAAACAAAGTAAAAGTGTGAGAGAATGCTAATCAGGTGATGCACAACACGGCACAACCATTAGTTTCGAACAATCTCGAATTTTCATGGTTCCAAATTATCTCATTTCACCTGTATTTCCTTTTTGGGAGAACGTAAAACGAAGTGAAAGTGACAGAGAATGCTCTTCAGGTGATGCACAACACGGCACAACCATCAGTTTCGAACAATCTCGGATTTTCATGGTTCCAAATTATCTCATTTTACCTGTATTTCCTTTCCGGAGAAACGTGGAACGAAGTAAAAGTAGTAGAGAATGCTAATCAGGTGATGCACAACACGGCACAACCATTAGTTTCGAACAATCTCTTATTTTGATGGTTCCAAATTATTTCATTTTACCTGTATTTCCTCTCCGGAGAAACGTGAAACGAAGTAAAAGTAGTAGAGAATGCTAATCAGGTGATGCACAACACGGCACAACCATTAGTTTCGAACAATCTCGGATTTTCATGGTTCCAAATTATCTCATTTCACCTGTATTTCCTTTTTGGAAGAACGTAAAACGAAGTGAAAGTGACAGAGAATGCTCCTCAGGTGATGCACAACACGGCACAACCATTAGTTTCGAACAATCTCGGATTTTCATGGTTCCAAATTATCTCATTTTACCTGCATTTCCTGTTCGGAAGAACGTGAAACAAAGTGAAAGTGTGAGAGAATGCTCTTCAGGTGATGCACAACACGGCACAACCATCAGTTTCGAACAATCTCGGATATTCATGGTTCCAAATTATCTCATTTCACCTGTATTTTCTTTTTGGAAGAACGTAAAACGAAGTGAAAGTAGTAGAGAATGCTAATCAGGTGATGCACAACACGGCACAACCATTAGTTTCGAACAATCTCGGATTTTCATGGTTCCAAATTATCTCATTTTACCTGTATTTTCTTTCCGGAGGAACGTGAAACGGAGTAAGAGTAGTAGAGAATGCTGATCAGGTGATGCACAACACGGCACAACCATTAGTTTCGAACAATCTCGGATGTTCATGGTTCCAAATTATCTAATTTTACCTGTATTTCCTTTCCGGAGGAACGTGAAACGAAGTAAGAGTAGTAGAGAATGCTAATCAGGTGATGCACAACACGGCACAACCATTAGTTTCGAACAATCTCGGATGTTCATGGTTCCAAATTATCTCATTTCACCTGTATTTCCTTTTTGGAAGAACGTAAAACGAAGTGAAAGTAGTAGAGAATGCTAATCAGGTGATGCACAACACGGCACAACCATTAGTTTCGAACAATCTCGGATTTTCATGGTTCCAAATTATCTCATTTCACCTGTATTTCCTTTCCGGAGAAACGTGAAACGAAGTGAAAGTGACAGAGAATTCTCCTCAGGTGATGCACAACACGGCACAACCATTAGTTTCGAACAATCTCGGATATTCATGGTTCCAAATTATCTAATTTCACCTGTATTTTCTTTTTGGAAGAACGTAAAACGAAGTGAAAGTAGTAGAGAATGCTAATCAGGTGATGCACAACACGGCACAACCATTAGTTTCGAACAATTTCGGATTTTCATGGTTCCAAATTATCTCATTTTACCTGTATTTCCTTTCCGGAGAAACGTGGAACGAAGTAAAAGTAGTAGAGAATGCTAATCAGGTGATGCACAACACGGCACAACCATTAGTTTCGAACAATCTCGGATATTCATGGTTCCAAATTATCTCATTTCACCTGTATTCCCTTTTTGGAAGAACGTAAAACGAAGTGAAAGTGACAGAGAATGCTCTTCAGGTGATGCACAACACGGCACAACCATTAGTTTTGAACAATCTCGGATTTTCATGGTTCCAAATTATCTCATTTCACCTGTATTTCCTTTTTGGGAAAACGTAAAACGAAGTGAAAGTGACAGAGAATGCTCTTCAGGTGATGCACAACACGGCACAACCATCAGTTTCGAACAATCTCGGATTTTCATGGTTCCAAATTATCTCATTTTACCTGTATTTCCTTTCCGGAGAAACGTGGAACGAAGTAAAAGTAGTAGAGAATGCTAATCAGGTGATGCACAACACGGCACAACCATTAGTTTCGAACAATCTCGGATATTCATGGTTCCAAATTATCTCATTTTACCTGCATTTTCTGTTCGGAAGAACGTGAAACAAAGTAAAAGTGTGAGAGGATGCTCTTCAGGTGATGCACAACACGGCACAACCATTAGTTTCGAACAATCTCGGATTTTCATGGTTCCAAATTATCTCATTTTACCTGTATTTCCTTTCCGGAGAAACGTAAACCGAAGTAAAAGTAGTAGAGAATGCTAATCAGGTGATGCACAACACGGTACAACCATTAGTTTCGAACAATCTCGGATATTCATGGTTCCAAATTATCTAATGCCACCTGTATTTTCTTTCCGGAGGAACGTGAAACGAAGTAATAGTAGTAGAGAATGCTAATCAGGTGATGCACAACACGGCACAACCATTAGTTTCGAACAATCTCGGATGTTCATGGTTCCAAATTATCTCATTTCACCTGTATTCCCTTTTTGGAAGAACGTAAAACGAAGTGAAAGTGACAGAGAATGCTCTTCAGGTGATGCACAACACGGCACAACCATTAGTTTTGAACAATCTCGGATTTTCATGGTTCCAAATTATCTCATTTCACCTGTATTTCCTTTTTGGAAAAACGTAAAACGAAGTGAGAGTGACAGAGAATGCTCTTCAGGTGATGCACAACACGGCACAACCATTAGTTTCGAACAATCTCGGATTTTCATAGTTCCAAATTATCTCATTTTACCTGCATTTCCTGTTCGGAAGAACGTAAAACAAAGTGAAAGTGTGAGAGAATGCTCTCCAGGTGATGCACAACACGGCGCAATCATTAGTTTCGAACAATCTCGGATTTTCATGGTTCCAAATTATCTCATTTTACCTGTATTTCCTTTTTGGAAGAACGTAAAACGAAGTGAAAGTAGTAAAGAATGCTAATCAGGTGATGCACAACACGGCACAACCATTAGTTTCGAACAATCTCGGATTTTCATGGTTCCAAATTATTTCATTTTACCTGTATTTCCTCTCCGGAGAAACGTGAAACGAAGTAAAAGTAGCAGAGAATGCTAATCAGGTGATGCACAACACGGCACAACCATTAGTTTCGAACAATCTCGGATTTTCATGGTTCCAAATTATCTCATTTTACCTGCATTTCCTGTTCGGAAGAACGTAAAACAAAGTGAAAGTGTGAGAGAATGCTCTCCAGGTGATGCACAACACGGCGCAATCATTAGTTTCGAACAATCTCGGATTTTCATGGTTCCAAATTATCTCATTTTACCTGTATTTCCTTTTTGGAAGAACGTAAAACGAAGTGAAAGTAGTAAAGAATGCTAATCAGGTGATGCACAATACGGCACAACCATTAGTTTCGAACAATCTCGGATTTTCATGGTTCCAAATTATTTCATTTTACCTGTATTTCCTCTCCGGAGAAACGTGAAACGAAGTAAAAGTAGCAGAGAATGCTAATCAGGTGATGCACAACACGGCACAACCATTAGTTTCGAACAATCTCGGATTTTCATGGTTCCAAATTATCTCATTTCACCTGTATTTCCTTTTTGGAAGAACGTAAAACGAAGTGAAAGTGACAGAGAATGCTCTCCAGGTGATGCACAACACGGCCCAACCATTAGTTTCGAACAATCTCGGATTTTCATGGTTCCAAATTATCTCATTTCACCTGTATTTCCTTTTTGGAAGAACGTTAAACGGAGTGAAAGTAGTAGAGAATGGTAATCAGGTGATGCACAACACGGCACAACCATTAGTTTCGAACAATCTCGGATTTTCATGGTTCCAAATTATCTCATTTCACCTGTATTCCCTTTTTGGAAGAACGTAAAACGAAGTGAAAGTGACAGAGAATGCTCTCCAGGTGATGCACAACACGGCACAACCATTAGTTTTGAACAATCTCGGATTTTCATGGTTCCAAATTATCTCATTTCACCTGTATTTCCTTTTTGGAAAAACGTAAAACGGAGTGAGAGTGACAGAGAATGCTCTTCAGGTGATGCACAACACGGCACAACCATTAGTTTCAAACAATCTCGGATTTTCATGATCCTGAATTATTTCATTTTACCTGTTTTTCCTTTCCGGAAAAACGTGAAACGAAGTAAAAGTAGTAGAGAATGCTAATCAGGTGATGCACAACACGGTACAACCATTAGTTTCGAACAATCTCGGATTTTCATGGTTCCAAATTATCTCATTTCACCTGTATTTCCTTTTTGGAAGAACGTAAAACGAAGTGAAAGTGACAGAGAATGCTCTTCAGGTGATGCACAACACGGCACAACCATTAGTTCCGAACAATCTCGGATTTTCATAGTTCCAAATTATCTCATTTTACCTGCATTTCCTGTTCGGAAGAACGTAAAACAAAGTGAAAGTGACAGAGAATGCTCCTCAGGTGATGCACAACACGGCACAACCATTAGTTTCGAACAATCTCGGATTTTCATGGTTCCAAATTATCTCATTTTACCTGCATTTCCTGTTCGGAAGAACGTGAAACAAAGTGAAAGTGTGAGAGAATGCTCTCCAGGTGATGCACAACACGGCACAACCATTAGTTTCGAACAATCTCGGATATTCATGGTTCCAAATTATCTCATTTCACCTGTATTTCCTTTTTGGAAGAACGTAAAACGAAGTGAAAGTAGTAGAAAATGCTAATCAGGTGATGCACAACACGGCACAACCATTAGTTTCGAACAATCTCGGATTTTCATGGTTCCAAATTATCTCATTTTACCTGTATTTTCTTTTTGGAAGAACGTAAAACGGAGTGAAAGTGACGGAGAATGCTCTTCAGGTGATGCACAACACGGCACAACCATTAGTTTCGAACAATTTCGGATTTTCATGGTTCCAAATTATCTCATTTTACCTGTATTTCCTTTTTGGAAGAACGTAAAACGAAGTGAAAGTGACAGAGAATGCTCTTCAGGTGATGCACAACACGGCACAACCATTAGTTTCGAACAATCTCGGATTTTCATGGTTCCAAATTATCTCATTTTACCTGTATTTCCTTTCCGAAGGAACGTGAAACGAAGTAAGAGTAGTAGAGAATCCTAATCAGGTGATGCACAACACGGCACAACCATTAGTTTCGAACAATCTCGGATATTCATGGTTCCAAATTATCTAATTTTACCTGTATTTCCTTTCCGGAGGAACGTGAAACAAAGTAAGAGTAGTAGAGAATGCTAATCAGGTGATGCACAACACGGCACAACCATTAGTTTCGAACAATCTCGGATTTTCATGGTTCCAAATTATCTCATTTCACCTGTATTCCCTTTTTGGAAGAACGTAAAACGAAGTGAAAGTGACAGAGAATGCTCTTCAGGTGATGCACAACACGGCACAACCATTAGTTTTGAACAATCTCGGATTTTCATGGTTCCAAATTATCTCATTTCACCTGTATTTCCTTTTTGGAAAAACGTAAAACGAAGTGAGAGTGACAGAGAATGCTCTTCAGGTGATGCACAACACGGCACAACCATTAGTTTCAAACAATCTCGGATTTTCATGATTCTGAATTATTTCATTTTACCTGTATTTCCTTTCCGGAGAAACGTGAAACGAAGTAAAAGTAGTAGAGAATGCTAATCAGGTGATGCACAACACGGCACAACCATTAGTTTCGAACAATCTCGGATTTTCATGGTTCCAAATTATCTCATTTTACCTGCATTTCCTGTTCGGAAGAACGTAAAACGAAGTGAAAGTGTAAGAGAATGCTCTCCAGGTGATGCACAACACGGCGCAATCATTAGTTTCGAACAATCTCGGATTTTCATGGTTCCAAATCATTTCATTTTACCTGTATTTCCTTTCCGGAGAAACGTGAAACGAAGTAAAAGTAGTAGAGAATGCTAATCAGGTAATGCACAACACGGCACAACCATTAGTTTCGAACAATCTCGGATTTTCATGGTTCCAAATTATTTCATTTTACCTGTATTTCCTCTCCGGAGAAACGTGAAACGAAGTAAAAGTAGTAGAGAATGCTAATCAGGTGATGCACAACACGGCACAACCATTAGTTTCGAACAATCTCGGATTTTCATGGTTCCAAATTATCTCATTTCACCTGTATTTCCTTTTTGGAAGAACGTAAAACGAAGTGAAAGTGACAGAGAATGCTCCTCAGGTGATGCACAACACGGCACAACCATTAGTTTCGAACAATCTCGGATTTTCATGGTTCCAAATTATCTCATTTCACCTGTATTTCCTTTTTGGAAGAACGTAAAACGAAGTGAAAGTGACAGAGAATGCTCTTCAGGTGATGCACAACACGGCACAACCATTAGTTTCGAACAATCTCGGATTTTCATAGTTCCAAATTATCTCATTTCACCTGTATTTCCTCTTTGGAAGAACGTAAAACGAAGTAAAAGTGACAGAGAATGCTCCTCAGGTGATGCACAACACGGCACAACCATTAGTTTCGAACAATCTCGGATTTTCATGGTTCCAAATTATTTCATTTTACCTGTATTTTCTTTCCGGAGAAACGTGAAACGAAGTAAAAGTAGTAAAGAATGCTAATCAGGTGATGCACAACACGGCACAACCATCAGTTTCGAACAATCTCGGATTTTCATGGTTCCAAATTATCTCATTTTACCTGTATTTCCTTTTTGGAAGAACGTAAAACGAAGTGAAAGTGACGGAGAATGCTCTTCAGGTGATGCACAACACGGCACAACCATTAGTTTCGAACAATCTCGGATTTTCATGGTTCCAAATTATCTCATTTTACCTGTATTTCCTCTTTGGAAGAACGTAAAACGAAGTAAAAGTGACAGAGAATGCTCCTCAGGTGATGCACAACACGGCACAACCATTAGTTTCGAACAATCTCGGATTTTCATGGTTCCAAATTATCTCATTTTACCTGCATTTCCTGTTCGGAAGAACGTGAAACAAAGTGAAAGTGTGAGAGAATGCTCTTCAGGTGATGCACAACACGGCACAACCATTAGTTTTAAACAATCTCGGATTTTCATGGTTCCAAATTATTTCATTTTACCTGTATTTTCTTTCCGGAGAAACGTGAAACGAAGTAAAAGTAGTGAAGAATGCTAATCAGGTGATGCACAACACGGCACAACCATCAGTTTCGAACAATCTCGGATTTTCATGGTTCCAAATTATCTCATTTTACCTGTATTTCCTTTTTGGAAGAACGTAAAACGAAGTGAAAGTGACGGAGAATGCTCTTCAGGTGATGCACAACACGGCACAACCATTAGTTTCGAACAATCTCGGATTTTCATGGTTCCAAATTATCTCATTTTACCTGTATTTCCTTTTTGGAAGAACGTAAAACGAAGTGAAAGTGACAGAGGATGCTCTTCAGGTGATGCACAACACGGCACAACCATTAGTTTCGAACAATCTCAGATTTTCATGGTTCCAAATTATCTCATTTTACCTGTATTTCCTTTCCGAAGGAACGTGAAACGAAGTAAGAGTAGTAGAGAATCCTAATCAGGTGATGCACAACACGGCACAACCATTAGTTTCGAACAATCTCGGATATTCATGGTTCCAAATTATCTAATTTTACCTGTATTTCCTTTCCGGAGAAACGTGAAACGAAGTGAAAGTGACAGAGAATTCTCCTCAGGTGATGCACAACACGGCACAACCATTAGTTTCAAACAATCTCGGATTTTCATGATTCTGAATTATTTCATTTTACCTGTATTTCCTTTCCGGAGAAACGTGAAACGAAGTAAAAGTAGTAGAGAATGCTAATCAGGTGATGCACAACACGGCACAACCATTAGTTTCGAACAATCTCGGATTTTCATGGTTCCAAATTATCTCATTTTACCTGCATTTCCTGTTCGGAAGAACGTAAAACGAAGTGAAAGTGTAAGAGAATGCTCTCCAGGTGATGCACAACACGGCGCAATCATTAGTTTCGAACAATCTCGGATTTTCATGGTTCCAAATCATTTCATTTTACCTGTATTTCCTTTCCGGAGAAACGTGAAACGAAGTAAAAGTAGTAGAGAATGCTAATCAGGTAATGCACAACACGGCACAACCATTAGTTTCGAACAATCTCGGATTTTCATGGTTCCAAATTATTTCATTTTACCTGTATTTCCTCTCCGGAGAAACGTGAAACGAAGTAAAAGTAGTAGAGAATGCTAATCAGGTGATGCACAACACGGCACAACCATTAGTTTCGAACAATCTCGGATTTTCATGGTTCCAAATTATCTCATTTCACCTGTATTTCCTTTTTGGAAGAACGTAAAACGAAGTGAAAGTGACAAAGAATGCTCCTCAGGTGATGCACAACACGGCACAACCATTAGTTTCGAACAATCTCGGATTTTCATGGTTCCAAATTATCTCATTTTACCTGCATTTCCTGTTCGGAAGAACGTGAAACAAAGTGAAAGTGTGAGAGAATGCTCTTCAGGTGATGCACAACACGGCACAACCATTAGTTTTAAACAATCTCGGATTTTCATGGTTCCAAATTATTTCATTTTACCTGTATTTTCTTTCCGGAGAAACGTGAAACGAAGTAAAAGTAGTAAAGAATGCTAATCAGGTGATGCACAACACGGCACAACCATCAGTTTCGAACAATCTCGGATTTTCATGGTTCCAAATTATCTCATTTTACCTGTATTTCCTTTTTGGAAGAACGTAAAACGAAGTGAAAGTGACGGAGAATGCTCTTCAGGTGATGCACAACACGGCACGACCATTAGTTTCGAACAATCTCGGATTTTCATGGTTCCAAATTATCTCATTTTACCTGTATTTCCTTTTTGGAAGAACGTAAAACGAAGTGAAAGTGACAGAGGATGCTCTTCAGGTGATGCACAACACGGCACAACCATTAGTTTCGAACAATCTCAGATTTTCATGGTTCCAAATTATCTCATTTTACCTGTATTTCCTTTCCGGAGGAACGTGAAACGAAGTAAGAGTAGTAGAGAATCCTAATCAGGTGATGCACAACACGGCACAACCATTAGTTTCGAACAATCTCGGATATTCATGGTTCCAAATTATCTAATTTTACCTGTATTTCCTTTCCGGAGAAACGTGAAACGAAGTGAAAGTGACAGAGAATTCTCCTCAGGTGATGCACAACACGGCACAACCATTAGTTTCAAACAATCTCGGATTTTCATGATTCTGAATTATTTCATTTTACCTGTATTTCCTTTCCGGAGAAACGTGAAACGAAGTAAAAGTAGTAGAGAATGCTAATCAGGTGATGCACAACACGGCACAACCATTAGTTTCGAACAATCTCGGATTTTCATGGTTCCAAATTATCTCATTTTACCTGCATTTCCTGTTCGGAAGAACGTAAAACGAAGTGAAAGTGTAAGAGAATGCTCTCCAGGTGATGCACAACACGGCGCAATCATTAGTTTCGAACAATCTCGGATTTTCATGGTTCCAAATCATTTCATTTTACCTGTATTTCCTTTCCGGAGAAACGTGAAACGAAGTAAAAGTAGTAGAGAATGCTAATCAGGTAATGCACAACACGGCACAACCATTAGTTTCGAACAATCTCGGATTTTCATGGTTCCAAATTATCTCATTTTACCTGTATTTCCTTTCCGGAGGAACGTGAAACGAAGTAAGAGTAGTAGAGAATCCTAATCAGGTGATGCACAACACGGCACAACCATTAGTTTCGAACAATCTCGGATATTCATGGTTCCAAATTATCTAATTTTACCTGTATTTCCTTTCCGGAGAAACGTGAAACGAAGTGAAAGTGACAGAGAATTCTCCTCAGGTGATGCACAACACGGCACAACCATTAGTTTCGAACAATCTCGGATATTCATGGTTCCAAATTATCTAATTTCACCTGTATTTCCTTTCCGGAGGAACGTGAAACGAAGTAAGAGTAGTAGAGAATCCTAATCAGGTGATGCACAACACGGCACAACCATTCGTTTCGAACAATCTCGGATATTCATGGTTCCAAATTATCTAATTTTACCTGTATTTCCTTTCCGGAGAAACGTGAAACGAAGTAAAAGTAGTAGAGAATGCTAATCAGGTGATGCACAACACGGCACAACCATTAGTTTCGAACAATCTCGGATATTCATGGTTCCAAATTATCTCATTTTACCTGCATTTCCTGTTCGGAAGAACGTGAAACAAAGTAAAAGTGTGAGAGAATGCTAATCAGGTGATGCACAACACGGCACAACCATTAGTTTCGAACAATCTCGAATTTTCATGGTTCCAAATTATCTAATTTCACCTGTATTTTCTTTTTGGAAGAACGTAAAACGAAGTGGAAGTGACAGAGAATGCTCTTCAGGTGATGCACAACACGGCACAACCATTAGTTTCGAACAATCTCGGATTTTCATGGTTCCAAATTATCTCATTTTACCTGTATTTCCTTTTTGGAAGAACGTAAAACGAAGTGAGAGTGACAGAGAATGCTCTTCAGGTGATGCACAACACGGCACAACCATTAGTTTCAAACAATCTCGGATTTTCATGATTCTGAATTATTTCATTTTACCTGTATTTCCTTTCCGGAGAAACGTGAAACGAAGTAAAAGTAGTAGAGAATGCTAATCAGGTGATGCACAACACGGCACAACCATTAGTTTCGAACAATCTCGGATTTTCATGGTTCCAAATTATCTCATTTTACCTGCATTTCCTGTTCGGAAGAACGTAAAACAAAGTGAAAGTGTGAGAGAATGCTCTCCAGGTGATGCACAACACGGCGCAATCATTAGTTTCGAACAATCTCGGATTTTCATGGTTCCAAATTATTACATTTTACCTGTATTTCCTTTCCGGAGAAACGTGAAACGAAGTAAAAGTAGTAGAGAATGCTAATCAGGTGATGCACAACACGGCACAACCATTAGTTTCGAACAATCTCGGATTTTCATGGTTCCAAATTATTACATTTTACCTGTATTTCCTTTCCGGAGAAACGTGAAACGAAGTAAAAGTAGTAGAGAATGCTAATCAGGTGATGCACAACACGGCACAACCATTAGTTTCGAACAATCTCGGATTTTCATGGTTCCAAATTATTTCATTTTACCTGTATTTCCTCTCCGGAGAAACGTGAAACGAAGTAAAAGTAGTAGAGAATGCTAATCAGGTGATGCACAACACGGCACAACCATTAGTTTCGAACAATCTCGGATTTTCATGGTTCCAAATTATCTCATTTCACCTGTATTTCCTTTTTGGAAGAACGTAAAACGAAGTGAAAGTGACAGAGAATGCTCTTCAGGTGATGCACAACACGGCCCAACCATTAGTTTCGAACAATCTCGGATTTTCATGGTTCCAAATTATCTCATTTCACCTGTATTTCCTTTTTGGAAGAACGTAAAACGAAGTGAAAGTAGTAGAGAATGCTAATCAGGTGATGCACAACACGGCACAACCATTAGTTTCGAACAATCTCGGATTTTCATGGTTCCAAATTATCTCATTTCACCTGTATTCCCTTTTTGGAAGAACGTAAAACGAAGTGAAAGTGACAGAGAATGCTCTTCAGGTGATGCACAACACGGCACAACCATTGGTTTTGAACAATCTCGGATTTTCATGGTTCCAAATTATCTCATTTCACCTGTATTTCCTTTTTGGAAAAACGTAAAACGAAGTGAGAGTGACAGAGAATGCTCTTCAGGTGATGCACAACACGGCACAACCATTAGTTTCAAACAATCTCGGATTTTCATGATTCTGAATTATTTCATTTTACCTGTATTTCCTTTCCGGAGAAACGTGAAACGAAGTAAAAGTAGTAGAGAATGCTAATCAGGTGATGCACAACACGGCACAACCATTAGTTTCGAACAATCTCGGATTTTCATGGTTCCAAATTATCTCATTTTACCTGCATTTCCTGTTCGGAAGAACGTAAAACAAAGTGAAAGTGACAGAGAATGCTCCTCAGGTGATGCACAACACGGCACAACCATTAGTTTCGAACAATCTCGGATTTTCATGGTTCCAAATTATCTCATTTTACCTGCATTTCCTGTTCGGAAGAACGTGAAACAAAGTGAAAGTGTGAGAGAATGCTCTCCAGGTGATGCACAACACGGCACAACCATTAGTTTCGAACAATCTCGGATATTCATGGTTCCAAATTATCTCATTTCACCTGTATTTCCTTTTTGGAAGAACGTAAAACGAAGTGAAAGTAGTAGAAAATGCTAATCAGGTGATGCACAACACGGCACAACCATTAGTTTCGAACAATCTCGGATTTTCATGGTTCCAAATTATCTCATTTCACCTGTATTTCCTTTTTGGAAGAACGTAAAACGAAGTGAAAGTGACAGAGAATGCTCTTCAGGTGATGCACAACACGGCACAACCATTAGTTCCGAACAATCTCGGATTTTCATAGTTCCAAATTATCTCATTTCACATGTATTTCCTCTTTGGAAGAACGTAAAACAAAGTAAAAGTGACAGAGAATGCTCCTCAGGTGATGCACAACACGGCACAACCATTAGTTTCGAACAATCTCGGATTTTCATGGTTCCAAATTATCTCATTTTACCTGCATTTCCTGTTCGGAAGAACGTGAAACAAAGTGAAAGTGTGAGAGAATGCTCTTCAGGTGATGCACAACACGGCACAACCATTAGTTTCGAACAATCTCAGATTTTCATGGTTCCAAATTATCTCATTTTACCTGTATTTCCTTTCCGGAGGAACGTGAAACGAAGTAAGAGTAGTAGAGAATCCTAATCAGGTGATGCACAACACGGCACAACCATTAGTTTCGAACAATCTCGGATATTCATGGTTCCAAATTATCTAATTTTACCTGTATTTCCTTTCCGGAGAAACGTGAAACGAAGTGAAAGTGACAGAGAATTCTCCTCAGGTGATGCACAACACGGCACAACCATTAGTTTCGAACAATCTCGGATATTCATGGTTCCAAATTATCTAATTTCACCTGTATTTCCTTTCCGGAGGAACGTGAAACGAAGTAAGAGTAGTAGAGAATCCTAATCAGGTGATGCACAACACGGCACAACCATTAGTTTCGAACAATCTCGGATATTCATGGTTCCAAATTATCTAATTTTACCTGTATTTCCTTTCCGGAGAAACGTGAAACGAAGTAAAAGTAGTAGAGAATGCTAATCAGGTGATGCACAACACGGCACAACCATTAGTTTCGAACAATCTCGGATATTCATGGTTCCAAATTATCTCATTTTACCTGCATTTTCTGTTCGGAAGAACGTGAAACAAAGTAAAAGTGTGAGAGAATGCTAATCAGGTGATGCACAACACGGCACAACCATTAGTTTCGAACAATCTCGAATTTTCATGGTTCCAAATTATCTAATTTCACCTGTATTTTCTTTTTGGAAGAACGTAAAACGAAGTGGAAGTGACAGAGAATGCTCTTCAGGTGATGCACAACACGGCACAACCATTAGTTTCGAACAATCTCGGATTTTCATGGTTCCAAATTATCTCATTTTACCTGTATTTCCTTTTTGGAAGAACGTGAAACGAAGTGAGAGTGACAGAGAATGCTCTTCAGGTGATGCACAACACGGCACAACCATTAGTTTCAAACAATCTCGGATTTTCATGATTCTGAATTATTTCATTTTACCTGTATTTCCTTTCCGGAGAAACGTGAAACGAAGTAAAAGTAGTAGAGAATGCTAATCAGGTGATGCACAACACGGCACAACCATTAGTTTCGAACAATCTCGGATTTTCATGGTTCCAAATTATCTCATTTTACCTGCATTTCCTGTTCGGAAGAACGTAAAACAAAGTGAAAGTGTGAGAGAATGCTCTCCAGGTGATGCACAACACGGCGCAATCATTAGTTTCGAACAATCTCGGATTTTCATGGTTCCAAATTATTACATTTTACCTGTATTTCCTTTCCGGAGAAACGTGAAACGAAGTGAAAGTAGTAGAGAATGCTAATCAGGTGATGCACAACACGGCACAACCATTAGTTTCGAACAATCTCGGATTTTCATGGTTCCAAATTATCTCATTTCACCTGTATTCCCTTTTTGGAAGAACGTAAAACGAAGTGAAAGTGACAGAGAATGCTCTTCAGGTGATGCACAACACGGCACAACCATTGGTTTTGAACAATCTCGGATTTTCATGGTTCCAAATTATCTCATTTCACCTGTATTTCCTTTTTGGAAAAACGTAAAACGAAGTGAGAGTGACAGAGAATGCTCTTCAGGTGATGCACAACACGGCACAACCATTAGTTTCAAACAATCTCGGATTTTCATGATTCTGAATTATTTCATTTTACCTGTATTTCCTTTCCGGAGAAACGTGAAACGAAGTAAAAGTAGTAGAGAATGCTAATCAGGTGATGCACAACACGGCACAACCATTAGTTTCGAACAATCTCGGATTTTCATGGTTCCAAATTATCTCATTTTACCTGCATTTCCTGTTCGGAAGAACGTAAAACAAAGTGAAAGTGACAGAGAATGCTCCTCAGGTGATGCACAACACGGCACAACCATTAGTTTCGAACAATCTCGGATTTTCATGGTTCCAAATTATCTCATTTTACCTGCATTTCCTGTTCGGAAGAACGTGAAACAAAGTGAAAGTGTGAGAGAATGCTCTCCAGGTGATGCACAACACGGCACAACCATTAGTTTCGAACAATCTCGGATATTCATGGTTCCAAATTATCTCATTTCACCTGTATTTCCTTTTTGGAAGAACGTAAAACGAAGTGAAAGTAGTAGAAAATGCTAATCAGGTGATGCACAACACGGCACAACCATTAGTTTCGAACAATCTCGGATTTTCATGGTTTCAAATTATCTAATTTCACCTGTATTTTCTTTTTGGAAGGACGTAAAACGAAGTGAAAGTAGTAGAGAATGCTAATCAGGTGATGCACAACACGGCACAACCATTAGTTTCGAACAATCTCGGATATTCATGGTTCCAAATTATCTCATTTTACCTGTATTTCCTTTTTGGAAGAACGTAAAACGAAGTGAAAGTGACAGAGAATGCTCTTCAGGTGATGCACAACACGGCACAACCATTAGTTTCGAACAATCTCGGATTTTCATGGTTCCAAATTATCTCATTTCACCTGTATTTTCTTTTTGGAAGAACGTAAAACGAAGTGAAAGTGACAAAGAATGCTCTTCAGGTGATGCACAACACGGCACAACCATCAGTTTCGAACAATCTCGGATTTTCATGGTTCCAAATTATCTCATTTTACCTGTATTTCCTTTTTGGAAGAACGTAAAACGAAGTGAAAGTGACGGAGAATGCTCTTCAGGTGATGCACAACACGGCACAACCATTAGTTTCGAACAATTTCGGATTTTCATGGTTCCAAATTATCTCATTTTACCTGTATTTCCTTTTTGGAAGAACGTAAAACGAAGTGAAAGTGACAGAGAATGCTCTTCAGGTGATGCACAACACGGCACAACCATTAGTTTCGAACAATCTCGGATTTTCATGGTTCCAAATTATCTCATTTTACCTGTATTTCCTTTCCGGAGGAACGTGAAACGAAGTAAGAGTAGTAGAGAATCCTAATCAGGTGATGCACAACACGGCACAACCATTAGTTTCGAACAATCTCGGATTTTCATGGTTCCAAATTATCTCATTTCACCTGTATTCCCTTTTTGGAAGAACGTAAAACGAAGTGAAAGTGACAGAGAATGCTCTTCAGGTGATGCACAACACGGCACAACCATTAGTTTTGAACAATCTCGGATTTTCATGGCTCCAAATTATCTCATTTCACCTGTATTTCCTTTTTGGAAAAACGTAAAACGAAGTGAGAGTGACAGAGAATGCTCTTCAGGTGATGCACAACACGGCACAACCATTAGTTTCAAACAATCTCGGATTTTCATGATTCTGAATTATTTCATTTTACCTGTATTTCCTTTCCGGAGAAACGTGAAACGAAGTAAAAGTAGTAGAGAATGCTAATCAGGTGATGCACAACACGGCACAACCATTAGTTTCGAACAATCTCGGATTTTCATGGTTCCAAATTATCTCATTTTACCTGCATTTCCTGTTCGGAAGAACGTAAAACGAAGTGAAAGTGTGAGAGAATGCTCTCCAGGTGATGCACAACACGGCGCAATCATTAGTTTCGAACAATCTCGGATTTTCATGGTTCCAAATCATTTCATTTTACCTGTATTTCCTTTCCGGAGAAACGTGAAACGAAGTAAAAGTAGTAGAGAATGCTAATAAGGTAATGCACAACACGGCACAACCATTAGTTTCGAACAATCTCGGATTTTCATGGTTCCAAATTATTTCATTTTACCTGTATTTCCTCTCCGGAGAAACGTGAAACGAAGTGAAAGTAGTAGAGAATGCTAATCAGGTGATGCACAACACGGCACAACCATTAGTTTCGAACAATCTCGGATTTTCATGGTTCCAAATTATCTCATTTCACCTGTATTTCCTTTTTGGAAGAACGTAAAACGAAGTGAAAGTAACAGAGAATGCTCCTCAGGTGATGCACAACACGGCACAACCATTAGTTTCGAACAATCTCGGATTTTCATGGTTCCAAATTATCTCATTTTACCTGCATTTCCTTTTTGGAAGAACGTAAAACGAAGTGAAAGTGACAGAGAATGCTCTTCAGGTGATGCACAACACGGCACAACCATTAGTTCCGAACAATCTCGGATTTTCATAGTTCCAAATTATCTCATTTCACCTGTATTTCCTCTTTGGAAGAACGTAAAACGAAGTAAAAGTGACAGAGAATGCTCCTCAGGTGATGCACAACACGGCACAACCATTAGTTTCGAACAATCTCGGATTTTCATGGTTCCAAATTATCTCATTTTACCTGCATTTTCTGTTCGGAAGAACGTGAAACAAAGTAAAAGTGTGAGAGAATGCTAATCAGGTGATGCACAACACGGCACAACCATTAGTTTCGAACAATCTCGAATTTTCATGGTTCCAAATTATCTCATTTCACCTGTATTTCCTTTTTGGGAAAACGTAAAACGAAGTGAAAGTGACAGAGAATGCTCTTCAGGTGATGCACAACACGGCACAACCATCAGTTTCGAACAATCTCGGATTTTTATGGTTCCAAATTATCTCATTTTACCTGTATTTCCTTTCCGGAGAAACGTGGAACGAAGTAAAAGTAGTAGAGAATGCTAATCAGGTGATGCACAACACGGCACAACCATTAGTTTCGAACAATCTCGGATATTCATGGTTCCAAATTATCTCATTTTACCTGCATTTTCTGTTCGGAAGAACGTGAAACAAAGTAAAAGTGTGAGAGAATGCTCTTCAGGTGATGCACAACACGGCACAACCATTAGTTTCGAACAATCTCGGATTTTCATGGTTCCAAATTATCTCATTTTACCTGTATTTCCTTTCCGGAGAAACGTAAAACGAAGTAAAAGTAGTAGAGAAGGCTAATCAGGTGATGCACAACACGGTACAACCATTAGTTTCGAACAATCTTGGATATTCATGGTTCCAAATTATCTAATGCCACCTGTATTTTCTTTCCGGAGGAACGTGAAACGAAGTAAGAGTAGTAGAGAATGCTAATCAGGTGATGCACAACACGGCACAACCATTAGTTTCGAACAATCTCGGATGTTCATGGTTCCAAATTATCTCATTTCACCTGTATTTCCTTTTTGGAAGAACGTAAAACGAAGTGAAAGTAGTAGAGAATGCTAATCAGGTGATGCACAACACGGCACAACCATTAGTTTCGAACAATTTCGGATTTTCATGGTTCCAAATTATCTCATTTCACCTGTATTCCCTTTTTGGAAGAACGTAAAACGAAGTGAAAGTGACAGAGAATGCTCTTCAGGTGATGCACAACACGGCACAACCATTAGTTTTGAACAATCTCGGATTTTCATGGTTCCAAATTATCTCATTTCACCTGTATTTCCTTTTTGGAAAAACGTAAAACGAAGTGAGAGTGACAGAGAATGCTCTTCAGGTGATGCACAACACGGCACAACCATTAGTTTCGAACAATCTCGGATTTTCATGGTTCCAAATTATCTCATTTTACCTGCATTTCCTGTTCGGAAGAACGTAAAACAAAGTGAAAGTGTGAGAGAATGCTCTCCAGGTGATGCACAACACGGCGCAATCATTAGTTTCGAACAATCTCGGATTTTCATGGTTCCAAATTATCTCATTTTACCTGTATTTCCTTTTTGGAAGAACGTAAAACGAAGTGGAAGTAGTAAAGAATGCTAATCAGGTGATGCACAACACGGCACAACCATTAGTTTCGAACAATCTCGGATTTTCATGGTTCCAAATTATTTCATTTTACCTGTATTTCCTCTCCGGAGAAACGTGAAACGAAGTAAAAGTAGCAGAGAATGCTAATCAGGTGATGCACAACACGGCACAACCATTAGTTTCGAACAATCTCGGATTTTCATGGTTCCAAATTATCTCATTTCACCTGTATTTCCTTTTTGGAAGAACGTAAAACGAAGTGAAAGTGACAGAGAATGCTCTCCAGGTGATGCACAACACGGCCCAACCATTAGTTTCGAACAATCTCGGATTTTCATGGTTCCAAATTATCTCATTTCACCTGTATTTCCTTTTTGGAAGAACGTTAAACGAAGTGAAAGTAGTAGAGAATGGTAATCAGGTGATGCACAACACGGCACAACCATTAGTTTCGAACAATCTCGGATTTTCATGGTTCCAAATTATCTCATTTCACCTGTATTCCCTTTTTGGAAGAACGTAAAACGAAGTGAAAGTGACAGAGAATGCTCTCCAGGTGATGCACAACACGGCACAACCATTAGTTTTGAACAATCTCGGATTTTCATGGTTCCAAATTATCTCATTTCACCTGTATTTCCTTTTTGGAAAAACGTAAAACGGAGTGAGAGTGACAGAAAATGCTCTTCAGGTGATGCACAACACGGCACAACCATTAGTTTCAAACAATCTCGGATTTTCATGATCCTGAATTATTTCATTTTACCTGTATTTCCTTTCCGGAAAAACGTGAAACGAAGTAAAAGTAGTAGAGAATGCTAATCAGGTGATGCACAACACGGTACAACCATTAGTTTCGAACAATCTCGGATTTTCATGGTTCCAAATTATCTCATTTCACCTGTATTTCCTTTTTCGAAGAACGTAAAACGAAGTGAAAGTGACAGAGAATGCTCCTCAGGTGATGCACAACACGGCACAACCATTAGTTTCGAACAATCTCGGATTTTCATGGTTCCAAATTATCTCATTTTACCTGCATTTCCTGTTCGGAAGAACGTGAAACAAAGTGAAAGTGTGAGAGAATGCTCTCCAGGTGATGCACAACACGGCACAACCATTAGTTTCGAACAATCTCGGATATTCATGGTTCCAAATTATCTCATTTCACCTGTATTTCCTTTTTGGAAGAACGTAAAACGAAGTGAAAGTAGTAGAAAATGCTAATCAGGTGATGCACAACACGGCACAACCATTAGTTTCGAACAATCTCGGATTTTCATGGTTCCAAATTATCTCATTTTACCTGTATTTCCTTTTTGGAAGAACGTAAAACGGAGTGAAAGTGACGGAGAATGCTCTTCAGGTGATGCACAACACGGCACAACCATTAGTTTCGAACAATCTCGGATTTTCATGGTTCCAAATTATCTCATTTTACCTGTATTTCCTTTCCGGAGGAACGTGAAACGAAGTAAGAGTAGTAGAGAATCCTAATCAGGTGATGCACAACACGGCACAACCATTAGTTTCGAACAATCTCGGATATTCATGGTTCCAAATTATCTAATTTTACCTGTATTTCCTTTCCGGAGGAACGTGAAACAAAGTAAGAGTAGTAGAGAATGCTAATCGGGTGATGCACAACACGGCACAACCATTAGTTTCGAACAATCTCGGATTTTCATGGTTCCAAATTATCTCATTTCACCTGTATTCCCTTTTTGGAAGAACGTAAAACGAAGTGAAAGTGACAGAGAATGCTCTTCAGGTGATGCACAACACGGCACAACCATTAGTTTTGAACAATCTCGGATTTTCATGGTTCCAAATTATCTCATTTCACCTGTATTTCCTTTTTGGAAAAACGTAAAACGAAGTGAAAGTGACAGAGAATGCTCTTCAGGTGATGCACAACACGGCACAACCATTAGTTTCAAACAATCTCGGATTTTCATGATTCTGAATTATTTCATTTTACCTGTATTTCCTTTCCGGAGAAACGTGAAACGAAGTAAAAGTAGTAGAGAATGCTAATCAGGTGATGCACAACACGGCACAACCATTAGTTTCGAACAATCTCGGATTTTCATGGTTCCAAATTATCTCATTTTACCTGCATTTCCTGTTCGGAAGAACGTAAAACGAAGTGAAAGTGTGAGAGAATGCTCTCCAGGTGATGCACAACACGGCGCAATCATTAGTTTCGAACAATCTCGGATTTTCATGGTTCCAAATCATTTCATTTTACCTGTATTTCCTTTCCGGAGAAACGTGAAACGAAGTAAAAGTAGTGGAGAATGCTAATCAGGTAATGCACAACACGGCACAACCATTAGTTTCGAACAATCTCGGATTTTCATGGTTCCAAATTATTTCATTTTACCTGTATTTCCTCTCCGGAGAAACGTGAAACGAAGTAAAAGTAGTAGAGAATGCTAATCAGGTGATGCACAACACGGCACAACCATTAGTTTCGAACAATCTCGGATTTTCATGGTTCCAAATTATCTCATTTCACCTGTATTTCCTTTTTGGAAGAACGTAAAACGAAGTGAAAGTGACAGAGAATGCTCCTCAGGTGATGCACAACACGGCACAACCATTAGTTTCGAACAATCTCGGATTTTCATGGTTCCAAATTATCTCATTTCACCTGTATTTCCTTTTTGGAAGAACGTAAAACGAAGTGAAAGTGACAGAGAATGCTCTTCAGGTGATGCACAACACGGCACAACCATTAGTTTCGAACAATCTCGGATTTTCATAGTTCCAAATTATCTCATTTCACCTGTATTTCCTCTTTGGAAGAACGTAAAACGAAGTAAAAGTGACAGAGAATGCTCCTCAGGTGATGCACAACACGGCACAACCATTAGTTTCGAACAATCTCGGATTTTCATGGTTCCAAATTATCTCATTTTACCTGCATTTCCTGTTCGGAAGAACGTGAAACAAAGTGAAAGTGTGAGAGAATGCTCTTCAGGTGATGCACAACACGGCACAACCATTAGTTTTAAACAATCTCGGATTTTCATGGTTCCAAATTATTTCATTTTACCTGTATTTTCTTTCCGGAGAAACGTGAAACGAAGTAAAAGTAGTAAAGAATGCTAATCAGGTGATGCACAACACGGCACAACCATCAGTTTCGAACAATCTCGGATTTTCATGGTTCCAAATTATCTCATTTTACCTGTATTTCCTTTTTGGAAGAACGTAAAACGAAGTGAAAGTGACGGAGAATGCTCTTCAGGTGATGCACAACACGGCACAACCATTAGTTTCGAACAATCTCGGATTTTCATGGTTCCAAATTATCTCATTTTACCTGTATTTCCTTTTTGGAAGAACGTAAAACGAAGTGAAAGTGACAGAGGATGCTCTTCAGGTGATGCACAACACGGCACAACCATTAGTTTCGAACAATCTCAGATTTTCATGGTTCCAAATTATCTCATTTTACCTGTATTTCCTTTCCGGAGGAACGTGAAACGAAGTAAGAGTAGTAGAGAATCCTAATCAGGTGATGCACAACACGGCACAACCATTAGTTTCGAACAATCTCGGATATTCATGGTTCCAAATTATCTAATTTTACCTGTATTTCCTTTCCGGAGAAACGTGAAACGAAGTGAAAGTGACAGAGAATTCTCCTCAGGTGATGCACAACACGGCACAACCATTAGTTTCGAACAATCTCGGATATTCATGGTTCCAAATTATCTAATTTCACCTGTATTTCCTTTCCGGAGGAACGTGAAACGAAGTAAGAGTAGTAGAGAATCCTAATCAGGTGATGCACAACACGGCACAACCATTAGTTTCGAACAATCTCGGATATTCATGGTTCCAAATTATCTAATTTTACCTGTATTTCCTTTCCGGAGAAACGTGAAACGAAGTAAAAGTAGTAGAGAATGCTAATCAGGTGATGCACAACACGGCACAACCATTAGTTTCGAACAATCTCGGATATTCATGGTTCCAAATTATCTCATTTTACCTGCATTTTCTGTTCGGAAGAACGTGAAACAAAGTAAAAGTGTGAGAGAATGCTAATCAGGTGATGCACAACACGGCACAACCATTAGTTTCGAACAATCTCGAATTTTCATGGTTCCAAATTATCTAATTTCACCTGTATTTTCTTTTTGGAAGAACGTAAAACGAAGTGGAAGTGACAGAGAATGCTCTTCAGGTGATGCACAACACGGCACAACCATTAGTTTCGAACAATCTCGGATTTTCATGGTTCCAAATTATCTCATTTTACCTGTATTTCCTTTTTGGAAGAACGTGAAACGAAGTGAGAGTGACAGAGAATGCTCTTCAGGTGATGCACAACACGGCACAACCATTAGTTTCAAACAATCTCGGATTTTCATGATTCTGAATTATTTCATTTTACCTGTATTTCCTTTCCGGAGAAACGTGAAACGAAGTAAAAGTAGTAGAGAATGCTAATCAGGTGATGCACAACACGGCACAACCATTAGTTTCGAACAATCTCGGATTTTCATGGTTCCAAATTATCTCATTTTACCTGCATTTCCTGTTCGGAAGAACGTAAAACAAAGTGAAAGTGTGAGAGAATGCTCTCCAGGTGATGCACAACACGGCGCAATCATTAGTTTCGAACAATCTCGGATTTTCATGGTTCCAAATTATTACATTTTACCTGTATTTCCTTTCCGGAGAAACGTGAAACGAAGTGAAAGTAGTAGAGAATGCTAATCAGGTGATGCACAACACGGCACAACCATTAGTTTCGAACAATCTCGGATTTTCATGGTTCCAAATTATCTCATTTCACCTGTATTCCCTTTTTGGAAGAACGTAAAACGAAGTGAAAGTGACAGAGAATGCTCTTCAGGTGATGCACAACACGGCACAACCATTGGTTTTGAACAATCTCGGATTTTCATGGTTCCAAATTATCTCATTTCACCTGTATTTCCTTTTTGGAAAAACGTAAAACGAAGTGAGAGTGACAGAGAATGCTCTTCAGGTGATGCACAACACGGCACAACCATTAGTTTCAAACAATCTCGGATTTTCATGATTCTGAATTATTTCATTTTACCTGTATTTCCTTTCCGGAGAAACGTGAAACGAAGTAAAAGTAGTAGAGAATGCTAATCAGGTGATGCACAACACGGCACAACCATTAGTTTCGAACAATCTCGGATTTTCATGGTTCCAAATTATCTCATTTTACCTGCATTTCCTGTTCGGAAGAACGTAAAACAAAGTGAAAGTGACAGAGAATGCTCCTCAGGTGATGCACAACACGGCACAACCATTAGTTTCGAACAATCTCGGATTTTCATGGTTCCAAATTATCTCATTTTACCTGCATTTCCTGTTCGGAAGAACGTGAAACAAAGTGAAAGTGTGAGAGAATGCTCTCCAGGTGATGCACAACACGGCACAACCATTAGTTTCGAACAATCTCGGATATTCATGGTTCCAAATTATCTCATTTCACCTGTATTTCCTTTTTGGAAGAACGTAAAACGAAGTGAAAGTAGTAGAAAATGCTAATCAGGTGATGCACAACACGGCACAACCATTAGTTTCGAACAATCTCGGATTTTCATGGTTTCAAATTATCTAATTTCACCTGTATTTTCTTTTTGGAAGGACGTAAAACGAAGTGAAAGTAGTAGAGAATGCTAATCAGGTGATGCACAACACGGCACAACCATTAGTTTCGAACAATCTCGGATATTCATGGTTCCAAATTATCTCATTTTACCTGTATTTCCTTTTTGGAAGAACGTAAAACGAAGTGAAAGTGACAGAGAATGCTCTTCAGGTGATGCACAACACGGCACAACCATTAGTTTCGAACAATCTCGGATTTTCATGGTTCCAAATTATCTCATTTCACCTGTATTTTCTTTTTGGAAGAACGTAAAACGAAGTGAAAGTGACAAAGAATGCTCTTCAGGTGATGCACAACACGGCACAACCATCAGTTTCGAACAATCTCGGATTTTCATGGTTCCAAATTATCTCATTTTACCTGTATTTCCTTTTTGAAAGAACGTAAAACGAAGTGAAAGTGACGGAGAATGCTCTTCAGGTGATGCACAACACGGCACAACCATTAGTTTCGAACAATTTCGGATTTTCATGGTTCCAAATTATCTCATTTTACCTGTATTTCCTTTTTGGAAGAACGTAAAACGAAGTGAAAGTGACAGAGAATGCTCTTCAGGTGATGCACAACACGGCACAACCATTAGTTTCGAACAATCTCGGATTTTCATGGTTCCAAATTATCTCATTTCACCTGTATTCCCTTTTTGGAAGAACGTAAAACGAAGTGAAAGTGACAGAGAATGCTCTTCAGGTGATGCACAACACGGCACAACCATTAGTTTTGAACAATCTCGGATTTTCATGGCTCCAAATTATCTCATTTCACCTGTATTTCCTTTTTGGAAAAACGTAAAACGAAGTGAGAGTGACAGAGAATGCTCTTCAGGTGATGCACAACACGGCACAACCATTAGTTTCAAACAATCTCGGATTTTCATGATTCTGAATTATTTCATTTTACCTGTATTTCCTTTCCGGAGAAACGTGAAACGAAGTAAAAGTAGTAGAGAATGCTAATCAGGTGATGCACAACACGGCACAACCATTAGTTTCGAACAATCTCGGATTTTCATGGTTCCAAATTATCTCATTTTACCTGCATTTCCTGTTCGGAAGAACGTAAAACGAAGTGAAAGTGTGAGAGAATGCTCTCCAGGTGATGCACAACACGGCGCAATCATTAGTTTCGAACAATCTCGGATTTTCATGGTTCCAAATCATTTCATTTTACCTGTATTTCCTTTCCGGAGAAACGTGAAACGAAGTAAAAGTAGTAGAGAATGCTAATAAGGTAATGCACAACACGGCACAACCATTAGTTTCGAACAATCTCGGATTTTCATGGTTCCAAATTATTTCATTTTACCTGTATTTCCTCTCCGGAGAAACGTGAAACGAAGTGAAAGTAGTAGAGAATGCTAATCAGGTGATGCACAACACGGCACAACCATTAGTTTCGAACAATCTCGGATTTTCATGGTTCCAAATTATCTCATTTCACCTGTATTTCCTTTTTGGAAGAACGTAAAACGAAGTGAAAGTAACAGAGAATGCTCCTCAGGTGATGCACAACACGGCACAACCATTAGTTTCGAACAATCTCGGATTTTCATGGTTCCAAATTATCTCATTTTACCTGCATTTCCTTTTTGGAAGAACGTAAAACGAAGTGAAAGTGACAGAGAATGCTCTTCAGGTGATGCACAACACGGCACAACCATTAGTTCCGAACAATCTCGGATTTTCATAGTTCCAAATTATCTCATTTCACCTGTATTTCCTCTTTGGAAGAACGTAAAACGAAGTAAAAGTGACAGAGAATGCTCCTCAGGTGATGCACAACACGGCACAACCATTAGTTTCGAACAATCTCGGATTTTCATGGTTCCAAATTATCTCATTTTACCTGCATTTTCTGTTCGGAAGAACGTGAAACAAAGTAAAAGTGTGAGAGAATGCTAATCAGGTGATGCACAACACGGCACAACCATTAGTTTCGAACAATCTCGAATTTTCATGGTTCCAAATTATCTCATTTCACCTGTATTTCCTTTTTGGGAAAACGTAAAACGAAGTGAAAGTGACAGAGAATGCTCTTCAGGTGATGCACAACACGGCACAACCATCAGTTTCGAACAATCTCGGATTTTTATGGTTCCAAATTATCTCATTTTACCTGTATTTCCTTTCCGGAGAAACGTGGAACGAAGTAAAAGTAGTAGAGAATGCTAATCAGGTGATGCACAACACGGCACAACCATTAGTTTCGAACAATCTCGGATATTCATGGTTCCAAATTATCTCATTTTACCTGCATTTTCTGTTCGGAAGAACGTGAAACAAAGTAAAAGTGTGAGAGAATGCTCTTCAGGTGATGCACAACACGGCACAACCATTAGTTTCGAACAATCTCGGATTTTCATGGTTCCAAATTATCTCATTTTACCTGTATTTCCTTTCCGGAGAAACGTAAAACGAAGTAAAAGTAGTAGAGAAGGCTAATCAGGTGATGCACAACACGGTACAACCATTAGTTTCGAACAATCTTGGATATTCATGGTTCCAAATTATCTAATGCCACCTGTATTTTCTTTCCGGAGGAACGTGAAACGAAGTAAGAGTAGTAGAGAATGCTAATCAGGTGATGCACAACACGGCACAACCATTAGTTTCGAACAATCTCGGATGTTCATGGTTCCAAATTATCTCATTTCACCTGTATTTCCTTTTTGGAAGAACGTAAAACGAAGTGAAAGTAGTAGAGAATGCTAATCAGGTGATGCACAACACGGCACAACCATTAGTTTCGAACAATTTCGGATTTTCATGGTTCCAAATTATCTCATTTCACCTGTATTCCCTTTTTGGAAGAACGTAAAACGAAGTGAAAGTGACAGAGAATGCTCTTCAGGTGATGCACAACACGGCACAACCATTAGTTTTGAACAATCTCGGATTTTCATGGTTCCAAATTATCTCATTTCACCTGTATTTCCTTTTTGGAAAAACGTAAAACGAAGTGAGAGTGACAGAGAATGCTCTTCAGGTGATGCACAACACGGCACAACCATTAGTTTCGAACAATCTCGGATTTTCATGGTTCCAAATTATCTCATTTTACCTGCATTTCCTGTTCGGAAGAACGTAAAACAAAGTGAAAGTGTGAGAGAATGCTCTCCAGGTGATGCACAACACGGCGCAATCATTAGTTTCGAACAATCTCGGATTTTCATGGTTCCAAATTATCTCATTTTACCTGTATTTCCTTTTTGGAAGAACGTAAAACGAAGTGGAAGTAGTAAAGAATGCTAATCAGGTGATGCACAACACGGCACAACCATTAGTTTCGAACAATCTCGGATTTTCATGGTTCCAAATTATTTCATTTTACCTGTATTTCCTCTCCGGAGAAACGTGAAACGAAGTAAAAGTAGCAGAGAATGCTAATCAGGTGATGCACAACACGGCACAACCATTAGTTTCGAACAATCTCGGATTTTCATGGTTCCAAATTATCTCATTTCACCTGTATTTCCTTTTTGGAAGAACGTAAAACGAAGTGAAAGTGACAGAGAATGCTCTCCAGGTGATGCACAACACGGCCCAACCATTAGTTTCGAACAATCTCGGATTTTCATGGTTCCAAATTATCTCATTTCACCTGTATTTCCTTTTTGGAAGAACGTTAAACGAAGTGAAAGTAGTAGAGAATGGTAATCAGGTGATGCACAACACGGCACAACCATTAGTTTCGAACAATCTCGGATTTTCATGGTTCCAAATTATCTCATTTCACCTGTCTTCCCTTTTTGGAAGAACGTAAAACGAAGTGAAAGTGACAGAGAATGCTCTCCAGGTGATGCACAACACGGCACAACCATTAGTTTTGAACAATCTCGGATTTTCATGGTTCCAAATTATCTCATTTCACCTGTATTTCCTTTTTGGAAAAACGTAAAACGGAGTGAGAGTGACAGAAAATGCTCTTCAGGTGATGCACAACACGGCACAACCATTAGTTTCAAACAATCTCGGATTTTCATGATCCTGAATTATTTCATTTTACCTGTATTTCCTTTCCGGAAAAACGTGAAACGAAGTAAAAGTAGTAGAGAATGCTAATCAGGTGATGCACAACACGGTACAACCATTAGTTTCGAACAATCTCGGATTTTCATGGTTCCAAATTATCTCATTTCACCTGTATTTCCTTTTTCGAAGAACGTAAAACGAAGTGAAAGTGACAGAGAATGCTCCTCAGGTGATGCACAACACGGCACAACCATTAGTTTCGAACAATCTCGGATTTTCATGGTTCCAAATTATCTCATTTTACCTGCATTTCCTGTTCGGAAGAACGTGAAACAAAGTGAAAGTGTGAGAGAATGCTCTCCAGGTGATGCACAACACGGCACAACCATTAGTTTCGAACAATCTCGGATATTCATGGTTCCAAATTATCTCATTTCACCTGTATTTCCTTTTTGGAAGAACGTAAAACGAAGTGAAAGTAGTAGAAAATGCTAATCAGGTGATGCACAACACGGCACAACCATTAGTTTCGAACAATCTCGGATTTTCATGGTTCCAAATTATCTCATTTTACCTGTATTTCCTTTTTGGAAGAACGTAAAACGGAGTGAAAGTGACGGAGAATGCTCTTCAGGTGATGCACAACACGGCACAACCATTAGTTTCGAACAATCTCGGATTTTCATGGTTCCAAATTATCTCATTTTACCTGTATTTCCTTTCCGGAGGAACGTGAAACGAAGTAAGAGTAGTAGAGAATCCTAATCAGGTGATGCACAACACGGCACAACCATTAGTTTCGAACAATCTCGGATATTCATGGTTCCAAATTATCTAATTTTACCTGTATTTCCTTTCCGGAGGAACGTGAAACAAAGTAAGAGTAGTAGAGAATGCTAATCGGGTAATGCACAACACGGCACAACCATTAGTTTCGAACAATCTCGGATTTTCATGGTTCCAAATTATCTCATTTCACCTGTATTCCCTTTTTGGAAGAACGTAAAACGAAGTGAAAGTGACAGAGAATGCTCTTCAGGTGATGCACAACACGGCACAACCATTAGTTTTGAACAATCTCGGATTTTCATGGTTCCAAATTATCTCATTTCACCTGTATTTCCTTTTTGGAAAAACGTAAAACGAAGTGAAAGTGACAGAGAATGCTCTTCAGGTGATGCACAACACGGCACAACCATTAGTTTCAAACAATCTCGGATTTTCATGATTCTGAATTATTTCATTTTACCTGTATTTCCTTTCCGGAGAAACGTGAAACGAAGTAAAAGTAGTAGAGAATGCTAATCAGGTGATGCACAACACGGCACAACCATTAGTTTCGAACAATCTCGGATTTTCATGGTTCCAAATTATCTCATTTTACCTGCATTTCCTGTTCGGAAGAACGTAAAACGAAGTGAAAGTGTGAGAGAATGCTCTCCAGGTGATGCACAACACGGCGCAATCATTAGTTTCGAACAATCTCGGATTTTCATGGTTCCAAATCATTTCATTTTACCTGTATTTCCTTTCCGGAGAAACGTGAAACGAAGTAAAAGTAGTGGAGAATGCTAATCAGGTAATGCACAACACGGCACAACCATTAGTTTCGAACAATCTCGGATTTTCATGGTTCCAAATTATTTCATTTTACCTGTATTTCCTCTCCGGAGAAACGTGAAACGAAGTAAAAGTAGTAGAGAATGCTAATCAGGTGATGCACAACACGGCACAACCATTAGTTTCGAACAATCTCGGATTTTCATGGTTCCAAATTATCTCATTTCACCTGTATTTCCTTTTTGGAAGAACGTAAAACGAAGTGAAAGTGACAGAGAATGCTCCTCAGGTGATGCACAACACGGCACAACCATTAGTTTCGAACAATCTCGGATTTTCATGGTTCCAAATTATCTCATTTCACCTGTATTTCCTTTTTGGAAGAACGTAAAACGAAGTGAAAGTGACAGAGAATGCTCTTCAGGTGATGCACAACACGGCACAACCATTAGTTTCGAACAATCTCGGATTTTCATAGTTCCAAATTATCTCATTTCACCTGTATTTCCTCTTTGGAAGAACGTAAAACGAAGTAAAAGTGACAGAGAATGCTCCTCAGGTGATGCACAACACGGCACAACCATTAGTTTCGAACAATCTCGGATTTTCATGGTTCCAAATTATCTCATTTTACCTGCATTTCCTGTTCGGAAGAACGTGAAACAAAGTGAAAGTGTGAGAGAATGCTCTTCAGGTGATGCACAACACGGCACAACCATTAGTTTGAAACAATCTCGGATTTTCATGGTTCCAAATTATTTCATTTTACCTGTATTTTCTTTCCGGAGAAACGTGAAACGAAGTAAAAGTAGTAAAGAATGCTAATCAGGTGATGCACAACACGGCACAACCATCAGTTTCGAACAATCTCGGATTTTCATGGTTCCAAATTATCTCATTTTACCTGTATTTCCTTTTTGGAAGAACGTAAAACGAAGTGAAAGTGACGGAGAATGCTCTTCAGGTGATGCACAACACGGCACAACCATTAGTTTCGAACAATCTCGGATTTTCATGGTTCCAAATTATCTCATTTTACCTGTATTTCCTTTTTGGAAGAACGTAAAACGAAGTGAAAGTGACAGAGGATGCTCTTCAGGTGATGCACAACACGGCACAACCATTAGTTTCGAACAATCTCAGATTTTCATGGTTCCAAATTATCTCATTTTACCTGTATTTCCTTTCCGGAGGAACGTGAAACGAAGTAAGAGTAGTAGAGAATCCTAATCAGGTGATGCACAACACGGCACAACCATTAGTTTCGAACAATCTCGGATATTCATGGTTCCAAATTATCTAATTTTACCTGTATTTCCTTTCCGGAGAAACGTGAAACGAAGTGAAAGTGACAGAGAATTCTCCTCAGGTGATGCACAACACGGCACAACCATTAGTTTCGAACAATCTCGGATATTCATGGTTCCAAATTATCTAATTTCACCTGTATTTCCTTTCCGGAGGAACGTGAAACGAAGTAAGAGTAGTAGAGAATCCTAATCAGGTGATGCACAACACGGCACAACCATTAGTTTCGAACAATCTCGGATATTCATGGTTCCAAATTATCTAATTTTACCTGTATTTCCTTTCCGGAGAAACGTGAAACGAAGTAAAAGTAGTAGAGAATGCTAATCAGGTGATGCACAACACGGCACAACCATTAGTTTCGAACAATCTCGGATATTCATGGTTCCAAATTATCTCATTTTACCTGCATTTTCTGTTCGGAAGAACGTGAAACAAAGTAAAAGTGTGAGAGAATGCTCTTCAGGTGATGCACAACACGGCACAACCATTAGTTTCGAACAATCTCGGATTTTCATGGTTCCAAATTATCTCATTTTACCTGTATTTCCTTTTTGGAAGAACGTAAAACGAAGTGAAAGTGACAGAGAATGCTCTTCAGGTGATGCACAACACGGCACAACCATTAGTTTCGAACAATCTCGGATTTTCATGGTTCCAAATTATCTCATTTTACCTGTATTTCCTTTCCGGAGAAACGTAAAACGAAGTAAAAGTAGTAGAGAATGCTAATCAGGTGATGCACAACACGGTACAACCATTAGTTTCGAACAATCTCGGATATTCATGGTTCCAAATTATCTAATGCCACCTGTATTTTCTTTCCGGAGGAGCGTGAAACGAAGTAAGAGTAGTAGAGAATGCTAATCAGGTGATGCACAACACGGCACAACCATTAGTTTCGAACAATCTCGGATGTTCATGGTTCCAAATTATCTCATTTCACCTGTATTTCCTTTTTGGAAGAACGTAAAACGAAGTGAAAGTAGTAGAGAATGCTAATCAGGTGATGCACAACACGGCACAACCATTAGTTTCGAACAATTTCGGATTTTCATGGTTCCAAATTATCTCATTTCACCTGTATTCCCTTTTTGGAAGAACGTAAAACGAAGTGAAAGTGACAGAGAATGCTCTTCAGGTGATGCACAACACGGCACAACCATTAGTTTTGAACAATCTCGGATTTTCATGGTTCCAAATTATCTCATTTCACCTGTATTTCCTTTTTGGAAAAACGTAAAACGAAGTGAGAGTGACAGAGAATGCTCTTCAGGTGATGCACAACACGGCACAACCATTAGTTTCGAACAATCTCGGATTTTCATGGTTCCAAATTATCTCATTTTACCTGCATTTCCTGTTCGGAAGAACGTAAAACAAAGTGAAAGTGTGAGAGAATGCTCTCCAGGTGATGCACAACACGGCGCAATCATTAGTTTCGAACAATCTCGGATTTTCATGGTTCCAAATTATTACATTTTACCTGTATTTCTTTTCCGGAGAAACGTGAAACGAAGTAAAAGTAGTAAAGAATGCTAATCAGGTGATGCACAACACGGCACAACCATTAGTTTCGAACAATCTCGGATGTTCATGGTTCCAAATTATCTCATTTCACCTGTATTTCCTTTTTGGAAGAACGTAAAACGAAGTGAAAGTGACAGAGAATGCTCTCCAGGTGATGCACAACACGGCCCAACCATTAGTTTCGAACAATCTCGGATTTTCATGGTTCCAAATTATCTCATTTCACCTGTATTTCCTTCTTGGAAGAACGTTAAACGAAGTGAAAGTAGTAGAGAATGGTAATCAGGTGATGCACAACACGGCACAACCATTAGTCTCGAACAATCTCGGATTTTCATGGTTCCAAATTATCTCATTTCACCTGTATTCCCTTTTTGGAAGAACGTAAAACGAAGTGAAAGTGACAGAGAATGCTCTCCAGGTGATGCACAACACGGCACAACCATTAGTTTTGAACAATCTCGGATTTTCATGGTTCCAAATTATCTCATTTCACCTGTATTTCCTTTTTGGAAAAACGTAAAACGGAGTGAGAGTGACAGAGAATGCTCTTCAGGTGATGCACAACACGGCACAACCATTAGTTTCAAACAATCTCGGATTTTCATGATCCTGAATTATTTCATTTTACCTGTATTTCCTTTCCGGAGAAACGTGAAACGAAGTAAAAGTAGTAGAGAATGCTAATCAGGTGATGCACAACACGGCACAACCATTAGTTTCGAACAATCTCGGATTTTCATGGTTCCAAATTATTTCATTTTACCTGTATTTCCTTTCCGGAGAAACGTGAAACGAAGTAAAAGTAGTAGAGAATGCTAATCAGGTGATGCACAACACGGCACAACCATTAGTTTCGAACAATCTCGGATTTTCATGGTTCCAAATTATCTCATTTTACCTGCATTTCCTGTTCGGAAGAACGTAAAACGAAGTGAAAGTGTGAGAGAATGCTCTCCAGGTGATGCACAACACGGCGCAATCATTAGTTTCGAACAATCTCGGATTTTCATGGTTCCAAATCATTTCATTCTACCTGTATTTCCTTTCCGGAGAAACGTGAAACGAAGTAAAAGTAGTAGAGAATGCTAATCAGGTAATGCACAACACGGCACAACCATTAGTTTCGAACAATCTCGGATTTTCATGGTTCCAAATTATTTCATTTTACCTGTATTTCCTCTCCGGAGAAACGTGAAACGAAGTAAAAGTAGTAGAGAATGCTAATCAGGTGATGCACAACACGGCACAACCATTAGTTTCGAACAATCTCGGATTTTCATGGTTCCAAATTATCTCATTTCACCTGTATTTCCTTTTTGGAAGAACGTAAAACGAAGTGAAAGTGACAGAGAATGCTCCTCAGGTGATGCACAACACGGCACAACCATTAGTTTCGAACAATCTCGGATTTTCATGGTTCCAAATTATTCAATTTCACCTGTATTTTCTTTTTGGAAGGACGTAAAACGAAGTGAAAGTAGTAGAGAATGCTAATGAGGTGATGCACAACACGGCACAACCATTAGTTTCGAACAATCTCGGATTTTCATGGTTCCAAATTATCTCATTTCACCTGTATTTCCTTTTTGGAAGAACGTAAAACGAAGTGAGAGTGACAGAGAATGCTCTTCAGGTGATGCACAACACGGCACAACCATTAGTTCCGAACAATCTCGGATTTTCATAGTTCCGAATTATCTCATTTTACCTGTATTTTCTCTTTGGAAGAACGTAAAACGAAGTAAAAGTGACAGAGAATGCTCCTCAGGTGATGCACAACACGGCACAACCATTAGTTTCGAACAATCTCGGATTTTCATGGTTCCAAATTATCTCATTTTACCTGCATTTCCTGTTCGGAAGAACGTGAAACGAAGTGAAAGTGTGAGAGAATGCTCTTCAGGTGATGCACAACATGGCACAACCATTAGTTTCAAACAATCTCGGATTTTCATGGTTCCAAATTATTTCATTTTACCTGTATTTCCTTTCCGGAGAAACGTGAAACGAAGTAAAAGTAGTAGAGAATGCTAATCAGGTGATGCACAACACGGCACAACCATCAGTTTCGAACAATCTCGGATTTTCATGGTTCCAAATTATCTCATTTTACCTGTATTTCCTTTTTGGAAGAACGTAAAACGAAGTGAAAGTGACGGAGAATGCTCTTCAGGTGATGCACAACACGGCACAACCATTAGTTTCGAACAATCTCGGATTTTCATGGTTCCAAATTATCTCATTTTACCTGTATTTCCTTTTTGGAAGAACGTAAAACGAAGTGAAAGTGACAGAGAATGCTCTTCAGGTGATGCACAACACGGCACAACCATTAGTTTCGAACAATCTCGGATTTTCATGGTTCCAAATTATCTCATTTTACCTGTATTTCCTTTCCGGAGGAACGTGAAACGAAGTAAGAGTAGTAGAGAATCCTAATCAGGTGATGCACAACACGGCACAACCATTAGTTTCGAACAATCTCGGATATTCATGGTTCCAAATTATCTAATTTTACCTGTATTTCCTTTCCGGAGAAACGTGAAACGAAGTAAAAGTAGTAGAGAATGCTAATCAGGTGATGCACAACACGGCACAACCATTAGTTTCGAACAATCTCGGATTTTCATGGTTCCAAATTATCTCATTTCACCTGTATTTCCTTTTTGGAAGAACGTAAAACGAAGTGAAAGTGACAGAGAATTCTTCTCAGGTGATGCACAACACGGCACAACCATTAGTTTCGAACAATCTCGGATATTCATGGTTCCAAATTATCTAATTTCACCTGTATTTTCTTTTTGGAAGAACGTAAAACGAAGTGAAAGTAGTAGAGAATGCTAATCAGGTGATGCACAACACGGCACAACCATTAGTTTCGAACAATCTCGGATTTTCATGGTTCCAAATTATCTCATTTTACCTGTATTTCCTTTCCGGAGAAACGTGGAACGAAGTAAAAGTAGTAGAGAATGCTAATCAGGTGATGCACAACACGGCACAACCATTAGTTTCGAACAATCTCGGATATTCATGGTTCCAAATTATCTCATTTTACCTGCATTTTCTGTTCGGAAGAACGTGAAACAAAGTAAAAGTGTGAGAGAATGCTAATCAGGTGATGCACAACACGGCACAACCATTAGTTTCGAACAATCTCGAATTTTCATGGTTTCAAATTATCTCATTTCACCTGTATTTCCTTTTTGGGAGAACGTAAAACGAAGTGAAAGTGACAAAGAATGCTCTTCAGGTGATGCACAACACGGCACAACCATCAGTTTCGAACAATCTCGGATTTTCGTGGTTCCAAATTATCTCATTTTACCTGTATTTCCTTTCCGGAGAAACGTGGAACGAAGTAAAAGTAGTAGAGAATGCTAATCAGGTGATGCACAACACGGCACAACCATTAGTTTCAAACAATCTCGGATATTCATGGTTCCAAATTATCTCATTTTACCTGCATTTTCTGTTCGGAAGAACGTGAAACAAAGTAAAAGTGTGAGAGAATGCTCTTCAGGTGATGCACAACACGGCACAACCATTAGTTTCGAACAATCTCGGATGTTCATGGTTCCAAATTATCTCATTTCACCTGTATTTCCTTTTTGGAAGAACGTAAAACGAAGTGAAAGTAGTAGAGAATGCTAATCAGGTGATGCACAACACGGCACAACCATTAGTTTCGAACAATCTCGGATTTTCATGGTTCCAAATTATCTCATTTCACCTGTATTTCCTTTTTGGAAGAACGTAAAACGAAGTGAAAGTGACAGAGAATGCTCTTCAGGTGATGCACAACACGGCACGACCATTAGTTTCGAACAATCTCGGATTTTCATGTTTTCAAATTATCTCATTTCACCTGTATTTCCTTTTTGGAAAAACGCAAAACGAAGTGAAAGTGACAGAGAATGCTCTTCAGGTGATGCACAACACGGCACAACCATTAGTTCCGAACAATCTCGGATTTTCATGGTTCCAAATTATCTCATTTCACCCGCATTTCCTTTTTGGAAGAACGTAAAACGAAGTGAAAGTGACAGAGAATGCTCTCCAGGTGATGCACAACACGGCACAACCATGAGTTTTGAACAATCTCGGATTTTCATGGTTCCAAATTATCTCATTTCACCTGTATTTCCTTTTTGGAAAAACGTAAAACGAAGTGAGAGTGACAGAGAATGCTCTTCAGGTGATGCACAACACGGCACAACCATTAGTTTCGAACAATCTCGGATCTTCATGGTTCCAAATTATCTCATTTTACCTGTATTTCCTTTCCGGAGAAACGTGGAACGAAGTAAAAGTAGTAGAGAATGCTAATCAGGTGATGCACAACACGGCACAACCATTAGTTTCGAACAATCTCGGATATTCATGGTTCCAAATTATCTCATTTTACCTGCATTTTCTGTTCGGAAGAACGTGAAACAAAGTAAAAGTGTGAGAGAATGCTAATCAGGTGATGCACAACACGGCACAACCATTAGTTTCGAACAATCTCGAATTTTCATGGTTCCAAATTATCTCATTTCACCTGTATTTCCTTTTTGGGAGAACGTAAAACGAAGTGAAAGTGACAGAGAATGCTCTTCAGGTGATGCACAACACGGCACAACCATCAGTTTCGAACAATCTCGGATTTTCATGGTTCCAAATTATCTCATTTTACCTGTATTTCCTTTCCGGAGAAACGTGGAACGAAGTAAAAGTAGTAGAGAATGCTAATCAGGTGATGCACAACACGGCACAACCATTAGTTTCGAACAATCTCGGATATTCATGGTTCCAAATTATCTCATTTTACCTGCATTTTCTGTTCGGAAGAACGTGAAACAAAGTAAAAGTGTGAGAGAATGCTCTTCAGGTGATGCACAACACGGCACAACCATTAGTTTCGAACAATCTCGGATTTTCATGGTTCCAAATTATCTCATTTTACCTGTATTTCCTTTTTGGAAGAACGTAAAACGAAGTGAAAGTGACAGAGAATGCTCTTCAGGTGATGCACAACACGGCACAACCATTAGTTTCGAACAATCTCGGATTTTCATGGTTCCAAATTATCTCATTTTACCTGTATTTCCTTTCCGGAGAAACGTAAAACGAAGTAAAAGTAGTAGAGAATGCTAATCAGGTGATGCACAACACGGTACAACCATTAGTTTCGAACAATCTCGGATATTCATGGTTCCAAATTATCTAATTTCACCTGTATTTTCATTCCGGAGGAACGTGAAACGAAGTAAGAGTAGTAGAGAATGCTAATCAGGTGATGCACAACACGGCACAACCATTAGTTTCGAACAATCTCGGATGTTCATGGTTCCAAATTATCTCATTTCACCTGTATTTCCTTTTTGGAAGAACGTAAAACGAAGTGAAAGTAGTAGAGAATGCTAATCAGGTGATGCACAACACGGCACAACCATTAGTTTCGAACAATTTCGGATTTTCATGGTTCCAAATTATCTCATTTCACCTGTATTCCCTTTTTGGAAGAACGTAAAACGAAGTGAAAGTGACAGAGAATGCTCTTCAGGTGATGCACAACACGGCACAACCATTAGTTTTGAACAATCTCGGATTTTCATGGTTCCAAATTATCTCATTTCACCTGTATTTCCTTTTTGGAAAAACGTAAAACGAAGTGAGAGTGACAGAGAATGCTCTTCAGGTGATGCACAACACGGCACAACCATTAGTTTCAAACAATCTCGGATTTTCATGATTCTGAATTATTTCAGTTTAACTGTATTTCCTTTCCGGAGAAACGTGAAACGAAGTAAAAGTAGTAGAGAATGCTAATCAGGTGATGCACAACACGGCCCAACCATTAGTTTCGAACAATCTCGGATTTTCATGGTTCCAAATTATCTCATTCCACCTGTATTTCCTTTTTGGAAGAACGTTAAACGAAGTGAAAGTAGTAGAGAATGGTAATCAGGTGATGCACAACACGGCACAACCATTAGTTTCGAACAATCTCGGATTTTCATGGTTCCAAATTATCTCATTTCACCTGTATTCCCTTTTTGGAAGAACGTAAAACGAAGTGAAAGTGACAGAGAATGCTCTCCAGGTGATGCACAACACGGCACAACCATTAGTTTTGAACAATCTCGGATTTTCATGGTTCCAAATTATCTCATTTCACCTGTATTTCCTTTTTGGAAAAACGTAAAACGAAGTGAGAGTGACAGAGAATGCTCTTCAGGTGATGCACAACACGGCACAACCATTAGTTTCAAACAATCTCGGATTTTCATGATTCTGAATTATTTCATTTTACCTGTATTTCCTTTCCGGAGAAACGTGAAACGAAGTAAAAGTAGTAGAGAATGCTAATCAGGTGATGCACAACACGGCACAACCATTAGTTTCGAACAATCTCGGATTTTCATGGTTCCAAATTATCTCATTTCACCTGTATTTCCTTTTTGGAAGAACGTAAAACGAAGTGAAAGTGACAGAGAATGCTCTCCAGGTGATGCACAACACGGCACAACCATTAGTTTCGAACAATCTCGGATATTCATGGTTCCAAATTATCTCATTTCACCTGTATTTCCTTTTTGGAAGAACGTAAAACGAAGTGAAAGTAGTAGAGAATGCTAATCAGGTGATGCACAACACGGCACAACCATTAGTTTCGAACAATCTCGGATATTCATGGTTCCAAATTATCTAATTTTACCTGTATTTCCTTTTTGGAAGGACGTAAAACGAGGTGAAAGTAGTAGAGAATGCTAATCAGGTGATGCACAACACGGCACAACCATTAGTTTCGAACAATCTCGGATTTTCATGGTTCCAAATTATCTCATTTCACCTGTATTTCCTTTTTGGAAGAACGTAAAACGAAGTGAAAGTGACAGAGAATGCTCTTCAGGTGATGCACAACACGGCACAACCATTAGTTCCGAACAATCTCGGATTTTCATAGTTCCAAATTATCTCATTTCACCTGTATTTCCTCTTTGGAAGAACGTAAAACGAAGTAAAAGTGACAGAGAATGCTCCTCAGGTGATGCACAACACGGCACAACCATTAGTTTCGAACAATCTCGGATTTTCATGGTTCCAAATTATCTCATTTTACCTGCATTTCCTGTTCGAAAGAACGTGAAACAAAGTGAAAGTGTGAGAGAATGCTCTTCAGGTGATGCACAACACGGCACAACCATTAGTTTCAAACAATCTCGGATTTTCATGGTTCCAAATTATTTCATTTTACCTGTATTTCCTTTCCGGAGAAACGTGAAACGAAGTAAAAGTAGTAAAGAATGCTAATCAGGTGATGCACAACACGGCACAACCATCAGTTTCGAACAATCTCGGATTTTCATGGTTCCAAATTATCTCATTTTACCTGTATTTCCTTTTTGGAAAAACGTAAAACGAAGTGAAAGTGACGGAGAATGCTCTTCAGGTGATGCACAACACGGCACAACCATTAGTTTCGAACAATTTCGGATTCTCATGGTTCCAAATTATCTCATTTTACCTGTATTTCCTTTTTGGAAGAACGTAAAACGAAGTGAAAGTGACAGAGAATGCTCTCCAGGTGATGCACAACACGGCACAACCATTAGTTTCGAACAATCTCGGATATTCATGGTTCCAAATTATCTAATTTCACCTGTATTTTCATTCCGGAGGAACGTGAAACGAAGTAAGAGTAGTAGAGAATGCTAATCAGGTGATGCACAACACGGCACAACCATTAGTTTCGAACAATCTCGGATGTTCATGGTTCCAAATTATCTCATTTCACCTGTATTTCCTTTTTGGAAGAACGTAAAACGAAGTGAAAGTAGTAGAGAATGCTAATCAGGTGATGCACAACACGGCACAACCATTAGTTTCGAACAATTTCGGATTTTCATGGTTCCAAATTATCTCATTTCACCTGTATTCCCTTTTTGGAAGAACGTAAAACGAAGTGAAAGTGACAGAGAATGCTCTTCAGGTGATGCACAACACGGCACAACCATTAGTTTTGAACAATCTCGGATTTTCATGGTTCCAAATTATCTCATTTCACCTGTATTTCCTTTTTGGAAAAACGTAAAACGAAGTGAGAGTGACAGAGAATGCTCTTCAGGTGATGCACAACACGGCACAACCATTAGTTTCAAACAATCTCGGATTTTCATGATTCTGAATTATTTCAGTTTAACTGTATTTCCTTTCCGGAGAAACGTGAAACGAAGTAAAAGTAGTAGAGAATGCTAATCAGGTGATGCACAACACGGCCCAACCATTAGTTTCGAACAATCTCGGATTTTCATGGTTCCAAATTATCTCATTCCACCTGTATTTCCTTTTTGGAAGAACGTTAAACGAAGTGAAAGTAGTAGAGAATGGTAATCAGGTGATGCACAACACGGCACAACCATTAGTTTCGAACAATCTCGGATTTTCATGGTTCCAAATTATCTCATTTCACCTGTATTCCCTTTTTGGAAGAACGTAAAACGAAGTGAAAGTGACAGAGAATGCTCTCCAGGTGATGCACAACACGGCACAACCATTAGTTTTGAACAATCTCGGATTTTCATGGTTCCAAATTATCTCATTTCACCTGTATTTCCTTTTTGGAAAAACGTAAAACGAAGTGAGAGTGACAGAGAATGCTCTTCAGGTGATGCACAACACGGCACAACCATTAGTTTCAAACAATCTCGGATTTTCATGATTCTGAATTATTTCATTTTACCTGTATTTCCTTTCCGGAGAAACGTGAAACGAAGTAAAAGTAGTAGAGAATGCTAATCAGGTGATGCACAACACGGCACAACCATTAGTTTCGAACAATCTCGGATTTTCATGGTTCCAAATTATCTCATTTTACCTGCATTTCCTGTTCGGAAGAACGTAAAACGAAGTGAAAGTGTGAGAGAATGCTCTCCAGGTGATGCACAACACGGCACAACCATTAGTTTCGAACAATCTCGGATATTCATGGTTCCAAATTATCTCATTTCACCTGTATTTCCTTTTTGGAAGAACGTAAAACGAAGTGAAAGTAGTAGAGAATGCTAATCAGGTGATGCACAACACGGCACAACCATTAGTTTCGAACAATCTCGGATATTCATGGTTCCAAATTATCTAATTTTACCTGTATTTCCTTTTTGGAAGGACGTAAAACGAGGTGAAAGTAGTAGAGAATGCTAATCAGGTGATGCACAACACGGCACAACCATTAGTTTCGAACAATCTCGGATTTTCATGGTTCCAAATTATCTCATTTCACCTGTATTTCCTTCTTGGAAGAACGTAAAACGAAGTGAAAGTGACAGAGAATGCTCTTCAGGTGATGCACAACACGGCACAACCATTAGTTCCGAACAATCTCGGATTTTCATGGTTCCAAATTATCTCATTTCACCTGTATTTCCTCTTTGGAAGAACGTAAAACGAAGTAAAAGTGACAGAGAATGCTCCTCAGGTGATGCACAACACGGCACAACCATTAGTTTCGAACAATCTCGGATTTTCATGGTTCCAAATTATCTCATTTTACCTGCATTTCCTGTTCGAAAGAACGTGAAACAAAGTGAAAGTGTGAGAGAATGCTCTTCAGGTGATGCACAACACGGCACAACCATTAGTTTCAAACAATCTCGGATTTTCATGGTTCCAAATTATTTCATTTTACCTGTATTTCCTTTCCGGAGAAACGTGAAACGAAGTAAAAGTAGTAAAGAATGCTAATCAGGTGATGCACAACACGGCACAACCATCAGTTTCGAACAATCTCGGATTTTCATGGTTCCAAATTATCTCATTTTACCTGTATTTCCTTTTTGGAAGAACGTAAAACGAAGTGAAAGTGACGGAGAATGCTCTTCAGGTGATGCACAACACGGCACAACCATTAGTTTCGAACAATCTCGGATTTTCATGGTTCCAAATTATCTCATTTTACCTGTATTTCCTTTTTGGAAGAACGTAAAACGAAGTGAAAGTGACGGAGAATGCTCTTCAGGTGATGCACAACACGGCACAACCATTAGTTTCGAACAATCTCGGATTTTCATGGTTCCAAATTATCTCATTTTACCTGCATTTCCTGTTCGGAAGAACGTAAAACAAAGTGAAAGTGTGAGAGAATGCTCTTCAGGTGATGCACAACACGGCACAACCATTAGTTTTAAACAATCTCGGATTTTCATGGTTCCAAATTATTTCATTTTACCTGTATTTCCTTTCCGGAGAAACGTGAAACGAAGTAAAAGTAGTAAAGAATGCTAATCAGGTGATGCACAACACGGCACAACCATCAGTTTCGAACAATCTCGGATTTTCATGGTTCCAAATTATCTCATTTTACCTGTATTTCCTTTTTGGAAGAACGTAAAACGAAGTGAAAGCGACGGAGAATGCTCTTCAGGTGATGCACAACACGGCACAACCATTAGTTTCGAACAATCTCGGATTTTCATGGTTCCAAATTATCTCATTTTACCTGTATTTCCTTTTTGGAAGAACGTAAAACGAAGTGAAAGTGACAGAGGATGCTCTTCAGGTGATGCACAACACGGCACAACCATTAGTTTCGAACAATCTCAGATTTTCATGGTTCCAAATTATCTCATTTTACCTGTATTTCCTTTCCGGAGGAACGTGAAACGAAGTAAGAGTAGTAGAGAATCCTAATCAGGTGATGCACAACACGGCACAACCATTAGTTTCGAACAATCTCGGATATTCATGGTTCCAAATTATCTAATTTTACCTGTATTTCCTTTTTGGAAGGACGTAAAACGAGGTGAAAGTAGTAGAGAATGCTAATCAGGTGATGCACAACACGGCACAACCATTAGTTTCGAACAATCTCGGATTTTCATGGTTCCAAATTATCTCATTTCACCTGTATTTCCTTTTTGGAAGAACGTAAAACGAAGTGAAAGTGACAGAGAATGCTCTTCAGGTGATGCACAACACGGCACAACCATTAGTTCCGAACAATCTCGGATTTTCATAGTTCCAAATTATCTCATTTCACCTGTATTTCCTCTTTGGAAGAACGTAAAACGAAGTAAAAGTGACAGAGAATGCTCCTCAGGTGATGCACAACACGGCACTACCATTAGTTTCGAACAATCTCGGATTTTCATGGTTCCAAATTATCTCATTTTACCTGCATTTCCTGTTCGAAAGAACGTGAAACAAAGTGAAAGTGTGAGAGAATGCTTTTCAGGTGATGCACAACACGGCACAACCATTAGTTTCAAACAATCTCGGATTTTCATGGTTCCAAATTATTTCATTTTACCTGTATTTCCTTTCCGGAGAAACGTGAAACGAAGTAAAAGTAGTAAAGAATGCTAATCAGGTGATGCACAACACGGCACAACCATCAGTTTCGAACAATCTCGGATTTTCATGGTTCCAAATTATCTCATTTTACCTGTATTTCCTTTTTGGAAGAACGTAAAACGAAGTGAAAGTGACGGAGAATGCTCTTCAGGTGATGCACAACACGGCACAACCATTAGTTTCGAACAATTTCGGATTCTCATGGTTCCAAATTATCTCATTTTACCTGTATTTCCTTTTTGGAAGAACGTAAAACGAAGTAAAAGTGACAGAGAATGCTCTCCAGGTGATGCACAACACGGCACAACCATTAGTTTCGAACAATCTCGGATTTTCATGGTTCCAAATTATCTCATTTTACCTGTATTTCCTTTTTGGAAGAACGTGAAACAAAGTGAAAGTGTGAGAGAATGCTCTCCAGGTGATGCACAACACGGCACAACCATTAGTTTCGAACAATCTCGGATATTCATAGTTCCAAATTATCTCATTTCACCTGTATTTCCTTTTTGGAAGAACGTGAAACGAAGTGAAAGTAGTAGAGAATGCTAATCAGGTGATGCACAACACGGCACAACCATTAGTTTCGAACAATCTCGGATATTCATGGTTCCAAATTATCTCATTTTACCTGCATTTTCTGTTCGGAAGAACGTGAAACAAAGTAAAAGTGTGAGAGAATGCTCTTCAGGTGATGCACAACACGGCACAACCATTAGTTTCGAACAATCTCAGATTTTCATGGTTCCAAATTATTTCATTTTACCTGTATTTCCTTTTTGGAAGAACGTAAAACGAAGTGAAAGTGACGGAGAATGCTCTTCAGGTGATGCACAACACGGCACAACCATTAGTTTCGAACAATCTCGGATTTTCATGGTTCCAAATTATCTCATTTTACCTGCATTTCCTGTTCGGAAGAACGTGAAACAAAGTGAAAGTGTGAGAGAATGCTCTTCAGGTGATGCACAACACGGCACAACCATTAGTTTTAAACAATCTCGGATTTTCATGGTTCCAAATTATTTCATTTTACCTGTATTTCCTTTCCGGAGAAACGTGAAACGAAGTAAAAGTAGTAAAGAATGCTAATCAGGTGATGCACAACACGGCACAACCATCAGTTTCGAACAATCTCGGATTTTCATGGTTCCAAATTATCTCATTTTACCTGTATTTCCTTTTTGGAAGAACGTAAAACGAAGTGAAAGCGACGGAGAATGCTCTTCAGGTGATGCACAACACGGCACAACCATTAGTTTCGAACAATCTCGGATTTTCATGGTTCCAAATTATCTCATTTTACCTGTATTTCCTTTTTGGAAGAACGTAAAACGAAGTGAAAGTGACAGAGGATGCTCTTCAGGTGATGCACAACACGGCACAACCATTAGTTTCGAACAATCTCAGATTTTCATGGTTCCAAATTATCTCATTTTACCTGTATTTCCTTTCCGGAGGAACGTGAAACGAAGTAAGAGTAGTAGAGAATCCTAATCAGGTGATGCACAACACGGCACAACCATTAGTTTCGAACAATCTCGGATATTCATGGTTCCAAATTATCTCATTTTACCTGCATTTCCTGTTCGGAAGAACGTGAAACAAAGTGAAAGTGTGAGAGAATGCTCTTCAGGTGATGCACAACACGGCACAACCATTAGTTTCAAACAATCTCGGATTTTCATGGTTCCAAATTATTTCATTTTACCTGTATTTCCTTTCCGGAGAAACGTGAAACGAAGTAAAAGTAGTAAAGAATGCTAATCAGGTGATGCACAACACGGCACAACCATCAGTTTCGAACAATCTCGGATTTTCATGGTTCCAAATTATCTCATTTTACCTGTATTTCCTTTTTGGAAGAACGTAAAACGAAGTGAAAGTGACGGAGAATGCTCTTCAGGTGATGCACAACACGGCACAACCATTAGTTTCGAACAATCTCGGATTTTCATGGTTCCAAATTATTTCATTTTACCTGTATTTCCTTTCCGGAGAAACGTGAAACGAAGTAAAAGTAGTAAAGAATGCTAATCAGGTGATGCACAACACGGCACAACCATCAGTTTCGAACAATCTCGGATTTTCATGGTTCCAAATTATCTCATTTTACCTGTATTTCCTTTTTGGAAGAACGTAAAACGAAGTGAAAGTGACGGAGAATGCTCTTCAGGTGATGCACAACACGGCACAACCATTAGTTTCGAACAATCTCGGATTTTCATGGTTCCAAATTATCTCATTTTACCTGTATTTCCTTTTTGGAAGAACGTAAAACGAAGTGAGAGTGACAGAGAATGCTCTTCAGGTGATGCACAACACGGCACAACCATTAGTTTCGAACAATCTCGGATTTTCATGGTTTCAAATTATCTCATTTTACCTGTATTTCCTTTCCGGAGGAACGTGAAACGAAGTAAGAGTAGTAGAGAATCCTAATCAGGTGATGCACAACACGGCACAACCATTAGTTTCGAACAATCTCGGATATTCATGGTTCCAAATTATCTAATTTTACCTGTATTTCCTTTCCGGAGAAACGTGAAACGAAGTAAAAGTAGTAGAGAATGCTAATCAGGTGATGCACAACACGGCACAACCATTAGTTTCGAACAATCTCGGATTTTCATGGTTCCAAATTATCTCATTTCACCTGTATTTCCTTTTTGGAAGAACGTAAAACGAAGTGAAAGTGACAGAGAATTCTCCTCAGGTGATGCACAACACGGCACAACCATTAGTTTCGAACAATCTCGGATATTCATGGTTCCAAATTATCTAATTTCACCTGTATTTTCTTTTTGGAAGAACGTAAAACGAAGTGAAAGTAGTAGAGAATGCTAATCAGGTGATGCACAACACGGCACAACCATTAGTTTCGAACAATCTCGGATTTTCATGGTTCCAAATTATCTCATTTTACCTGTATTTCCTTTCCGGAGAAACGTGGAACGAAGTAAAAGTAGTAGAGAATGCTAATCAGGTGATGCACAACACGGCACAACCATTAGTTTCGAACAATCTCGGATATTCATGGTTCCAAATTATCTCATTTTACCTGCATTTTCTGTTCGGAAGAACGTGAAACAAAGTAAAAGTGTGAGAGAATGCTAATCAGGTGATGCACAACACGGCACAACCATTAGTTTCGAACAATCTCGAATTTTCATGGTTCCAAATTATCTCATTTCACCTGTATTTCCTTTTTGGGAGAACGTAAAACGAAGTGAAAGTGACAAAGAATGCTCTTCAGGTGATGCACAACACGGCACAACCATCAGTTTCGAACAATCTCGGATTTTCGTGGTTCCAAATTATCTCATTTTACCTGTATTTCCTTTCCGGAGAAACGTGGAACGAAGTAAAAGTAGTAGAGAATGCTAATCAGGTGATGCACAACACGGCACAACCATTAGTTTCGAACAATCTCGGATATTCATGGTTCCAAATTATCTCATTTTACCTGCATTTTCTGTTCGGAAGAACGTGAAACAAAGTAAAAGTGTGAGAGAATGCTCTTCAGGTGATGCACAACACGGCACAACCATTAGTTTCGAACAATCTCGGATGTTCATGGTTCCAAATTATCTCATTTCACCTGTATTTCCTTTTTGGAAGAACGTAAAACGAAGTGAAAGTAGTAGAGAATGCTAATCAGGTGATGCACAACACGGCACAACCATTAGTTTCGAACAATCTCGGATTTTCATGTTTTCAAATTATCTCATTTCACCTGTATTTCCTTTTTGGAAAAACGCAAAACGAAGTGAAAGTGACAGAGAATGCTCTTCAGGTGATGCACAACACGGCACAACCATTAGTTCCGAACAATCTCGGATTTTCATGGTTCCAAATTATCTCATTTCACCCGCATTTCCTTTTTGGAAGAACGTAAAACGAAGTGAAAGTGACAGAGAATGCTCTCCAGGTGATGCACAACACGGCACAACCATTAGTTTTAAACAATCTCGGATTTTCATGGTTCCAAATTATCTCATTTCACCTGTATTTCCTTTTTGGAAAAACGTAAAACGAAGTGAGAGTGACAGAGAATGCTCTTCAGGTGATGCACAACACGGCACAACCATTAGTTTCGAACAATCTCGGATTTTCATGGTTCCAAATTATCTCATTTTACCTGTATTTCCTTTCCGGAGAAACGTGGAACGAAGTAAAAGTAGTAGAGAATGCTAATCAGGTGATGCACAACACGGCACAACCATTAGTTTCGAACAATCTCGGATATTCATGGTTCCAAATTATCTCATTTTACCTGCATTTTCTGTTCGGAAGAACGTGAAACAAAGTAAAAGTGTGAGAGAATGCTAATCAGGTGATGCACAACACGGCACAACCATTAGTTTCGAACAATCTCGAATTTTCATGGTTCCAAATTATCTCATTTCACCTGTATTTCCTTTTTGGGAGAACGTAAAACGAAGTGAAAGTGACAGAGAATGCTCTTCAGGTGATGCACAACACGGCACAACCATCAGTTTCGAACAATCTCGGATTTTCATGGTTCCAAATTATCTCATTTTACCTGTATTTCCTTTCCGGAGAAACGTGGAACGAAGTAAAAGTAGTAAAGAATGCTAATCAGGTGATGCACAACACGGCACAACCATTAGTTTCGAACAATCTCGGATATTCATGGTTCCAAATTATCTCATTTTACCTGCATTTTCTGTTCGGAAGAACGTGAAACAAAGTAAAAGTGTGAGAGAATGCTCTATAGGTGATGCACAACACGGCACAACCATTAGTTTCGAACAATCTCGGATTTTCATGGTTCCAAATTATCTCATTTTACCTGTATTTCCTTTTTGGAAGAACGTAAAACGAAGTGAAAGTGACAGAGAATGCTCTTCAGGTGATGCACAACACGGCACAACCATTAGTTTCGAACAATCTCGGATTTTCATGGTTCCAAATTATCTCATTTTACCTGTATTTCCTTTCCGGAGAAACGTAAAACGAAGTAAAAGTAGTAGAGAATGCTAATCAGGTGATGCACAACACGGTACAACCATTAGTTTCGAACAATCTCGGATATTCATGGTTCCAAATTATCTAATTTCACCTGTATTTTCATTCCGGAGGAACGTGAAACGAAGTAAGAGTAGTAGAGAATGCTAATCAGGTGATGCACAACACGGCACAACCATTAGTTTCGAACAATCTCGGATGTTCATGGTTCCAAATTATCTCATTTCACCTGTATTTCCTTTTTGGAAGAACGTAAAACGAAGTGAAAGTAGTAGAGAATGCTAATCAGGTGATGCACAACACGGCACAACCATTAGTTTCGAACAATTTCGGATTTTCATGGTTCCAAATTATCTCATTTTACCTGTATTCCCTTTTTGGAAGAACGTAAAACGAAGTGAAAGTGACAGAGAATGCTCTTCAGGTGATGCACAACACGGCACAACCATTAGTTTTGAACAATCTCGGATTTTCATGGTTCCAAATTATCTCATTTCACCTGTATTTCCTTTTTGGAAAAACGTAAAACGAAGTGAGAGTGACAGAGAATGCTCTTCAGGTGATGCACAACACGGCACAACCATTAGTTTCAAACAATCTCGGATTTTCATGATTCTGAATTATTTCAGTTTAACTGTATTTCCTTTCCGGAGAAACGTGAAACGAAGGAAAAGTAGTAGAGAATGCTAATCAGGTGATGCACAACACGGCCCAACCATTAGTTTCGAACAATCTCGGATTTTCATGGTTCCAAATTATCTCATTTCACCTGTATTTCCTTTTTGGAAGAACGCGAAACAAAGTGAAAGTGTGAGAGAATGCTCTCGAGGTGATGCACAACACGGCACAACCATTAGTTTCGAACAATCTCGGATATTCATGGTTCCAAATTATCTCATTTCACCTGTATTTCCTTTTTGGAAGAACGTAAAACGAAGTGAAAGTAGTAGAGAATGCTAATCAGGTGATGCACAACACGGCACAACCATTAGTTTCGAACAATCTCAGATTTTCATGGTTCCAAATTATTTCATTTTACCTGTATTTCCTTTCCGGAGAAACGTGAAACGAAGTAAAAGTAGTAGAGAATGCTAATCAGGTGATGCACAACACGGCACAACCATTAGTTTCGAACAATCTCGGATTTTCATGGTTCCAAATTATCTCATTTTACCTGTATTTCCTTTTTGGAAGAACGTAAAACGAAGTGAAAGTGACGGAGAATGCTCTTCAGGTGATGCACAACACGGCACAACCATTAGTTTTGAACAATCTCGGATTTTCATGGTTCCAAATTATCTCATTTCACCTGTATTTCCTTTCCGGAGGAACGTGAAACGCAGTAAGAGTAGTAGAGAATCCTAATCAGGTGATGCACAACACGGCACAACCATTAGTTTCGAACAATCTCGGATATTCATGGTTCCAAATTATCTAATTTTACCTGTATTTCCTTTCCGGAGAAACGTGAAACGAAGGAAAAGTAGTAGAGAATGCTAATCAGGTGATGCACAACACGGCACAACCATTAGTTTCGAACAATCTCGGATTTTCATGGTTCCAAATTATCTCATTTTACCTGTATTTCCTTTTTGGAAGAACGTAAAACGAAGTGAAAGTGACGGAGAATGCTCTTCAGGTGATGCACAACACGGCACAACCATTAGTTTCGGACAATCTCGGATTTTCATGGTTTCAAATTATCTCATTTTACCTGTATTTCCTTTTTGGAAGAACGTAAAACGAAGTGAAAGTGACAGAGAATGCTCTTCAGGTGATGCACAACACGGCACAACCATTAGTTTCGAACAATCTCGGATTTTCATGGTTCCAAATTATCTCATTTCACCTGTATTTCCTTTCCGGAGGAACGTGAAACGAAGTAAAAGTAGTAGAGAATGCTAATCAGGTGATGCACAACACGGCACAACCATTAGTTTCGAACAATCTCGGATTTTCATGGTTCCAAATTATCTCATTTTACCTGTATTTCCTTTCCGGAGAAACGTGAAACGAAGTAAAAGTAGTAGAGAATGCTAATTAGGTGATGCACAACACGGCACAACCATTAGTTTCGAACAATCTCGGATTTTCATGGTTCCAAATTATCTCATTTTACCTGTATTCCCTTTTTGGAAGAACGTAAAACGAAGTGAAAGTGACAGAGAATGCTCTCCAGGTGATGCACAACACGGCACAATCATTAGTTTCGAACAATCTCGGATTTTCATGGTTCCAAATTATCTCATTTCACCTGTATTTCCTTTTTGAAAGAACGTAAAACGAAGTGAAAGTGACAGAGAATGCTCTTCAGGTGATGCACAACACGGCACAACCATTAGTTTCGAACAATCTCGGATTTTCATGGTTCCAAATTATCTCATTTCACCTGTATTTCCTTTCCGGAGGAACGTGAAACGAAGTAAAAGTAGTAGAGAATGCTAATCAGGTGATGCACAACACGGCACAACCATTAGTTTCGAACAATCTCGGATTTTCATGGTTCCAAATTATCTCATTTTACCTGTATTTCCTTCTTGAAAGAACGTAAAACGAAGTGAAAGTGACGGAGAATGCTCTTCAGGTGATGCACAACACGGCGCAATCATTAGTTTCGAACAATCTCGGATTTTCATGGTTCCAAATTATTTCATTTTACCTGTATTTCCTTTCCGGAGGAACGTGAAACGAAGTAAAAGTAGTAGAGAATGCTCATCAGGTGATGCACAACACGGCACAACCATTAGTTTCGAACAATCTCGGATTTTCATGGTTCCAAATTATCTCATTTCACCTGTATTTCCTTTTTGGAAGAACGTAAAACGAAGTGAAAGTGACAGAGAATGCTCTTCAGGTGATGCACAACACGGCACAACCATTAGTTTCGAACAATCTCGGATTTTCATGGTTCCAAATTATCTCATTTCACCTGCATTTCCTGTTCGGAAGAACGTGAAACAAAGTAAAAGTGTGAGAGAATGCTCTCCAGGTGATGCACAACACGGCACATCTATTAGTTTCAAACAATCTCGGATTTTCATGGTTCCAAATTATCTCATTTTACCTGTATTTCCTTTCCGGAGAAACGTGAAACGAAGTAAAAGTAGTAGAGAATGCTAATTAGGTGATGCACAACACGGCACAACCATTAGTTTCGAACAATCTCGGATTTTCATGGTTCCAAATTATCTCATTTTACCTGTATTCCCTTTTTGGAAGAACGTAAAACGAAGTGAAAGTGACAGAGAATGCTCTCCAGGTGATGCACAACACGGCACAATCATTAGTTTCGAACAATCTCGGATTTTCATGGTTCCAAATTATCTCATTTCACCTGTATTTCCTTTTTGGAAGAACGTAAAACGAAGTGAAAGTGACAGAGAATGCTCTCCAGGTGATGCACAACACGGCACAATCATTAGTTTCGAACAATCTCGGATTTTCATGGTTCCAAATTATCTCATTTCACCTGTATTTCCTTTCCGGAGAAACGTGAAACGAAGTAAAAGTAGTAGAGAATGCTAATCGAGTGATGCACAACACGGCACAACCATTAGTTTCGAACAATCTCGGATTTGCATGGTTCCAAATTATCTTATTTCACCTGTATTTTCTTTTTGGAAGAACGTGAAACGAAGTTAAAGTGACAAAGAATGCTAATCAGGTGATGCACAACACGGCACAACCATGAGTTTCGAACAATCTCGGATTTTCATGGTTCCAAATTATCTTATTTTGCCTGTATTTCCTTCTCGAGAAATCGTGAAACGAAGTGAAAGTGAAAGAGAATGCTTTCCAGGTGATGCACAACACGGCACAACTATTAGTTTCGAACAATCTCGGATTTTCATGGTTTCAAATTATCTCATTTTACCTGCATTTCCTGTTCGGAAGAACGTAAAACGAAGTGAAAGTGACAGAGAATGCTCTTCAGGTGATGCACAACACGGCACAACCATTAGTTCCGAACAATCTCGGATTTTCATGGTTCCAAATTATCTCATTTCACCTGTATTCCCTTTTTGGAAGAACGTAAAACGAAGTGAAAGTGGAAGAGAATGCTTTTCAGGTGATGCACAACACGGCACAACCATTAGTTTCGAACAATCTCGGATTTTCATGGTTCCAAATTATCTCATTTCACCTGTATTTCCTTTTTGGGAAAACGTGAAACGAAGTAAAAGTGTGAGAGAATGCTAATCAGGTGATGCACAACACGGCACAACCATTAGTTTCGAACAATCTCGGATTTTCATGATTCTAAATTATTTCATTTTACCTGTATTTCCTTTCCGGAGAAACGTGAAACGAAGTAAAAGTAGTAGAGAATGCTAATCAGGTGATGCACAACACGGCACAACCATTAGTTTCGAACAATCTCGGATTTTCATGGTTCCAAATTATCTCATTTTACCTGCATTTCCTGTTCGGAAGAACGTGAAACAAAGTGAAAGTGTGAGAGAATGCTCTCCAGGTGATGCACAACACGGCACAACCATTAGTTTCAAACAATCTCGGATTTTCATGGTTCCAAATAATTTCATTTTACCTGTATTTCCTTTCCGGAGAAACGTGAAACGAAGTGAAAGTAGTAGAGAATGCTAATCAGGTGATGCACAACACGGCACAACCATGAGTTTCGAACAATCTCGGATTTTCATGGTTCCAAATTATCTCATTTCACCTGTATTCCCTTTTTGGAAGAACGTGAAACGGAGTGAAAGTGAAAGAGAATGCTTTCCAGGTGATGCACAACACGGCACAACCATTAGTTTCGAACAATCTCGGATTTTCATGGTTCCAAATTATCTCATTTCACCTGTATTTCCTTTTTGGGAGAACGTAAAATGAAGTAAAAGTGACAGAGAATGCTCTCCAGGTGATGCACAACACGGCACAATCATTAGTTTCGAACAATCTCGGATTTTCATGGTTCCAAATTATCTCATTTCACCTGTATTTTCTTTCCGGAGAAACGTGAAACGAAGTAAAAGTAGTAGAGAATGCTAATCAGGTGATGCACAACACGTCACAACCATTAGTTTCAAACAATCTCGGATTTTCATGGTTCCAAATTATCTCATTTTACCTGCATTTCCTGTTCGGAAGAACGTGAAACAAAGTAAAAGTGTGAGAGAATGCTCTCCAGGTGATGCACAACACGGCACAACCATTAGTTTCGAAGAATCTCGGATTTTCATGATTCTAAATTATTTCATTTTACCTGTATTTCCTTTCCGGAGAAACGTGAAACGAAGTAAAAGTAGTAGAGAATGCTAATCAGGTGATGCACAACACGGCACAACCATTAGTTTCGAACAATCTCGGATTTTCATGGTTCCAAATTATCTCATTTTACCTGCATTTCCTGTTCGGAAGAACGTGAAACAAAGTGAAAGTGTGAGAGAATGCTCTCCAGGTGATGCACAACACGGCACAACCACGAGTTTCAAACAATCTCGGATTTTCATGGTTCCAAATTATTTCATTTTACCTGTATTTCCTTTCCGGAGAAACGTGAAACGAAGTGAAAGTAGTAGAGAATGCTCATCAGGTGATGCACAACACGGCACAACCATTAGTTTCGAACAATCTCGGATTTTCATGGTTCCAAATTATCTCATTTCACCTGTATTTCCTTTTTGGAAGAACGTAAAACGAAGTGAAAGTGACAGAGAATGCTCTTCAGGTGATGCACAACACGGCACAACCATTAGTTTCGAACAATCTCGGATTTTCATGGTTCCAAATTATCTCATTTCACCTGCTTTTCCTGTTCGGAAGAACGTGAAACAAAGTAAAAGTGTGAGAGAATGCTCTCCAGGTGATGCACAACACGGCACAACTATTAGTTTCAAACAATCTCGGATTTTCATGGTTCCAAATTATCTCATTTTACCTGTATTTCCTTTCCGGAGAAACGTGAAACGAAGTAAAAGTAGTAGAGAATGCTAATTAGGTGATGCACAACACGGCACAACCATTAGTTTCGAACAATCTCGGATTTTCATGGTTCCAAATTATCTCATTTTACCTGTATTCCCTTTTTGGAAGAACGTAAAACGAAGTGAAAGTGACAGAGAATGCTCTCCAGGTGATGCACAACACGGCACAATCATTAGTTTCGAACAATCTCGGATTTTCATGGTTCCAAATTATCTCATTTCACCTGTATTTCCTTCCCGGAGAAACGTGAAACGAAGTAAAAGTAGTAGAGAATGCTAATCGAGTGATGCACAACACGGCACAACCATTAGTTTCGAACAATCTCGGATTTGCATGGTTCCAAATTATCTTATTTCACCTGTATTTCCTTTTTGGAAGAACGTGAAACGAAGTTAAAGTGACAGAGAATGCTAATCAGGTGATGCACAACACGGCACAACCATGAGTTTCGAACAATCTCGGATTTTCATGGTTCCAAATTATCTTATTTTGCCTGTATTTCCTTTTCGAGAAATCGTGAAACGAAGTGAAAGTGAAAGAGAATGCTTTCCAGGTGATGCACAACACGGCACAACTATTAGTTTCGAACAATCTCGGATTTTCATGGTTTCAAATTATCTCATTTTACCTGCATTTCCTGTTCGGAAGAACGTGAAACGAAGTGAAAGTGACAGAGAATGCTAATCAGGTGATGCACAACACGGCACAACCATTAGTTCCGAACAATCTCGGATTTTCATGGTTCCAAATTATCTCATTTCACCTGTATTCCCTTTTTGGAAGAACGTAAAACGAAGTGAAAGTGGAAAAGAATGCTTTCCAGGTGATGCACAACACGGCACAACCATTAGTTTCGAACAATCTCGGATTTTCATGGTTCCAAATTATCTCATTTCACCTGTATTTCCTTTTTGGGAAAACGTGAAACGAAGTAAAAGTGTGAGAGAATGCTAATCAGGTGATGCACAACACGGCACAACCATTAGTTTCGAACAATCTCGGATTTTCATGATTCTAAATTATTTCATTTTACCTGTATTTCCTTTCCGGAGAAACGTGAAACGAAGTAAAAGTAGTAGAGAATGCTAATCAGGTGATGCACAACACGGCACAACCATTAGTTTCGAACAATCTCGGATTTTCATGGTTCCAAATTATCTCATTTTACCTGCATTTCCTGTTCGGAAGAACGTGAAACAAAGTGAAAGTGTGAGAGAATGCTAATCAGGTGATGCACAACACGGCACAACCATGAGTTTCGAACAATCTCGGATTTTCATGGTTCCAAATTATCTCATTTCACCTGTATTCCCTTTTTGGAAGAACGTGAAACGGAGTGAAAGTGAAAGAGAATGCTTTCCAGGTGATGCACAACACGGCACAACCATTAGTTTCGAACAATCTCGGATTTTCATGGTTCCAAATTATCTCATTTCACCTGTATTTCCTTTTTGGGAGAACGTAAAATGAAGTAAAAGTGACAGAGAATGCTCTCCAGGTGATGCACAACACGGCACAATCATTAGTTTCGAACAATCTCGGATTTTCATGGTTCCAAATTATCTCATTTCACCTGTATTTTCTTTCCGGAGAAACGTGAAACGAAGTAAAAGTAGTAGAGAATGCTAATCAGGTGATGCACAACACGTCACAACCATTAGTTTCAAACAATCTCGGATTTTCATGGTTCCAAATTATCTCATTTTACCTGCATTTCCTGTTCGGAAGAACGTGAAACAAAGTAAAAGTGTGAGAGAATGCTCTCCAGGTGATGCACAACACGGCACAACCATTAGTTTCGAACAATCTCGGATTTTCATGATTCTAAATTATTTCATTTTACCTGTATTTCCTTTCCGGAGAAACGTGAAACGAAGTAAAAGTAGTAGAGAATGCTAATCAGGTGATGCACAACACGGCACAACCATTAGTTTCGAACAATCTCGGATTTTCATGGTTCCAAATTATCTCATTTTACCTGCATTTCCTGTTCGGAAGAACGTGAAACAAAGTGAAAGTGTGAGAGAATGCTCTCCAGGTGATGCACAACACGGCACAACCATGAGTTTCAAACAATCTCGGATTCTCATGGTTCCAAATTATTTCATTTTACCTGTATTTCCTTTCCGGAGAAACGTGAAACGAAGTGAAAGTAGTAGAGAATGCTCATCAGGTGATGCACAACACGGCACAACCATTAGTTTCGAACAATCTCGGATTTTCATGGTTCCAAATTATCTCATTTCACCTGTATTTCCTTTTTGGAAGAACGTAAAACGAAGTGAAAGTGACAGAGAATGCTCTCCAGGTGATGCACAACACGGCACAATCATTAGTTTCGAACAATCTCGGATTTTCATGGTTCCAAATTATCTCATTTCACCTGTATTTCCTTTCCGGAGAAACGTGAAACGAAGTAAAAGTAGTAGAGAATGCTAATCGAGTGATGCACAACACGGCACAACCATTAGTTTCGAACAATCTCGGATTTGCATGGTTCCAAATTATCTTATTTCGACTGTATTTCCTTCTTGGAAGAACGTGAAACGAAGTCAAAGTGACAGAGAATGCTAATCAGGTGATGCACAACACGGCACAACCATGAGTTTCGAACAATCTCGGATTTTCATGGTTCCAAATTATCTTATTTTGCCTGTATTTCCTTCTCGAGAAATCGTGAAACGAAGTGAAAGTGAAAGAGAATGCTTTCCAGGTGATGCACAACACGGCACAACTATTAGTTTCGAACAATCTCGGATTTTCATGGTTTCAAATTATCTCATTTTACCTGCATTTCCTGTTCGGAAGAACGTAAAACGAAGTGAAAGTGACAGAGAATGCTCTTCAGGTGATGCACAACACGGCACAACCATTAGTTCCGAACAATCTCGGATTTTCATGGTTCCAAATTATCTCATTTCACCTGTATTTCCTTTTTGGAAGAACGTAAAACGAAGTGAAAGTGGAAGAGAATGCTTTCCAGGTGATGCACAACACGGCACAACCATTAGTTTCGAACAATCTCGGATTTTCATGGTTCCAAATTATCTCATTTCACCTGTATTTCCTTTTTGGGAAAACGTGAAACGAAGTAAAAGTGTGAGAGAATGCTAATCAGGTGATGCACAACACGGCACAACCATTAGTTTCGAACAATCTCGGATTTTCATGATTCTAAATTATTTCATTTTACCTGTATTTCCTTTCCGGAGAAACGTGAAACGAAGTAAAAGTAGTAGAGAATGCTAATCAGGTGATGCACAACACGGCACAACCATTAGTTTCGAACAATCTCGGATTTTCATGGTTCCAAATTATCTCATTTTACCTGCATTTCCTGTTCAGAAGAACGTGAAACAAAGTGAAAGTGTGAGAGAATGCTCTCCAGGTGATGCACAACACGGCACAACCATTAGTTTCAAACAATCTCGGATTTTCATGGTTCCAAATTATTTCATTTTACCTGTATTTCCTTTCCGGAGAAACGTGAAACGAAGTAAAAGTAGTAGAGAATGCTAATCAGGTGATGCACAACACGGCACAACCATGAGTTTCGAACAATCTCGGATTTTCATGGTTCCAAATTATCTCATTTCACCTGTATTCCCTTTTTGGAAGAACGTGAAACGAAGTGAAAGTGAAAGAGAATGCTTTCCAGGTGATGCACAACACGGCACAACCATTAGTTTCGAACAATCTCGGATTTTCATGGTTCCAAATTATCTCATTTCACCTGTATTTCCTTTTTGGGAGAACGTAAAACGAAGTAAAAGTAGTAGAGAATGCTAATCAGGTGATGCACAACACGGCACAACCATTAGTTTCGAACAATCTCGGATTTTCATGGTTCCAAATTATCTCATTTTACCTGCATTTCCTGTTCGGAAGAACGTGAAACAAAGTGAAAGTGTGAGAGAATGCTCTCCAGGTGATGCACAACACGGCACAACCATTAGTTTCAAACAATCTCGGATTTTCATGGTTCCAAATTATTTCATTTTACCTGTATTTCCTTTCCGGAGAAACGTGAAACGAAGTGAAAGTAGTAGAGAATGCTAATCAGGTGATGCACAACACGGCACAACCATTAGTTTCAAACAATCTCGGATTTTCATGGTTCCAAATTATTTCATTTTACCTATATTTCCTTTCCGGAGGAACGTGAAACGAAGTAAAAGTAGTAGAGAATGCTAATCAGGTGATGCACAACACGGCACAACCATTAGTTTCGAACAATCTCGGATTTTCATGGTTCCAAATTATCTCATTTCACCTGTATTTCCTTTTTGGAAGAACGTAAAACGAAGTGAAAGTGACAGAGAATGCTCTTCAGGTGATGCACAACACGGCACAACTATTAGTTTTTAACAATCTCGGATTTTCATGGTTCCAAATTATCTCATTTCACTTGTATTTCCTTTTTGGAAGAACGTGAAACGAAGTGAAAGAGACAGAGAATGCTCCTCAGGTGATGCACAACACGGCACAACCATTAGTGTCGAACAATCTCGGGTTTTCATGGTTCCAAATTATCTCATTTTACCTGTATTTCCTTTTTGGAAGAACGTAAAACGAAGTTAAAGTGACAGAGAATGCTAATCAGGTGATGCACAACACGGCACAACCATGAGTTTCGAACAATCTCGGATTTACATGGTTCCAAATTATCTTATTTTGCCTGTATTTCCTTCTCGAGAAATCGTGAAACAAAGTGAAAGTGAAAGAGAATGCTTTCCAGGTGATGCACAACACGGCACAACTATTAGTTTCGAACAATCTTGGATTTTCATGGTTCCAAATTATCTCATTTCACCTGTATTCCCTTTTTGGAAGAACGTAAAACGAAGTGAAAGTGAAAGAGAATGCTTTCCAGGTGATGCACAACACGGCACAACCATTAGTTCCGAACAATCTCGGATTTTCATGGTTCCAAATTATCTCATTTCACCTGTATTCCCTTTTTGGAAGAACGTAAAACGAAGTGAAAGTGACAGAGAATGCTCTCCAGGTGATGCACAACACGGCACAATCATTAGTTTCGAACAATCTCGGATTTTCATGGTTCCAAATTATCTCATTTCACCTGTATTTCCTTTCCGGAGAAACGTGAAACGAAGTAAAAGTAGTAGAGAATGCTAATCGAGTGATGCACAACACGGCACAACCATTAGTTTCGAACAATCTCGGATTTGCATGGTTCCAAATTATCTTATTTCACCTGTATTTCCTTTTTGGAAGAACGTAAAACGGAGTGAAAGTGTGAGAGAATGCTCCTCAGGTGATGCACAACACGGCACAACCATTAGTTTCGAACAATCTCGGATTTTCATGGTTCCAAATTATCTCTTTTTACCTGCATTTCCTGTTCGGAAGAACGTGAAACAGAGTGAAAGTGTGAGAGAATGCTAATCAGGTGATGCACAACACGGCACAACCATTAGTTTCAAACAATCTCGGATTTTCATGGTTCCAAATTATCTCATTTCACCTGTATTTCCTTTTTGGAAGAACGTAAAACGAAGTGAAAGTGACAGAGAATGCTCCTCAGGTGATGCACAACACGGCACAACCATTAGTGTCGAACAATCTCGGATTTTCATAGTTCCAAATTATCTCATTTCACCTGTATTCCCTTTTTGGAAGAACGTCAAACGAAGTGAAAGTGGAAGAGAATGCTTTCCAGGTGATGCACAACACGGCACAACCATTAGTTTCGAACAATCTCGGATTTTCATGGTTCCAAATTATCTCATTTCACCTGTATTTCCTTTTTGGGAAAACGTGAAACGAAGTAAAAGTGTGAGAGAATGCTAATCAGGTGATGCACAACACGGCACAACCATTAGTTTCGAACAATCTCGGATTTTCATGATTCTAAATTATTTCATTTTACCTGTATTTCCTTTCCGGAGAAACGTGAAACGAAGTAAAAGTAGTAGAGAATGCTAATCAGGTGATGCACAACACGGCACAACCATTAGTTTCGAACAATCTCGGATTTTCATGGTTCCAATTTATCTCATTTTACCTGCATTTCCTGTTCGGAAGAACGTGAAACAAAGTGAAAGTGTGAGAGAATGCTCTCCAGGTGATGCACAACACGGCACAACCATTAGTTTCAAACAATCTCGGATTTTCATGGTTCCAAATTATTTCATTTTACCTGTATTTCCTTTCCGGAGAAACGTGAAACGAAGTAAAAGTAGTAGAGAATGCTAATCAGGTGATGCACAACACGGCACAACCATTAGTTTTGAACAATCTCGGATTTTTATGGTTCCAAATTATCTCATTTTACCTGCATTTCCTGTTCGGAAGAACGTGAAACGAAGTAAAAGTAGTAAAGAATGCTAATCAGGTGATGCACAACACGGCACAACCATTAGTTTCGAACAATCTCGGATTTGCATGGTTCCAAATTATCTTATTTCACCTGTATTTCCTTTTCGGAAGAACGTAAAACGAAGTGAAAGTGACAGAGAATGCTCCTCAGGTGATGCACAACACGGCACAACCATTAGTTTCGAACAATCTCGGATTTTCATGGTTCCAAATTATCTCATTTTACCTGCATTTCCTGTTCGGAAAAACGTGAAACAAAGTGAAAGTGTGAGAGAATGCTCTCCAGGTGATGCACAACACGGCACAACCATTAGTTTCAAACAATCTCGGATTTTCATGGTTCCAAATTATTTCATTTTACCTGTATTTCCTTTCCGGAGAAACGTGAAACGAAGTAAAAGTAGTAGAGAATGCTAATCAGGTGATGCACAACACGGCACAACCATTAGTTTCGAACAATCTCGGATTTTCATGGTTCCAAATTATCTCATTTCACCTGTATTTCCTTTTTGGAAGAACGTAAAACGAAGTGAAAGTGACAGAGAATGCTCTTCAGGTGATGCACAACACGGAGCAACTATTAGTCTTTAACAATCTCGGATTTTCATGGTTCCAAATTATCTCATTTCACCTGTATTTCGTTTTTGGAAGAACGTAAAACGAAGTGAAAGTGACAGAGAATGCTCCTCAGGTGATGCACAACACGGCACAACCATTAGTGTCGAACAATCTCGGATTTTCATGGTTCCAAATTATCTCATTTTACCTGTATTTCCTTTCTGGAAGAACGTGAAACGAAGTTAAAGTGACAGAGAATGCTAATCAGGTGATGCACAACACGGCACAACCATGAGTTTCGAACAATCTCGGATTTTCATGGTTCCAAATTATCTCATTTCACCTGTATTTCCTTTCCGGAGAAACGTGAAACGAAGTAAAAGTAGTAGAGAATGCTAATCGAGTGATGCACAACACGGCACAACCATTAGTTTCGAACAATCTCGGATTTGCATGGTTCCAAATTATCTCATTTCACCTGTATTTCCTTTTTGGAAGAACGTGAAACGAAGTTAAAGTGACAGAGAATGCTAATCAGGTGATGCACAACACGGCACAACCATGAGTTTCGAACAATCTCGGATTTTCATGGTTCCAAATTATCTTATTTTGCCTGTATTTCCTTCTCGAGAAATCGTGAAACAAAGTGAAAGTGAAAGAGAATGCTTTCCAGGTGATGCACAACACGGCACAACTATTAGTTTCGAACAATCTCGGATTTTCATGGTTTCAAATTATCTCATTTTACCTGCATTTCCTGTTCGGAAGAACGTAAAACGAAGTGAAAGTGACAGAGAATGCTCTTCAGGTGATGCACAACACGGCACAACCATTAGTTCCGAACAATCTCGGATTTTCATGGTTCCAAATTATCTCATTTCACCTGTATTCCCTTTTTGGAAGAACGTAAAACGAAGTGAAAGTGAAAGAGAATGCTTTCCAGGTGATGCACAACACGGCACAACCATTAGTTTCGAACAATCTCGGATTTTCATGGTTCCAAATTATCTCATTTCACCTGTATTTCCTTTTTGGGAAAACGTGAAACGAAGTAAAAGTGTGAGAGAATGCTAATCAGGTGATGCACAACACGGCACAACCATTAGTTTCGAACAATCTCGGATTTTCATGATTCTAAATTATTTCATTTTACCTGTATTTCCTTTCCGGAGAAACGTGAAACTAAGTAAAAGTAGTAGAGAATGCTAATCAGGTGATGTACAACACGGCACAACCATTAGTTTCGAACAATCTCGGATTTTCATGGTTCCAAATTATCTCATTTTACCTGCATTTCCTGTTCGGAAGAACGTGGAACAAAGTGAAAGTGTGAGAGAATGCTCTCCAGGTGATGCACAACACGGCACAACCATTAGTTTCAAACAATCTCGGATTTTCATGGTTCCAAATTATTTCATTTTACCTGTATTTCCTTTCCGGAGAAACGTGAAACGAAGTAAAAGTAGTAGAGAATGCTAATCAGGTGATGCACAACACGGCACAACCATTAGTTTCGAACAATCTCGGATTTTCATGGTTCCAAATTATCTCATTTTACCTGCATTTCCTGTTCGGAAGAACGTGAAACGAAGTAAAAGTAGTAAAGAATGCTAATCAGGTGATGCACAACACGGCACAACCATTAGTTTCGAACAATCTCGGATTTGCATGGTTCCAAATTATCTTATTTCACCTGTATTTCCTTTTTGGAAGAACGTAAAACGAAGTGAAAGTGACAGAGAATGCTCCTCAGGTGATGCACAACACGGCACAACCATAAGTGTCGAACAATCTCGGATTTTCATAGTTCCAAATTATCTCATTTTACCTGCATTTCCTGTTCGGAAGAACGTGAAACAAAGTGAAAGTGTGAGAGAATGCTCTTCAGGTGATGCACAACACGGCACAACCATTAGTTTCGAACAATCTCGGATTTGCATGGTTCCAAATTATCTCATTTCACCTGTATTTCCTTTTTGGAAGAACGTGAAACGAAGTTAAAGTGACAGAGAATGCTAATCAGGTGATGCACAACACGGCACAACCATGAGTTTCGAACAATCTCGGATTTTCATGGTTCCAAATTATCTTATTTCACCTGTATTTCCTTTTTGGAAGAACGTAAAACGAAGTGAAAGTGACAGAGAATGCTCCTCAGGTGATGCACAACACGGCACAACCATTAGTTTCGAACAATCTCGGATTTTCATGGTTCCAAATTATCTCATTTTACCTGCATTTCCTGTTCGGAAGAACGTGAAACAAAGTGAAAGTGTGAGAGAATGCTCTCCAGGTGATGCACAACACGGCACAACCATTAGTTTCAAACAATCTCGGATTTTCATGGTTCCAAATTATTTCATTTTACCTGTATTTCCTTTCCGGAGAAACGTGAAACGAAGTAAAAGTAGTAGAGAATGCTAATCAGGTGATGCACAACACGGCACAACCATTAGTTTCGAACAATCTCGGATTTTCATGGTTCCAAATCATCTCATTTCACCTGTATTTCCTTTTTGGAAGAACGTAAAACGAAGTGAAAGTGACAGAGAATGCTCTTCAGGTGATGCACAACACGGAGCAACTATTAGTTTTTAACAATCTCGGATTTTCATGGTTCCAAATTATCTCATTTCACCTGTATTTCCTTTTTGGAAGAACGTAAAACGAAGTGAAAGTGACAGAGAATGCTCCTCAGGTGATGCACAACACGGCACAACCATTAGTGTCGAACAATCTCGGATTTTCATGGTTCCAAATTATCTCATTTTACCTGTATTTCCTTTCTGGAAGAACGTGAAACGAAGTTAAAGTGACAGAGAATGCTAATCAGGTGATGCACAACACGGCACAACCATGAGTTTCGAACAATCTCGGATTTTCATGGTTTCAAATTATCTTATTTTGCCTGTATTCCCTTTTTGGAAGAACGTAAAACGAAGTGAAAGTGACGGAGAATGCTCTCCAGGTGATGCACAACACGGCACAATCATTAGTTTCGAACAATCTCGGATTTTCATGGTTCCAAATTATCTCATTTCACCTGTATTTCCTTTCCGGAGAAACGTGAAACGAAGTAAAAGTAGTAGAGAATGCTAATCGAGTGATGCACAACACGGCACAACCATTAGTTTCGAACAATCTCGGATTTTCATGGTTCCAAATTATCTTATTTTGCCTGTATTCCCTTTTTGGAAGAACGTAAAACGAAGTGAAAGTGACGGAGAATGCTCTCCAGGTGATGCACAACACGGCACAATCATTAGTTTCGAACAATCTCGGATTTTCATGGTTCCAAATTATCTCATTTCACCTGTATTTCCTTTCCGGAGAAACGTGAAACGAAGTAAAAGTAGTAGAGAATGCTAATCGAGTGATGCACGACACGGCACAACCATTAGTTTCGAACAATCTCGGATTTGCATGGTTCCAAATTATCTCATTTCACCTGTATTTCCTTTTTGGAAGAACGTGAAACGAAGTTAAAGTGACAGAGAATGCTAATCAGGTGATGCACAACACGGCACAACCATGAGTTTCGAACAATCTCGGATTTTCATGGTTCCAAATTATCTTATTTTGCCTGTATTTCCTTCTCGAGAAATCGTGAAACAAAGTGACAGTGAAAGAGAATGCTTTCCAGGTGATGCACAACACGGCACAACTATTAGTTTCGAACAATCTCGGATTTTCATGGTTTCAAATTATCTCATTTTACCTGCATTTCCTGTTCGGAAGAACGTAAAACGAAGTGAAAGTGACAGAGAATGCTCTTCAGGTGATGCACAACACGGCACAACCATTAGTTCCGAACAATCTCGGATTTTCATGGTTCCAAATTATCTCATTTCACCTGTATTCCCTTTTTGGAAGAACGTAAAACGAAGTGAAAGTGAAAGAGAATGCTTTCCAGGTGATGCACAACACGGCACAACCATTAGTTTCGAACAATCTCGGATTTTCATGGTTCCAAATTATCTCATTTCACCTGTATTTCCTTTTTGGGAAAACGTGAAACGAAGTAAAAGTGTGAGAGAATGCTAATCAGGTGATGCACAACACGGCACAACCATTAGTTTCGAACAATCTCGGATTTTCATGATTCTAAATTATTTCATTTTACCTGTATTTCCTTTCCGGAGAAACGTGAAACGAAGTAAAAGTAGTAGAGAATGCTAATCAGGTGATGTACAACACGGCACAACCATTAGTTTCGAACAATCTCGGATTTTCATGGTTCCAAATTATCTCATTTTACCTGCATTTCCTGTTCGGAAGAACGTGGAACAAAGTGAAAGTGTGAGAGAATGCTCTTCAGGTGATGCACAATACGGCACAACCATTAGTTTCAAACAATCTCGGATTTTCATGGTTCCAAATTATTTCATTTTACCTGTATTTCCTTTCCGGAGAAACGTGAAACGAAGTAAAAGTAGTAGAGAATGCTAATCAGGTGATGCACAACACGGCACAACCATTAGTTTCGAACAATCTCGGATTTTCATGGTTCCAAATTATCTCATTTTACCTGCATTTCCTGTTCGGAAGAACGTGAAACGAAGTAAAAGTAGTAAAGAATGCTAATCAGGTGATGCACAACACGGCACAACCATTAGTTTCGAACAATCTCGGATTTGCATGGTTCCAAATTATCTTATTTCACCTGTATTTCCTTTTTGGAAGAACGTAAAACGAAGTGAAAGTGACAGAGAATGCTCCTCAGGTGATGCACAACACGGCACAACCATTAGTGTCGAACAATCTCGGATTTTCATGGTTCCAAATTATCTCATTTTACCTGCATTTCCTGTTCGGAAGAACGTGAAACAAAGTGAAAGTGTGAGAGAATGCTCTTCAGGTGATGCACAACACGGCACAACCATTAGTTTCGAACAATCTCGGATTTGCATGGTTCCAAATTATCTCATTTCACCTGTATTCCCTTTTTGGAAGAACGTAAAACGAAGTGAAAGTGACAGAGAATGCTCTCCAGGTGATGCACAACACGGCACAATCATTAGTTTCGAACAATCTCGGATTTTCATGGTTCCAAATTATCTCATTTCACCTGTATTTCCTTTCCGGAGAAACGTGAAACGAAGTAAAAGTAGTAGAGAATGCTAATCGAGTGATGCACAACACGGCACAACCATTAGTTTCGAACAATCTCGGATTTGCATGGTTCCAAATTATCTTATTTCACCTGTATTTCCTTTTTGGAAGAACGTAAAACGAAGTGAAAGTGTGAGAGAATGCTCCTCAGGTGATGCACAACACGGCACAACCATTAGTTTCGAACAATCTCGGATTTTCATGGTTCCAAATTATCTCTTTTTACCTGCATTTCCTGTTCGGAAGAACGTGAAACAGAGTGAAAGTGTGAGAGAATGCTAATCAGGTGATGCACAACACGGCACAACCATTAGTTTCAAACAATCTCGGATTTTCATGGTTCCAAATTATCTCATTTCACCTGTATTTCCTTTTTGGAAGAACGTAAAACGAAGTGAAAGTGACAGAGAATGCTCCTCAGGTGATGCACAACACGGCACAACCATTAGTGTCGAACAATCTCGGATTTTCATAGTTCCAAATTATCTCATTTTACCTGTATTTCCTTTTTGGAAGAACGTGAAACGAAGTGAAAGTGACGGTGAATGCTAATCAGGTGATGCACAACACGGCACAACCATGAGTTTCGAACAATCTCGGATTTTCATGGTCCCAAATTATCTTATTTTGCCTGTATTTCCTTCTCGAGAAATCGTGAAACAAAGTAAAAGTGAAAGAGAATGCTTTCCAGGTTATGCACAACACGGCACAACTATCAGTTTCGAACAATCTCGGATTTTCATGGTTTCAAATTATCTCATTTTACCTGCATTTCCTGTTCGGAAGAACGTAAAACGAAGTGAAAGTGACAGAGAATGCTCTTCAGGTGATGCACAACACGGCACAACCATTAGTTCCGAACAATCTCGGATTTTCATGGTTCCAAATTATCTCATTTCACCTGTATTCCTTTTTTGGAAGAACGTCAAACGAAGTGAAAGTGGAAGAGAATGCTTTCCAGGTGATGCACAACACGGCACAACCATTAGTTTCGAACAATCTCGGATTTTCATGGTTCCAAATTATCTCATTTCACCTGTATTTCCTTTTTGGGAAAACGTGAAACGAAGTAAAAGTGTGAGAGAATGCTAATCAGGTGATGCACAACACGGCACAACCATTAGTTTCGAACAATCTCGGATTTTCATGATTCTAAATTATTTCATTTTACCTGTATTTCCTTTCCGGAGAAACGTGAAACGAAGTAAAAGTAGTAGAGAATGCTAATCAGGTGATGCACAACACGGCACAACCATTAGTTTCGAACAATCTCGGATTTTCATGGTTCCAAATTATCTCATTTTACCTGCATTTCCTGTTCGGAAGAACGTGAAACAAAGTGAAAGTGTGAGAGAATGCTCTCCAGGTGATGCACAACACGGCACAACCATTAGTTTCAAACAATCTCGGATTTTCATGGTTCCAAATTATTTCATTTTACCTGTATTTCCTTTCCGGAGAAACGTGAAACGAAGTAAAAGTAGTAGAGAATGCTAATCAGGTGATGCACAACACGGCACAACCATTAGTTTTGAACAATCTCGGATTTTCATGGTTCCAAATTATCTCATTTTACCTGCATTTCCTGTTCGGAAGAACGTGAAACGAAGTAAAAGTAGTAAAGAATGCTAATCAGGTGATGCACAACACGGCACAACCATTAGTTTCGAACAATCTCGGATTTGCATGGTTCCAAATTATCTTATTTCACCTGTATTTCCTTTTCGGAAGAACGTAAAACGAAGTGAAAGTGACAGAGAATGCTCCTCAGGTGATGCACAACACGGCACAACCATTAGTTTCGAACAATCTCGGATTTTCATGGTTCCAAATTATCTCATTTTACCTGCATTTCCTGTTCGGAAAAACGTGAAACAAAGTGAAAGTGTGAGAGAATGCTCTCCAGGTGATGCACAACACGGCACAACCATTAGTTTCAAACAATCTCGGATTTTCATGGTTCCAAATTATTTCATTTTACCTGTATTTCCTTTCCGGAGAAACGTGAAACGAAGTAAAAGTAGTAGAGAATGCTAATCAGGTGATGCACAACACGGCACAACCATTAGTTTCGAACAATCTCGGATTTTCATGGTTCCAAATTATCTCATTTCACCTGTATTTCCTTTTTGGAAGAACGTAAAACGAAGTGAAAGTGACAGAGAATGCTCTTCAGGTGATGCACAACACGGAGCAACTATTAGTTTTTAACAATCTCGGATTTTCATGGTTCCAAATTATCTCATTTCACCTGTATTTCCTTTTTGGAAAAACGTAAAACGAAGTGAAAGTGACAGAGAATGCTCCTCAGGTGATGCACAACACGGCACAACCATTAGTGTCGAACAATCTCGGATTTTCATGGTTCCAAATTATCTCATTTTACCTGTATTTCCTTTCTGGAAGAACGTGAAACGAAGTTAAAGTGACAGAGAATGCTAATCAGGTGATGCACAACACGGCACAACCATGAGTTTCGAACAATCTCGGATTTTCATGGTTCCAAATTATCTCATTTCACCTGTATTTCCTTTCCGGAGAAACGTGAAACGAAGTAAAAGTAGTGGAGAATGCTAATCGAGTGATGCACAACACGGCACAACCATTAGTTTCGAACAATCTCGGATTTGCATGGTTCCAAATTATCTCATTTCACCTGTATTTCCTTTTTGGAAGAACGTGAAACGAAGTTAAAGTGACAGAGAATGCTAATCAGGTGATGCACAACACGGCACAACCATGAGTTTCGAACAATCTCGGATTTTCATGGTTCCAAATTATCTTATTTTGCCTGTATTTCCTTCTCGAGAAATCGTGAAACAAAGTGAAAGTGAAAGAGAATGCTTTCCAGGTGATGCACAACACGGCACAACTATTAGTTTCGAACAATCTCGGATTTTCATGGTTTCAAATTATCTCATTTTACCTGCATTTCCTGTTCGGAAGAACGTAAAACGAAGTGAAAGTGACAGAGAATGCTCTTCAGGTGATGCACAACACGGCACAACCATTAGTTCCGAACAATCTCGGATTTTCATGGTTCCAAATTATCTCATTTCACCTGTATTCCCTTTTTGGAAGAACGTTAAACGAAGTGAAAGTGAAAGAGAATGCTTTCCAGGTGATGCACAACACGGCACAACCATTAGTTTCGAACAATCTCGGATTTTCATGATTCTAAATTATTTCATTTTACCTGTATTTCCTTTCCGGAGAAACGTGAAACGAAGTAAAAGTAGTAGAGAATGCTAATCAGGTGATGTACAACACGGCACAACCATTAGTTTCGAACAATCTCGGATTTTCATGGTTCCAAATTATCTCATTCTACCTGCATTTCCTGTTCGGAAGAACGTGGAACAAAGTGAAAGTGTGAGAGAATGCTCTCCAGGTGATGCACAACGCGGCACAACCATTAGTTTCAAACAATCTCGGATTTTCATGGTTCCAAATTATTTCATTTTACCTGTATTTCCTTTCCGGAGAAACGTGAAACGAAGTAAAAGTAGTAGAGAATGCTAATCAGGTGATGCACAACACGGCACAACCATTAGTTTCGAACAATCTCGGATTTTCATGGTTCCAAATTATCTCATTTTACCTGCATTTCCTGTTCGGAAGAACGTGAAACGAAGTAAAAGTAGTAAAGAATGCTAATCAGGTGATGCACAACACGGCACAACCATTAGTTTCGAACAATCTCGGATTTGCATGGTTCCAAATTATCTTATTTCACCTGTATTTCCTTTTTGGAAGAACGTAAAACGAAGTGAAAGTGACAGAGAATGCTCCTCAGGTGATGCACAACACGGCACAACCATTAGTGTCGAACAATCTCGGATTTTCATGGTTCCAAATTATCTCATTTTACCTGCATTTCCTGTTCGGAAGAACGTGAAACAAAGTGAAAGTGTGAGAGAATGCTCTTCAGGTGATGCACAACACGGCACAACCATTAGTTTCGAACAATCTCGGATTTGCATGGTTCCAAATTATCTCATTTCACCTGTATTTCCTTTTTGGAAGAACGTGAAACGAAGTTAAAGTGACAGAGAATACTAATCAGGTGATGCACAACACGGCACAACCATGAGTTTCGAACAATCTCGGATTTTCATGGTTCCAAATTATCTTATTTCACCTGTATTTCCTTTTTGGAAGAACGTAAAACGAAGTGAAAGTGACAGAGAATGCTCCTCAGGTGATGCACAACACGGCACAACCATTAGTTTCGAACAATCTCGGATTTTCATGGTTCCAAATTATCTCATTTTACCTGCATTTCCTGTTCGGACGAACGTAAAACAAAGTGAAAGTGTGAGAGAATGCTCTCCAGGTGATGCACAACACGGCACAACCATTAGTTTCAAACAATCTCGGATTTTCATGGTTCCAAATTATTTCATTTTACCTGTATTTCCTTTCCGGAGAAACGTGAAACGAAGTAAAAGTAGTAGAGAATGCTAATCAGGTGATGCACAACACGGCACAACCATTAGTTTCGAACAATCTCGGATTTTCATGGTTCCAAATTATCTCATTTCACCTGTATTTCCTTTTTGGAAGAACGTAAAACGAAGTGAAAGTGACAGAGAATGCTCTTCAGGTGATGCACAACACGGAGCAACTATTAGTTTTTAACAATCTCGGATTTTCATGGTTCCAAATTATCTCATTTCACCTGTATTTCCTTTTTGGAAGAACGTAAAACGAAGTGAAAGTGACAGAGAATGCTCCTCAGGTGATGCACAACACGGCACAACCATTAGTGTCGAACAATCTCGGATTTTCATGGTTCCAAATTATCTCATTTAACCTGTATTTCCTTTCTGGAAGAACGTGAAACGAAGTTAAAGTGACAGAGAATGCTAATCAGGTGATGCACAACACGGCACAACCATGAGTTTCGAACAATCTCGGATTTTCATGGTTCCAAATTATCTTATTTTGCCTGTATTCCCTTTTTGGAAGAACGTAAAACGAAGTGAAAGTGACGGAGAATGCTCTCCAGGTGATGCACAACACGGCACAATCATTAGTTTCGAACAATCTCGGATTTTCATGGTTCCAAATTATCTCATTTCACCTGTATTTCCTTTCCGGAGAAACGTGAAACGAAGTAAAAGTAGTAGAGAATGCTAATCGAGTGATGCACAACACGGCACAACCATTAGTTTCGAACAATCTCGGATTTGCATGGTTCCAAATTATCTCATTTCACCTGTATTTCCTTTTTGGAAGAACGTGAAACGAAGTTAAAGTGACAGAGAATGCTAATCAGGTGATGCACAACACGGCACAACCATGAGTTTCGAACAATCTCGGATTTTCATGGTTCCAAATTATCTTATTTTGCCTGTATTTCCTTCTCGAGAAATCGTGAAACAAAGTGAAAGTGAAAGAGAATGCTTTCCAGGTGATGCACAACACGGCACAACTATTAGTTTCGAACAATCTCGGATTTTCATGGTTTCAAATTATCTCATTTTACCTGCATTTCCTGTTCGAAAGAACGTAAAACGAAGTGAAAGTGACAGAGAATGCTCTTCAGGTGATGCACAACACGGCACAACCATTAGTTCCGAACAATCTCGGATTTTCATGGTTCCAAATTATCTCATTTCACCTGTATTCCCTTTTTGGAAGAACGTAAAACGAAGTGAAAGTGAAAGAGAATGCTTTCCAGGTGATGCACAACACGGCACAACCATTAGTTTCGAACAATCTCGGATTTTCATGGTTCCAAATTATCTCATTTCACCTGTATTTTCTTTTTGGGAAAACGTGAAACGAAGTAAAAGTGTGAGAGAATGCTAATCAGGTGATGCACAACACGGCACAACCATTAGTTTCGAACAATCTCGGATTTTCATGATTCTAAATTATTTCATTTTACCTGTATTTCCTTTCCGGAGAAACGTGAAACGAAGTAAAAGTAGTAGAGAATGCTAATCAGGTGATGTACAACACGGCACAACCATTAGTTTCGAACAATCTCGGATTTTCATGGTTCCAAATTATCTCATTTTACCTGCATTTCCTGTTCGGAAGAACGTGGAACAAAGTGAAAGTGTGAGAGAATGCTCTCCAGGTGATGCACAATACGGCACAACCATTAGTTTCAAACAATCTCGGATTTTCATGGTTCCAAATTATTTCATTTTACCTGTATTTCCTTTCCGGAGAAACGTGAAACGAAGTAAAAGTAGTAGAGAATGCTAATCAGGTGATGCACAACACGGCACAACCATTAGTTTCGAACAATCTCGGATTTTCATGGTTCCAAATTATCTCATTTTACCTGCATTTCCTGTTCGGAAGAACGTGAAACGAAGTAAAAGTAGTAAAGAATGCTAATCAGGTGATGCACAACACGGCACAACCATTAGTTTCGAACAATCTCGGATTTTCATGGTTCCAAATTATCTCATTTTACCTGCATTTCCTGTTCGGAAGAACGTGAAACGAAGTAAAAGTAGTAAAGAATGCTAATCAGGTGATGCACAACACGGCACAACCATTAGTTTCGAACAATCTCGGATTTGCATGGTTCCAAATTATCTTATTTCACCTGTATTTCCTTTTTGGAAGAACGTAAAACGAAGTGAAAGTGACAGAGAATGCTCCTCAGGTGATGCACAACACGGCACAACCATTAGTGTCGAACAATCTCGGATTTTCATGGTTTCAAATTATCTCATTTTACCTGCATTTCCTGTTCGGAAGAACGTGAAACAAAGTGAAAGTGTGAGAGAATGCTCTTCAGGTGATGCACAACACGGCACAACCATTAGTTTCGAACAATCTCGGATTTGCATGGTTCCAAATTATCTCATTTCACCTGTATTCCCTTTTTGGAAGAACGTAAAACGAAGTGAAAGTGACAGAGAATGCTCTCCAGGTGATGCACAACACGGCACAATCATTAGTTTCGAACAATCTCGGATTTTCATGGTTCCAAATTATCTCATTTCACCTGTATTTCCTTTCCGGAGAAACGTGAAACGAAGTCAAAGTAGTAGAGAATGCTAATCGAGTGATGCACAACACGGCACAACCATTAGTTTCGAACAATCTCGGATTTGCATGGTTCCAAATTATCTTATTTCACCTGTATTTCCTTTTTGGAAGAACGTAAAACGAAGTGAAAGTGTGAGAGAATGCTCCTCAGGTGATGCACAACACGGCACAACCATTAGTTTCGAACAATCTCGGATTTTCATGGTTCCAAATTATCTCTTTTTACCTGCATTTCCTGTTCGGAAGAACGTGAAACAGAGTGAAAGTGTGAGAGAATGCTAATCAGGTGATGCACAACACGGCACAACCATTAGTTTCAAACAATCTCGGATTTTCATGGTTCCAAATTATCTCATTTCACCTGTATTTCCTTTTTGGAAGAACGTAAAACGAAGTGAAAGTGACAGAGAATGCTCCTCAGGTGATGCACAACACGGCACAACCATTAGTGTCGAACAATCTCGGATTTTCATAGTTCCAAATTATCTCATTTTACCTGTATTTCCTTTTTGGAAGAACGTGAAACGAAGTGAAAGTGACGGTGAATGCTAATCAGGTGATGCACAACACGGCACAACCATGAGTTTCGAACAATCTCGGATTTTCATGGTCCCAAATTATCTTATTTTGCCTGTATTTCCTTCTCGAGAAATCGTGAAACAAAGTGAAAGTGACAAAGAATGCTCTTCAGGTGATGCACAACACGGCACAACCATTAGTTTCAAACAATCTCGGATTTTCATGGTTCCAAATTATCTCATTTCACCTGTATTTCCTTTTTGGAAGAACGTAAAACGAAGTGAAAGTGACAGAGAATGCTCTTCAGGTGATGCACAACACGGCACGACCATTAGTTTCGAACAATCTCGGATTTTCATGTTTTCAAATTATCTCATTTCACCTGTATTTCCTTTTTGGAAGAACGCAAAACGAAGTGAAAGTGACAGAGAATGCTCTTCAGGTGATGCACAACACGGCACAACCATTAGTTCCGAACAATCTCGGATTTTCATGGTTCCAAATTATCTCATTTCACCTGTATTTCCTTTTTGTAAGAACGTAAAACGAAGTGAAAGTGTGAGAGAATGCTCCTCAGGTGATGCACAACACGGCACAACCATTAGTTTCAAACAATCTCGGATTTTCATGGTTTCAAATTATTTCATTTTACCTGTATTTCCTTTCCGGAGAAACGTGAAACGAAGTGAAAGTGACAGAGAATGCTTCTCAGGTGATGCACAACACGGCACAACCATTAGTTTCGAACAATCTCGGATTTTCATGGTTCCAAATTATCTCATTTTACCTGCATTTCCTGTTCGGAAGAACGTGAAACAAAGTGAAAGTGTGAGAGAATGCTCTCCAGGTGATGCACAACACGGCACAACCATTAGTTTCAAACAATCTCGGATTTTCATGGTTCCAAATTATTTCATTTTACCTGTATTTCCTTTCCGGAGAAACGTGAAACGAAGTAAAAGTAGTAGAGAATGCTAATCAGGTGATGCACAACACGGCACAACCATTAGTTTCGAACAATCTCGGATTTTCATGGTTCCAAATTATCTCATTTCACCTGTATTTCCTTTTTGGAAGAACGTAAAACGAAGTGAAAGTGACAGAGAATGCTCTTCAGGTGATGCACAACACGGCACGACCATTAGTTTCGAACAATCTCGGATTTTCATGTTTTCAAATTATCTCATTTCACCTGTATTTCCTTTTTGGAAGAACGCAAAACGAAGTTAAAGTGACAGAGAATGCTAATCAGGTGATGCACAACACGGCACAACCATGAGTTTCGAACAATCTCGGATTTTCATGGTTCCAAATTATCTTATTTTGCCTGTATTTCCTTCTCGAGAAATCGTGAAACAAAGTGGAAGTGAAAGAGAATGCTTTCCAGGTGATGCACAACACGGCACAACTATTAGTTTCGAACAATCTCAAATTTTCATGGTTTCAAATTATCTCATTTTACCTGCATTTCCTGTTCGGAAGAACGTAAAACGAAGTGAAAGTGACAGAGAATGCTCTTCAGGTGATGCACAACACGGCACAACCATTAGTTCCGAACAATCTCGGATTTTCATGGTTCCAAATTATCTCATTTCACCTGTATTCCCTCTTTGGAAGAACGTAAAACGAAGTGAAAGTGAAAGAGAATGCTTTCCAGGTGATGCACAACACGGCACAACCATTAGTTTCGAACAATCTCGGATTTTCATGGTTCTAAATTATCTCATTTCACCTGTATTTCCTTTTTGGGAAAACGTGAAACGAAGTAAAAGTGTGAGAGAATGCTAATCAGGTGATGCACAACACGGCACAACCATTAGTTTCGAACAATCTCGGATTTTCATGATTCTAAATTATTTCATTTTACCTGTATTTCCTTTCCGGAGAAACGTGAAACGAAGTTAAAGTGACAGAGAATGCTAATCAGGTGATGCACAACACGGCACAACCATGAGTTTCGAATAATCTCGGATTTTCATGGTTCCAAATTATCTTATTTTGCCTGTATTTCCTTCTCGAGAAATCGTGAAACAAAGTGAAAGTGAAAGAGAATGCTTTCCAGGTGATGCACAACACGGCACAACTATTAGTTTCGAACAATCTCGGATTTTCATGGTTTCAAATTATCTCATTTTACCTGCATTTCCTGTTCGGAAGAACGTAAAACGAAGTGAAAGTGACAGAGAATGCTCTTCAGGTGATGCACAACACGGCACAACCATTAGTTCCGAACAATCTCGGATTTTCATGGTTCCAAATTATCTCATTTTACCTGCATTTCCTGTTCGGAAGAACGTGAAACAAAGTGAAAGTGTGAGAGAATGCTCTCCAGGTGATGCACAACACGGCACAACCATGAGTTTCGAACAATCTCGGATTTTCATGGTTCCAAATTATCTCATTTCACCTGTATTTCCTTTTTGGGAAAACGTGAAACGAAGTAAAAGTGTGAGAGAATGCTAATCAGGTGATGCACAACACGGCACAACCATTAGTTTCGAACAATCTCGGATTTTCATGATTCTAAATTATTTCATTTTACCTGTATTTCCTTTCCGGAGAAACGTGAAACGAAGTAAAAGTAGTAGAGAATGCTAATCAGGTGATGTACAACACGGCACAACCATTAGTTTCGAACAATCTCGGATTTTCATGGTTCCAAATTATCTCATTTTACCTGCATTTCCTGTTCGGAAGAACGTGGAACAAAGTGAAAGTGTGAGAGAATGCTCTCCAGGTGATGCACAATACGGCACAACCATTAGTTTCAAACAATCTCGGATTTTCATGGTTCCAAATTATTTCATTTTACCTGTATTTCCTTTCCGGAGAAACGTGAAACGAAGTAAAAGTAGTAGAGAATGCTAATCAGGTGATGCACAACACGGCACAACCATTAGTTTCGAACAATCTCGGATTTTCATGGTTCCAAATTATCTCATTTTACCTGCATTTCCTGTTCGGAAGAACGTGAAACGAAGTAAAAGTAGTAAAGAATGCTAATCAGGTGATGCACAACACGGCACAACCATTAGTTTCGAACAATCTCGGATTTGCATGGTTCCAAATTATCTTATTTCACCTGTATTTCCTTTTTGGAAGAACGTAAAACGAAGTGAAAGTAACAGAGAATGCTCCTCAGGTGATGCACAACACGGCACAACCATTAGTGTCGAACAATCTCGGATTTTCATGGTTCCAAATTATCTCATTTTACCTGCATTTCCTGTTCGGAAGAACGTGAAACAAAGTGAAAGTGTGAGAGAATGCTCTTCAGGTGATGCACAACACGGCACAACCATTAGTTTCGAACAATCTCGGATTTGCATGGTTCCAAATTATCTCATTTCACCTGTATTCCCTTTTTGGAAGAACGTAAAACGAAGTGAAAGTGACAGAGAATGCTCTCCAGGTGATGCACAACACGGCACAATCATTAGTTTCGAACAATCTCGGATTTTCATGGTTCCAAATTATCTCATTTCACCTGTATTTCCTTTTCGGAGAAACGTGAAACGAAGTCAAAGTAGTAGAGAATGCTAATCGAGTGATGCACAACACGGCACAACCATTAGTTTCGAACAATCTCGGATTTGCATGGTTCCAAATTATCTTATTTCACCTGTATTTCCTTTTTGGAAGAACGTAAAACGAAGTGAAAGTGTGAGAGAATGCTCCTCAGGTGATGCACAACACGGCACAACCATTAGTTTCGAACAATCTCGGATTTTCATGGTTCCAAATTATCTCTTTTTACCTGCATTTCCTGTTCGGAAGAACGTGAAACAGAGTGAAAGTGTGAGAGAATGCTAATCAGGTGATGCACAACACGGCACAACCATTAGTTTCAAACAATCTCGGATTTTCATGGTTCCAAATTATCTCATTTCACCTGTATTTCCTTTTTGGAAGAACGTAAAACGAAGTGAAAGTGACAGAGAATGCTCCTCAGGTGATGCACAACACGGCACAACCATTAGTGTCGAACAATCTCGGATTTTCATAGTTCCAAATTATCTCATTTTACCTGTATTTCCTTTTTGGAAGAACGTGAAACGAAGTGAAAGTGACGGTGAATGCTAATCAGGTGATGCACAACACGGCACAACCATGAGTTTCGAACAATCTCGGATTTTCATGGTCCCAAATTATCTTATTTTGCCTGTATTTCCTTCTCGAGAAATCGTGAAACAAAGTGAAAGTGACAAAGAATGCTCTTCAGGTGATGCACAACACGGCACAACCATTAGTTTCAAACAATCTCGGATTTTCATGGTTCCAAATTATCTCATTTCACCTGTATTTCCTTTTTGGAAAAACGTAAAACGAAGTGAAAGTGACAGAGAATGCTCTTCAGGTGATGCACAACACGGCACGACCATTAGTTTCGAACAATCTCGGATTTTCATGTTTTCAAATTATCTCATTTCACCTGTATTTCCTTTTTGGAAGAACGCAAAACGAAGTGAAAGTGACAGAGAATGCTCTTCAGGTGATGCACAACACGGCACAACCATTAGTTCCGAACAATCTCGGATTTTCATGGTTCCAAATTATCTCATTTCACCTGTATTTCCTTTTTGTAAGAACGTGAAACGAAGTGAAAGTGTGAGAGAATGCTCCTCAGGTGATGCACAACACGGCACAACCATTAGTTTCAAACAATCTCGGATTTTCATGGTTTCAAATTATTTCATTTTACCTGTATTTCCTTTCCGGAGAAACGTGAAACGAAGTAAAAGTAGTAGAGAATGCTAATCGGGTGATGCACAACACGGCACAACCATTAGTTTCGAACAATCTCGGATTTTCATGGTTCCAAATTATCTCATTTTACCTGCATTTCCTGTTCGGAAGAACGTGAAACGAAGTAAAAGTAGTAGAGAATGCTAATCAGGTGATGCACAACACGGCACAACCATTAGTTTCGAACAATCTCGGATTTGCATGGTTCCAAATTATCTTATTTCACCTGTATTTCCTTTTTGGAAAAACGTAAAACGAAGTGAAAGTGACAGAGAATGCTCCTCAGGTGATGCACAACACGGCACAACCATTAGTTTCGAACAATCTCGGATTTTCATGGTTCCAAATTATCTCATTTTACCTGCATTTCCTGTTCGGAAGAACGTGAAACAAAGTGAAAGTGTGAGAGAATGCTCTCCAGGTGATGCACAACACGGCACAACCATTAGTTTCAAACAATCTCGGATTTTCATGGTTCCAAATTATTTCATTTTACCTGTATTTCCTTTCCGGAGAAACGTGAAACGAAGTAAAAGTAGTAGAGAATGCTAATCAGGTGATGCACAACACGGCACAACCATTAGTTTCGAACAATCTCGGATTTTCATGGTTCCAAATTATCTCATTTCACCTGTATTTCCTTTTTGGAAGAACGTAAAACGAAGTGAAAGTGACGGAGAATGCTCTTCAGGTGATGCACAACACGGCACGACCATTAGTTTCGAACAATCTCGGATTTTCATGTTTTCAAATTATCTCATTTCACCTGTATTTCCTTTTTGGAAGAACGCAAAACGAAGTTAAAGTGACAGAGAATGCTAATCAGGTGATGCACAACACGGCACAACCATGAGTTTCGAACAATCTCGGATTTTCATGGTTCCAAATTATCTTATTTTGCCTGTATTTCCTTCTCGAGAAATCGTGAAACAAAGTGAAAGTGAAAGAGAATGCTTTCCAGGTGATGCACAACACGGCACAACTATTAGTTTCGAACAATCTCAAATTTTCATGGTTTCAAATTATCTCATTTTACCTGCATTTCCTGTTCGGAAGAACGTAAAACGAAGTGAAAGTGACAGAGAATGCTCTTCAGGTGATGCACAACACGGCACAACCATTAGTTCCGAACAATCTCGGATTTTCATGGTTCCAAATTATCTCATTTCACCTGTATTCCCTCTTTGGAAGAACGTAAAACGAAGTGAAAGTGAAAGAGAATGCTTTCCAGGTGATGCACAACACGGCACAACCATTAGTTTCGAACAATCTCGGATTTTCATGGTTCCAAATTATCTCATTTCACCTGTATTTCCTTTTTGGGAAAACGTGAAACGAAGTAAAAGTGTGAGAGAATGCTAATCAGGTGATGCACAACACGGCACAACCATTAGTTTCGAACAATCTCGGATTTTCATGATTCTAAATTATTTCATTTTACCTGTATTTCCTTTCCGGAGAAACGTGAAACGAAGTTAAAGTGACAGAGAATGCTAATCAGGTGATGCACAACACGGCACAACCATGAGTTTCGAACAATCTCGGATTTTCATGGTTCCAAATTATCTTATTTTGCCTGTATTTCCTTCTCGAGAAATCGTGAAACAAAGTGAAAGTGAAAGAGAATGCTTTCCAGGTGATGCACAACACGGCACAACTATTAGTTTCGAACAATCTCGGATTTTCATGGTTTCAAATTATCTCATTTTACCTGCATTTCCTGTTCGGAAGAACGTAAAACGAAGTGAAAGTGACAGAGAATGCTCTTCAGGTGATGCACAACACGGCACAACCATTAGTTCCGAACAATCTCGGATTTTCATGGTTCCAAATTATCTCATTTTACCTGCATTTCCTGTTCGGAAGAACGTGAAACAAAGTGAAAGTGTGAGAGAATGCTCTCCAGGTGATGCACAACACGGCACAACCATTAGTTTCAAACAATCTCGGATTTTCATGGTTCCAAATTATTTCATTTTACCTGTATTTCCTTTCCGGAGAAACGTGAAACGAAGTGAAAGTAGTAGAGAATGCTAATCAGGTGATGCACAACACGGCACAATCATTAGTTTCGAACAATCTCGGATTTTCATGGTTCCAAATTATCTCATTTCACCTGTATTTCCTTTCCGGAGAAACGTGAAACGAAGTAAAAGTAGTAGAGAATGCTAATCGAGTGATGCACAACACGGCACAACCATTAGTTTCGAACAATCTCGGATTTGCATGGTTCCAAATTATCTCATTTCACCTGTATTTCCTTTTTGGAAGAACGTGAAACGAAGTTAAAGTGACAGAGAATGCTAATCAGGTGATGCACAACACGGCACAACCATGAGTTTCGAACAATCTCGGATTTTCATGGTTCCAAATTATCTTATTTTGCCTGTATTTCCTTCTCGAGAAATCGTGAAACAAAGTGAAAGTGAAAGAGAATGCTTTCCAGGTGATGCACAACACGGCACAACTATTAGTTTCGAACAATCTCGGATTTTCATGGTTTCAAATTATCTCATTTTACCTGCATTTCCTGTTCGGAAGAACGTAAAACGAAGTGAAAGTGACAGAGAATGCTCTTCAGGTGATGCACAACACGGCACAACCATTAGTTCCGAACAATCTCGGATTTTTATGGTTCCAAATTATCTCATTTCACCTGTATTCCCTTTTTGGAAGAACGTAAAACGAAGTGAAAGTGAAAGAGAATGCTTTCCAGGTGATGCACAACACGGCACAACCATTAGTTTCGAACAATCTCGGATTTTCATGGTTCCAAATTATCTCATTTCACCTGTATTTCCTTTTTGGGAAAACGTGAAACGAAGTAAAAGTGTGAGAGAATGCTAATCAGGTGATGCACAACACGGCACAACCATTAGTTTCGAACAATCTCGGATTTTCATGATTCTAAATTATTTCATTTTACCTGTATTTCCTTTCCGGAGAAACGTGAAACGAAGTAAAAGTAGTAGAGAATGCTAATCAGGTGATGCACAACACGGCACAACCATTAGTTTCGAACAATCTCGGATTTGCATGGTTCCAAATTATCTTATTTCACCTGTATTTCCTTTTTGGAAGAACGTAAAACGAAGTGAAAGTGTGAGAGAATGCTCCTCAGGTGATGCACAACACGGCACAACCATTAGTTTCGAACAATCTCGGATTTTCATGGTTCCAAATTATCTCTTTTTACCTGCATTTCCTGTTCGGAAGAACGTGAAACAGAGTGAAAGTGTGAGAGAATGCTAATCAGGTGATGCACAACACGGCACAACCATTAGTTTCAAACAATCTCGGATTTTCATGGTTCCAAATTATCTCATTTCACCTGTATTTCCTTTTTGGAAGAACGTAAAACGAAGTGAAAGTGACAGAGAATGCTCCTCAGGTGATGCACAACACGGCACAACCATTAGTGTCGAACAATCTCGGATTTTCATAGTTCCAAATTATCTCATTTTACCTGTATTTCCTTTTTGGAAGAACGTGAAACGAAGTGAAAGTGACGGTGAATGCTAATCAGGTGATGCACAACACGGCACAACCATGAGTTTCGAACAATCTCGGATTTTCATGGTCCCAAATTATCTTATTTTGCCTGTATTTCCTTCTCGAGAAATCGTGAAACAAAGTAAAAGTGAAAGAGAATGCTTTCCAGGTTATGCACAACACGGCACAACTATCAGTTTCGAACAATCTCGGATTTTCATGGTTTCAAATTATCTCATTTTACCTGCATTTCCTGTTCGGAAGAACGTAAAACGAAGTGAAAGTGACAGAGAATGCTCTTCAGGTGATGCACAACACGGCACAACCATTAGTTCCGAACAATCTCGGATTTTCATGGTTCCAAATTATCTCATTTCACCTGTATTCCTTTTTTGGAAGAACGTCAAACGAAGTGAAAGTGGAAGAGAATGCTTTCCAGGTGATGCACAACACGGCACAACCATTAGTTTCGAACAATCTCGGATTTTCATGGTTCCAAATTATCTCATTTCACCTGTATTTCCTTTTTGGGAAAACGTGAAACGAAGTAAAAGTGTGAGAGAATGCTAATCAGGTGATGCACAACACGGCACAACCATTAGTTTCGAACAATCTCGGATTTTCATGATTCTAAATTATTTCATTTTACCTGTATTTCCTTTCCGGAGAAACGTGAAACGAAGTAAAAGTAGTAGAGAATGCTAATCAGGTGATGCACAACACGGCACAACCATTAGTTTCGAACAATCTCGGATTTTCATGGTTCCAAATTATCTCATTTTACCTGCATTTCCTGTTCGGAAGAACGTGAAACAAAGTGAAAGTGTGAGAGAATGCTCTCCAGGTGATGCACAACACGGCACAACCATTAGTTTCAAACAATCTCGGATTTTCATGGTTCCAAATTATTTCATTTTACCTGTATTTCCTTTCCGGAGAAACGTGAAACGAAGTAAAAGTAGTAGAGAATGCTAATCAGGTGATGCACAACACGGCACAACCATTAGTTTTGAACAATCTCGGATTTTCATGGTTCCAAATTATCTCATTTTACCTGCATTTCCTGTTCGGAAGAACGTGAAACGAAGTAAAAGTAGTAAAGAATGCTAATCAGGTGATGCACAACACGGCACAACCATTAGTTTCGAACAATCTCGGATTTGCATGGTTCCAAATTATCTTATTTCACCTGTATTTCCTTTTCGGAAGAACGTAAAACGAAGTGAAAGTGACAGAGAATGCTCCTCAGGTGATGCACAACACGGCACAACCATTAGTTTCGAACAATCTCGGATTTTCATGGTTCCAAATTATCTCATTTTACCTGCATTTCCTGTTCGGAAAAACGTGAAACAAAGTGAAAGTGTGAGAGAATGCTCTCCAGGTGATGCACAACACGGCACAACCATTAGTTTCAAACAATCTCGGATTTTCATGGTTCCAAATTATTTCATTTTACCTGTATTTCCTTTCCGGAGAAACGTGAAACGAAGTAAAAGTAGTAGAGAATGCTAATCAGGTGATGCACAACACGGCACAACCATTAGTTTCGAACAATCTCGGATTTTCATGGTTCCAAATTATCTCATTTCACCTGTATTTCCTTTTTGGAAGAACGTAAAACGAAGTGAAAGTGACAGAGAATGCTCTTCAGGTGATGCACAACACGGAGCAACTATTAGTTTTTAACAATCTCGGATTTTCATGGTTCCAAATTATCTCATTTCACCTGTATTTCCTTTTTGGAAAAACGTAAAACGAAGTGAAAGTGACAGAGAATGCTCCTCAGGTGATGCACAACACGGCACAACCATTAGTGTCGAACAATCTCGGATTTTCATGGTTCCAAATTATCTCATTTTACCTGTATTTCCTTTCTGGAAGAACGTGAAACGAAGTTAAAGTGACAGAGAATGCTAATCAGGTGATGCACAACACGGCACAACCATGAGTTTCGAACAATCTCGGATTTTCATGGTTCCAAATTATCTCATTTCACCTGTATTTCCTTTCCGGAGAAACGTGAAACGAAGTAAAAGTAGTGGAGAATGCTAATCGAGTGATGCACAACACGGCACAACCATTAGTTTCGAACAATCTCGGATTTGCATGGTTCCAAATTATCTCATTTCACCTGTATTTCCTTTTTGGAAGAACGTGAAACGAAGTTAAAGTGACAGAGAATGCTAATCAGGTGATGCACAACACGGCACAACCATGAGTTTCGAACAATCTCGGATTTTCATGGTTCCAAATTATCTTATTTTGCCTGTATTTCCTTCTCGAGAAATCGTGAAACAAAGTGAAAGTGAAAGAGAATGCTTTCCAGGTGATGCACAACACGGCACAACTATTAGTTTCGAACAATCTCGGATTTTCATGGTTTCAAATTATCTCATTTTACCTGCATTTCCTGTTCGGAAGAACGTAAAACGAAGTGAAAGTGACAGAGAATGCTCTTCAGGTGATGCACAACACGGCACAACCATTAGTTCCGAACAATCTCGGATTTTCATGGTTCCAAATTATCTCATTTCACCTGTATTCCCTTTTTGGAAGAACGTTAAACGAAGTGAAAGTGAAAGAGAATGCTTTCCAGGTGATGCACAACACGGCACAACCATTAGTTTCGAACAATCTCGGATTTTCATGATTCTAAATTATTTCATTTTACCTGTATTTCCTTTCCGGAGAAACGTGAAACGAAGTAAAAGTAGTAGAGAATGCTAATCAGGTGATGTACAACACGGCACAACCATTAGTTTCGAACAATCTCGGATTTTCATGGTTCCAAATTATCTCATTCTACCTGCATTTCCTGTTCGGAAGAACGTGGAACAAAGTGAAAGTGTGAGAGAATGCTCTCCAGGTGATGCACAACGCGGCACAACCATTAGTTTCAAACAATCTCGGATTTTCATGGTTCCAAATTATTTCATTTTACCTGTATTTCCTTTCCGGAGAAACGTGAAACGAAGTAAAAGTAGTAGAGAATGCTAATCAGGTGATGCACAACACGGCACAACCATTAGTTTCGAACAATCTCGGATTTTCATGGTTCCAAATTATCTCATTTTACCTGCATTTCCTGTTCGGAAGAACGTGAAACGAAGTAAAAGTAGTGAAGAATGCTAATCAGGTGATGCACAACACGGCACAACCATTAGTTTCGAACAATCTCGGATTTGCATGGTTCCAAATTATCTTATTTCACCTGCATTTCCTGTTCGGAAAAACGTGAAACAAAGTGAAAGTGTGAGAGAATGCTCTCCAGGTGATGCACAACACGGCACAACCATTAGTTTCAAACAATCTCGGATTTTCATGGTTCCAAATTATTTCATTTTACCTGTATTTCCTTTCCGGAGAAACGTGAAACGAAGTAAAAGTAGTAGAGAATGCTAATCAGGTGATGCACAACACGGCACAACCATTAGTTTCGAACAATCTCGGATTTTCATGGTTCCAAATTATCTCATTTCACCTGTATTTCCTTTTTGGAAGAACGTAAAACGAAGTGAAAGTGACAGAGAATGCTCTTCAGGTGATGCACAACACGGAGCAACTATTAGTTTTTAACAATCTCGGATTTTCATGGTTCCAAATTATCTCATTTCACCTGTATTTCCTTTTTGGAAAAACGTAAAACGAAGTGAAAGTGACAGAGAATGCTCCTCAGGTGATGCACAACACGGCACAACCATTAGTGTCGAACAATCTCGGATTTTCATGGTTCCAAATTATCTCATTTTACCTGTATTTCCTTTCTGGAAGAACGTGAAACGAAGTTAAAGTGACAGAGAATGCTAATCAGGTGATGCACAACACGGCACAACCATGAGTTTCGAACAATCTCGGATTTTCATGGTTCCAAATTATCTCATTTCACCTGTATTTCCTTTCCGGAGAAACGTGAAACGAAGTAAAAGTAGTGGAGAATGCTAATCGAGTGATGCACAACACGGCACAACCATTAGTTTCGAACAATCTCGGATTTGCATGGTTCCAAATTATCTCATTTCACCTGTATTTCCTTTTTGGAAGAACGTGAAACGAAGTTAAAGTGACAGAGAATGCTAATCAGGTGATGCACAACACGGCACAACCATGAGTTTCGAACAATCTCGGATTTTCATGGTTCCAAATTATCTTATTTTGCCTGTATTTCCTTCTCGAGAAATCGTGAAACAAAGTGAAAGTGAAAGAGAATGCTTTCCAGGTGATGCACAACACGGCACAACTATTAGTTTCGAACAATCTCGGATTTTCATGGTTTCAAATTATCTCATTTTACCTGCATTTCCTGTTCGGAAGAACGTAAAACGAAGTGAAAGTGACAGAGAATGCTCTTCAGGTGATGCACAACACGGCACAACCATTAGTTCCGAACAATCTCGGATTTTCATGGTTCCAAATTATCTCATTTCACCTGTATTCCCTTTTTGGAAGAACGTTAAACGAAGTGAAAGTGAAAGAGAATGCTTTCCAGGTGATGCACAACACGGCACAACCATTAGTTTCGAACAATCTCGGATTTTCATGATTCTAAATTATTTCATTTTACCTGTATTTCCTTTCCGGAGAAACGTGAAACGAAGTAAAAGTAGTAGAGAATGCTAATCAGGTGATGTACAACACGGCACAACCATTAGTTTCGAACAATCTCGGATTTTCATGGTTCCAAATTATCTCATTCTACCTGCATTTCCTGTTCGGAAGAACGTGGAACAAAGTGAAAGTGTGAGAGAATGCTCTCCAGGTGATGCACAACGCGGCACAACCATTAGTTTCAAACAATCTCGGATTTTCATGGTTCCAAATTATTTCATTTTACCTGTATTTCCTTTCCGGAGAAACGTGAAACGAAGTAAAAGTAGTAGAGAATGCTAATCAGGTGATGCACAACACGGCACAACCATTAGTTTCGAACAATCTCGGATTTTCATGGTTCCAAATTATCTCATTTTACCTGCATTTCCTGTTCGGAAGAACGTGAAACGAAGTAAAAGTAGTGAAGAATGCTAATCAGGTGATGCACAACACGGCACAACCATTAGTTTCGAACAATCTCGGATTTGCATGGTTCCAAATTATCTTATTTCACCTGTATTTCCTTTTTGGAAGAACGTAAAACGAAGTGAAAGTGACAGAGAATGCTCCTCAGGTGATGCACAACACGGCACAACCATTAGTGTCGAACAATCTCGGATTTTCATGGTTCCAAATTATCTCATTTTACCTGCATTTCCTGTTCGGAAGAACGTGAAACAAAGTGAAAGTGTGAGAGAATGCTCTTCAGGTGATGCACAACACGGCACAACCATTAGTTTCGAACAATCTCGGATTTGCATGGTTCCAAATTATCTCATTTCACCTGTATTTCCTTTTTGGAAGAACGTGAAACGAAGTTAAAGTGACAGAGAATACTAATCAGGTGATGCACAACACGGCACAACCATGAGTTTCGAACAATCTCGGATTTTCATGGTTCCAAATTATCTTATTTCACCTGTATTTCCTTTTTGGAAGAACGTAAAACGAAGTGAAAGTGACAGAGAATGCTCCTCAGGTGATGCACAACACGGCACAACCATTAGTTTCGAACAATCTCGGATTTTCATGGTTCCAAATTATCTCATTTTACCTGCATTTCCTGTTCGGACGAACGTAAAACAAAGTGAAAGTGTGAGAGAATGCTCTCCAGGTGATGCACAACACGGCACAACCATTAGTTTCAAACAATCTCGGATTTTCATGGTTCCAAATTATTTCATTTTACCTGTATTTCCTTTCCGGAGAAACGTGAAACGAAGTAAAAGTAGTAGAAAATGCTAATCAGGTGATGCACAACACGGCACAACCATTAGTTTCGAACAATCTCGGATTTTCATGGTTCCAAATTATCTCATTTCACCTGTATTTCCTTTTTGGAAGAACGTAAAACGAAGTGAAAGTGACAGAGAATGCTCTTCAGGTGATGCACAACACGGAGCAACTATTAGTTTTTAACAATCTCGGATTTTCATGGTTCCAAATTATCTCATTTCACCTGTATTTCCTTTTTGGAAGAACGTAAAACGAAGTGAAAGTGACAGAGAATGCTCCTCAGGTGATGCACAACACGGCACAACCATTAGTGTCGAACAATCTCGGATTTTCATGGTTCCAAATTATCTCATTTAACCTGTATTTCCTTTCTGGAAGAACGTGAAACGAAGTTAAAGTGACAGAGAATGCTAATCAGGTGATGCACAACACGGCACAACCATGAGTTTCGAACAATCTCGGATTTTCATGGTTCCAAATTATCTTATTTTGCCTGTATTCCCTTTTTGGAAGAACGTAAAACGAAGTGAAAGTGACGGAGAATGCTCTCCAGGTGATGCACAACACGGCACAATCATTAGTTTCGAACAATCTCGGATTTTCATGGTTCCAAATTATCTCATTTCACCTGTATTTCCTTTCCGGAGAAACGTGAAACGAAGTAAAAGTAGTAGAGAATGCTAATCGAGTGATGCACAACACGGCACAACCATTAGTTTCGAACAATCTCGGATTTGCATGGTTCCAAATTATCTCATTTCACCTGTATTTCCTTTTTGGAAGAACGTGAAACGAAGTTAAAGTGACAGAGAATGCTAATCAGGTGATGCACAACACGGCACAACCATGAGTTTCGAACAATCTCGGATTTTCATGGTTCCAAATTATCTTATTTTGCCTGTATTTCCTTCTCGAGAAATCGTGAAACAAAGTGAAAGTGAAAGAGAATGCTTTCCAGGTGATGCACAACACGGCACAACTATTAGTTTCGAACAATCTCGGATTTTCATGGTTTCAAATTATCTCATTTTACCTGCATTTCCTGTTCGAAAGAACGTAAAACGAAGTGAAAGTGACAGAGAATGCTCTTCAGGTGATGCACAACACGGCACAACCATTAGTTCCGAACAATCTCGGATTTTCATGGTTCCAAATTATCTCATTTCACCTGTATTCCCTTTTTGGAAGAACGTAAAACGAAGTGAAAGTGAAAGAGAATGCTTTCCAGGTGATGCACAACACGGCACAACCATTAGTTTCGAACAATCTCGGATTTTCATGGTTCCAAATTATCTCATTTCACCTGTATTTTCTTTTTGGGAAAACGTGAAACGAAGTAAAAGTGTGAGAGAATGCTAATCAGGTGATGCACAACACGGCACAACCATTAGTTTCGAACAATCTCGGATTTTCATGATTCTAAATTATTTCATTTTACCTGTATTTCCTTTCCGGAGAAACGTGAAACGAAGTAAAAGTAGTAGAGAATGCTAATCAGGTGATGTACAACACGGCACAACCATTAGTTTCGAACAATCTCGGATTTTCATGGTTCCAAATTATCTCATTTTACCTGCATTTCCTGTTCGGAAGAACGTGGAACAAAGTGAAAGTGTGAGAGAATGCTCTCCAGGTGATGCACAATACGGCACAACCATTAGTTTCAAACAATCTCGGATTTTCATGGTTCCAAATTATTTCATTTTACCTGTATTTCCTTTCCGGAGAAACGTGAAACGAAGTAAAAGTAGTAGAGAATGCTAATCAGGTGATGCACAACACGGCACAACCATTAGTTTCGAACAATCTCGGATTTTCATGGTTCCAAATTATCTCATTTTACCTGCATTTCCTGTTCGGAAGAACGTGAAACGAAGTAAAAGTAGTAAAGAATGCTAATCAGGTGATGCACAACACGGCACAACCATTAGTTTCGAACAATCTCGGATTTTCATGGTTCCAAATTATCTCATTTTACCTGCATTTCCTGTTCGGAAGAACGTGAAACGAAGTAAAAGTAGTAAAGAATGCTAATCAGGTGATGCACAACACGGCACAACCATTAGTTTCGAACAATCTCGGATTTGCATGGTTCCAAATTATCTTATTTCACCTGTATTTCCTTTTTGGAAGAACGTAAAACGAAGTGAAAGTGACAGAGAATGCTCCTCAGGTGATGCACAACACGGCACAACCATTAGTGTCGAACAATCTCGGATTTTCATGGTTTCAAATTATCTCATTTTACCTGCATTTCCTGTTCGGAAGAACGTGAAACAAAGTGAAAGTGTGAGAGAATGCTCTTCAGGTGATGCACAACACGGCACAACCATTAGTTTCGAACAATCTCGGATTTGCATGGTTCCAAATTATCTCATTTCACCTGTATTCCCTTTTTGGAAGAACGTAAAACGAAGTGAAAGTGACAGAGAATGCTCTCCAGGTGATGCACAACACGGCACAATCATTAGTTTCGAACAATCTCGGATTTTCATGGTTCCAAATTATCTCATTTCACCTGTATTTCCTTTCCGGAGAAACGTGAAACGAAGTCAAAGTAGTAGAGAATGCTAATCGAGTGATGCACAACACGGCACAACCATTAGTTTCGAACAATCTCGGATTTGCATGGTTCCAAATTATCTTATTTCACCTGTATTTCCTTTTTGGAAGAACGTAAAACGAAGTGAAAGTGTGAGAGAATGCTCCTCAGGTGATGCACAACACGGCACAACCATTAGTTTCGAACAATCTCGGATTTTCATGGTTCCAAATTATCTCTTTTTACCTGCATTTCCTGTTCGGAAGAACGTGAAACAGAGTGAAAGTGTGAGAGAATGCTAATCAGGTGATGCACAACACGGCACAACCATTAGTTTCAAACAATCTCGGATTTTCATGGTTCCAAATTATCTCATTTCACCTGTATTTCCTTTTTGGAAGAACGTAAAACGAAGTGAAAGTGACAGAGAATGCTCCTCAGGTGATGCACAACACGGCACAACCATTAGTGTCGAACAATCTCGGATTTTCATAGTTCCAAATTATCTCATTTTACCTGTATTTCCTTTTTGGAAGAACGTGAAACGAAGTGAAAGTGACGGTGAATGCTAATCAGGTGATGCACAACACGGCACAACCATGAGTTTCGAACAATCTCGGATTTTCATGGTCCCAAATTATCTTATTTTGCCTGTATTTCCTTCTCGAGAAATCGTGAAACAAAGTGAAAGTGACAGAGAATGCTCTTCAGGTGATGCACAACACGGCACAACCATTAGTTTCAAACAATCTCGGATTTTCATGGTTCCAAATTATCTCATTTCACCTGTATTTCCTTTTTGGAAGAACGTAAAACGAAGTGAAAGTGACAGAGAATGCTCTTCAGGTGATGCACAACACGGCACGACCATTAGTTTCGAACAATCTCGGATTTTCATGTTTTCAAATTATCTCATTTCACCTGTATTTCCTTTTTGGAAGAACGCAAAACGAAGTGAAAGTGACAGAGAATGCTCTTCAGGTGATGCACAACACGGCACAACCATTAGTTCCGAACAATCTCGGATTTTCATGGTTCCAAATTATCTCATTTCACCTGTATTTCCTTTTTGTAAGAACGTAAAACGAAGTGAAAGTGTGAGAGAATGCTCCTCAGGTGATGCACAACACGGCACAACCATTAGTTTCAAACAATCTCGGATTTTCATGGTTTCAAATTATTTCATTTTACCTGTATTTCCTTTCCGGAGAAACGTGAAACGAAGTGAAAGTGACAGAGAATGCTCCTCAGGTGATGCACAACACGGCACAACCATTAGTTTCGAACAATCTCGGATTTTCATGGTTCCAAATTATCTCATTTTACCTGCATTTCCTGTTCGGAAGAACGTGAAACAAAGTGAAAGTGTGAGAGAATGCTCTCCAGGTGATGCACAACACGGCACAACCATTAGTTTCAAACAATCTCGGATTTTCATGGTTCCAAATTATTTCATTTTACCTGTATTTCCTTTCCGGAGAAACGTGAAACGAAGTAAAAGTAGTAGAGAATGCTAATCAGGTGATGCACAACACGGCACAACCATTAGTTTCGAACAATCTCGGATTTTCATGGTTCCAAATTATCTCATTTCACCTGTATTTCCTTTTTGGAAGAACGTAAAACGAAGTGAAAGTGACAGAGAATGCTCTTCAGGTGATGCACAACACGGCACGACCATTAGTTTCGAACAATCTCGGATTTTCATGTTTTCAAATTATCTCATTTCACCTGTATTTCCTTTTTGGAAGAACGCAAAACGAAGTTAAAGTGACAGAGAATGCTAATCAGGTGATGCACAACACGGCACAACCATGAGTTTCGAACAATCTCGGATTTTCATGGTTCCAAATTATCTTATTTTGCCTGTATTTCCTTCTCGAGAAATCGTGAAACAAAGTGGAAGTGAAAGAGAATGCTTTCCAGGTGATGCACAACACGGCACAACTATTAGTTTCGAACAATCTCAAATTTTCATGGTTTCAAATTATCTCATTTTACCTGCATTTCCTGTTCGGAAGAACGTAAAACGAAGTGAAAGTGACAGAGAATGCTCTTCAGGTGATGCACAACACGGCACAACCATTAGTTCCGAACAATCTCGGATTTTCATGGTTCCAAATTATCTCATTTCACCTGTATTCCCTCTTTGGAAGAACGTAAAACGAAGTGAAAGTGAAAGAGAATGCTTTCCAGGTGATGCACAACACGGCACAACCATTAGTTTCGAACAATCTCGGATTTTCATGGTTCTAAATTATCTCATTTCACCTGTATTTCCTTTTTGGGAAAACGTGAAACGAAGTAAAAGTGTGAGAGAATGCTAATCAGGTGATGCACAACACGGCACAACCATTAGTTTCGAACAATCTCGGATTTTCATGATTCTAAATTATTTCATTTTACCTGTATTTCCTTTCCGGAGAAACGTGAAACGAAGTTAAAGTGACAGAGAATGCTAATCAGGTGATGCACAACACGGCACAACCATGAGTTTCGAATAATCTCGGATTTTCATGGTTCCAAATTATCTTATTTTGCCTGTATTTCCTTCTCGAGAAATCGTGAAACAAAGTGAAAGTGAAAGAGAATGCTTTCCAGGTGATGCACAACACGGCACAACTATTAGTTTCGAACAATCTCGGATTTTCATGGTTTCAAATTATCTCATTTTACCTGCATTTCCTGTTCGGAAGAACGTAAAACGAAGTGAAAGTGACAGAGAATGCTCTTCAGGTGATGCACAACACGGCACAACCATTAGTTCCGAACAATCTCGGATTTTCATGGTTCCAAATTATCTCATTTTACCTGCATTTCCTGTTCGGAAGAACGTGAAACAAAGTGAAAGTGTGAGAGAATGCTCTCCAGGTGATGCACAACACGGCACAACCATGAGTTTCGAACAATCTCGGATTTTCATGGTTCCAAATTATCTCATTTCACCTGTATTTCCTTTTTGGGAAAACGTGAAACGAAGTAAAAGTGTGAGAGAATGCTAATCAGGTGATGCACAACACGGCACAACCATTAGTTTCGAACAATCTCGGATTTTCATGATTCTAAATTATTTCATTTTACCTGTATTTCCTTTCCGGAGAAACGTGAAACGAAGTAAAAGTAGTAGAGAATGCTAATCAGGTGATGTACAACACGGCACAACCATTAGTTTCGAACAATCTCGGATTTTCATGGTTCCAAATTATCTCATTTTACCTGCATTTCCTGTTCGGAAGAACGTGGAACAAAGTGAAAGTGTGAGAGAATGCTCTCCAGGTGATGCACAATACGGCACAACCATTAGTTTCAAACAATCTCGGATTTTCATGGTTCCAAATTATTTCATTTTACCTGTATTTCCTTTCCGGAGAAACGTGAAACGAAGTAAAAGTAGTAGAGAATGCTAATCAGGTGATGCACAACACGGCACAACCATTAGTTTCGAACAATCTCGGATTTTCATGGTTCCAAATTATCTCATTTTACCTGCATTTCCTGTTCGGAAGAACGTGAAACGAAGTAAAAGTAGTAAAGAATGCTAATCAGGTGATGCACAACACGGCACAACCATTAGTTTCGAACAATCTCGGATTTGCATGGTTCCAAATTATCTTATTTCACCTGTATTTCCTTTTTGGAAGAACGTAAAACGAAGTGAAAGTAACAGAGAATGCTCCTCAGGTGATGCACAACACGGCACAACCATTAGTGTCGAACAATCTCGGATTTTCATGGTTCCAAATTATCTCATTTTACCTGCATTTCCTGTTCGGAAGAACGTGAAACAAAGTGAAAGTGTGAGAGAATGCTCTTCAGGTGATGCACAACACGGCACAACCATTAGTTTCGAACAATCTCGGATTTGCATGGTTCCAAATTATCTCATTTCACCTGTATTCCCTTTTTGGAAGAACGTAAAACGAAGTGAAAGTGACAGAGAATGCTCTCCAGGTGATGCACAACACGGCACAATCATTAGTTTCGAACAATCTCGGATTTTCATGGTTCCAAATTATCTCATTTCACCTGTATTTCCTTTTCGGAGAAACGTGAAACGAAGTCAAAGTAGTAGAGAATGCTAATCGAGTGATGCACAACACGGCACAACCATTAGTTTCGAACAATCTCGGATTTGCATGGTTCCAAATTATCTTATTTCACCTGTATTTCCTTTTTGGAAGAACGTAAAACGAAGTGAAAGTGTGAGAGAATGCTCCTCAGGTGATGCACAACACGGCACAACCATTAGTTTCGAACAATCTCGGATTTTCATGGTTCCAAATTATCTCTTTTTACCTGCATTTCCTGTTCGGAAGAACGTGAAACAGAGTGAAAGTGTGAGAGAATGCTAATCAGGTGATGCACAACACGGCACAACCATTAGTTTCAAACAATCTCGGATTTTCATGGTTCCAAATTATCTCATTTCACCTGTATTTCCTTTTTGGAAGAACGTAAAACGAAGTGAAAGTGACAGAGAATGCTCCTCAGGTGATGCACAACACGGCACAACCATTAGTGTCGAACAATCTCGGATTTTCATAGTTCCAAATTATCTCATTTTACCTGTATTTCCTTTTTGGAAGAACGTGAAACGAAGTGAAAGTGACGGTGAATGCTAATCAGGTGATGCACAACACGGCACAACCATGAGTTTCGAACAATCTCGGATTTTCATGGTCCCAAATTATCTTATTTTGCCTGTATTTCCTTCTCGAGAAATCGTGAAACAAAGTGAAAGTGACAAAGAATGCTCTTCAGGTGATGCACAACACGGCACAACCATTAGTTTCAAACAATCTCGGATTTTCATGGTTCCAAATTATCTCATTTCACCTGTATTTCCTTTTTGGAAAAACGTAAAACGAAGTGAAAGTGACAGAGAATGCTCTTCAGGTGATGCACAACACGGCACGACCATTAGTTTCGAACAATCTCGGATTTTCATGTTTTCAAATTATCTCATTTCACCTGTATTTCCTTTTTGGAAGAACGCAAAACGAAGTGAAAGTGACAGAGAATGCTCTTCAGGTGATGCACAACACGGCACAACCATTAGTTCCGAACAATCTCGGATTTTCATGGTTCCAAATTATCTCATTTCACCTGTATTTCCTTTTTGTAAGAACGTGAAACGAAGTGAAAGTGTGAGAGAATGCTCCTCAGGTGATGCACAACACGGCACAACCATTAGTTTCAAACAATCTCGGATTTTCATGGTTTCAAATTATTTCATTTTACCTGTATTTCCTTTCCGGAGAAACGTGAAACGAAGTAAAAGTAGTAGAGAATGCTAATCGGGTGATGCACAACACGGCACAACCATTAGTTTCGAACAATCTCGGATTTTCATGGTTCCAAATTATCTCATTTTACCTGCATTTCCTGTTCGGAAGAACGTGAAACGAAGTAAAAGTAGTAGAGAATGCTAATCAGGTGATGCACAACACGGCACAACCATTAGTTTCGAACAATCTCGGATTTGCATGGTTCCAAATTATCTTATTTCACCTGTATTTCCTTTTTGGAAAAACGTAAAACGAAGTGAAAGTGACAGAAAATGCTCCTCAGGTGATGCACAACACGGCACAACCATTAGTTTCGAACAATCTCGGATTTTCATGGTTCCAAATTATCTCATTTTACCTGCATTTCCTGTTCGGAAGAACGTGAAACAAAGTGAAAGTGTGAGAGAATGCTCTCCAGGTGATGCACAACACGGCACAACCATTAGTTTCAAACAATCTCGGATTTTCATGGTTCCAAATTATTTCATTTTACCTGTATTTCCTTTCCGGAGAAACGTGAAACGAAGTAAAAGTAGTAGAGAATGCTAATCAGGTGATGCACAACACGGCACAACCATTAGTTTCGAACAATCTCGGATTTTCATGGTTCCAAATTATCTCATTTCACCTGTATTTCCTTTTTGGAAGAACGTAAAACGGAGTGAAAGTGACGGAGAATGCTCTTCAGGTGATGCACAACACGGCACGACCATTAGTTTCGAACAATCTCGGATTTTCATGTTTTCAAATTATCTCATTTCACCTGTATTTCCTTTTTGGAAGAACGCAAAACGAAGTTAAAGTGACAGAGAATGCTAATCAGGTGATGCACAACACGGCACAACCATGAGTTTCGAACAATCTCGGATTTTCATGGTTCCAAATTATCTTATTTTGCCTGTATTTCCTTCTCGAGAAATCGTGAAACAAAGTGAAAGTGAAAGAGAATGCTTTCCAGGTGATGCACAACACGGCACAACTATTAGTTTCGAACAATCTCAAATTTTCATGGTTTCAAATTATCTCATTTTACCTGCATTTCCTGTTCGGAAGAACGTAAAACGAAGTGAAAGTGACAGAGAATGCTCTTCAGGTGATGCACAACACGGCACAACCATTAGTTCCGAACAATCTCGGATTTTCATGGTTCCAAATTATCTCATTTCACCTGTATTCCCTCTTTGGAAGAACGTAAAACGAAGTGAAAGTGAAAGAGAATGCTTTCCAGGTGATGCACAACACGGCACAACCATTAGTTTCGAACAATCTCGGATTTTCATGGTTCCAAATTATCTCATTTCACCTGTATTTCCTTTTTGGGAAAACGTGAAACGAAGTAAAAGTGTGAGAGAATGCTAATCAGGTGATGCACAACACGGCACAACCATTAGTTTCGAACAATCTCGGATTTTCATGATTCTAAATTATTTCATTTTACCTGTATTTCCTTTCCGGAGAAACGTGAAACGAAGTTAAAGTGACAGAGAATGCTAATCAGGTGATGCACAACACGGCACAACCATGAGTTTCGAACAATCTCGGATTTTCATGGTTCCAAATTATCTTATTTTGCCTGTATTTCCTTCTCGAGAAATCGTGAAACAAAGTGAAAGTGAAAGAGAATGCTTTCCAGGTGATGCACAACACGGCACAACTATTAGTTTCGAACAATCTCGGATTTTCATGGTTTCAAATTATCTCATTTTACCTGCATTTCCTGTTCGGAAGAACGTAAAACGAAGTGAAAGTGACAGAGAATGCTCTTCAGGTGATGCACAACACGGCACAACCATTAGTTCCGAACAATCTCGGATTTTCATGGTTCCAAATTATCTCATTTTACCTGCATTTCCTGTTCGGAAGAACGTGAAACAAAGTGAAAGTGTGAGAGAATGCTCTCCAGGTGATGCACAACACGGCACAACCATTAGTTTCAAACAATCTCGGATTTTCATGGTTCCAAATTATTTCATTTTACCTGTATTTCCTTTCCGGAGAAACGTGAAACGAAGTGAAAGTAGTAGAGAATGCTAATCAGGTGATGCACAACACGGCACAATCATTAGTTTCGAACAATCTCGGATTTTCATGGTTCCAAATTATCTCATTTCACCTGTATTTCCTTTCCGGAGAAACGTGAAACGAAGTAAAAGTAGTAGAGAATGCTAATCGAGTGATGCACAACACGGCACAACCATTAGTTTCGAACAATCTCGGATTTGCATGGTTCCAAATTATCTCATTTCACCTGTATTTCCTTTTTGGAAGAACGTGAAACGAAGTTAAAGTGACAGAGAATGCTAATCAGGTGATGCACAACACGGCACAACCATGAGTTTCGAACAATCTCGGATTTTCATGGTTCCAAATTATCTTATTTTGCCTGTATTTCCTTCTCGAGAAATCGTGAAACAAAGTGAAAGTGAAAGAGAATGCTTTCCAGGTGATGCACAACACGGCACAACTATTAGTTTCGAACAATCTCGGATTTTCATGGTTTCAAATTATCTCATTTTACCTGCATTTCCTGTTCGGAAGAACGTAAAACGAAGTGAAAGTGACAGAGAATGCTCTTCAGGTGATGCACAACACGGCACAACCATTAGTTCCGAACAATCTCGGATTTTTATGGTTCCAAATTATCTCATTTCACCTGTATTCCCTTTTTGGAAGAACGTAAAACGAAGTGAAAGTGAAAGAGAATGCTTTCCAGGTGATGCACAACACGGCACAACCATTAGTTTCGAACAATCTCGGATTTTCATGGTTCCAAATTATCTCATTTCACCTGTATTTCCTTTTTGGGAAAACGTGAAACGAAGTAAAAGTGTGAGAGAATGCTAATCAGGTGATGCACAACACGGCACAACCATTAGTTTCGAACAATCTCGGATTTTCATGATTCTAAATTATTTCATTTTACCTGTATTTCCTTTCCGGAGAAACGTGAAACGAAGTAAAAGTAGTAGAGAATGCTAATCAGGTGATGCACAACACGGCACAACCATTAGTTTCGAACAATCTCGGATTTTCATGGTTCCAAATTATCTCATTTTACCTGCATTTCCTGTTCGGAAGAACGTGAAACAAAGTGAAAGTGTGAGAGAATGCTCTCCAGGTGATGCACAACTTGGCACAACCATTAGTTTCAAACAATCTCGGATTTTCATGGTTCCAAATTATTTCATTTTACCTGTATTTCCTTTCCGGAGAATCGTGAAACGAAGTAAAAGTAGTAGAGAATGCTAATCAGGTGATGCACAACACGGCACAACCATTAGTTTCGAACAATCTCGGATTTTCATGGTTCCAAATTATCTCATTTTACCTGCATTTCCTGTTCGGAAGAACGTGAAACGAAGTAAAAGTAGTAGAGAATGCTAATCAGGTGATGCACAACACGGCACAACCATTAGTTTCGAACAATCTCGGATTTGCATGGTTCCAAATTATCTTATTTCACCTGTATTTCCTTTTTGGAAGAACGTCAAACGAAGTGAAAGTGACAGAGAATGCTCCTCAGGTGATGCACAACACGGCACAACCATTAGTTTCGAACAATCTCGGATTTTCATGGTTCCAAATTATCTCATTTTACCTGCATTTCCTGTTCGAAAGAACGTGAAACAAAGTGAAAGTGTGAGAGAATGCTCTCCAGGTGATGCACAACACGGCACAACCATTAGTTTCAAACAATCTCGGATTTTCATGGTTCCAAATTATTTCATTTTACCTGTATTTCCTTTCCGGAGAAACGTGAAACGAAGTAAAAGTAGTAGAGAATGCTAATCAGGTGATGCACAACACGGCACAACCATTAGTTTCGAACAATCTCGGATTTTCATGGTTCCAAATTATCTCATTTCACCTGTATTTCCTTTTTGGAAGAACGTAAAACGAAGTGAAAGTAACAGAGAATGCTCTTCAGGTGATGCACAACACGGCACAACTATTAGTTTTTAACAATCTCGGATTTTCATGGTTCCAAATTATCTCATTTCACCTGTATTTCCTTTTTGGAAGAACGTAAAACGAAGTGAAAGTGACAGAGAATGCTCCTCAGGTGATGCACAACACGGTACAACCATTAGTGTCGAACAATCTCGGATTTTCATGGTTCCAAATTATCTCATTTTACCTGTATTTCCTTTTTGGAAGAACGTGAAACGAAGTTAAAGTGACAGAGAATGCTAATCAGGTGATGCACAACACGGCACAACCATGAGTTTCGAACAATCTCGGATTTTCATGGTTCCAAATTATCTTATTTTGCCTGTATTTCCTTCTCGAGAAATCGTGAAACAAAGTGAAAGTGAAAGAGAATGCTTTTCTAGGTGATGCACAACACGGCACAACTATTAGTTTCGAACAATCTCGGATTTTCATGGTTCCAAATTATCTCATTTCACCTGTATTCCCTTTTTGGAAGAACGTAAAACGAAGTGAAAGTGAAAGAAAATGCTTTCCAGGTGATGCACAACACGGCACAACCATTAGTTCCGAACAATCTCGGATTTTAATGGTTCCAAATTATCTCATTTCACCTGTATTCCCTTTTTGGAAGAACGTAAAACGAAGTGAAAGTGACAGAGAATGCTCTCCAGGTGATGCACAACACGGCACAATCATTAGTTTCGAACAATCTCGGATTTTCATGGTTCCAAATTATCTCATTTCACCTGTATTTCCTTTTTGGAAGAACGTGAAACGAAGTGAAAGTGACAGAGAATGCTCTCCAGGTGATGCACAACACGGCACAATCATTAGTTTCGAACAATCTCGGATTTTCATGGTTCCAAATTATCTCATTTCACCTGTATTTCCTTTCCGGAGAAACGTGAAACGAAGTAAAAGTAGTAGAGAATGCTAATCGAGTGATGCACAACACGGCACAACCATTAGTTTCGAACAATCTCGGATTTGCATGGTTCCAAATTATCTTATTTCACCTGTATTTCCTTTTTGGAAGAACGTGAAACGAAGTTAAAAAGACAGAGAATGCTAATCAGGTGATGCACAACACGGCACAACCATGAGTTTCGAACAATCTCGGATTTTCATGGTTCCAAATTATCTTATTTTGCCTGTATTTCCTTCTCGAGAAATCGTGAAACGAAGTGAAAGTGAAAGAGAATGCTTTCCAGGTGATGCACAACACGGCACAACGATTAGTTTCGAACAATCTCGGATTTTCATGGTTTCAAATTATCTCATTTTACCTGCATTTCCTGTTCGGAAGAACGTAAAACGAAGTGAAAGTGACAGAGAATGCTCTTCAGGTGATGCACAACACGGCACAACCATTAGTTCCGAACAATCTCGGATTTTCATGGTTCCAAATTATCTCATTTCACCTGTATTCCCTTTTTGGAAGAACGTAAAACGAAGTGAAAGTGAAAGAGAATGCTTTCCAGGTGATGCACAACACGGCACAACCATTAGTTTCGAACAATCTCGGATTTTCATGGTTCCAAATTATCTCATTTCACCTGTATTTCCTTTTTGGGAAAACGTGAAACGAAGTAAAAGTGTGAGAGAATGCTAATCAGGTGATGCACAACACGGCACAACCATTAGTTTCGAACAATCTCGGATTTTCATGATTCTAAATTATTTCATTTTACCTGTATTTCCTTTCCGGAGAAACGTGAAACGAAGTAAAAGTAGTAGAGAATGCTAATCAGGTGATGCACAACACGGCACAACCATTAGTTTCGAACAATCTCGGATTTTCATGGTTCCAAATTATCTCATTTTACCTGCATTTCCTGTTCGGAAGAACGTGAAACGAAGTAAAAGTAGTAAAGAATGCTAATCAGGTGATGCACAACACGGCACAACCATTAGTTTCAAACAATCTCGGATTTGCATGGTTCCAAATTATCTTATTTCACCTGTATTTCCTTTTTGGAAGAACATAAAACGAAGTGAAAGTGACAGAGAATGCTCCTCAGGTGATGCACAACACGGCACAACCATTAGTTTCGAACAATCTCGGATTTTCATGGTTCCAAATTATCTCATTTTACCTGCATTTCCTGTTCGGAAGAACGTGAAACAAAGTGAAAGTGTGAGAGAATGCTCTCCAGGTGATGCACAACACGGCACAACCATTAGTTTCAAACAATCTCGGATTTTCATGGTTCCAAATTATTTCATTTTACCTGTATTTCCTTTCCGGAGAAACGTGAAACGAAGTAAAAGTAGTAGAGAATGCTAATCAGGTGATGCACAACACGGCACAACCATTAGTTTCGAACAATCTCGGATTTTCATGGTTCCAAATTATCTCATTTCACCTGTATTTCCTTTTTGGAAGAACGTAAAACGAAGTGAAAGTGACAGAGAATGCTCTTCAGGTGATGCACAACACGGCACAACTATTAGTTTTTAACAATCTCGGATTTTCATGGTTCCAAATTATCTCATTTCACCTGTATTTCCTTTTTGGAAGAACGTAAAACGAAGTGAAAGTGACAGAGAATGCTCCTCAGGTGATGCACAACACGGCACAACCATTAGTGTCGAACAATCTCGGATTTTCATGGTTCCAAATTATCTCATTTTACCTGTATTTCCTTTCTGGAAGAACGTGAAACGAAGTTAAAGTGACAGAGAATGCTAATCAGGTGATGCACAACACGGCACAACCATGAGTTTCGAACAATCTCGGATTTTCATGGTTCCAAATTATCTTATTTTGCCTGTATTCCCTTTTTGGAAGAACGTAAAACGAAGTGAAAGTGACAAAGAATGCTCTCCAGGTGATGCACAACACGGCACAATCATTAGTTTCGAACAATCTCGGATTTTCATGGTTCCAAATTATCTCATTTCACCTGTATTTCCTTTTTGGAAGAACGTAAAACGAAGTGAAAGTGACAGAGAATGCTCTCCAGGTGATGCACAACACGGCACAATCATTAGTATCGAACAATCTCGGATTTTCATGGTTCCAAATTATCTCATTTCACCTGTATTTCCTTTTTGGAAGAACGTAAAACGAAGTGAAAGTGACAGAGAATGCTCCTCAGGTGATGCACAACACGGCACAACCATTAGTGTCGAACAATCTCGGATTTTCATGGTTCCAAATTATCTTATTTTGCCTGTATTTCCTTCTCGAGAAATCGTGAAACAAAGTGAAAGTGAAAGAGAATGCTTTCCAGGTGATGCACAACACGGCACAACTATTAGTTTCGAACAATCTCGGATTTTCATGGTTCCAAATTATCTCATTTCACCTGTATTCCCTTTTTGGAAGAACGTAAAACGAAGTGAAAGTGACAGAGAATGCTCTCCAGGTGATGCACAACACGGCACAATCATTAGTTTCGAACAATCTCGGATTTTCATGGTTCCAAATTATCTCATTTCACCTGTATTTCCTTTCCGGAGAAACGTGAAACGAAGTAAAAGTAGTAGAGAATGCTAATCGAGTGATGCACAACACGGCACAACCATTAGTTTCGAACGATCTCGGATTTTCATGGTTCCAAATTATCTCATTTTACCTGCATTTCCTGTTCGGAAGAACGTGAAACGAAGTAAAAGTAGTAGAGAATGCTAATCAGGTGATGCACAACACGGCACAACCATTAGTTTCGAACAATCTCGGATTTGCATGGTTCCAAATTATCTTATTTCACCTGTATTTCCTTTTTGGAAGAACGTAAAACGAAGTGAAAGTGACAGAGAATGCTCCTCAGGTGATGCACAACACGGCACAACCATTAGTTTCGAACAATCTCGGATTTTCATGGTTCCAAATTATCTCATTTTACCTGCATTTCCTGTTCGGAAGAACGTGAAACAGAGTGAAAGTGTGAGAGAATGCTCTCCAGGTGATGCACAACACGGCACAACCATTAGTTTCAAACAATCTCGGATTTTCATGGTTCCAAATTATTTCATTTTACCTGTATTTCCTTTCCGGAGAAACGTGAAACGAAGTAAAAGTAGTAGAGAATGCTAATCAGGTGATGCACAACACGGCACAACCATTAGTTTCGAACAATCTCGGATTTTCATGGTTCCAAATTATCTCATTTCACCTGTATTTCCTTTTTGGAAGAACGTAAAACGAAGTGAAAGTGACAGAGAATGCTCTTCAGGTGATGCACAACACGGCACAACCATTAGTTTCAAACAATCTCGGATTTTCATGGTTCCAAATTATCTCATTTCACCTGTATTTCCTTTTTGGAAGAACGTAAAACGAAGTGAAAGTGACAGAGAATGCTCTTCAGGTGATGCACAACACGGCACGACCATTAGTTTCGAACAATCTCGGATTTTCATGTTTTCAAATTATCTCATTTCACCTGTATTTCCTTTTTGGAAAAACGCAAAACGAAGTGAAAGTGACAGAGAATGCTCTTCAGGTGATGCACAACACGGCACAACCATTAGTGTCGAACAATCTCGGATTTTCATGGTTCCAAATTATCTCATTTTACCTGCATTTCCTGTTCGGAAGAACGTGAAACAAAGTGAAAGTGTGAGAGAATGCTCTCCAGGTGATGCACAACACGGCACAACCATTAGTTTCAAACAATCTCGGATTTTCATGGTTCCAAATTATTTCATTTTACCTGTATTTCCTTTCCGGAGAAACGTGAAACGAAGTAAAAGTAGTAGAGAATGCTAATCAGGTGATGCACAACACGGCACAACCATTAGTTTCGAAAAATCTCGGATTTTCATGGTTCCAAATTATCTCATTTCACCTGTATTTCCTTTTTGGAAGAACGTAAAACGAAGTGAAAGTGACAGAGAATGCTCCTCAGGTGATGCACAACACGGCACAACCATTAGTGTCGAACAATCTCGGATTTTCATGGTTCCAAATTATCTCATTTTACCTGTATTTCCTTTTTGGAAGAACGTGAAACGAAGTTAAAGTGACAGAGAATGCTAATCAGGTGATGCACAACACGGCACAACTATTAGTTTTTAACAATCTCGGATTTTCATGGTTCCAAATTATCTCATTTTACCTGCATTTCCTGTTCGGAAGAACGTGAAACAAAGTGAAAGTGTGAGAGAATGCTCTCCAGGTGATGCACAACACGGCACAACTATTAGTTTCAAACAATCTCGGATTTTCATGGTTCCAAATTATTTCATTTTACCTGTATTTCCTTTCCGGAGAAACGTGAAACGAAGTAAAAGTAGTAGAGAATGCTAATCAGGTGATGCACAACACGGCACAACCATTAGTTTCGAACAATCTCGGATTTTCATGGTTCCAAATTATCTCATTTGACCTGTATTTCCTTTTTGGAAGAACGTAAAACGAAGTGAAAGTGACAAAGAATGCTCTCCAGGTGATGCACAACACGGCACAATCATTAGTTTCGAACAATCTCGGATTTTCATGGTTCCAAATTATCTCATTTCACCTGTATTTCCTTTCCGGAGAATCGTGAAACGAAGTAAAAGTAGTAGAGAATGCTAATCGAGTGATGCACAACACGGCACAACCATTAGTTTCGAACAATCTCGGATTTTCATGGTTCCAAATTATCTCATTTTACCTGCATTTCCTGTTCGGAAGAACGTGAAACGAAGTAAAAGTAGTAGAGAATGCTAATCAGGTGATGCACAACACGGCACAACCATTAGTTTCGAACAATCTCGGATTTGCATGGTTCCAAATTATCTTATTTCACCTGTATTTCCTTTTTGGAAGAACGTAAAACGAAGTGAAAGTGACAGAGAATGCTCCTCAGGTGATGCACAACACGGCACAACCATTAGTTTCGAACAATCTCGGATTTTCATGGTTCCAAATTATCTCATTTTACCTGCATTTCCTGTTCGGAAGAACGTGAAACAAAGTGAAAGTGTGAGAGAATGCTCTCCAGGTGATGCACAACACGGCACAACCATTAGTTTCAAACAATCTCGGATTTTCATGGTTCCAAATTATTTCATTTTACCTGTATTTCCTTTCCGGAGAAACGTGAAACGAAGTAAAAGTAGTAGAGAATGCTAATCAGGTGATGCACAACACGGCACAACCATTAGTTTCGAACAATCTCGGATTTCCATGGTTCCAAATTATCTCATTTCACCTGTATTTCCTTTTTGGAAGAACGTAAAACGAAGTGAAAGTGACAGAGAATGCTCTTCAGGTGATGCACAACACGGCACGACCATTAGTTTCGAACAATCTCGGATTTTCATGTTTTCAAATTATCTCATTTCACCTGTATTTCCTTTTTGGAAAAACGCAAAACGAAGTGAAAGTGACAGAGAATGCTCTTCAGGTGATGCACAACACGGCACAACCATTAGTTCCGAACAATCTCGGATTTTCATGGTTCCAAATTATCTCATTTCACCTGTATTTCCTTTTTGGAAGAACGTAAAACGAAGTGAAAGTGACAGAGAATGCTCTTCAGGTGATGCACAACACAGCACAACCATTAGTTTCGAACAATCTCGGATTTGCATGGTTCCAAATTATCTTATTTCACCTGTATTTCCTTTTTGGAAGAACGTAAAACGAAGTGAAAGTGACAGAGAATGCTCCTCAGGTGATGCACAACACGGCACAACCATTAGTTTTGAACAATCTCGGATTTTCATGGTTCCAAATTATCTCATTTTACCTGCATTTCCTGTTCGGAAGAACGTGAAACAAAGTGAAAGTGTGAGAGAATGCTCTCCAGGTGATGCACAACACGGCACAACCATTAGTTTCAAACAATCTCGGATTTTCATGGTTCCAAATTATTTCATTTTACCTGTATTTCCTTTCCGGAGAAACGTGAAACGAAGTAAAAGTAGTAGAGAATGCTAATCAGGTGATGCACAACACGGCACAACCATTAGTTTCGAACAATCTCGGATTTTCATGGTTCCAAATTATCTCATTTCACCTGTATTTCCTTTTTGGAAGAACGTAAAACGAAGTGAAAGTGACAAAGAATGCTCTTCAGGTGATGCACAACACGGCACAACCATTAGTTTCAAACAATCTCGGATTTTCATGGTTCCAAATTATCTCATTTCACCTGTATTTCCTTTTTGGAAGAACGTAAAACGAAGTGAAAGTGACAGAGAATGCTCTTCAGGTGATGCACAACACGGCACGACCATTAGTTTCGAACAATCTCGGATTTTCATGGTTCCAAATTATCTCATTTCACCTGTATTTCCTTTTTGGAAGAACGTAAAACGAAGTGAAAGTGACAAAGAATGCTCTTCAGGTGATGCACAACACGGCACAACCATTAGTTTCAAACAATCTCGGATTTTCATGGTTCCAAATTATCTCATTTCACCTGTATTTCCTTTTTGGAAGAACGTAAAACGAAGTGAAAGTGACAGAGAATGCTCTTCAGGTGATGCACAACACGGCACGACCATTAGTTTCGAACAATCTCGGATTTTCATGTTTTCAAATTATCTCATTTCACCTGTATTTCCTTTTTGGAAGAACGCAAAACGAAGTGAAAGTGACAGAGAATGCTCTTCAGGTGATGCACAACACGGAACAACCATTAGTTCCGAACAATCTCGGATTTTCATGGTTCCAAATTATCTCATTTCACCTGTATTTCCTTCTTGTAAGAACGTAAAACTAAGTGAAAGTGTGAGAGAATGCTCCTCAGGTGATGCACAACACAGCACAACCATTAGTTTCAAACAATCTCGGATTTTCATGGTTCCAAATTATTTCATTTTACCTGTATTTCCTTTCCGGAGAAACGTGAAACGAAGTAAAAGTAGTAGAGAATGCTAATCGGGTGATGCACAACACGGCACAACCATTAGTTTCGAACAATCTCGGATTTTCATGGTTCCAAATTATCTCATTTTACCTGCATTTCCTGTTCGGAAGAACGTGAAACGAAGTAAAAGTAGTAGAGAATGCTAATCAGGTGATGCACAACACGGCACAACCATTAGTTTCGAACAATCTCGGATTTGCATGGTTCCAAATTATCTTATTTCACCTGTATTTCCTTTTTGGAAGAACGTAAAACGAAGTGAAAGTGACAGAGAATGCTCCTCAGGTGATGCACAACACGGCACAACCATTAGTTTCGAACAATCTCGGATTTTCATGGTTCCAAATTATCTCATTTTACCTGCATTTCCTGTTCGGAAGAACGTGAAACAGAGTGAAAGTGTGAGAGAATGCTCTCCAGGTGATGCACAACACGGCACAACTATTAGTTTCAAACAATCTCGGATTTTCATGGTTCCAAATTATTTCATTTTACCTGTATTTCCTTTCCGGAGAAACGTGAAACGAAGTAAAAGTAGTAGAGAATGCTAATCAGGTGATGCACAACACGGCACAACCATTAGTTTCGAACAATCTCGGATTTTCATGGTTCCAAATTATCTCATTTCACCTGTATTTCCTTTTTGGAAGAACGTAAAACGAAGTGAAAGTGACAGAGAATGCTCCTCAGGTGATGCACAACACGGCACAACCATTAGTGTCGAACAATCTCGGATTTTCATGGTTCCAAATTATCTCATTTTACCTGTATTTCCTTTTTGGAAGAACGTGAAACGAAGTTAAAGTGACAGAGAATGCTAATCAGGTGATGCACAACACGGCACAACTATTAGTTTTTAACAATCTCGGATTTTCATGGTTCCAAATTATCTCATTTTACCTGCATTTCCTGTTCGGAAGAACGTGAAACAAAGTGAAAGTGTGAGAGAATGCTCTCCAGGTGATGCACAACACGGCACAACTATTAGTTTCAAACAATCTCGGATTTTCATGGTTCCAAATTATCTCATTTTACCTGCATTTCCTGTTCGGAAGAACGTGAAACGAAGTAAAAGTAGTAGAGAATGCTAATCAGGTGATGCACAACACGGCACAACCATTAGTTTCGAACAATCTCGGATTTGCATGGTTCCAAATTATCTTATTTCACCTGTATTTCCTTTTTGGAAGAACGTAAAACGAAGTGAAAGTGACAGAGAATGCTCCTCAGGTGATGCACAACACGGCACAACCATTAGTTTCGAACAATCTCGGATTTTCATGGTTCCAAATTATCTCATTTTACCTGCATTTCCTGTTCGGAAGAACGTGAAACAAAGTGAAAGTGTGAGAGAATGCTCTCCAGGTGATGCACAACACGGCACAACCATTAGTTTCAAACAATCTCGGATTTTCATGGTTCCAAATTATTTCATTTTACCTGTATTTCCTTTCCGGAGAAACGTGAAACGAAGTAAAAGTAGTAGAGAATGCTAATCAGGTGATGCACAACACGGCACAACCATTAGTTTCGAACAATCTCGGATTTTCATGGTTCCAAATTATCTCATTTCACCTGTATTTCCTTTTTGGAAGAACGTAAAACGAAGTGAAAGTGACAGAGAATGCTCTTCAGGTGATGCACAACACGGCACAACCATTAGTGTCGAACAATCTCGGATTTTCATGGTTCCAAATTATCTCATTTTACCTGCATTTCCTGTTCGGAAGAACGTGAAACAAAGTGAAAGTGTGAGAGAATGCTCTCCAGGTGATGCACAACACGGCACAACCATTAGTTTCAAACAATCTCGGATTTTCATGGTTCCAAATTATTTCATTTTACCTGTATTTCCTTTCCGGAGAAACGTGAAACGAAGTAAAAGTAGTAGAGAATGCTAATCAGGTGATGCACAACACGGCACAACCATTAGTTTCGAACAATCTCGGATTTTCATGGTTCCAAATTATCTCATTTCACCTGTATTTCCTTTTTGGAAGAACGTAAAACGAAGTGAAAGTGACAAAGAATGCTCTTCAGGTGATGCACAACACGGCACAACCATTAGTTTCAAACAATCTCGGATTTTCATGGTTCCAAATTATCTCATTTCACCTGTATTTCCTTTTTGGAAGAACGTAAAACGAAGTGAAAGTGACAGAGAATGCTCTTCAGGTGATGCACAACACGGCACGACCATTAGTTTCGAACAATCTCGGATTTTCATGGTTCCAAATTATCTCATTTCACCTGTATTTCCTTTTTGGAAGAACGTAAAACGAAGTGAAAGTGACAAAGAATGCTCTTCAGGTGATGCACAACACGGCACAACCATTAGTTTCAAACAATCTCGGATTTTCATGGTTCCAAATTATCTCATTTCACCTGTATTTCCTTTTTGGAAGAACGTAAAACGAAGTGAAAGTGACAGAGAATGCTCTTCAGGTGATGCACAACACGGCACGACCATTAGTTTCGAACAATCTCGGATTTTCATGTTTTCAAATTATCTCATTTCACCTGTATTTCCTTTTTGGAAGAACGCAAAACGAAGTGAAAGTGACAGAGAATGCTCTTCAGGTGATGCACAACACGGAACAACCATTAGTTCCGAACAATCTCGGATTTTCATGGTTCCAAATTATCTCATTTCACCTGTATTTCCTTCTTGTAAGAACGTAAAACTAAGTGAAAGTGTGAGAGAATGCTCCTCAGGTGATGCACAACACAGCACAACCATTAGTTTCAAACAATCTCGGATTTTCATGGTTCCAAATTATTTCATTTTACCTGTATTTCCTTTCCGGAGAAACGTGAAACGAAGTAAAAGTAGTAGAGAATGCTAATCGGGTGATGCACAACACGGCACAACCATTAGTTTCGAACAATCTCGGATTTTCATGGTTCCAAATTATCTCATTTTACCTGCATTTCCTGTTCGGAAGAACGTGAAACGAAGTAAAAGTAGTAGAGAATGCTAATCAGGTGATGCACAACACGGCACAACCATTAGTTTCGAACAATCTCGGATTTGCATGGTTCCAAATTATCTTATTTCACCTGTATTTCCTTTTTGGAAGAACGTAAAACGAAGTGAAAGTGACAGAGAATGCTCCTCAGGTGATGCACAACACGGCACAACCATTAGTTTCGAACAATCTCGGATTTTCATGGTTCCAAATTATCTCATTTTACCTGCATTTCCTGTTCGGAAGAACGTGAAACAGAGTGAAAGTGTGAGAGAATGCTCTCCAGGTGATGCACAACACGGCACAACTATTAGTTTCAAACAATCTCGGATTTTCATGGTTCCAAATTATTTCATTTTACCTGTATTTCCTTTCCGGAGAAACGTGAAACGAAGTAAAAGTAGTAGAGAATGCTAATCAGGTGATGCACAACACGGCACAACCATTAGTTTCGAACAATCTCGGATTTTCATGGTTCCAAATTATCTCATTTCACCTGTATTTCCTTTTTGGAAGAACGTAAAACGAAGTGAAAGTGACAGAGAATGCTCCTCAGGTGATGCACAACACGGCACAACCATTAGTGTCGAACAATCTCGGATTTTCATGGTTCCAAATTATCTCATTTTACCTGTATTTCCTTTTTGGAAGAACGTGAAACGAAGTTAAAGTGACAGAGAATGCTAATCAGGTGATGCACAACACGGCACAACTATTAGTTTTTAACAATCTCGGATTTTCATGGTTCCAAATTATCTCATTTTACCTGCATTTCCTGTTCGGAAGAACGTGAAACAAAGTGAAAGTGTGAGAGAATGCTCTCCAGGTGATGCACAACACGGCACAACTATTAGTTTCAAACAATCTCGGATTTTCATGGTTCCAAATTATCTCATTTTACCTGCATTTCCTGTTCGGAAGAACGTGAAACGAAGTAAAAGTAGTAGAGAATGCTAATCAGGTGATGCACAACACGGCACAACCATTAGTTTCGAACAATCTCGGATTTGCATGGTTCCAAATTATCTTATTTCACCTGTATTTCCTTTTTGGAAGAACGTAAAACGAAGTGAAAGTGACAGAGAATGCTCCTCAGGTGATGCACAACACGGCACAACCATTAGTTTCGAACAATCTCGGATTTTCATGGTTCCAAATTATCTCATTTTACCTGCATTTCCTGTTCGGAAGAACGTGAAACAAAGTGAAAGTGTGAGAGAATGCTCTCCAGGTGATGCACAACACGGCACAACCATTAGTTTCAAACAATCTCGGATTTTCATGGTTCCAAATTATTTCATTTTACCTGTATTTCCTTTCCGGAGAAACGTGAAACGAAGTAAAAGTAGTAGAGAATGCTAATCAGGTGATGCACAACACGGCACAACCATTAGTTTCGAACAATCTCGGATTTTCATGGTTCCAAATTATCTCATTTCACCTGTATTTCCTTTTTGGAAGAACGTAAAACGAAGTGAAAGTGACAGAGAATGCTCTTCAGGTGATGCACAACACGGCACAACCATTAGTGTCGAACAATCTCGGATTTTCATGGTTCCAAATTATCTCATTTTACCTGCATTTCCTGTTCGGAAGAACGTGAAACAAAGTGAAAGTGTGAGAGAATGCTCTCCAGGTGATGCACAACACGGCACAACCATTAGTTTCAAACAATCTCGGATTTTCATGGTTCCAAATTATTTCATTTTACCTGTATTTCCTTTCCGGAGAAACGTGAAACGAAGTAAAAGTAGTAGAGAATGCTAATCAGGTGATGCACAACACGGCACAACCATTAGTTTCGAAAAATCTCGGATTTTCATGGTTCCAAATTATCTCATTTCACCTGTGTTTCCTTTTTGGAAGAACGTAAAACGAAGTGAAAGTGACAGAGAATGCTCCTCAGGTGATGCACAACACGGCACAACCATTAGTGTCGAACAATCTCGGATTTTCATGGTTCCAAATTATCTCATTTTACCTGTATTTCCTTTTTGGAAGAACGTGAAACGAAGTTAAAGTGACAGAGAATGCTAATCAGGTGATGCACAACACGGCACAACTATTAGTTTTTAACAATCTCGGATTTTCATGGTTCCAAATTATCTCATTTTACCTGCATTTCCTGTTCGGAAGAACGTGAAACAAAGTGAAAGTGTGAGAGAATGCTCTCCAGGTGATGCACAACACGGCACAACTATTAGTTTCAAACAATCTCGGATTTTCATGGTTCCAAATTATTTCATTTTACCTGTATTTCCTTTCCGGAGAAACGTGAAACGAAGTAAAAGTAGTAGAGAATGCTAATCAGGTGATGCACAACACGGCACAACCATTAGTTTCGAACAATCTCGGATTTTCATGGTTCCAAATTATCTCATTTCACCTGTATTTCCTTTTTGGAAGAACGTAAAACGAAGTGAAAGTGACAGAGAATGCTCTTCAGGTGATGCACAACACGGCACGACCATTAGTTTCGAACAATCTCGGATTTTCATGTTTTCAAATTATCTCATTTCACCTGTATTTCCTTTTTGGAAAAACGCAAAACGAAGTGAAAGTGACAGAGAATGCTCTTCAGGTGATGCACAACACGGCACAACCATTAGTTCCGAACAATCTCGGATTTTCATGGTTCCAAATTATCTCATTTCACCTGTATTTCCTTTTTGGAAGAACGTAAAACGAAGTGAAAGTGACAGAGAATGCTCTTCAGGTAATGCACAACACAGCACAACCATTAGTTTCGAACAATCTCGGATTTGCATGGTTCCAAATTATCTTATTTCACCTGTATTTCCTTTTTGGGAGAACGTAAAACGAAGTGAAAGTGACAGAGAATGCTCTTCAGGTGATGCACAACACGGCACAACCATTAGTTTCGAACAATCTCGGATTTTCATGGTTCCAAATTATCTCATTTTACCTGCATTTCCTGTTCGGAAGAACGTGAAACAAAGTGAAAGTGTGAGAGAATGCTCTCCAGGTGATGCACAACACGGCACAACCATTAGTTTCAAACAATCTCGGATTTTCATGGTTCCAAATTATTTCATTTTACCTGTATTTCCTTTCCAGAGAAACGTGAAACGAAGTAAAAGTAGTAGAGAATGCTAATCAGGTGATGCACAACACGGCACAACCATTAGTTTCGAACAATCTCGGATTTTCATGGTTCCAAATTATCTCATTTCACCTGTATTTCCTTTTTGGAAGAACGTGAAACGAAGTGAAAGTGACAAAGAATGCTCTTCAGGTGATGCACAACACGGCACAACCATTAGTTTCAAACAATCTCGGATTTTCATGGTTCCAAATTATCTCATTTCACCTGTATTTCCTTTTTGGAAGAACGTAAAACGAAGTGAAAGTGACAGAGAATGCTCTTCAGGTGATGCACAACACGGCACGACCATTAGTTTCGAACAATCTCGGATTTTCATGGTTCCAAATTATCTCATTTCACCTGTATTTCCTTTTTGGAAGAACGTAAAACGAAGTGAAAGTGACAAAGAATGCTCTTCAGGTGATGCACAACATGGCACAACCATTAGTTTCAAACAATCTCGGATTTTCATGGTTCCAAATTATCTCATTTCACCTGTATTTCCTTTCCGGAGAAACGTGAAACGAAGTAAAAGTAGTAGAGAATGCTAATCAGGTGATGCACAACACGGCACAACCATTAGTTTCGAACAATCTCGGATTTTCATGGTTCCAAATTATCTCATTTCACCTGTATTTCCTTTTTGGAAGAACGTAAAACGAAGTGAAAGTGACAGAGAATGCTCTTCAGGTGATGCACAACACGGCACGACCATTAGTTTCGAACAATCTCGGATTTTCATGTTTTCAAATTATCTCATTTCACCTGTATTTCCTTTTTGGAAAAACGCAAAACGAAGTGAAAGTGACAGAGAATGCTCTTCAGGTGATGCACAACACGGCACAACCATTAGTTCCGAACAATCTCGGATTTTCATGGTTCCAAATTATCTCATTTCACCTGTATTTCCTTTTTGGAAGAACGTAAAACGAAGTGAAAGTGACAGAGAATGCTCTTCAGGTAATGCACAACACAGCACAACCATTAGTTTCGAACAATCTCGGATTTGCATGGTTCCAAATTATCTTATTTCACCTGTATTTCCTTTTTGGGAGAACGTAAAACGAAGTGAAAGTGACAGAGAATGCTCTTCAGGTGATGCACAACACGGCACAACCATTAGTTTCGAACAATCTCGGATTTTCATGGTTCCAAATTATCTCATTTTACCTGCATTTCCTGTTCGGAAGAACGTGAAACAAAGTGAAAGTGTGAGAGAATGCTCTCCAGGTGATGCACAACACGGCACAACCATTAGTTTCAAACAATCTCGGATTTTCATGGTTCCAAATTATTTCATTTTACCTGTATTTCCTTTCCGGAGAAACGTGAAACGAAGTAAAAGTAGTAGAGAATGCTAATCAGGTGATGCACAACACGGCACAACCATTAGTTTCGAACAATCTCGGATTTTCATGGTTCCAAATTATCTCATTTCACCTGTATTTCCTTTTTGGAAGAACGTAAAACGAAGTGAAAGTGACAAAGAATGCTCTTCAGGTGATGCACAACACGGCACAACCATTAGTTTCAAACAATCTCGGATTTTCATGGTTCCAAATTATCTCATTTCACCTGTATTTCCTTTTTGGAAGAACGTAAAACGAAGTGAAAGTGACAGAGAATGCTCTTCAGGTGATGCACAACACGGCACGACCATTAGTTTCGAACAATCTCGGATTTTCATGGTTCCAAATTATCTCATTTCACCTGTATTTCCTTTTTGGAAGAACGTAAAACGAAGTGAAAGTGACAAAGAATGCTCTTCAGGTGATGCACAACATGGCACAACCATTAGTTTCAAACAATCTCGGATTTTCATGGTTCCAAATTATCTCATTTCACCTGTATTTCCTTTTTGGAAGAACGTAAAACGAAGTGAAAGTGACAGAGAATGCTCTTCAGGTGATGCACAACACGGCACGACCATTAGTTTCGAACAATCTCGGATTTTCATGTTTTCAAATTATCTCATTTCACCTGTATTTCCTTTTTGGAAGAACGCAAAACGAAGTGAAAGTGACAGAAAATGCTCTTCAGGTGATGCACAACACGGCACAACCATTAGTTCCGAACAATCTCGGATTTTCATGGTTCCAAATTATCTCATTTCACCTGTATTTCCTTTTTGTAAGAACGTAAAACGAAGTGAAAGTGTGAGAGAATGCTCCTCAGGTGATGCACAACACGGCACAACCATTAGTTTCAAACAATCTCGGATTTTCATGGTTCCAAATTATCTCATTTTACCTGTATTTCCTTTCCGGAGAAACGTGAAACGAAGTAAAAGTAGTAGAGAATGCTAATCGGGTGATGCACAACACGGCACAACCATTAGTTTCGAACAATCTCGGATTTTCATGGTTCCAAATTATCTCATTTTACCTGCATTTCCTGTTCGGAAGAACGTGAAACGAAGTAAAAGTAGTAGAGAATGCTAATCAGGTGATGCACAACACGGCACAACCATTAGTTTCGAACAATCTCGGATTTGCATAGTTCCAAATTATCTTATTTCACCTGTATTTCCTTTTTGGAAGAACGTAAAACGAAGTGAAAGTGACAGAGAATGCTCCTCAGGTGATGCACAACACGGCACAACCATTAGTTTCGAACAATCTCGGATTTTCATGGTTCCAAATTATCTCATTTTACCTGCATTTCCTGTTCGGAAGAACGTGAAACAAAGTGAAAGTGTGAGAGAATGCTCTCCAGGTGATGCACAACACGGCACAACCATTAGTTTCAAACAATCTCGGATTTTCATGGTTCCAAATTATTTCATTTTACCTGTATTTCCTTTCCGGAGAAACGTGAAACGAAGTAAAAGTAGTAGAGAATGCTAATCAGGTGATGCACAACACGGCACAACCATTAGTTTCGAACAATCTCGGATTTTCATGGTTCCAAATTATCTCATTTGGCCTGTATTTCCTTTTTGGAAGAACGTAAAACGAAGTGAAAGTGACAGAGAATGCTCTTCAGGTGATGCACAACACGGCACAACCATTAGTTTCAAACAATCTCGGATTTTCATGGTTCCAAATTATCTCATTTCACCTGTATTTCCTTTTTGGAAGAACGTAAAACGAAGTGAAAGTGACAGAGAATGCTCTTCAGGTGATGCACAACACGGCACGACCATTAGCTTCGAACAATCTCGGATTTTCATGTTTTCAAATTATCTCATTTCACCTGTATTTCCTTTTTGGAAAAACGCAAAACGAAGTGAAAGTGACAGAGAATGCTCTCCAGGTGATGCACAACACGGCACAACCATTAGTTCCGAACAATCTCGGATTTTCATGGTTCCAAATTATCTCATTTCACCTGTATTTCCTTTTTGGAAGAACATAAACGAAGTGAAAGTGACAGAGAATGCTCCTCAGGTGATGCACAACACGGCACAACCATTAGTGTCGAACAATCTCGGATTTTCATGGTTCCAAATTATCTCATTTTACCTGTATTTCCTTTTTGGAAGAACGTGAAACGAAGTTAAAGTGACAGAGAATGCTAATCAGGTGATGCACAACACGGCACAACTATTAGTTTTTAACAATCTCGGATTTTCATGGTTCCAAATTATCTCATTTTACCTGCATTTCCTGTTCGGAAGAACGTGAAACAAAGTGAAAGTGTGAGAGAATGCTCTCCAGGTGATGCACAACACGGCACAACTATTAGTTTCAAACAATCTCGGATTTTCATGGTTCCAAATTATTTCATTTTACCTGTATTTCCTTTCCGGAGAAACGTGAAACGAAGTAAAAGTAGTAGAGAATGCTAATCAGGTGATGCACAACACGGCACAACCATTAGTTTCGAACAATCTCGGATTTTCATGGTTCCAAATTATCTCATTTCACCTGTATTTCCTCTTTGGAAGAACGTAAAACGAAGTGAAAGTGACAGAGAATGCTCCTCAGGTGATGCACAACACGGCACAACCATGAGTTTCGAACAATCTCGGATTTTCATGGTCCCAAATTATCTTATTTTGCCTGTATTTCCTTCTCGAGAAATCGTGAAACAAAGTGAAAGTGAAAGAGAATGCTTTCCAGGTGATGCACAACACGGCACAACTATTAGTTTCGAACAATCTCGGATTTTCATGGTTTCAAATTATCTCATTTTACCTGCATTTCCTGTTCGAAAGAACGTGAAACAGAGTGAAAGTGTGAGAGAATGCTAATCAGGTGATGCACAACACGGCACAACCATTAGTTTCAAACAATCTCGGATTTTCATGATTCTAAATTATTTCATTTTACCTGTATTTCCTTTCCGGAGAAACGTGAAACGAAGTAAAAGTAGTAGAGAATGCTAATCAGGTGATGCACAACACGGCACAACCATTAGTTTCGAACAATCTCGGATTTTCATGGTTCCAAATTATCTCATTTTACCTGCATTTCCTGTTCGGAAGAACGTGAAACAAAGTGAAAGTGTGAGAGAATGCTCTCCAGGTGATGCACAACACGGCACAACCATTAGTTTCAAACAATCTCGGATTTTCATGGTTCCAAATTATTTCATTTTACCTGTATTTCCTTTCCGGAGAAACGTGAAACGAAGTAAAAGTAGTAGAGAATGCTAATCAGGTGATGCACAACACGGCACAACCATTAGTTTCGAACAATCTCGGATTTTCATGGTTCCAAATTATCTCATTTTACCTGCATTTCCTGTTCGGAAGAACGTGAAACGAAGTAAAAGTAGTAGAGAATGCTAATCAGGTGATGCACAACACGGCACAACCATTAGTTTCGAACAATCTCGGATTTGCATGGTTCCAAATTATCTTATTTCACCTGTATTTCCTTTTTGGAAGAACGTAAAACGAAGTGAAAGTGACAGAGAATGCTCTTCAGGTGATGCACAACACGGCACAACCATTAGTTTCAAACAATCTCGGATTTTCATGGTTCCAAATTATCTCATTTTACCTGCATTTCCTGTTCGGAAGAACGTGAAACAAAGTGAAAGTGTGAGAGAATGCTCTCCAGGTGATGCACAACACGGCACAACCATTAGTTTCAAACAATCTCGGATTTTCATGGTTCCAAATTATTTCATTTTACCTGTATTTCCTTTCCGGAGGAACGTGAAACGAAGTAAAAGTAGTAGAGAATGCTAATCAGGTGATGCACAACACGGCACAACCATTAGTTTCGAACAATCTCGGATTTTCATGGTTCCAAATTATCTCATTTCACCTGTATTTCCTTTTTGGAAGAACGTAAAACGAAGTGAAAGTGACAGAGAATGCTCTTCAGGTGATGCACAACACGGCACAACCATTAGTTTTTAACAATCTCGGATTTTCATGGTTCCAAATTATCTCATTTCACCTGTATTTCCTTTTTGGAAGAACGTGAAACGAAGTTAAAGTGACAGAGAATGCTAATCAGGTGATGCACAACACGGCACAACTATTAGTTTTTAACAATCTCGGATTTTCATGGTTCCAAATTATCTCATTTTACCTGCATTTCCTGTTCGGAAGAACGTGAAACAAAGTGAAAGTGTGAGAGAATGCTCTCCAGGTGATGCACAACACGGCACAACTATTAGTTTCAAACAATCTCGGATTTTCATGGTTCCAAATTATTTCATTTTACCTGTATTTCCTTTCCGGAGAAACGTGAAACGAAGTAAAAGTAGTAGAGAATGCTAATCAGGTGATGCACAACACGGCACAACCATTAGTTTCGAACAATCTCGGATTTTCATGGTTCCAAATTATCTCATTTGACCTGTATTTCCTTTTTGGAAGAACGTAAAACGAAGTGAAAGTGACAAAGAATGCTCTCCAGGTGATGCACAACACGGCACAATCATTAGTTTCGAACAATCTCGGATTTTCATGGTTCCAAATTATCTCATTTCACCTGTATTTCCTTTCCGGAGAATCGTGAAACGAAGTAAAAGTAGTAGAGAATGCTAATCGAGTGATGCACAACACGGCACAACCATTAGTTCCGAACAATCTCGGATTTTCATGGTTCCAAATTATCTCATTTCACCTGTATTCCCTTTTTGGAAGAACGTAAAACGAAGTGAAAGTGAAAGAGAATGCTTTCCAGGTGATGCACAACACGGCACAACCATTAGTTTCGAACAATCTCGGATTTTCATGGTTCCAAATTATCTTATTTTGCCTGTATTTCCTTCTCGAGAAATCGTGAAACAAAGTGAAAGTGAAAGAGAATGCTTTCCAGGTGATGCACAACACGGCACAACTATTAGTTTCGAACAATCTCGGATTTTCATGGTTTCAAATTATCTCATTTTACCTGCATTTCCTGTTCGGAAGAACGTAAAACGAAGTGAAAGTGACAGAGAATGCTAATCAGGTGATGCACAACACGGCACAACCATTAGTTTCGAACAATCTCGGATTTTCATGGTTCCAAATTATCTCATTTCACCTGTATTCCCTTTTTGGAAGAACGTAAAACGAAGTGAAAGTGAAAGAGAATGCTTTCCAGGTGATGCACAACACGGCACAACCATTAGTTTCGAACAATCTCGGATTTTCATGGTTCCAAATTATCTTATTTTGCCTGTATTTCCTTCTCGAGAAATCGTGAAACAAAGTGAAAGTGAAAGAGAATGCTTTCCAGGTGATGCACAACACGGCACAACTATTAGTTTCGAACAATCTCGGATTTTCATGGTTTCAAATTATCTCATTTTACCTGCATTTCCTGTTCGGAAGAACGTGAAACAAAGTGAAAGTGTGAGAGAATGCTCTCCAGGTGATGCACAACACGGCACAACCATTAGTTTCAAACAATCTCGGATTTTCATGGTTCCAAATTATTTCATTTTACCTGTATTTCCTTTCCGGAGAAACGTGAAACGAAGTGAAAGTAGTAGAGAATGCTAATCAGGTGATGCACAACACGGCACAACCATTAGTTTCGAACAATCTCGGATTTTCATGGTTCCAAATTATCTCATTTGGCCTGTATTTCCTTTTTGGAAGAACGTAAAACGAAGTGAAAGTGACAGAGAATGCTCTTCAGGTGATGCACAACACGGCACAACCATTAGTTTCAAACAATCTCGGATTTTCATGGTTCCAAATTATCTCATTTCACCTGTATTTCCTTTTTGGAAGAACGTAAAACGAAGTGAAAGTGACAGAGAATGCTCTTCAGGTGATGCACAACACGGCACGACCATTAGTTTCGAACAATCTCGGATTTTCATGTTTTCAAATTATCTCATTTCACCTGTATTTCCTTTTTGGAAAAACGCAAAACGAAGTGAAAGTGACAGAGAATGCTCTCCAGGTGATGCACAACACGGCACAACCATTAGTTCCGAACAATCTCGGATTTTCATGGTTCCAAATTATCTCATTTCACCTGTATTTCCTTTTTGGAAGAACGTAAAACGAAGTGAAAGTGACAAAGAATGCTCTCCAGGTGATGCACAACACGGCACAATCATTAGTTTCGAACAATCTCGGATTTTCATGGTTCCAAATTATCTCATTTCACCTGTATTTCCTTTCCGGAGAATCGTGAAACGAAGTAAAAGTAGTAGAGAATGCTAATCGAGTGATGCACAACACGGCACAACCATTAGTTCCGAACAATCTCGGATTTTCATGGTTCCAAATTATCTCATTTCACCTGTATTCCCTTTTTGGAAGAACGTAAAACGAAGTGAAAGTGAAAGAGAATGCTTTCCAGGTGATGCACAACACGGCACAACCATTAGTTTCGAACAATCTCGGATTTTCATGGTTCCAAATTATCTTATTTTGCCTGTATTTCCTTCTCGAGAAATCGTGAAACAAAGTGAAAGTGAAAGAGAATGCTTTCCAGGTGATGCACAACACGGCACAACTATTAGTTTCGAACAATCTCGGATTTTCATGGTTTCAAATTATCTCATTTTACCTGCATTTCCTGTTCGGAAGAACGTAAAACGAAGTGAAAGTGACAGAGAATGCTAATCAGGTGATGCACAACACGGCACAACCATTAGTTTCGAACAATCTCGGATTTTCATGGTTCCAAATTATCTCATTTCACCTGTATTCCCTTTTTGGAAGAACGTAAAACGAAGTGAAAGTGAAAGAGAATGCTTTCCAGGTGATGCACAACACGGCACAACCATTAGTTTCGAACAATCTCGGATTTTCATGGTTCCAAATTATCTTATTTTGCCTGTATTTCCTTCTCGAGAAATCGTGAAACAAAGTGAAAGTGAAAGAGAATGCTTTCCAGGTGATGCACAACACGGCACAACTATTAGTTTCGAACAATCTCGGATTTTCATGGTTTCAAATTATCTCATTTTACCTGCATTTCCTGTTCGGAAGAACGTGAAACAAAGTGAAAGTGTGAGAGAATGCTCTCCAGGTGATGCACAACACGGCACAACCATTAGTTTCAAACAATCTCGGATTTTCATGGTTCCAAATTATTTCATTTTACCTGTATTTCCTTTCCGGAGAAACGTGAAACGAAGTGAAAGTAGTAGAGAATGCTAATCAGGTGATGCACAACACGGCACAACCATTAGTTTCGAACAATCTCGGATTTTCATGGTTCCAAATTATCTCATTTGGCCTGTATTTCCTTTTTGGAAGAACGTAAAACGAAGTGAAAGTGACAGAGAATGCTCTTCAGGTGATGCACAACACGGCACAACCATTAGTTTCAAACAATCTCGGATTTTCATGGTTCCAAATTATCTCATTTCACCTGTATTTCCTTTTTGGAAGAACGTAAAACGAAGTGAAAGTGACAGAGAATGCTCTTCAGGTGATGCACAACACGGCACGACCATTAGTTTCGAACAATCTCGGATTTTCATGTTTTCAAATTATCTCATTTCACCTGTATTTCCTTTTTGGAAAAACGCAAAACGAAGTGAAAGTGACAGAGAATGCTCTCCAGGTGATGCACAACACGGCACAACCATTAGTTCCGAACAATCTCGGATTTTCATGGTTCCAAATTATCTCATTTCACCTGTATTTCCTTTTTGGAAGAACGTAAAACGAAGTGAAAGTGACAGAGAATGCTCTTCAGGTGATGCACAACACAGCACAACCATTAGTTTCGAACAATCTCGGATTTTCATGGTTCCAAATTATCTCATTTTACCTGTATTTCCTTTCCGGAGAAACGTGAAACGAAGTAAAAGTAGTAGAGAATGCTAATCAGGTGATGCACAACACGGCACAACCATTAGTTTCGAACAATCTCGGATTTTCATGGTTCAAAATTATCTCATTTTACCTGTATTTCCTTTCCGGAGAAACGTGAAACGAAGTAAAAGTAGTAGAGAATGCTAATCAGGTGATGCACAACACGGCACAACCATTAGTTTCGAAAAATCTCGGATTTTCATGGTTCCAAATTATCTCATTTCACCTGTATTTCCTTTTTGGAAGAACATAAACGAAGTGAAAGTGACAGAGAATGCTCCTCAGGTGATGCACAACACGGCACAACCATTAGTGTCGAACAATCTCGGATTTTCATGGTTCCAAATTATCTCATTTCACCTGTATTTCCTTTTTGGAAGAACGTGAAACGAAGTTAAAGTGACAGAGAATGCTAATCAGGTGATGCACAACACGGCACAACTATTAGTTTTTAACAATCTCGGATTTTCATGGTTCCAAATTATCTCATTTTACCTGCATTTCCTGTTCGGAAGAACGTGAAACAAAGTGAAAGTGTGAGAGAATGCTCTCCAGGTGATGCACAACACGGCACAACTATTAGTTTCAAACAATCTCGGATTTTCATGGTTCCAAATTATTTCATTTTACCTGTATTTCCTTTCCGGAGAAACGTGAAACGAAGTAAAAGTAGTAGAGAATGCTAATCAGGTGATGCACAACACGGCACAACCATTAGTTTCGAACAATCTCGGATTTTCATGGTTCCAAATTATCTCATTTCACCTGTATTTCCTTTTTGGAAGAACGTAAAACGAAGTGAAAGTGACAGAGAATGCTCCTCAGGTGATGCACAACACGGCACAACCATGAGTTTCGAACAATCTCGGATTTTCATGGTCCCAAATTATCTTATTTTGCCTGTATTTCCTTCTCGAGAAATCGTGAAACAAAGTGAAAGTGAAAGAGAATGCTTTCCAGGTGATGCACAACACGGCACAACTATTAGTTTCGAACAATCTCGGATTTTCATGGTTTCAAATTATCTCATTTTACCTGCATTTCCTGTTCGGAAGAACGTGAAACAGAGTGAAAGTGTGAGAGAATGCTAATCAGGTGATGCACAACACGGCACAACCATTAGTTTCAAACAATCTCGGATTTTCATGATTCTAAATTATTTCATTTTACCTGTATTTCCTTTCCGGAGAAACGTGAAACGAAGTAAAAGTAGTAGAGAATGCTAATCAGGTGATGCACAACACGGCACAACCATTAGTTTCGAACAATCTCGGATTTTCATGGTTCCAAATTATCTCATTTTACCTGCATTTCCTGTTCGGAAGAACGTGAAACAAAGTGAAAGTGTGAGAGAATGCTCTCCAGGTGATGCACAACACGGCACAACCATTAGTTTCAAACAATCTCGGATTTTCATGGTTCCAAATTATTTCATTTTACCTGTATTTCCTTTCCGGAGAAACGTGAAACGAAGTAAAAGTAGTAGAGAATGCTAATCAGGTGATGCACAACACGGCACAACCATTAGTTTCGAACAACCCGGATTTTCATGGTTCCAAATTATCTCATTTTACCTGCATTTCCTGTTCGGAAGAACGTGAAACGAAGTAAAAGTAGTAGAGAATGCTAATCAGGTGATGCACAACACGGCACAACCATTAGTTTCGAACAATCTCGGATTTGCATGGTTCCAAATTATCTTATTTCACCTGTATTTCCTTTTTGGAAGAACGTAAAACGAAGTGAAAGTGACAGAGAATGCTCCTCAGGTGATGCACAACACGGCACAACCATTAGTTTCGAACAATCTCGGATTTTCATGGTTCCAAATTATCTCATTTTACCTGCATTTCCTGTTCGGAAGAACGTGAAACAAAGTGAAAGTGTGAGAGAATGCTCTCCAGGTGATGCACAACACGGCACAACCATTAGTTTCAAACAATCTCGGATTTTCATGGTTCCAAATTATTTCATTTTACCTGTATTTCCTTTCCGGAGAAACGTGAAACGAAGTAAAAGTAGTAGAGAATGCTAATCAGGTGATGCACAACACGGCACAACCATTAGTTTCGAACAATCTCGGATTTTCATGGTTCCAAATTATCTCATTTCACCCGTATTTCCTTTTTGGAAGAACGTAAAACGAAGTGAAAGTGACAGAGAATGCTCTTCAGGTGATGCACAACACGGCACAACTATTAGTTTTTAACAATCTCGGATTTTCATGGTTCCAAATTATCTCATTTCACCTGTATTTCCTTTTTGGAAGAACGTGAAACGAAGTTAAAGTGACAGAGAATGCTAATCAGGTGATGCACAACACGGCACAACTATTAGTTTTTAACAATCTCGGATTTTCATGGTTCCAAATTATCTCATTTTACCTGCATTTCCTGTTCGGAAGAACGTGAAACAAAGTGAAAGTGTGAGAGAATGCTCTCCAGGTGATGCACAACACGGCACAACTATTAGTTTCAAACAATCTCGGATTTTCATGGTTCCAAATTATTTCATTTTACCTGTATTTCCTTTCCGGAGAAACGTGAAACGAAGTAAAAGTAGTAGAGAATGCTAATCAGGTGATGCACAACACGGCACAACCATTAGTTTCGAACAATCTCGGATTTTCATGGTTCCAAATTATCTCATTTGACCTGTATTTCCTTTTTGGAAGAACGTAAAACGAAGTGAAAGTGACAAAGAATGCTCTCCAGGTGATGCACAACACGGCACAATCATTAGTTTCGAACAATCTCGGATTTTCATGGTTCCAAATTATCTCATTTCACCTGTATTTCCTTTCCGGAGAATCGTGAAACGAAGTAAAAGTAGTAGAGAATGCTAATCGAGTGATGCACAACACGGCACAACCATTAGTTTCGAACAAACTCGGATTTTCATGGTTCCAAATTATCTCATTTCACCTGTATTTCCTTTCCGGAGAAACGTGAAACGAAGTAAAAGTAGTAGAGAATGCTAATCGAGTGATGCACAACACGGCACAACCATTAGTTCCGAACAATCTCGGATTTTCATGGTTCCAAATTATCTCATTTCACCTGTATTCCCTTTTTGGAAGAACGTAAAACGAAGTGAAAGTGAAAGAGAATGCTTTCCAGGTGATGCACAACACGGCACAACCATTAGTTTCGAACAATCTCGGATTTTCATGGTTCCAAATTATCTTATTTTGCCTGTATTTCCTTCTCGAGAAATCGTGAAACAAAGTGAAAGTGAAAGAGAATGCTTTCCAGGTGATGCACAACACGGCACAACTATTAGTTTCGAACAATCTCGGTTTTTCATGGTTTCAAATTATCTCATTTTACCTGCATTTCCTGTTCGGAAGAACGTAAAACGAAGTGAAAGTGACAGAGAATGCTCTTCAGGTGATGCACAACACGGCACAACCATTAGTTCCGAACAATCTCGGATTTTCATGGTTCCAAATTATCTCATTTCACCTGTATTCCCTTTTTGGAAGAACGTAAAACGAAGTGAAAGTGACAGAGAATGCTCTTCAGGTGATGCACAACACGGCACAACTATTAGTTTTTAACAATCTCGGATTTTCATGGTTCCAAATTATCTCATTTCACCTGTATTTCCTTTTTGGAAGAACGTAAAACGAAGTGAAAGTGACAGAGAATGCTCCTCAGGTGATGCACAACACGGCACAACCATTAGTTTCGAACAATCTCGGATTTTCATGGTTCCAAATTATCTCATTTTACCTGCATTTCCTGTTCGGAAGAACGTGAAACAAAGTGAAAGTGTGAGAGAATGCTCTCCAGGTGATGCACAACACGGCACAACCATTAGTTTCAAACAATCTCGGATTTTCATGGTTCCAAATTATTTCATTTTACCTGTATTTTCTTTCCGGAGAAACGTGAAACGAAGTAAAAGTAGTAGAGAATGCTAATCAGGTGATGCACAACACGGCACAACCATTAGTTTCGAACAATCTCGGATTTTCATGGTTCCAAATTATCTCATTTCACCTGTATTTCCTTTTTGGAAGAACGTAAAACGAAGTGAAAGTGACAGAGAATGCTCTTCAGGTGATGCACAACACGGCACAACTATTAGTTTTTAACAATCTCGGATTTTCATGGTTCCAAATTATCTCATTTCACCCGTATTTCCTTCTTGGAAGAACGTAAAACGAAGTGAAAGTAGTAGAGAATGCTAATCAGGTGATGCACAACACGGCACAACCATTAGTTCCGAACAATCTCGGATTTTCATGGTTTCAAATTATCTCATTTTACCTGCATTTCCTGTTCGGAAGAACGTGAAACGAAGTGAGAGTGTGAGAGAATGCTCTCCAGGTGATGCACAACACAGCACAACCATTAGTTTCAAACAATCTCGGATTTTCATGGTTCCAAATTATTTCATTTTACCTGTATTTCCTTTCCGGAGAAACGTGAAACGTAGTAAAAGTAGTAGAGAATGCTAATCAGGTGATGCACAACACGGCACAACCATTAGTTTCGAACAATCTCGGATATTCATGGTTCCAAATTATCTCATTTCACCTGTATTTCCTTCTTGGAAGAACGTAAAACGAAGTGAAAGTAGTAGAGAATGCTGATCAGGTGATGCACAACACGGCACAACCATTAGTTCCGAACAATCTCGGATTTTCATGGTTTCAAATTATCTCATTTTACCTGCATTTCCTGTTCGGAAGAACGTGAAACAAAGTGAGAGTGTGAGAGAATGCTCTCCAGGTGATGCACAACACAGCACAACCATTAGTTTCAAACAATCTCGGATTTTCATGGTTCCAAATTATTTCATTTTACCTGTATTTCCTTTCCGGAGAAACGTGAAACGTAGTAAAAGTAGTAGAGAATGCTAATCAGGTGATGCACAACACGGCACAACCATTAGTTTCGAACAATCTCGGATTTTCATGGTTCCAAATTATCTCATTTCACCTGTATTTCCTTTTTGGAAGAACGTAAAACAAAGTGAAAGTGACAGAGAATGCTCTTCAGGTGATGCACAACACGGCACAACTATTAGTTTTTAACAATCTCGGATTTTCATGGTTCCAAATTATCTCATTTCACCTGTATTTCCTTTTTGGAAGAACGTAAAACGAAGTGAAAGTGACAGAGAATGCTCCTCAGGTGATGCACAACACGGCACAACCATTAGTTTCGAACAATCTCGGATTTTCATGGTTCCAAATTATCTCATTTTACCTGCATTTCCTGTTCGGAAGAACGTGAAACAAAGTGAAAGTGTGAGAGAATGCTCTCCAGGTGATGCACAACACGGCACAACCATTAGTTTCAAACAATCTCGGATTTTCATGGTTCCAAATTATTTCATTTTACCTGTATTTCCTTTCCGGAGAAACGTGAAACGAAGTAAAAGTAGTAGAGAATGCTAATCAGGTGATGCACAACACGGCACCACTATTAGTTTTTAACAATCTCGGATTTTCATGGTTCCAAATTATCTCATTTCACCCGTATTTCCTTCTTGGAAGAACGTAAAACGAAGTGAAAGTAGTAGAGAATGCTAATCAGGTGATGCACAACACGGCACAACCATTAGTTCCGAACAATCTCGGATTTTCATGGTTTCAAATTATCTCATTTTACCTGCATTTCCTGTTCGGAAGAACGTGAAACAAAGTGAGAGTGTGAGAGAATGCTCTCCAGGTGATGCACAACACAGCACAACCATTAGTTTCAAACAATCTCGGATTTTCATGGTTCCAAATTATTTCATTTTACCTGTATTTCCTTTCCGGAGAAACGTGAAACGTAGTAAAAGTAGTAGAGAATGCTAATCAGGTGATGCACAACACGGCACAACCATTAGTTTCGAACAATCTCGGATATTCATGGTTCCAAATTATCTCATTTCACCTGTATTTCCTTCTTGGAAGAACGTAAAACGAAGTGAAAGTAGTAGAGAATGCTGATCAGGTGATGCACAACACGGCACAACCATTAGTTCCGAACAATCTCGGATTTTCATGGTTTCAAATTATCTCATTTTACCTGCATTTCCTGTTCGGAAGAACGTGAAACAAAGTGAGAGTGTGAGAGAATGCTCTCCAGGTGATGCACAACACAGCACAACCATGAGTTTCAAACAATCTCGGATTTTCATGGTTCCAAATTATTTCATTTTACCTGTATTTCCTTTCCGGAGAAACGTGAAACGTAGTAAAAGTAGTAGAGAATGCTAATCAGGTGATGCACAACACGGCACAACCATTAGTTTCGAACAATCTCGGATTTTCATGGTTCCAAATTATCTCATTTCACCTGTATTTCCTTTTTGGAAGAACGTAAAACGAAGTGAAAGTGACAGAGAATGCTCTCCAGGTGATGCACAACACGGCACAACCATTAGTTTCGAACAATCTCGGATTTTCATGGTTCCAAATTATCTCATTTTACCTGTATTTCCTTTCCGGAGAAACGTGAAACGAAGTAAAAGTAGTAGAGAATGCTAATCAGGTGATGCACAACACGGCACAACCATTAGTTTCGAACAATCTCGGATTTTCATGGTTCCAAATTATCTCATTTCACCTGTATTTCCTTTTTGGAAGAACGTAAAACGAAGTGAAAGTGACAGAGAATGCTCTTCAGGTGATGCACAACACGGCACAACTATTAGTTTTTAACAATCTCGGATTTTCATGGTTCCAAATTATCTCATTTCACCTGTATTTCCTTTTTGGAAGAACGTAAAACGAAGTGAAAGTGACAGAGAATGCTCCTCAGGTGATGCACAACACGGCACAACCATTAGTTTCGAACAATCTCGGATTTTCATGGTTCCAAATTATCTCATTTTACCTGCATTTCCTGTTCGGAAGAACGTGAAACAAAGTGAAAGTGTGAGAGAATGCTCTCCAGGTGATGCACAACACGGCACAACCATTAGTTTCAAACAATCTCGGATTTTCATGGTTCCAAATTATTTCATTTTACCTGTATTTCCTTTCCGGAGAAACGTGAAACGAAGTAAAAGTAGTAGAGAATGCTAATCAGGTGATGCACAACACGGCACAACCATTAGTTTCGAACAATCTCGGATTTTCATGGTTCCAAATTATCTCATTTCACCTGTATTTCCTTTTTGGAAGAACGTAAAACGAAGTGAAAGTGAAAGAGAATGCTTTCCAGGTGATGCACAACACGGCACAACCATTAGTTCCGAACAATCTCGGATTTACATGGTTCCAAATTATCTCATTTCACCTGTATTCCCTTTTTGGAAGCACGTAAAACGAAGTGAAAGTGACAGAGAATGCTCTCCAGGTGATGCACAACACGGCACAACCATGAGTGTCGAACAATCTCGGATTTTCATGGTTCCAAATTATCTCATTTCACCTGTATTTCCTTTTTGGAAAAACGTAAAACGAAGTGAAAGTGACAGGGAATGCTCTTCAGGTGATGCACAACACGGCACAACCATTAGTTTCAAACAATCTCGGATTTTCATGGTTCCAAATTATTTCATTTTACCTGTATTTCCTTTCCGGAGAAACGTGAAACGTAGTAAAAGTAGTAGAGAATGCTAATCAGGTGATGCACAACACGGCACAACCATTAGTTCCGAACAATCTCGGATTTTCATGGTTTCAAATTATCTCATTTTACCTGCATTTCCTGTTCGGAAGAACGTGAAACAAAGTAAAAGTGTGAGAGAATGCTCTCCCGGTGATGCACAACACGGCACAACCATTAGTTTCAAACAATCTCGGATTTTCATGGTTCCAAATTATTTCATTTTACCTGTATTTTCTTTCCGGAGAAACGTGAAACGTAGTAAAAGTAGTAGAGAATGCTAATCAGGTGATGCACAACACGGCACAACCATTAGTTTCGAACAATCTCGGATTTTCATGGTTCCAAATTATCTCATTTCACCTGTATTTCCTCTTTGGAAGAACGTAAAACGAAGTGAAAGTGACAGAGGATGCTCCTCAGGTGATGCACAACACGGCACAACCATTAGTGTCGAACAATCTCGGATTTTCATGGTTCCAAATTATCTCATTTTACCTGTATTTCCTTTTTGGAAGAACGTGAAACGAAGTTAAAGTGACAGAGAATGCTAATCAGGTGATGCACAACACGGCACAACCATGAGTTTCGAACAATCTCGGATTTTCATGGTTCCAAATTATCTTATTTTGCCTGTATTTCCTTCTCGAGAAATCGTGAAACAAAGTGAAAGTGAAAGAGAATGCTTTCCAGGTGATGCACAACACGGCACAACTATTAGTTTCGAACAATCTCGGATTTTCATGGTTTCAAATTATCTCATTTTACCTGCATTTCCTGTTCGGAAGAACGTAAAACGAAGTGAAAGTGACAGAGAATGCTCTTCAGGTGATGCACAACACGGCACAACCATTAGTTTCGAACAATCTCGGATTTTCATGGTTCCGAATTATCTCATTTTACCTGCATTTCCTGTTCGGAAGAACGTGAAACAAAGTAAAAGTGTGAGAGAATGCACTCCAGGTGATGCACAACACGGCACAACCATTAGTTTCGAACAATCTCGGATTTTCATGTTTTCAAATTATCTCATTTCACCTGTATTTCCTTTTTGGAAGAACGTAAAACGAAGTGAAAGTGACAGAGAATGCTCCTCAGGTGATGCACAACACGGCACAACCATGAGTGTCGAACAATCTCGGATTTTCATGGTTCCAAATTATCTCATTTCACCTGTATTTCCTTTTTGGAAAAACGTAAAACGAAGTGAAAGTGACAGGGAATGCTCTTCAGGTGATGCACAACACGGCACAACCATTAGTTTCGAACAATCTCGGATTTTCATGTTTTCAAATTATCTCATTTCACCTGTATTTCCTTTTTGGAAGAACGTAAAACGAAGTGAAAGTGACAGAGAATGCTCTTCAGGTGATGCACAACACGGCACAACCATTAGTTTCGAACAATCTCGGATATTCATGGTTCCAAATTATCTCATTTCCCACGTATTTCCTTCTTGGAAGAACGTAAAACGAAGTGAAAGTAGTAGAGAATGCTAATCAGGTGATGCACAACACGGCACAACCATTAGTTCCGAACAATCTCGGATTTTCATGGTTTCAAATTATCTCATTTTACCTGCATTTCCTGTTCGGAAGAACGTGAAACAAAGTGAGAGTGTGAGAGAATGCTCTCCAGGTGATGCACAACACAGCACAACCATTAGTTTCAAACAATCTCGGATTTTCATGGTTCCAAATTATCTCATTTTACCTGCATTTCCTGTTCGGAAGAACGTGAAACAAAGTGAAAGTGTGAGAGAATGCTCTCCAGGTGATGCACAACACAGCACAACCATTAGTTTCAAACAATCTCGGATTTTCATGGTTCCAAATTATTTCATTTTACCTGTATTTCCTTTCCGGAGAAACGTGAAACGTAGTAAAAGTAGTAGAGAATGCTAATCAGGTGATGCACAACACGGCACAACCATTAGTTTCGAACAATCTCGGATTTTCATGGTTCCAAATTATCTCATTTCACCTGTATTTCCTTTTTGGAAGAACGTAAAACGAAGTGAAAGTGACAGAGAATGCTCTCCAGGTGATGCACAACACGGCACAACCATTAGTTTCGAACAATCTCGGATTTTCATGGTTCCAAATTATCTCATTTTACCTGTATTTCCTTTCCGGAGAAACGTGAAACGAAGTAAAAGTAGTAGAGAATGCTAATCAGGTGATGCACAACACGGCACAACCATTAGTTTCGAACAATCTCGGATTTTCATGGTTCCAAATTATCTCATTTCACCTGTATTTCCTTTTTGGAAGAACGTAAAACGAAGTGAAAGTGACAGAGAATGCTCTTCAGGTGATGCACAACACGGCACAACCATTAGTTTCGAACAATCTCGGATTTTCATGGTTCCAAATTATCTCATTTTACCTGCATTTCCTGTTCGGAAGAACGTGAAACAAAGTAAAAGTGTGAGAGAATGCTCTCCAGGTGATGCACAACACGGCACAATCATTAGTTTCGAACAATCTTGGATTTTCATGGTTCCAAATTATCTCATTTCACCCGTATTTCCTTTCCGGAGAAACGTGAAACGAAGTAAAAGTAGTAGGGAATGCTAATCAGGTGATGCACAACACGGCACAACCATGAGTGTCGAACAATCTCGGATTTTCATGGTTCCAAATTATCTCATTTCACCTGTATTTCCTTTTTGGAAAAACGTAAAACGAAGTGAAAGTGACAGGGAATGCTCTTCAGGTGATGCACAACACGGCACAACCATTAGTTTCGAACAATCTCGGATTTTCATGTTTTCAAATTATCTCATTTCACCTGTATTTCCTTTTTGGAAGAACGTAAAACGAAGTGAAAGTGACAGAGAATGCTCTCCAGGTGATGCACAACACGGCACAACCATTAGTTTCAAACAATCTCGGATTTTCATGGTTCCAAATTATTTCATTTTACCTGTATTTCCTTTCCGGAGAAACGTGAAACGTAGTAAAAGTAGTAGAGAATGCTTATCAGGTGATGCACAACACGGCACAACCATTAGTTCCGAACAATCTCGGATTTTCATGGTTTCAAATTATCTCATTTTACCTGCATTTCCTGTTCGGAAGAACGTGAAACAAAGTGAAAGTGTGAAAGAATGCTCTCCAGGTGATGCACAACACGGCACAACCATTAGTTTCAAACAATCTCGGATTTTCATGGTTCCAAATTATTTCATTTTACCTGTATTTCCTTTCCGGAGAAACGTGAAACGTAGTAAAAGTAGTAGAGAATGCTAATCAGGTGATGCACAACACGGCACAACTATTAGTTTCGAACAATCTCGGATTTTCATGGTTTCAAATTATCTCATTTTACCTGCATTTCCTGTTCGGAAGAACGTGAAACAAAGTGAAAGTGTGAGAGAATGCTCTCCAGGTGATGCACAACACGGCACAACTATTAGTTTCGAACAATCTCGGATTTTCATGGTTTCAAATTATCTCATTTTACCTGCATTTCCTGTTCGGAAGAACGTAAAACGAAATGAAAGTGACAGAGAATGCTCTTCAGGTGATGCACAACACGGCACAACCATTAGTTTCGAACAATCTCGGATTTTCATGGTTCCAAATTATCTCATTTTACCTGCATTTCCTGTTCGGAAGAACGTGAAACAAAGTAAAAGTGTGAGAGAATGCTCTCCAGGTGATGCACAACACGGCACAACCATTAGTTTCGAACAATCTCGGATTTTCATGTCTTCAAATTATCTCATTTCACCTGTATTTCCTTTTTGGAAGAACGTAAAACGAAGTGAAAGTGACAGAGAATGCACCTCAGGTGATGCACAACACGGCACAACCATGAGTGTCGAACAATCTCGGATTTTCATGGTTCCAAATTATCTCATTTCACCTGTATTTCCTTCTTGGACAAACGTAAAACGAAGTGAAAGTGACAGGGAATGCTCTTTAGGTGATGCACAACACGGCACAACCATTAGTTTCGAACAATCTCGGATTTTCATGGTTCCAAATTATTTCATTTTACCTGTATTTCCTTTCCGGAGAAACGTGAAACGTAGTAAAAGTAGTAGAGAATGCTAATCAGGTGATGCACAACACGGCACAACTATTAGTTTCGAACAATCTCGGATTTTCATGGTTTCAAATTATCTCATTTTACCTGCATTTCCTGTTCGGAAGAACGTGAAACAAAGTGAAAGTGTGAGAGAATGCTCTCCAGGTGATGCACAACACGGCACAACTATTAGTTTCGAACAATCTCGGATTTTCATGGTTTCAAATTATCTCATTTTACCTGCATTTCCTGTTCGGAAGAACGTAAAACGAAGTGAAAGTGACAGAAAATGCTCTTCAGGTGATGCACAACACGGCACAACCATTAGTTTCGAACAATCTCGGATTTTCATGGTTCCAAATTATCTCATTTTACCTGCATTTCCTGTTCGGAAGAACGTGAAACAAAGTAAAAGTGTGAGAGAATGCTCTCCAGGTGATGCACAACACGGCACAACCATTAGTTTCGAACAATCTCGGATTTTCATGTTTTCAAATTATCTCATTTCACCTGTATTTCCTTTTTGGAAGAACGTAAAACGGAGTGAAAGTGACAGAGAATGCTCTTCAGGTGATGCACAACACGGCACAACCATTAGTTTCGAACAATCTCGGATTTTCATGGTTCCAAATTATCTCATTTTGCCTGTATTTCCTTCTCGAGAAATCGTGAAACAAAGTGAAAGTGAAAGAGAATGCTTTCCAGGTGATGCACAACACGGCACAACTATTAGTTTCGAACAATCTCGGATTTTCATGGTTTCAAATTATCTCATTTTACCTGCATTTCCTGTTCGGAAGAACGTAAAACGAAGTGAAAGTAGTAGAGAATGCTAATCAGGTGATGCACAACACGGCACAACTATTAGTTAGGAACAATTTCGGATTTTCATGGTTCCAAATTATCTTATTTCACCTGTATTCCCTTTTCGGAAAAACGTAAAACGAAGTGAAAGTAAGAGAGAATGCTAATCAGGTGATGCACAACACGGCACAACTATCAGTTCCGAACAATCTCGGATTTTCATGGTTCCAAATTATCTCATCTTACCTGTATTTCCTTTCCGGAAAAACGTGAAACGAAGTAAAAGAAGTAGGGAATAATAATCAGGTGATGCACGACACGGCATAACCTTTAGTTTCGAACAATCTCGGATTTTGATGGTTCCAAATTATCTTATTTTGCCTGTATTTCCTTCTCGAAAAATCGTGAAACGAAGTAAAAGTGGGAGAGAATGCTTTCGAGGTGATGCACAACACATCACAACTATTAGTTTCGAACAATCTCGGATTTTCATGGTTCCAAATTATCTCATTTTACCTGTATTTCCTTTCCGGAAGAACGTAAAACGAAGTTAAAGTAGTAGAGAATGCTAATCAGGTGATGCACAACACGGCACAACTATTAGTTTCAAACGATCTCAGATTTTTATGGTTCCAAATTGTCTCATTTCACCTGTATTTTCTTTTTGGAAGAACGTAAAACGAAGTGAAAGTGACAGAGAATGCTCTCCAGGTGATGCACAACACGGCACAACTATTAGTTAGGAACGATTTCGGATTTTCATGGTTCCAAATTATCTCATTTTACCTGTATTTCCTTTTCGGAAAAACGTAAAACGAAATAAAAGTAGTAGAGAATGCTAATCAGGTGATGCACAACACGGCACAACTATTAGTTTCGAACAATCTCGGATTTTCATGGTTCCAAATTATCTCGTTTTACCTGTATTTCCTTTCCGCAAGAACGTAGAACAAAGTAAAAGTAGTAGAGAATGCTGATCAGGTGATGCACAACATATCACAACCATTAGTTTCGAACGATCTCGGATTTTCATGGTTCTAAATTATCTCATTTCACCTGTATTTCCTTTTCAGAAGAACGTGAAACAAAGTGAAAGTGAAAGAGAATGCTCTTCAGGTGATGCACAACACGGCACAACCATTAGTGTCAAACAATCTCGGATTTTCTTGGTTCCAAATTACCTATCTTATTTTACCTGTATTTTCTTCTCGGAAAGAACGTAGAACGAAGTCAAAGTAGAAGAGAATGCTTTCCAGGTGATGCACAACATATCACAACCATTAGTTTCGAACGATCTCGGATTTTCACGGTTCTAAATTATCTCATTTCACCTGTATTTCCTTTTCAGAAGAACGTAAAACAAAGTGAAAGTGAAAGAGAATGCTCTCCAGGTGATGCACAACACGGCACAACCATTAGTGTCAAACAATCTCGGATTTTCTTGGTTCCACATTACCTATCTTATTTTACCTGTATTTTCTTCTCGGAAAGAACGTAGAACGAAGTCAAAGTAGAAGAGAATGCTTTCCAGGTGATGCACAACACGGCACAACCATTAGTTTCGAACAATCTCGGATTTTCATAGTTCCAAATTATCTCATTTTACCTGCATTTCCTTTTCGGAAAAACGTAAAACAAAGTGAAAGTGTAAGAGAATGCTCTCCAGGTGATGCACAACACGGCACAACCATTAGTTTCGAACAATCTCGGATTTTCATGGTTCCAAATTATCTCATTTCACCTGTATTTCCTATCCGAAAGAACGTAGAACGGAGTAAAAGTAGTAGAAAATGCTATTCAGGTGATGCACAACACGGCACAACCATTAGTTTCGAACAATCTCGGATTTTCATGGTTCCAAATTATCTCATTTTACCTGTATTTTTTTTTCAGAAAAACGTAGAACGAAGTAAAAGAAGCAGGGAATGCTAATCAGGTGATGCACAACACGGCACGACCATTAGTTTCAAACAATCTCGGATTTTTATGGTTCCAAATTATCTCATTTTACCTGCATTTGCTTTTCGGAAGAACGTGAAACAAAGTAAAAGTGCGAGAAAATGCTCTCCAGGTGATGCACAACACGGCACAACCATTAGTTTCAAACAATCTCGGATTTTCATGGTTCCAAATTATTTCATTTTACCTGTATTTCCTTTCCGGAGAAACGTGAAACGAAGTAAAAGTAGTAGAGAATGCTAATCAGGTGATGCACAACACGGCACAACCATTGGTTTCGAACAATCTCGGATTTTCATGGTTCTAAATTATCTCATTTCACCTGTATTTCCTTTTTGGAAGAACGTCAAACGAAGTGAAAGTGACAGAGAATGCTAATCAGGTGATGCACAACACAGCACAACCATTAGTTCCGAACAATCTCGGATTTTCATGGTTCCAAATTATCTCATTTTACCTGCATTTCCTGTTCGGAAGAACGTGAAACAAAGTAAAAGTGTGAGATAATGCTCTCCAGGTGATGCACAACACGGCACAACCATTAGTTTCAAACAATCTCGGATTTTCATGATTCTAAATTATTTCATTTTACCTGTATTTCCTTTCCGGAGAAACGTAAAACGGAGTAAAAGTAGTAGAGAATGCTAATCAGGTGATGCACAACACGGCACAACCATGAGTTTCGAACAATCTCGGATTTTCATGGTTCCAAATTATCTTATTTTGCCTGTATTTCCTTCTCGAGAAATCGTGAAACAAAGTGAAAGTGAAAGAGAATGCTTTCCAGGTGATGCACAACACGGCACAACTATTAGTTTCGAACAATCTCGGATTTTCATGGTTTCAAATTATCTCATTTTACCTGCATTTCCTGTTCGGAAGAACGTAAAACGAAGTGAAAGTGACAGAGAATGCTCTTCAGGTGATGCACAACACGGCACAACCATTAGTTTCGAACAATCTCGGATTTTCATGATTCTAAATTATTTCATTTTACCTGTATTTCCTTTCCGGAGAAACGTGAAACGAAGTAAAAGTAGTAGAGAATGCTAATCAGGTGATGCACAACACGGCACAACCATTAGTTTCGAACAATCTAGGATTTTAATGGTTCCAAATTATCTCATTTTACCTGCATTTCCTGTTCGGAAGAACGTGAAACAAAGTGAAGGTGTGAGAGAATGCTCTCCAGGTGATGCACAACACGGCACAACCATTAGTTTCAAACAATCTCGGATTTTCATGGTTCCAAATTATTTCATTTTACCTGTATTTTCTTTCCGGAGAAACGTGAAACGAAGTAAAAGTAGTAGAGAATGCCAATCAGGTGATACACAACAAGGCACAACCATTACTTTCGAACAATCTCGGATTTTCATGGTTCCAAATTATCTCATTTTACCTGCATTTCCTGTTCGGAAGAACGTGAAACAAAGTGAAAGTAGTAGAGAATGCTAATCAGGTGATGCACAACACGGCACAACCATTAGTTTCGAACAATCTCGGATTTGCATGGTTCCAAATTATCTTATTTCACCTGTATTTCCTTTTTGGAAAAACGTGAAACGAAGTGAAAGTGACAGAGAATGCTCCTCAGGTGATGCACAACACGGCACAACCATTAGTTTCGAACAATCTCGGATTTTCATGGTTCCAAATTATCTCATTTTACCTGCATTTCCTGTTCGGAAGAACGTGAAACAAAGTGAAAGTGTGAGAGAATGCTCTCCAGGTGATGCACAACACGGCACAACCATTAGTTTCAAACAATCTCGGATTTTCATGGTTCCAAATTATTTCATTTTACCCGTATTTCCTTTCCGGAGAAACGTGAAACGAAGTAAAAGTAGTAGAGAATGCTAATCAGGTGATGCACAACACGGCACAACCATTGGTTTCGAACAATCTCGGATTTTCATGGTTCCAAATTATCTCATTTCAACTGTATTTCCTTTTTGGAAGAACGTCAAACGAAGTGAAAGTGACAGAGAATGCTAATCAGGTGATGCACAACACGGCACAACCATTAGTTTCGAACAATCTCGGATTTTCATGGTTCCAAATTATCTCATTTTACCTGCATTTCCTGTTCGGAAGAACGTAAAACGAAGTGAAAGTGACAGAGAATGCTCTTCAGGTGATGCACAACACGGCACAACCATTAGTTCCGAACAATCTCGGATTTTCATGGTTCCAAATTATCTCATTTCACCTGTATTTTCTTTTTGGAAGAACGTAAAACAAAGTGAAAGTGTGAGAGAATGCTTTCCAGGTGATGCACAACACCGCACAACCATTAGTTTCGAACAATCTCGGATTTTCATGGTTCCAAATTATCTCATTTCACCTGTATTTCCTTTTTGGAAGAACGTAAAACGAAATGAAAGTGACAGAGAATGCTCTCCAGGTGATGCACAACACGGCACAATCATTAGTTTCGAACAATCTCGGATTTTCATGGTTCCAAATTATTTCATTTCATCTGTATTTCCTTTTTGGAAGAACGTAAAACGAAGTGAAAGTAGTAAAGAATGCTAATCGGGTGATGCACAACACGGCACAACCATTAGTTTCGAACAATCTCGGATTTTCATGGTTCAAAATTATCTCATTTTACCTGTATTTCCTTTCCGGAGAAACGTGAAACGAAGTAAAAGTAGTAGAGAATGCTAATCAGGTGATGCACAACACGGCACAACCATTAGTTTCGAAAAATCTCGGATTTTCATGGTTCCAAATTATCTCATTTCACCTGTATTCCCTTTTTGGAAGAACGTAAAACGAAGTGAAAGTGACAGAGAATGCTCCTCAGGTGATGCACAACACGGCACAACCATTAGTGTCGAACAATCTCGGATTTTCATGGTTCCAAATTATCTCATTTTACCTGTATTTCCTTTTTGGAAGAACGTGAAACGAAGTTAAAGTGACAGAGAATGCTAATCAGGTGATGCACAACACGGCACAACCATGAGTTTCGAACAATCTCGGATTTTCATGGTTCCAAATTATCTTATTTTGCCTGTATTTCCTTCTCGAGAAATCGTGAAACAAAGTGAAAGTGAAGGAGAATGCTTTCCAGGTGATGCACAACACGGCACAACTATTAGTTTCGAACAATCTCGGATTTTCATGGTTTCAAATTATCTCATTTTACCTGCATTTCCTGTTCGGAAGAACGTAAAACGAAGTGAAAGTGACAGAGAATGCTCTTCAGGTGATGCACAACACGGCACAACCATTAGTTTCAAACAATCTCGGATTTTCATGGTTCCAAATTATTTCATTTTACCTGTATTTTCTTTCCGGAGAAACGTGAAACGAAGTAAAAGTAGTAGAGAATGCTAATCAGGTGATGCACAACACGGCACAACCATTAGTTTCGAACAATCTCGGATTTTCATGGTTCCAAATTATCTCATTTTACCTGCATTTCCTGTCCGGAAGAACGTGAAACGAAGTAAAAGTAGTAGAGAATGCTAATCAGGTGATGCACAACACGGCACAACCATTAGTTTCGAACAATCTCGGATTTGCATGGTTCCAAATTATCTTATTTCACCTGTATTTCCTTTTTGGAAGAACGTAAAACGAAGTGAAAGTAGTAGAGAATGCTCATCAAGTGATGCACAATACGGCACAACCATTAGTTTCGAACAATCTCGGATTTTCATGGTTCCAAATTATCTCATTTTACCTGCATTTCCTGTTCGGAAGAACGTGAAACAAAGTGAAAGTGTGAGAGAATGCTCTCCAGGTGATGCACAACACGGCACAACCATTAGTTTCAAACAATCTCGGATTTTCATGGTTCCAAATTATTTCATTTTACCTGTATTTCCTTTCCGGAGAAACGTGAAACGAAGTAAAAGTAGTAGAGAATGCTAATCAGGTGATGCACAACACGGCACAACCATTGGTTTCGAACAATCTCGGATTTTCATGGTTCCAAATTATCTCATTTCACCTGTATTTCCTTTTTGGAAGAACGTCAAACGAAGTGAAAGTGACAGAGAATGCTAATCAGGTGATGCACAACACGGCACAACCATTAGTTCCGAACAATCTCGGATTTTCATGGTTCCAAATTATCTCATTTTACCTGCATTTCCTGTTCGGAAGAACGTGAAACAAAGTAAAAGTGTGAGATAATGCTCTCCAGGTGATGCACAACACGGCACAACCATTAGTTTCAAACAATCTCGGATTTTCATGATTCTAAATTATTTCATTTTACCTGTATTTCCTTTCCGGAGAAACGTAAAACGGAGTAAAAGTAGTAGAGAATGCTAATCAGGTGATGCACAACACGGCACAACCATGAGTTTCGAACAATCTCGGTTTTTCATGGTTCCAAATTATCTTATTTTGCCTGTATTTCCTTCTCGAGAAATCGTGAAACAAAGTGAAAGTGAAAGAGAATGCTTTCCAGGTGATGCACAACACGGCACAACTATTAGTTTCGAACAATCTCGGATTTTCATGGTTTCAAATTATCTCATTTTACCTGCATTTCCTGTTCGGAAGAACGTAAAACGAAGTGAAAGTGACAGAGAATGCTCTTCAGGTGATGCACAACACGGCACAACCATTAGTTTCGAACAATCTCGGATTTTCATGATTCTAAATTATTTCATTTTACCTGTATTTCCTTTCCGGAGAAACGTGAAACGAAGTAAAAAGAGTAGAGAATGCTAATCAGGTGATGCACAACACGGCACAACCATGAGTTTCGAACAATCTAGGATTTTAATGGTTCCAAATTATCTCATTTTACCTGCATTTCCTGTTCGGAAGAACGTGAAACAAAGTGAAAGTGTGAGAGAATGCTCTCCAGGTGATGCACAACACGGCACAACCATTAGTTTCAAACAATCTCGGATTTTCATGGTTCCAAATTATTTCATTTTACCTGTATTTTCTTTCCGGAGAAACGTGAAACGAAGTAAAAGTAGTAGAGAATGCTAATCAGGTGATGCACAACAAGGCACAACCATTAGTTTCGAACAATCGCGGATTTTCATGGTTCCAAATTATCTCATTTTACCTGCATTTCCTGTTCGGAAGAACGTGAAACGAAGTAAAAGTAGTAGAGAATGCTAATCAGGTGATGCACAACACGGCACAACCATTAGTTTCGAACAATCTCGGATTTGCATGGTTCCAAATTATCTTATTTCACCTGTATTTCCTTTTTGGAAAAACGTGAAACGAAGTGAAAGTGACAGAGAATGCTCCTCAGGTGATGCACAACACGGCACAACCATTAGTTTCGAACAATCTCGGATTTTCATGGTTCCAAATTATCTCATTTTACCTGCATTTCCTGTTCGGAAGAACGTGAAACAAAGTGAAAGTGTGAGAGAATGCTCTCCAGGTGATGCACAACACGGCACAACCATTAGTTTCGAACAATCTCGGATTTTCATGGTTCCAAATTATTTCATTTTACCCGTATTTCCTTTCCGGAGAAACGTGAAACGAAGTAAAAGTAGTAGAGAATGCTAATCAGGTGATGCACAACACGGCACAACCATTGGTTTCGAACAATCTCGGATTTTCATGGTTCCAAATTATCTCATTTCACCTGTATTTCCTTTTTGGAAGAACGTCAAACGAAGTGAAAGTGACAGAGAATGCTAATCAGGTGATGCACAACACGGCACAACCATTAGTTTCGAACAATCTCGGATTTTCATGGTTCCAAATTATCTCATTTTACCTGCATTTCCTGTTCGGAAGAACGTAAAACGAAGTGAAAGTGACAGAGAATGCTCTTCAGGTGATGCACAACACGGCACAACCATTAGTTCCGAACAATCTCGGATTTTCATGGTTCCAAATTATCTCATTTCACCTGTATTTTCTTTTTGGAAGAACGTAAAACAAAGTGAAAGTGAAAGAGAATGCTAATCAGGTGATGCACAACACGGCACAACCATTAGTTTCGAACAATCTCGGATTTTCATGGTTCCAAATTATCTCATTTTACCTGCATTTCCTGTTCGGAAGAACGTAAAACGAAGTGAAAGTGACAGAGAATGCTCTTCAGGTGATGCACAATACGGCACAACCATTAGTTCCGAACAATCTCGGATTTTCATGGTTCCAAATTATCTCATTTCACCTGTATTTTCTTTTTGGAAGAACGTAAAACAAAGTGAAAGTGTGAGAGAATGCTTTCCAGGTGATGCACAACACCGCACAACCATTAGTTTCGAACAATCTCGGATTTTCATGGTTCCAAATTATCTCATTTCACCTGTATTTCCTTTTTGGAAGAACGTAAAACGAAATGAAAGTGACAGAGAATGCTCTCCAGGTGATGCACAACACGGCACAATCATTAGTTTCGAACAATCTCGGATTTTCATGGTTCCAAATTATTTCATTTCATCTGTATTTCCTTTTTGGAAGAACGTAAAACGAAGTGAAAGTAGTAAAGAATGCTAATCGGGTGATGCACAACACGGCACAACCATTAGTTTCGAACAATCTCGGATTTTCATGGTTCAAAATTATCTCATTTTACCTGTATTTCCTTTCCGGAGAAACGTGAAACGAAGTAAAAGTAGTAGAGAATGCTAATCAGGTGATGCACAACACGGCACAACCATTAGTTTCGAAAAATCTCGGATTTTCATGGTTCCAAATTATCTCATTTCACCTGTATTCCCTTTTTGGAAGAACGTAAAACGAAGTGAAAGTGACAGAGAATGCTCCTCAGGTGATGCACAACACGGCACAACCATTAGTGTCGAACAATCTCGGATTTTCATGGTTCCAAATTATCTCATTTTACCTGTATTTCCTTTTTGGAAGAACGTGAAACGAAGTTAAAGTGACAGAGAATGCTAATCAGGTGATGCACAACACGGCACAACCATGAGTTTCGAACAATCTCGGATTTTCATGGTTCCAAATTATCTTATTTTGCCTGTATTTCCTTCTCGAGAAATCGTGAAACAAAGTGAAAGTGAAGGAGAATGCTTTCCAGGTGATGCACAACACGGCACAACTATTAGTTTCGAACAATCTCGGATTTTCATGGTTTCAAATTATCTCATTTTACCTGCATTTCCTGTTCGGAAGAACGTAAAACGAAGTGAAAGTGACAGAGAATGCTCTTCAGGTGATGCACAACACGGCACAACCATGAGTTTCAAACAATCTCGGATTTTCATGGTTCCAAATTATTTCATTTTACCTGTATTTTCTTTCCGGAGAAACGTGAAACGAAGTAAAAGTAGTAGAGAATGCTAATCAGGTGATGCACAACACGGCACAACCATTAGTTTCGAACAATCTCGGATTTTCATGGTTCCAAATTATCTCATTTTACCTGCATTTCCTGTCCGGAAGAACGTGAAACGAAGTAAAAGTAGTAGAGAATGCTAATCAGGTGATGCACAACACGGCACAACCATTAGTTTCGAACAATCTCGGATTTGCATGGTTCCAAATAATCTTATTTCACCTGTATTTCCTTTTTGGAAGAACGTAAAACGAAGTGAAAGTAGTAGAGAATGCTCATCAAGTGATGCACAACACGGCACAACCATTAGTTTCGAACAATCTCGGATTTTCATGGTTCCAAATTATCTCATTTTACCTGCATTTCCTGTTCGGAAGAACGTGAAACAAAGTGAAAGTGTGAGAGAATGCTCTCCAGGTGATGCACAACACGGCACAACCATTAGTTTCAAACAATCTCGGATTTTCATGGTTCCAAATTATTTCATTTTACCTGTATTTCCTTTCCGGAGAAACGTGAAACGAAGTAAAAGTAGTAGAGAATGCTAATCAGGTGATGCACAACACGGCACAACCATTGGTTTCGAACAATCTCGGATTTTCATGGTTCCAAATTATCTCATTTCACCTGTATTTCCTTTTTGGAAGAACGTCAAACGAAGTGAAAGTGACAGAGAATGCTAATCAGGTGATGCACAACACGGCACAACCATTAGTTCCGAACAATCTCGGATTTTCATGGTTCCAAATTATCTCATTTTACCTGCATTTCCTGTTCGGAAGAACGTGAAACAAAGTAAAAGTGTGAGATAATGCTCTCCAGGTGATGCACAACACGGCACAACCATTAGTTTCAAACAATCTCGGATTTTCATGATTCTAAATTATTTCATTTTACCTGTATTTCCTTTCCGGAGAAACGTAAAACGGAGTAAAAGTAGTAGAGAATGCTAATCAGGTGATGCACAACACGGCACAACCATGAGTTTCGAACAATCTCGGTTTTTCATGGTTCCAAATTATCTTATTTTGCCTGTATTTCCTTCTCGAGAAATCGTGAAACAAAGTGAAAGTGAAAGAGAATGCTTTCCAGGTGATGCACAACACGGCACAACTATTAGTTTCGAACAATCTCGGATTTTCATGGTTTCAAATTATCTCATTTTACCTGCATTTCCTGTTCGGAAGAACGTAAAACGAAGTGAAAGTGACAGAGAATGCTCTTCAGGTGATGCACAACACGGCACAACCATTAGTTTCGAACAATCTCGGATTTTCATGATTCTAAATTATTTCATTTTACCTGTATTTCCTTTCCGGAGAAACGTGAAACGAAGTAAAAAGAGTTGAGAATGCTAATCAGGTGATGCACAACACGGCACAACCATGAGTTTCGAACAATCTAGGATTTTAATGGTTCCAAATTATCTCATTTTACCTGCATTTCCTGTTCGGAAGAACGTGAAACAAAGTGAAAGTGTGAGAGAATGCTCTCCAGGTGATGCACAACACGGCACAACCATTAGTTTCAAACAATCTCGGATTTTCATGGTTCCAAATTATTTCATTTTACCTGTATTTTCTTTCCGGAGAAACGTGAAACGAAGTAAAAGTAGTAGAGAATGCTAATCAGGTGATGCACAACAAGGCACAACCATTAGTTTCGAACAATCGCGGATTTTCATGGTTCCAAATTATCTCATTTTACCTGCATTTCCTGTTCGGAAGAACGTGAAACGAAGTAAAAGTAGTAGAGAATGCTAATCAGGTGATGCACAACACGGCACAACCATTAGTTTCGAACAATCTCGGATTTGCATGGTTCCAAATTATCTTATTTCACCTGTATTTCCTTTTTGGAAAAACGTGAAACGAAGTGAAAGTGACAGAGAATGCTCCTCAGGTGATGCACAACACGGCACAACCATTAGTTTCGAACAATCTCGGATTTTCATGGTTCCAAATTATCTCATTTTACCTGCATTTCCTGTTCGGAAGAACGTGAAACAAAGTGAAAGTGTGAGAGAATGCTCTCCAGGTGATGCACAACACGGCACAACCATTAGTTTCGAACAATCTCGGATTTTCATGGTTCCAAATTATCTCATTTTACCTGCATTTCCTGTTCGGAAGAACGTAAAACGAAGTGAAAGTGACAGAGAATGCTCTTCAGGTGATGCACAACACGGCACAACCATTAGTTCCGAACAATCTCGGATTTTCATGGTTCCAAATTATCTCATTTCACCTGTATTTTCTTTTTGGAAGAACGTAAAACAAAGTGAAAGTGAAAGAGAATGCTTTCCAGGTGATGCACAACACCGCACAACCATTAGTTTCGAACAATCTCGGATTTTCATGGTTCCAAATTATCTCATTTCACCTGTATTTCCTTTTTGGAAGAACGTAAAACGAAGTGAAAGTGACAGAGAATGCTCTCCAGGTGATGCACAACACGGCACAATCATTAGTTTCGAACAATCTCGGATTTTCATGGTTCCAAATTATTTCATTTCATCTGTATTTCCTTTTTGGAAGAACGTAAAACGAAGTGAAAGTAGTAAAGAATGCTAATCGGGTGATGCACAACACGGCACAACCATTAGTTTCGAACAATCTCGGATTTTCATGGTTCCAAATTATCTCATTTCACCTGTATTCCCTTTTTGGAAGAACGTAAAACGAAGTGAAAGTGACAGAGAATGCTCTTCAGGTGATGCGCAACACGGCACAACCATTAGTTTCGAACAATCTCGGATTTTCATGGTTCCAAATTATCTCATTTCACCTGTATTTCCTTTTTGAAAGAACGTGAAACAGAGTAAAAGTGTGAGAGAATGCTCTCCAGGTGATGCACAACACGGCACAACCATTAGTTTCAAACAATCTCGGATTTTCATGATTCTCAATTATTTCATTTTACCTGTATTTCCTTTCCGGAGAAACGTGAAACGAAGTAAAAGTAGTAGAGAATGCTAATCAGGTGATGCACAACACGGCACAACCATGAGTTTCGAACAATCTCGGATTTTCATGGTTCCAAATTATCTTATTTTGCCTGTATTTCCTTTTCGAAAAATCGTGAAACAAAGTAAAAGTGGGAGAAAATGCTTTCCAGGTGATGCACAACACGGCACAACTATTAGTTTCAAACAATCTTGGATTTTCATGGTTCCGAATAATCTTATTTTCCCTGTATTTCCTTTCCGGAGAAACGTGAAACGAAGCTTAAGTAGTAGAGAATGCTAATCAGGTGATGCACAACACGGCACAACCATGAGTTTCGAACAATCTCGGATTT